>CM034148.1:870678255-871883777 GCA_019776745.2 Taxus chinensis | reverse complement strand
GCAACTATGGTGGCCATATCTACAATGTTGGTTAATTTGAAGGCTCGAACCCCCTTCTTATACTAATGTAGGGCAGCTATGGCATCAATGCCCTCATCCTTTAATAGATATCCAATGATCTTTGAGACTAAGTCACGCAGCCTTGTCACCTTCCCAATCAACTTGGTAGTGATCCTCATTCTCCTTCCCACGAAGAATAAAAAGTCCTCATACACGTGCGACATGAGCCATTGGTACAATTTCTTAGTCTTCCCAAAATAGGGCAATTCCAGGATTTGCATGACCCCCACACTTTCGAGTAACCTCTTCACGTAGGTGTCCAAAACTCTAGTGTCGTCTGCTAAATGTCGATTATTTTTCCTTTAGACTTCTGCTGCAATGTCCTTCAGGCACTTCTTAGTGTGGTGGTTGATTTCCGAAACCCTACACTGTGTAATATTTGTTTTTTATGGCTTCCCCTCGATAACTTCTTCCAAAAATAACATCTCATCCAACCACTCCTCTGATGGGTCGTCAACCTCCTTCTCCACAGCTGGAGCCTTTAGTGGTGCCATTGTTCCTTCTAATCCACAAGTGTGGATAAACCCTAGCTATTGCAGACCCAAATCATGCCTAAACCCCTTCATCATGCACCCACACCACTTCTTGAATCCTTATGTTCCTAGATACTCAATCAATGTGCTTTGAATCTTGTTAGGTATAATCAATCTTTAGAAAGATCCTCACCTTTATCTCTTCTTCGCACTTTGCAATTTTCTTCAAACTCACAAGGTAACAAATGTCGTTGCAAATGCTAGCTTTAAACCGAGTTTCAAAATTCCCCTTCCTTAATTACTCCACCTACCACCATATGCGGCATTAATTCCTATTAAGTGCATTTTACGCCTCTTTGTTTTGCACCCCAATCTCTCACGCCTCAAACTTTTACGCCTCAGTCATAACTTTCTTGCACGTGACTAATTATCTGTCACAATCTCCTCTACCCGCACTTCCTTATGTAGAAGTAGTTTATCCAATGTGACCCAAACATACGTAGTCTCAAATTTTGCAGTGTCCTTGAGTTATATTGAGTGCTCATCGCCTTGCTATGGTCTTTAAATTTGAGCAATTCTCTTGAAGTTTTCATTGCTTTTCAAAGCATGTTCCCTTTATGGTCACTCGTGAGTTTATTTCTTTTCTGTACGAGACTATCCTTCCTTATCCACCCCACACTTAGGGTATATGAATTCCTCTGTACATAAAAACACTTGAGATTGTAATCATCTTCTAGTGCATAAGTGCGCTTATTACACATAACACTGAACTAAATTGACAAAACATAGCGATGATGAAGGAAACATATCTAAAGGAAATATAGTAAGGGAAATATAATTTAAATGGAAATACTACCTTATTACAAACACCAAGAAGACCTATTTATAGTAGGGTTTTAGCCTACTCTTGTTGAAATAACTGGGCAACCTTGTTCCATAAAGTGTCTCTAGGTGGCAAGTGCCCGAGTCAAGTATATGAGTGATAACATACGGTCACAACCAATGCACCTTAAGCTTGCCTAGGCATAGGCACTACAAATCATAAAGAAGTACCATCTATCCAACCTCAAGCTTCTCATCCCTAATGTGCTTTTCATGTCATGCCTTCTACCTGGATTTTTCTTGCTTATGACTCCATCATGCTATGGCGCGCCTCTCATCCAAGTGTATCAACTTGTCAATTCTCTCTTCCAATGCTTCTCATAAGCTAGACCTCCCATGCACACAATACACAAAGAAGGTAACATGAATTCCATGGGAAGAACTGCTTCTACGCCAAACACCAAATGAAAGGGTGTTTCCGTATTCAACCGTTTGTAGGTTGTTCTATATGCCCAAAGTACAACAAGAAACTTTATCATCCCAATCTTTCCTTCCAACATCACAAATTTTTGTCAAAGTTTGGCTCAATATCTTGTTGAAGGCCTCAGCAGTCCCATTTACTTGAGGGTGATAGGGTGTTGTTCTTGTGGTGTGCAACCATAAATTCATCCAATAATATCTTGATGGTCTCATTAAGGAAATGAGTGCCCCTATCACTTGTCAAAATTAAAGGACATCCATACCTGGTAAGAATATTTTCCCATAAGAACCTTACTGTTCTAGCCGTTGTATAATCCTTTATAGGTGCCACTTTCACCCACCTTGTAAGATAATCTGTACAAGTGATGATGTAGCACAATCCAGTTCTATGATCGGCTAGGGAAATAGGACCCACAAAGTCGATTACCCATTTCTCAAAAGGTTTTACACTAGCAATAGGCCTCAAAGGCATTTCATCTCTCTGGCCAGGTTTTCCAAGGCGCTGACAGTGATCACACGCCTTGCAATACTATTTTCAATCCTTGTACAAGGTCTCCCACCATAAACCAAATAGTAAAATCTTGTGCACGGTGGCATCCCCTACATAGTGTCCACCTGCAATACCACCATGAGCCTCCTCCATAATTGTTGTGCACTCATGCTCTAGTACACACCAATGTAATACTTCATCTCGTCCTAGTTTTTATAAGTCTCCACTGATCAACATGAAAGGTGCAGCGTGAATTTCAAGTTGTTTCTTTTCCAAGGCCTTCATTCCTTCGGGTGCCATACTTGTGCGTAAAAAGACAAAAATATCCTCTAATTCCATGAGGGTGTGGTTTAACCTATATAACTGTGCATCTGACATTGTATCTTCAATACTTTGTGTCCTCTCCTGATTGAATCCTTGATAAGTGATCTGGGCCAGAATTGATTTTACCTGGCTTTACCATAACTGTAAAGTCAAACTCTTGGAATAATAGAACCCATCGGCATATGCACCCCTATAAAACGGGATTATTTACCAAGTATTTCAATGCCATGTGATCTGTATAGAACACAAAAGGTGTTGCTAGCAAGTACTTTCTGAACTTATGCAACACGTAGATCATTGACAAAGCCTCGTGCTTCGTAGTTGTATAATTTTGTTCTACAGGAGTCAACTTTCTGCTAGCAAAGCAGATAGGATGATCTACAATACCTTCTCTAGGATGAGCTAGAACTATGCCAATGGCCATGCTAGAGGCATCCACATGTACATGAAAGGGTAGATTCCATGAAGGAAAATGTATAATAGGCATCATAGTAAGCCTCTCCTTCAGTGCTTTGAATGTGCATGTTGTTGCGGTTCTCCCCAATAGAACTTCCCTTTACCTTTTAATAACTCCTCCAAGGGCATGACAATCTTAGCATATCCTTTGATAAATTTTCTGTAATACCCTATGTGGCCCAAGAATTCACACACCTCACTCTGACTTGGTGGGTTCCTCCAAGCCTAAAATGACTACAATCTTAGCTGGATCTACTAACAAACCCTCCTTGCAGATGATATGCCCTAACAAAGTTCCAAAAGGTGTAGCAAATATGCACTTCTTGATATTTAAAGAGATGCTTAACTTCTGCACCTCTCAAACATTAACCTCAAATTGTCACAATGATCCTTGATAAGCCCATACATGGTCCAATCATCCAAGTAAACCTGCAAGAATTTGTGAATAAAATCCTAGAATGCTTGAACAACAATGCGCAAAAATACTGCAGTGTGTTCTTCAATCCAAAGGGCATCACCATGTATGTAAAAATTCCCCATTCAGTGGTGAAAGTTGTCTTCTCTTGATCTTCTTTTGAAATCCTTACTTGATGATACCAAGAAAATCCATCTGTAAAAGAGTAAATTTTGCACCCTACAACGCCTTCCAATATTTCTTCAGTGAATGGTGTAGGGAATGGATCAATCACACACACAACATTCAGCTCCCTGTAGTCCACACAAATCCTTTATTCTTCCATATTTATTTATGTTGATTACCATAGGGCTAACCCACTTTGATTCCTCTATGGGATCAATGATGCCAGAGTTCAACATCTTGTCAATTTCTTCTTTAACTTTTACGTGCATGTTAGGATTCATCCAATAAGGTCTCTTCCTAACCAGGCGCACACCTTCCATTTAATTTAATTTTCATCTCACCTAAGGATTCATGCATGCCTTTTAACTCATGGTAGCCTCTAGGAAATAAGTTCCTGGAAGTCGCGTAGCAACTCAATTATCTTAGCCACTTCAGAGTCAAACCAATAATCTCCAATTATGGCCTCCTTAGGTTCAACATTTGTGCCAATGTTCACTTTCTTTATCTTCATGGGTTCATGTTAGGCACACGCCTTCTCATCCAAATTTCTAATACCTCGCGTGTACCCTCTAAATGATCTATGTCCAAATTTTCCACCTCTTCATCATCCATCATGTAGACCATCTTTCCTTTCTCCTTCTCTAGGTAAGCGTGATCAAGCAATTCTACATCTATCTCATCTACTTCTTCAAAATGTGCTTCTAGGTCTGATTCACCAAGTAACTCCTGAATGAGTTCTTCAACCTTTGCACTATCTCCCATAGTCAAGCACTTCATAACCTGTAACGCCTCATTCATCAAAGGTTTAGTGGAGAAATAGTCAAAATTCTGTATCATACTTGTAGTCAAGTCTTGCCAATTTCCAGTCTCTCTATTCAACTCTACATAAACATACCATGCACGTGTGCAACCTCACAAGGTGAAATAAAGCTTATACACCCAAAATGAAGGTGGTAAATATTCCTACCCCTCTTTCTAGAGTCTCTCACACTACTGAACGTGGTGCTGAACATGACTATTACCATGATATTCACATATTTGGGTAGGTGTATTACTCCTGAGAAACCAGACTGATAGAGCAATTCTCACTTCTCTCCATTCTATGAGATTATCCCTATGAACCATCCACCAATGCATTGTTGTCCCATGAAAAGTATAAACTAACATGTTCCTTATATCCACCTAATCCTTCCACTGTACTTCCATGGCCCACAGGAATACCTCAGGGTTTCCTTTTCCAGTGTACCGGGGTACAAGGTTGTTTCCTAACCACCTAACACAACGTGACCTACTTATGCATGCAGTTGTGCTTCTTACCTTGCACCCAACCATCTCATAGGTGTCATGTGCCCAATTATCACATAGGAAATACTTGTAGTATCACTAATGGACTGTGCATCATCCCACTAGAGGAATCCTTCCTTAGATGGCTCAAGCACTTCTGGATCTTGAATGGTGCTGCACATAAATTCTGTTCAGATCTTCTTCACTTAAAGGCTCAACATAAGGTGCAGATTTACCATCTATCAAAGGGATAATAACTCATTCCTCCTTGTTCTCAAAACTGATATATCCCTTGTTAAAACGTAGATCAACATTATTTTCATAGCACCAAGGGCACCCAAGTAGAGTTGGGAAGTTTTCCACTTCTGCAAGTGCTAAGACCTCAAAGTCCCCAGTGAACTTGGCCCCCTGTATAGTAATGGATGCATCCTTCAAGACTCCAATTGGCGTGGCCTTAGTCTAATTTTCCATATACAATACATTAGAAGATGGTTGTAATGGAGGTCTACCCATCTGAACCCATGCATCTAAAGTAAGCACATTCACTTCCATGCCCTATGTCAATCAAGATATTGCTCAAAATTCATCCATCCACAACAACATTCAGAGTGATCTCCTTGTCATAATCTAAGCTATGGGGAGGGAGATTAGCATGCAAAATATTTCATCCATTCTCAATACCAACGTGTGGAGTGTTTTCCTTTAACCAACTCCCTAGTAATGGAATAATATTCTCTTGGTGCAACATCTTGCATACTTCTTTTAGATCATCAACATCTGACTGGAAAGTTTCAGTTTCCTTCTTCTATTCCAACTTCCGTGACTGTTCCTTTAAACATTGTATTTCACCCTACAGATTTCTGAGTACCTCCATGGTTTCTTGATAAACCTCCTTCTGATGTGTAGGGTCTGGATATTTTGCATGTAAAACCTCCTCCTTAGTAATGGTAGGCTTTTGTTGCAATGTTTCTCTGGCGCGCACAGCCTCAGCGCATGTAGTAATCTTCATAGGTACTATCTCAGGATCCGGTGCTAACTTTGGCATCCATTGGTTTTCCATGGTGCATTGTATTCTAACCATCCCTACACCCTTGTTCTCTTGTTTGTGCTTCTTTCTCAGATGTTCATATAAATTCTAGGAACTCTTCATAGTTGTGATTCTTTCCACAAAAAATAACAAGTAATGTTCTGAGGGCACTCATTCCTGTAATGGTTAGGAGATCCACACGTATAACATGTTCCATGAGGGAACTCACCTCATCCACCTCCGGGCCTCAGCCTCTGAATCCACCATGGTATCCTCGACCTCTACCATGACCTCCCTCAAAGCACCCTTCATTTTGATCATAGTGCCCTTGAGTGTGATCATGATCATGTTTCTCACTTTTATCCTTAGAGTTATTTGAAACTCTCATCTGTCGTACACCAATATCAATGGCATCATGGATCTGATCAATCAACCTGTAATCTTAATATTGTGAGTTGTGGACCAAAAAATCTTACAGTAGTAAGACACGTTCTTCCTTATCGCACGTTGTTCAACAATGGACAGTGGCTTGCATCATGGTCTAAATGACATATCTCACAATCCAACAACAAGGAACACATTGATCTGTGAGGAAAACTATCCTTAGTATGCCCCTCCACTTCACAATATATGCACCAAATTCTAGTGCGCATCTCATGCACTGTATTGGCTGATAGTTTCTCCAACTGCTTTTCCATTGCTACAATCTAAGCTTCCAAGAATGGGCTCACTCCAATTGTATATGCTCTTGAATACCTCAATGCACAAAGGATTACTTCAAGTGCCTCACGTGGGTCTGTATATGTCTTATGTGAGAGCACCCTCCTAAAAGGCGTGATCAAGCCTCCGACGAACCATTGTGCATGTTGACTTGCATGGATATCATAAGATAGTTTAGACAAGAGTGTTTTGAAATGGGCATCATATTCCTGAACACTCTCAGTAGTTCCTGCTTGATATCCTTGAGCACGCTTATATTTTTCTGCTCAAACTCAGGGATATAAAATTCTTTAATGAAAGCATCTCGTAATGTCGTATAATCCACACAAGTCTGATCAGGGTCAAACTTCCTGTACCAGTTGTGCGTGCATGTCCCTGTAATGTAGTTGTAAACTGACTTACCTTGTGCTCAGAAGCTGTAATTCCTTTCACGTGCCAAAGTATCTCACACATATGCACATGCTCAGCAACATCTTCTATTCCCCTATACTCTGGAAGATGAAGTGACATCTCCATGTAAATATTCTGGGGCTGATGAGGACCATGCCCACTAGATCCAGAACCTCCTCGTGTTACCTCCACCTCATAATCCACCAGATCTACTAGATCCCGAGCCACATGTGCCTCTTGATCCTCCCCTTGTAACAGGAATTGAACCAGAGGATGCACTACCTTGTGTCCCAATAGTGGTGCTAAACTGAACTCCTGCAGTTTGTGAAGTTGCGTTACTCCCAGATGTGATTCTAAAGTTTTACGTGCCTGTGTTCTGCACTGACAACAAACCTGAAAAGGTTCTCCAACAATTCCTCCAAATAACAAGGAAGATGTATACCTCCCAGACCATAAATGTACTTGCTATTTGATTCACTCCTGAACTTGTTGATAAGTCAACTCTACCTCTTGTTACTCTACTGCCCAAACTAGCTTGCTGACTACTGGTTGTACTAGAAACTGGAAAACCAAGCACAAGGGCTAAGTCACTAGGTAGATTCAGATGCACGCCCATGGCCCATGTTGTCTCTACTGGCACCCTCTCATAAGAGGCTGATGAGGGTTCCCTATCATGCTTTCCCAAATGGGGGAGTTCCAGATGCTTTGGCTCCATGTTCTCTGAATGAGCTCCAAATCCTTCACAACTCATCTCTCTCCACAACGCCATCTATTCTATAACCTCATGTTGCTTCTCTAAATCCCTCCCACATGCCTCATTAAACTTAAGCCACCTTTCTTCTCTTTTCCTCTCTACCGCTAGGTCTGCCATCTTTCACCAAACCTACTCCTGCCCCCGCACATGGTGGGGTTTAGCTAGCCATTGAATTCTCTTCCAAATTCAGGGTTACCATCAAGATCTTGATCGCCAGTGGAATGCCTTGTAGATATGTTCCCCTGGGATAACGTAAAAATTAGAACTCAGCTACCTCTGGACAAGAGTAAGTGGAAATTGAGTACTCCAAAATATAGCTATTCAGAACACCATGGAACCAAGTATCCACAGCGTGTGTCTAAATCATATCAGCATCATAGAGGGACTAAAATTATTCTTGCTTCCAAACAAACCTACAAAACCTCCAATTCCTTTTAGACGCATAAGGAACCAGCCAATCGTATAGCTCTATTGGAAAGATAGAAAATAAGCTCTCATATAAGTAGTCATACAGATTCTTCTCCACCCACGCTGCGTGCATCAAACTCAGATCCAGTGTTGAATCTCTAAGTGTACTCTTCTTCCAAATCTATTATCCACTCCTCAACACTTTCCAAGGTCAACCGATACATCTTCATCACACAACATCTTGAAAAAAGTTGAAAAATAGGTCCCGAAAATGGAACCAATGATGCAACCTAGAATTTACTGTAAATGACCTAGGTGGGTTGGCACATCACTCATTCTAAGCTGAGTTACTTACCCAAAGCGTGCAAAGGCACCAGGTCCCTCTTTAGAGTTTCTTGTATAGAATGTTAAAATGATGATGCACATGTATATTCAGATTCATAACCAAGAGTAAATTAATACATAGTGCATAAACTAGATCTAGATCTTAGAATATATGTAAGATGAACTAAACAATGACTATAACAAGATTTACCATGTAAGAACCTGATTCAGTCATGTTCAACACCATTATCTAGCCAATATGAACCATTTTATTAAATACTGTAAAACACAGAAGCTTCATACACTATAAAAGTATCTTTATGATTCATGCACTCAACAAAACCAACAACATAACTCTACAATAGTTTACTCTCTCTAAACCATGCAAATCAAGACACATATATAGGGGTGGCAATTAGCCCTTCACTGCCCATGTACTTCTCAAAATAAGTCACATGCTAATAATAGTCATGTGCCTTTACAAAAGGATGTACAACATGTAAGTGTTCTAATAATAGACTTTCTATAATTAACTCTGAGTAGAAATCCTATTATTAGCCTAAACTATGCATGGTGCTCAGTCGTTGCTTATTCCCAAAATACCATTGTGTGGACCACAAGTCTTCATGTCTTTGTGTTCTCATCATGCTAACTCCAAAAATAGCCTTTAAAATAGAAACGAATAAGTCCTAATCCTGGGCACCTCAAATATATTGTAAACGTCGCACGCTCTTTCAGCACCCTACATTCACGCACCCAACACTTAGGCCATTTTTTCCATCAAACACATGATACAAATGTGATTCGAATAAAGGAAAATGGAGGTCCTCAAATGTAAAACCAAGCTGAAGGAGACTGTCATGTGAACATACAGTGGCTTGGTAGGAAGTATCAAATGATATATGCTCCCAATAAGAATCATTCATGAAGAAACTACAAGTGAATTCTGTGTGCACTGATGGCGATGTGGGTGGTAAAGATGTGGATGATAAAGTGATGTTCATGGACTAGACAAGCCCCTGATATGGAATGAATGATTATAGTAGTAGTAGTAACATGTGGCATATAAGGAACTATATCTATCATACCAATGGAACCCTCAAATGGGGATAGGTGATGTGGGTCGTCTATAAGTGGAGGTAATGAAGCAAGAGAACGTTGTGGAGTGGACCCTCTATAAAGTATCATGACACTTTTGACATCAAAAGTTGGAGATGAAATAGGAGGGAGTTCATCAACTATGTAGATAGTAGTGTCAGAGACATGTGGAGCTTCAAGAGGTTGCAGTTCAAGGGTTGGAAGATGAAGATGGAGAGGTAAAGACACATATTGTATCAATAGAATCAAGTACATATAATGCAGGAGAATTAAGGGGCAAATGTGAATGAAAATTATCTTGAGACTCAGAAATTGTAGGGGCTACAACTATGTGATCGGGTTGAAGAGCTTGTGTTTCTTCTAAGATTCATGCTAAAAATAGTGGGATCAATAATACCACATATAAGTGACAATAGCACAATCTAGAGATTTAACATCTATACTAGAATATGGGAGCGTGTATAAGAGAATGACAAGGCTTATAGCCAAAAGGATCAGTGGGGAGTATCAAAAAAGGCATGGCTAAAGCTTCCAAATTGTAGAATGATTGGATATTTAAAAGGATTATTTTGGTCCATGAGTAAGACGTCAGGTTCACCAAAATGATTAACTACAATTGACTATACTAATGTAGTAAAACATAGTTAATACTAATCTAAGAGGACATATAACACAATAAGCAAATGCTCTAAAATAGTATGCAAACGAGATAAATAAATAACCTAATGAAATTAAAAACCCTAATGTGTAAGGAGGGAAAGGAAAGAACTCGTTTGAATAAGAGAATCCTATCGTACTATTTTGCAGTGATGCACAGAAAAAATTGAAAGCAAGAGCAATTGTGTCAATTGTGTCAAGGTCCCACAGAGGATAGATCTAGATGATATGGCCGGGCTGGAGCTCTTGGAGGAGGTCTAGGGCACCTATGGACACCCTGGACTGTATTCTGAACACCCTAGTCAGTGTAAAAGCTCTATAACTAGTACTCGCAAGGTCAGAAGGTGATATGAAATATGCATTGCTTGTCACGTCACTTTTGCTATACTGCATCGAATGCTCCAAATATTCCAAAGAGGAAGAAATAACCTGCAAAAGACCACAAAGGAAGTATCAAAACCCTAAAAAAAAAATATGCAGAATGAATGGGGTTAGACTAACCTCAGCTACCACAATAGTGGGCTTACTAACTAAGCATTGCACTACATTTCAGACCGGATGTATTTATGGTGTGTCTGTGTGCATGTGGTGCCCTTGGTGCTCTTGTGCCAGTCACACTTTGCGAAATAGCGAGAAATAGATAAATGTAGAAAATATGTGCATGGAATAGAATAAAATCCCTCCCCCTATGAAATGTGATGCAGATGTCCTAGCTTGTGCCTTCATGATGGAGCTATGTAGATGCCAATGCAATAGATGGATTCAACTCTAGATGGAGTGATAGTAGTGTATGATGCTAGGTCCCTTATTCAGGTCTCATAAATTTATATTTATAGGGTTCACTTGCTCTAATTTCATAATTAACCCCGAAAAGGATGACCCCAAGAAAGATAAAGATGAAAAATGGATAGAAGAGGCCTAAAAAAGTGGCAGGAAAGTGCTAGAAGGATCAGGATGCCCCCAGGTGGGACCAATGCACCCCATGTGCGCCCTAGTACTAAATATGGGCACCCCAGCCAAGGCTAAAATTACGCGGGATGTTCGGAAATGGCTGGGGCATATGGGTGTAATAGGTCATAAATTATGAAATAAAATAAACAAAAATGGCCAAAGGGATGGGGGTTAATTTGTACTTTCTTCACTCAATAACCTTCTAAATAGTAGTATGAGACCAGGATAAATAAAATGTATAAAGTGCATGATTTTGTGACTATAAAGGGATTCAAATTGTGCCTGGTTGGCCCATTATTAGAATTGATATAAAGAAGAGTATCTTGTGCCTTGAGTGGAAGAAGTAAGGGAGGGTGAATAATTAGAAAATGATAGGTAAAAAGTTAGTTAGAATGAAAACATAAAGATAGATGGAGAATGGGAAGATCACGACGTAGCTCATGTATCATCAGGCTCAGAAGTAACTATTTATTTGATATAAATATATAAAAAAGTGGAAAATGACATGAAGAGTCATATTACTAATTTTTTCATTGCTAAAGGATTGACTCAAAGTAAAATAAATAAAGTGATGCAGTACGAGAAAGTAAACAAGAAGACAAACAAACAAAAAAAGCACAAACAAACATACTCAAACAAACAATGTTCAAGAAATTTGCACCAATGTTTTTTTTATCCAAATTTATTTCACAATTGTTTTGATTTATACGAAATAGGGTTAAAATGGTGCCCCAAGCAAGGATACATGCAAGGGGAATAGACATGAGGACATAAAAGTCCCACGAAAAAGAAATCGTCCACTATGAAACTACCCTAAGCAATGATATATGCAAGGGAAGACAAACATAGCGAGTAAACCAAATTTGCTTAATGAAGGAAGATCACAAGATGATCTGCATGTTCTGCGCTAAAACAAGAAAACACTTAAGTAGGATGTTTTGTAGGTATGGGTTTCCAATGTTTAGTGTTTTTGAGTTTTTTCACTGTTTTTGGATTTTTGCGATTTTGAATGTTTAGGATTTTTAAGGGTTTTTTGAATGTTTAGGATTTTGATGTTTTACTAATGTTTTTGGATTTTTGAAGGTTTTCTAATTTTTTAGGGTTTTTTAGAAGCTTTTTGAAGCTATGCACATGAAAATAAAGATGCAAAGATTCCCCTAGCGAGATGTGAGAATATATAAGGGTGAATCTCGTGCATATATACAAGAATAAGATAAGACAGATAAAGGCCAAAAGGGTTAGGTTCATCAAGGTGATGAAATCAAGCCAGTGAAGATCTAGGAAGGAGAAAACATGCCCCTAGTGTAAGTTGGCCAAGAAAAACATGATAGAAAGAAGTATAATATTATTTATGGAAAGGGGGACAAATCTTCCCTCAAACATGGTAAAAAGACAATCTATACAAATGGATGTTCTAAATGAAGTAGAAGAAAAGTGTGAATGTTATAAAAGGATATGGAAAATATAGCTAGAAGATTCAAGATGAAAAGGTGATGAGCCAAAGGAAAAAATTGTGAGAAAAAATATGGACTAAAGTAAGAGTCTGAAAAAGGTCCAAAAAATACTTGGCAACATACTATCCCTGTTTGTTCATTGAAATATAATGTGTGCATGTGGAAATGAATTACTTCTTGAAGTCAATATTTGATAGGCTGCAAGTGAAGACACAATAGCTAATGTGTAGGAATGATTGATTTTGAAAGTTGATTGGTTAATGGAGGGTGGAAGGAGATTCGTAAATTTCTCCACTACTAGCCAGACATCCATATCCCCAATGGAGATGTATCTAATTCTATTCATAGTATTTCTATACTACCAGCCAAGCATCCATATCCCCAATAGAGATAATGGAAACACCCCTAGAGAGAGTGTTACATGTTGTTTTGCTATTGTTGCTTTTTGATTTTTGAATTGATTTTTCTTTCTAAAAACTTATTTTAGCTCTCTCGATTATTTTGATAAGGGGATTATGAACAAAATGATGACTCGATGGAAGGATGTGGAACTGATTGTGATTGATGAACATTTGACTAGTGTCAATAAATAAACGTCAAAAATGTCTTCACAACAAGTTTATTAAATGTATGATAGTGGTATGATCTTTAAGAGGCCAGTTGTTCTTTAATTTACTAAGGAGATAAAATACCAATGTCAAACGGATAGCATAGATATAAATGTCGCACAACAAGTGTGGATAGACTAACCAAAATATCATACAAAGGGATGAAACATGGTGGCATGACTTGCAAGAGGAATATGAAGGAGGAAAGGAAACAACATCCATGTGTATGTAAAACTTGATTGTAATGTCAGGTGTTTGTAACTTTAATTTTTTAATGTCTTAATGTTTTTCTCTTTTTATTTTTTATTTTTTTTTTTTTATAGATTTGTGACGGTTTTGTAAAGGGAACCAAATGTGTAGAGAAGACAAAATTGTGGATAGATAGGAGGGAAAAAAATCCATGATAGGGTAGGAAGAATATGATAGGATGAATGGGAAGGTTGGGACCAGCAATGATGCAAGAACATCACTCCATACATGTAAACAAGTCATGAAGACATCAGTTTTGGTTTTTTAGGTGTGATAGCAGAGTCCTAGAGGCCATAAGGTGTCATTTAGTTTTGGTTTTTTGGTGTTTAGGCATTCAAAAATTCAAATGAGGAATTTTTCCTCCAAAATAAAAATTTGAAAGTGTGGATCCATTTTGGATTGGCCTCGGTGTTGTATTACATCCTTGGATCTTGTAAAATTTATAAAAGGATGAGGTGAGGTATAATTATGTGTTGTAGGTCCTCTTTAGGGATTATAAATCATAACATGAGTTTAGAAGTCAAGGACTTAGTCTTTAAGCTAAGTAACTTAGTGTTAAATCTAAGGTTACTCATATGACCAATGGGTCCAAGAACGTGTTTTTGGTTATAAGTTGATGGGATGACTATATATTGCAAAATGTAACTAAAACTCCTCATTCCCATTCAAATCAGAATCATGATGAAGTTTCAAGTGTGAATTGGTGTGATGTTTGTGTGTATATACTCTTATAACTGTGTGTGCATTCTTGTGTATAATGGATGAGGGTGAAAACTATATGCATGCTATGGTAACAGAGTTATAAGTATGGTAAGAATTTTATCCTTATATATTTATATGGTTTTTTATCGATTATTTGAAACATAGATAGTTACATGAGAATAATACTATACAGTCCTGTGGAAGACTGTATAAATTATTTTTATCCTTTGGGTGTGGTTTTTAGGAAAAGGTTTGACCATAATAATGGTAAATGCAAGTGAGAAGAGGTTGTGTAACTTGTACAAGTCTTAAAATACCTCAACAAGATGTGGTAGGATGAATTTGATCATAGTTTTTGAGCTCTCAGAGTGCTTTCTTGAGTAAAGACTGGTCACGCAACAAGGAGGAGTGATATTTAGGAAAAGATATGAGTTTTGTGAATGAGGAGAGTGGTGGCATGTTTAGCCCTTTGTGGAGATCCTCACAGGAGAGAGAAAGGTTAAAGAATCGATTATGAACCTTTAAAGAGTATATCACCCTATCTCTAGCACTCTTTTTGTGACTTTGTACTATAAAATGTGACTATAGTGGCAATTGAGGAATTGATCATGAGTTACTATACATGGAGATAGTTGAGGAAGGTTACCATAGTCCTCATATACCTTGTAGGATGGATAATGGGGGGAAAATAATGAAGGAACTCAAAAAAATTGTCTTCTTGGGCTGTATCAGAGTCCAAAACCCTCTAGCTAGGGTTTGTGATCCAAAACTCCACTTTTATTAAAAACTAATCAATGATATCCCTTGAAATATTGTATACATTTCTGTTGAGTGGTTGTCTAAAAGTTAGTGAAGGAATTAGAGAAAATGGAACCTTCTTTCTTGAGTTATTGTTAACAGTTCCTTGTGAAGGTGTAACAAGCTTAAGGGAGGCAAAGAAATATTGAGAAATGTTTCCTAAAAGTGGGAGTTATAGCCTTAAAATAGTAATAAGGAATCATCTTGAAGGTTCCATGAAATATATCCAAGAAGTATCAATGGAAAATAAGATCTTAAATAAAAGATATTTGTGACAGTAGGAACCAAACCAGTAGAAGGTCGTTAAAAGACCTAGGAGTGAAGCAAATTTGTTGATGTGCAATCTATACAAGTGAGATAAAATATCATAATGGGAGGATATCATCTTGAAGGTGTAATTATGAATATTTCCAAAGGTTTTTAGCCAATAAGTTGTTTATGCTCTAGTATTTATTGATAATCATTGTAGTCTCCTTGTGAAAACCATTGAGACTTAATTAAGGTACACATAAGTAACATTGAAGCTATTTTCTTGTAAAGAAAGGTGTATTAAAACTTGGGCACTGATAAAAGACCTAAATGGGTACTGAAAAATGTTAATAGTGGATTGAATGAGTGAATAAAATAAAATTTATAGGGGAGAATTGTTAGGTTAATTATTATTTACCTAATATTATTAATTATGCATTGCATATTAATTAGTGTATTTGTTTATTGTTTACATGGTTATATTTAATCATAACCATCTTATTGTTTGTATTCGAAACAATACGTGAGTGTTGTCATATTGTTTTAACAATACTAATTGTTTGATTATATTTAATATTGGTTATGCTTCCCAGATTACCTTTTTGGAAGCTTGTGTGAAATAGTTTGTTGTTGCACATTTGCAACATATCTCTTGGAGAAGCTGTATGCATTTAGTTGTACAATTCCTATATGTATTGCAGCTCATACAAATTTATAAGTTTGTGTTGATTTCACATTAATATATTTTATAGGCTTTCCTTGATCCCTATTTTGTGAAACTACATTTGGTACCCTTGATGTCTAGAGTGAATTGAAGGCTCTTAGCAAGGTTGGAGAAGGTTGCCATAGGAAGGAGAATTCGTGGAGAAGAAATCTGCTAACAACGGAGAGCCAGATCTGTTACCTCTAGCAGTTTCCCAAGTTTTATCATCCCATGCAAAACGGAGGCTCCAGAAGGTAGGAAAACCACAACCTCCTATGTGAAATCCAAGTAAACGTAAAGTAATGTTTTTTTGCACCTTGGTGCCCTCTGCACTAGGAAAATTTGACATTTTTTGTTATTTCAGAAAAATCCGCAGGTTGTTATTTTTGGAACTTAAAAAATAAAAATAAGTAGCTGTTTAACTTCATCCAACCAATGGAAGGGGTTTTGTCTTTAAAAAGTGCTTGTTTTTTCGTGCTATTTCCATGTTTATTTAATTATCTGTACTATCATATTTACCCACTGACAGGAGGTATTGTTGTTTGCACTGGATCACTGGCTATTCTTCATCCAATACCTATTCAGAGGAGTTTGGCAATTTTTTGTGATCATTCCCTTCATATTTTGATAGAGCTTGTTTGTTCGCTCGACTCTTTTTAAGCATTGGAGAGATGCATATATCTGGCAAGAGTACCCATCGTTTGTGTATTCTTCATCCATCCGTGTTGATTTAGGGTGATCCCTCAAAGGGTCAAGCCCCCTACCCATCTACACTATACTCTTACATTGAATTGAGCCATTCTTCATTGGATATAGCTTTACCATGTTGACAATATCTCAAGCTAGTATTTTGTCAACCTAAATTTGTAGTGTCCAAAAAATACCCTATTTCAGGGTAAGCGACATTGTTTTCCCTATTCAAATTTTTGCAAATGGTGACATCAACAATTGTATGGAGCTATTCTGGTGAAAAGTGAGGTTTTTGAGTTTTGTGATCCCTACAAACTTCTTTAGCAACGTTAAAAAAGCGGGTTTTTTCTCTTTTACGTGTTACTTTTGCGGTCAACATGGTGCCATTGGGCTCCGGGGGGGGGTGTTAGGCTACCACACCATTTGAAGACTTATTTAGATATTAGGAGATATTATCGAGCTGCTATCTCACTGGTTTCTTCCAAATTTTTTGAATGTGATTATTTCCTTGATGCTTCAGTATAGCTTGTACTAATATAAGCTAGGCATTCCATAGTCAACCTTTAAGATATTGTAACCATCCTTCAAAACTAGTTCTTGGCTTGGTAAGAGATCGTTGTAATCAAATTTTTTTAGCCAATCTCAAACAACGTGGATTAAAACAATCTCACAGATCGTAGGATTTTTACTCATTTTCCATACCATGGCACAGTTTGTACAAGGCATATACAAGCATCTGGGAAGCGAGGGGTCTTACCCACTACCAAATTTGGTGTTTCAAATCAAACTAAGGACTCAATTACAAACCATAACCATGGAGGAAACTATAAACAATGTCGTTCTGGGCTATCGACCCTAAATAAATCGTGATGGCGAGTAACAAGGTACAGTGCAAGCATTATGATCCTTCTCATCACAGTTTGTGAAGCACTTATTGGACGACTAACCCTAATCCGACATGAGAAGCTTCCTCTGGGGAGTATATAGTGAACACCACGTGGAGAGAAATTATCTTATAGCTAGGATATTTCTTTAAGCCGGTGTCAATAATTGCACAGACCCCTTTCAGTATATGTCTTGGTACCATTTATTGAATTCTTTCACGTATGATAACAAAGAGCTTTCACATACCGCCGAGTATATAGAAAGGGCGAGATTCTTCCACGTACCGCTGGTTATATCAGAAGGGCACGTATATAGAAAGGTTTTGTATATCAAACTTTGGTAGTATATAGATTGGGAGACCTTATATCTAGAGTGATAAGAGCCAAACCTCTGTCAGTGATTTTTGTAAAATGGGCACCAATGCCCCCAAAAAATTTCTTCCAGATTCACAACTACTCAGAGGAAACAACTATGTTGCATGGAAGACTAAAATAAAGACACAACTTGTGTTTGAAGATATTTGGACTGTTGTGAATGGTACTCTGACTAGATCAACTACTAATACAACACAACGACGATAATTTGATAAAGTAGATTAGAAGGCCAAACTCATCATCTTGTTTAGAGTGTCCGATGATGTGCAACCCCACATTTGAGATGCTAAAATAGCCAAAGAAGCATGGGATAAATTGTGCATAGTATATGAGGCCAAAAAAAAGAATGTCATACTAAATTTGCAGAGTCAGTTACACACACTGAAGTTCAAGAAAAATGAGAAAATTGAAGCTTTCTTAAGAAGAGTTGCAGAGTTGAGGGCTTCACTTCTATCATTGGGAGAAGCGGTCACAGATGATGCTCTTTTTCCCATTGTTCTGAGAGCACTCCCATCTTCTTACCGTATTTTTTTCACAACACTAAACGTGTCAAATACAACAATTAGTTTTGAAAAGTTGGTAAACCTACAGCAACAAGAGGAAGCCATGCACAAGAAGGATGATGAAGATGAGAAAGCACTTTCTTCACATCAAAAATGGAAAGGAAAAGGTAAAGGAAAACCTAATTCCTATCAAAAGTCCCAACATTAGAATCAGTATCAACATCAAGGGGACAAACAATAGAAGAAGCAATGTCCAATTTGTAAAAGAGGACATGAATTAAAAGATTATTGGTATAATACTTATCAAGAAAGGTTCATCAAGCAACTCTAGACCTCCATAACAACAATCTCACAAGGGACATTCTAACTATAATCAAGGGCAGGAAAAGGGGAACTGAAAAAGAATACCCCATCAACAAGGAAACATTGCTAAGCAAGAAGAACATTCAGATAATGAAGACTTCTTGTACACTGCTTGATCAAGTGAACCATCCACGTCATCTAGTGATGTCTGGTATGTTGCTTTGGGAGCCACTCAACACATGACTGGCCACAGAGACTAGTTTACCTCAATGAGTTACACACCTTCGAAAAACCATGTTTCATTGGGTGATGAATCTTCATATACAGTTTGAGGGGATTGGGAACATTTCTTTACCCCTTGGTTCACACAACTGATAGACTATCTGATGTCTTATATGTCCCTGGGTTGAAAAATAATATGCTTTCAATCATTCAAATCCTAGATCACAACCTAAAAATTGACTTTGATACTCATTTCGGCAAGAAAACGTGTTTAATTTGAGATAAATCACGAGGCTTGAAAATAGTTGCAAAATCCTCCAATGTGGGATGTATGTTCCACCTTGATTTTTCCCACAAAGATGATCATGCACTTGTGGCTAAGAACTCTACCTCAGCATAGTTGTGGCATCAGAGATTTGGTCATGTTAGTTTCAAGTATCTCGAGACACTATGTCGGTGCAATATGGTACATGGGCTACCATCTCTTCAGAAGGATACAGATGAGTGTCCTCATTGCTTAATAGGTAAACAACACAGAGCTTCATTCCATAAAAGAGTACATATCGAGCTCATGGTAAGCTTGATCTGGTTCATACCAATCTTTGTGGTCCAATGTAACCAAGTCATTCTGGATTTCAATACTTCATGCTTTGTGTTGACGACTACTCAAGAAAAATGTGGATTTTTTGTCTTCGCAAGAAAAGTGAAGCTTTTGAAACTTTCAAGAAGTTCAAAGTATCAGTTGAGAATGAAACTAGTCATCACATCAGAACTCTCCACTCAGATTGAGGGGGGAATTCACCAGTAATGAGTTCAAAGACTACCTACAAACTCACTAGATTCGTCGACAAATGCCTCCTCCACACACACCGCAGCAGAATGGTGTTGTTGAGAGAAGAAATCATACTATCATAGAAATGGTGGGATTCATGATTGATGACTCTGGACTTGTAAAGACATTTTGGGTAGAAGCATGAAAGACAACAGTGTATTTGTTGAATAGAGTGCCCATAGTTTCTCTTGATGGAGTAACACCACAAGAAGCATGGTCAAAGTGGAAACCATCTATTGCACACCTTAGAGTATTCAGGTGCAAAGCAAGTATGCACATACCCAAGAAAAACAGAAAGAAATTGGACATGAAGTCACAGAAACTCATCTTCATTGGATACAGTGAAGAGACTCTTGGGTACAGATTGATGGATCCAAAGACCATAGGAAAGTCTACACCAGTAGAGATGTTGAGTTCTTTGAGAAGAAGGAAGCAGAGTCTCCTCCTCCAGACTCACCTGATGTAGATTCTTCACCAGTTGTAAAACTAAAGCTGATGTTCCCAAAGATGATGAAAGTGATGATGGGGATGATGGTGATGATCTAATATAACCACAACCCACGGGAATAGTTCAACGTATGCCCAATTGGTTTACTAACATTTACGAGATGTAAGAATGGATGCTCCACCGGATACATCCATCCCTGGACCATGAACTCATAGTAAAGCAAGAGAATAAGTTAAATTTGCTTTGATGAGTAGATTTATTGAGTGTGATGAGCCCTTTACATTCCAGGAAGCCCTACAATCAAAAGCTTGGAAATATGCCATGGAATCTGAATATCAGTCAGTAATGAAAAATAACACTTAGGAGCTTGTCGATCTTCCACCAGGGAAGAAACCCATTGGATGAAGATGTATATTCAAAATAAAGTACAAAGTAGATGGGACAGTGGACAAGTACAAAGAAAGACTTGTAGCAAATGGGTGCACACAAAAAGAAGGCATTGACTATGAGGAGACATTTTCTCCCACAGCTAAGATCAAGACGATCAGGATGATCTTTTCTCTAGCTGCACAGTTTGGTTGGAAAGTCCATCAGATGGACATAAAAAGTGCCTTTCTGAATGGATATTTACAAGAAGAAGTCTATATGACTCAACTTGAGGGATATGTAGTACCTGGTCAAGAAGAAAAGGTATTCAGACTCAGGAAATCTCTGTATGGCCTCAAACAGGCACCCTGGGCATGGTACATCAAAATTGATGAGCATCTCGTACAACATGGATTTGTTAGGAATCCATACGATCCCAATCTTTACCTCAAAAAGCAAGGGGGGGAGATTGTGATTGTCATTGTCTATGTCAACGATCTAGTCATCACTGGAAGTTCAGTGAGGATGATCGATGCAACGAAGAAAGGATCTTAATCAATCGTTCAACATGACCGATCTCAAGCTAATGCAGTATTGTCTTGGATTGGAAGTATGTCAGAAAGAGAATCACATCTTTGTTTCTCAGATGAAATATACCAAGAAAACGCTCAAGAAATTTAGGATGATGGATTGCACACCGATTGTACACCTATGGAGAATAGATTGTAGTTATCTCATTCATATCCATCTCCTGAGGTAAATTCCACTCTCTATCGGTAGTTAATTGGGAGTCTCATTTACCTAACCTACACTAGACCAGATATCAGCTTTGTAGTAAGCTATTTATCCAGGTTCATGCAGGAACCCAAAGTTTGTCATTGGAAAGCAGCAAGGCACATCTTGAGATATCTTAAAGGATCAGTGGATCTTGGTCTAGAATACAAGAATAACGACAACTTCTTCTTGTTAGGATATTCAGATTCAGATCATGCAGGCAATATTGATGATAGAAAATCCACTTCAGGATTTTTATTCTTTATGGGATCTTGACTAATATCATGGGGAAGCAAGAAACAACACTTTGTTTCTCGTTCTTCCATAGAAGCCGAGTATCGTTCTATAAGAGAAGTTGTCTATGAAGTGATTTGGATACATCGTCATACTCAAAGGACTTGGAATACCATAGGACAAACTGACCACCATGTATGTTGACAATGAAGGTGTTCTCAAACTTGTTCACAATCTAGTGTTCCATGAAAGAACAAAACATATTGAAGTACAGGTTCATTTCATACGTGAAAATGTGTTAAAGCACAACATCCAGCTTCAATTTTGTCCAACAACTAAAAAATGGTCAGATATCTTCACAAAGTCACTTGCACGTGACAAGTTTGAGTTGTTCATAGAGTTCCTCTCCTTGTCCCTTGAGGCAATGAAAAATTAAGGGGGGAATGTTAGGTTAATTATTATTTACCTATATATTATTAATTATGCATTGCATATTAATTACTGTATTTGTTTATTATTTATATGGTTATATTTAATCATAACCATCTTATTGTTTGTATTCAAACACTACGTGAGTTGTTATATTGTTTAAAAAATAATATTATTTGTTTGTATTTAATATTTGTTATGCTTCTCGGATGTCTTTTTGGAAGCTTGTGTGAATTAGTTTGTTGTTGCGTCTGTGCAACATATTTCCTTGTATGTATTCAGCTATACAATTCCTATATGATTTGTAACACTCCATTGTATTATAGATTCGGTTGATTAATATAATTTACACGCTTTCATCCATGTTCTACAGTTCCATGTCAATTCAGGAAGGCTAACGAAAAACCTAACTAGAAATTATGTAAAACATGGAGATGCTCGTGTGATTTTCCAAAGGGAATCTAAGGAAAACAAACATCACAATGACTACAATTTTGACAATCCAGCAAGGTTGTGGAAACACAAGTTGCAAGTGTGAATCCTTCAAAATGATGGATTCAAAATTTAATAGTGTAACAGATGCAAAGGAAAATTTTCGATAGATTGTGAAATGTATGATGAATGTCACCAAGGAAAATATATGAAGTCCTGGACAAATGAATGAGGGCACCAAAGAAACTATTCCCTATGTTTGAAATTTGTCTCAAAGGTTACTTTGATAAGATAACAGGTACAATTTCAATATTTAAAGAGAGTTTTGAACAAACAAGATATAAGTATAAAAAAGAGGTTGAAGTGATTTATACATCGTAACAATGCAAGGGCCCATACACTGAAAACAATTTTAATACAAACAAGGTTTAAGTCCTAAAAGGTGGATGAAGCCTTATGAAATGCAAGCAGCGTAACATGATACAATTTGGATACTTAAATAAGGTTTAATAAAACAAGATATAAGTATTGTAAAAATGGATTAACACAATGTGAGAATTGTAAAAATAACACCTTCAATAGTCAAGGTATCAAGTTTGGATAAATTAAAAGGTCTCAGTATAATCAATGATAGTCCGACATTGAATGTGAGCAACATAACAATACAATTAGGACACTTATATCAAATTAAAAAATAAGATGTAAGTACAATTGGTGAGTGCTTTGATATAATGTAATCAGTGTAACAACACATAGGGAGATCAAGGGAAGATACGTATCTACAAAGATATTTCTCAATATGGGTGTCAAGACAGACTACAAAATATGAGGATGTACGAACACACTTTCAACACTAACATCAAGATCACAAAAAGGAACGGATGGAAGAGGGTGCAAAAGTGGTGGACACAATTTTGGTAGAACTTCGAGTTGCTTTATTTTGACCAATAATGTTAACAATAAAATTCAAGTTGTTAAATCATAGTACAATTGGTGATGGTGTTTAATATGTGACATAGCTTTGGAAAAAAATTCACTAAGTCATTGGTTCGATAACAAGGTAGAAACTTTAGGGAAAAAAATTGCATTGTAAGATTCATGATATAATGATATGTTGTAAAAACTTCAATGGATTCTCAGACCTTGTTTGAAAGAACAAGGTTTTGACTCCGAGGAATACTTTGATTTATACAAGGCTCTTTGAAAAATGATTGGATAATGGTAAAATCGTGGCATCCAAAGCTTAATGGCTTCCTAGGATTTTGTTCTCAATAGGTTGCCAATAACTTTTCTAAGAGAGGTACACTTTACTAGAATGAAACATACATAAAGGGACCATTACCCCACAATCAATTTAGAGCATGAAAAGTAGGCCTCACATGGACAACATTTAGCACCCCTTCATTTCAGAATTTATAGTCTTAGTAGGTAGTGGGTCAAATTCTGAGGCCTTTTGGACCAATTCCCTCAATGTGTTGACTAATTTGGGGTTCTTTGTGGTAATCCTCATAATGATTATTTTATGGTTTATGCCAAGGCACTTCCCATAGTTAAAAGCGAGCAAGTTTTAACCCTTATCCGAACAATACAAAAAATAGTGTTTTGAATAAAATGGTGAATCATGTTTTATCTTTTGATTCTTAATTTGGTTTTACACACCATTGGCAACATGCACACATTTCCATTAGTATTTTAGCGAAGGCATGATTTGAGTCTTTGACAAGTGACCCTAAGGTCATGCACTTAAAAGATAAGTAGTTTTTCATATAAACCCCGATGTCAAGAAAGAGGATCAAGGTTTTTTGTAAATTCTCAAGACCTTCTCTAAAGCATAAGAGAAGAGCATACACAATCGTTTAATACAACTAAGTAAAAATGGAAAAACTTAAATCAATGACCATTAAATGCTTTAAAAGATTACACTGTCATCTTTAGGTCTATGTTGGGGCACCTAGGGTTGCAATCTGGGGTGCCCCAATCCATGATTTTAGGTGCTCGTGTACGTCGTAATTTATGGTATTAATTTCTTTATTTGAGGTCAGTAACTAAATGGTTACACCATGTATTGAACCTAGGTCAATAATGTTATGGTAGTTTCGGGTCACCAGTGTCAAAATTTGAGCAAGATATCTTCTATATAAACATAGCATAGCTCACTACATTATGGGTTGGACATCTCACTATCAAGGGAAGCTATCCCTACTCCATTCTTCTAAGGGATTGCATAATTGGGCATCTTCTACATCTACATCACACACAAGAATAGGGGGGAAAGGGTTGTATTCTTTATCATTCCATCCACCATAATGAACCTATTGTGCAAAATCAATTTATTTTTCAGAAGGATCTATCTTACATGTATTGATGATTAATTTATTCTCAAATCCCTCTTAGTTACTTTCATTCCCCCCTATTATTTACACCATGTATTTCTTATTATCAATTTCAAGCTTGTCATTAAGTGGTGCTATGCATGATACATGCATTGTAATCTATTTCTAATGCCCTACTAAGGTGTTATAACCCCCTAGTTAGGCATTTCATTTTCTCATACATTGGCCAAGTACACATAGATCTACATTGGGACAAGATGGTGAAATATTCAGTAGATAGCACACTTAGGATCAGCGTTGCCTACTCATATACTGTGGAGTGGATAAGGCCACTAGCTTGAAAAAAGCTGTAAGGATCAACCATTGGAATATTCCATGCATGAGAATTAACCAAATAGGACATCATGCTGCTACATATTGGAGAATCTGAAAGAGGGTTTACGAAACCTGCAAGTGAGGATCACGAGGGATGACGTGCACATCAACGGATGTGTGAACGGATAACATGAATAGATCTTGGGAGGAGTGAGCATCAACAGAATGTGCATGAAAATATTTGAAACATGGGCAGAACTTGGTTAAGCCATAAAACTCTCCTTTATCTCATAGATCAAATGGGGTGCACATATAGGAGGTGTTGAGTAACCCTCTAGTGCTGCAATCATGAAAACTCGAGTAGAGAGGGGGAATTACATTACAGAATAGAAGTATAACTCCGATTGACATATGACACACTGATGCACTAATGCTAGGTAAGAGAATCTCATAATGACCCCTAAATGACACATGGACCTACGATCTCACCTAAGTGAGATGACCCAGCTAATGAAGTGGAAAATAATAAACACCAACACTCCCCCTTCATCGTAACTTAGGATGAGGCAGCAAGTAGAAATGAGAAATGGGTGGCACAAAGCCTGATGAGGTACCCATGTACAAGAAAAATATCCCAAGAAGTGAAGGAAAAACTAGTGGGAAAAACATCCACCACAAGATAAACACGCACTCTCTAAACTAAGAAAGATGCTTGGGTCCCAGCTCTAGACGAGCCTGAAAAGGTACCCATGTACAAAGAGCAAATCTCTCAGAAATAAGAAGAAGAGACAAGAAGAGAAAGATGACAGGAATGCAGAAGATATGGAGATCTAAACTCTACAGCTTTAGGCTCCCAAAATAATTTCGATGACGAGATCCTCTGCCTCTGGAATAAAGAAGAGCCACCCACACAAAACTATGTGCCTGCCCTTAGGAAGGACAGAAATGATGCATCCCAAGTCTTCCCACCCACAAAGGAAACTGAAGGTACAACACGAAGAACTCTAAGTTTGGTGCATAAGTGTGACATAGGTCTAGTGAGTGAGTGCCAAGGAACCGAAGGTAATGCCATGAGTGCATAGAACTCAGAGCATGAAAAAGAGTGAACACCCACAGAAAGGATGTCCAAGTGATGTGAAGGTAACAAAACATCCTCCACAATAGAAAAGGGATCCACATGAAGGATGAATCAATGAAGGTCTCTAAAAGTGGAAATGGTACATGATTCCACACTCCCAACAATGGATATGATGAACTCCTCCTAAACACTGTAGATGGATGAGGGACCAGTGCATCACAAGTAGAAAATACTAACTAAGGTCGGCAAATACTCATCCCAATGAGGGGGCTCAACAAACAAAAGAGTGATTTCAGATAGGTATGAGTCATCAATGAAGGTAGAGGAGTGAAAGGGGCCTCGTACACTGGAAATGGAAAAGAGGTGGGTGTGATGACTAGTGTGAGACTGTGAAGGAGAGTACTCGATATCTAATGAGATGTGGGAAGTGTCAACACTATTTGAAATAGTGAGAGAAAGTGGAGAGAGAGTCCATTATAGTACCCTTGACATCAGAACATCCTCAATCAGAAGTAGAATCAAGCAAGCCTTTGTTAGTAGAACTGCCATCAATGAAGAACAAGAGGATACAACTAGATCTAAACAACTGGAGTCAGTATGTGAAGGGTCTCCATAGAGGGACTGAAGAATGCTCTAGACACGGTAGTTTCTATTTAGATTAACTTATAAAATAGCTAAAAACCCCCTATTTTTATTTAATCAGCTGCCAAGGAATTTAATCAGCTGCCAAGGAAAAATCAAGCATATCCAAGAACCCATTAAGCCTATAATACTTCCATAGAAGTTTCGATGCTTAGTTCAAGATATAAAGGTTGGGTTCTTTGTAAAATGGCTTCTCACACTAGGTTTACAACTGTGCATACAATCCAAGAACCCATTAAGCCTATAATACTTCTCACACTAGGTTTACAACTGTGCATACAATCCTCTAAGGGACTGGTAAGGAAATCTCACTCTTCCATCAAGGAAACTCAAAAATTCTTCTTTTAACAGTTGAGGTACCTCTTCAAGATTGTTCATTCCTAATCTTATGCAATAATTCCTTGATTTCATGCTTCAAGACCACAAACCCTCATAAACCGTGACTTTGGTTCACAGTGGATCCCAAGAGGCAACATTTGGCTATAAAATGGTTGGTTTTTGGTTCCAATACCTCAAAAATGATTCTTATGATCTTTCACCTCTCCTTCTTGACTCCTATCTTACTAGAAAATTTTGACAATGAACTCAATGGCTTGAATCAACAATCCTCTGCTCACTCATACGTTGGTTCAGGGTATCTAGAAACCATTTGTTCTACAATGAAAGATAGTGTTCAGTTCTTACTTTGTAAATCCTTCACTTACATTGGAATCACCTTACTTGTAACTCTTCCTCAATACATGCACACACTCCACTTTCCAAAATGATCTTAACTAATAAACTAAGAACACACAGTACAATCATGCACACAGTTTGCATTTATCACTTGATCATTAAACCATGGAACAAGAGTTATCCAAAATGGTAATACATCAACATTCCATATTTGTATCACTTATTTTCACTATAATGCAATAAGATTTTAAAAAAACATATTTTTTTTCTTACACACACGATCTATTCATTCCATTGCATGCTAAAAAAATACAAATTATCTTACAGACAGAGGCTATTCATCTCTTTCAATAAAAATTAATAAAGAACATATTTAACAAAAGTAAAAATTTATCACCAAGAGTTAGAGATAAAGTAAGAGAAATATATAGAGAGAGAGATAGATAAAGAGAGTGGGAGAGAGATAGAAAAAGTGATGAAAATCGAACTAAAACATCAGCTTTTACTCAAACTCTAATGCAAGGCCATCCAATGCTATATTTTGCAAACAAAAGCTCGTGGCACCAAACCAACTACGCACAAGGATTGGGGTGTTCTGGTAAATGGTAGGAAAGGATATTTTTTAGAGTCATATGGTCTTGGTGCTTCCAGGATACGTCGGTCGGGTGTAGTCCCTTAAGATCCCTAAGAGCAAAAAAGGCTATAAGTTCATTGGGTGATTTCTCAATCTGCATGGTACCTTGAAAGGTCTCATCTGATATTACACATCCACATTGGTACCCTTTATGAAAACCTATCTCATTTTTCTCCATCTCAATTTGTTCCTCTCATTGTCGTATTGTTTTCAAAAGCATTGAATAGTCCAATTTGAGTCAGTGTAAGGCAGTCAATATCTTCTAGGATATTTATTTGGGTGTAGCCCCTTTACAACTGTAAGCTCGTGGCACTGAACCGAATGTGCACACGTGTTGGGGTGGCCTCTCGCTATTCTAGGTAAAATCTTGGGGACCTTTCAAGGTGTCATAGATGGCCTGGTAAATTATAGGCAAGGATTTGTTTTGGTGCCCTACGGTCCCAGTGCTTCCGAGCTACGGTGCTCGGGCGTAGTCCCTTAAGAGCCCTGAGAGAAAAAAATGTTATAAGTTCACTGGGTGACATACAAATCTCCATGACACCTTGAAAAGTCTCATCTAATACTATACCTTTGCATTAGTACCCTCTACAAAATCCCATCTCAATTTTCTCCATATCAATTTGGTCCTCTCGCTGTCCTATTGCTTGCAAAAGCGTTGAAGAGTCTTGTTTGAGTCAGTGTAAGGTTGTCCATTGCTATATTTTACAAATGAAAGCTCTTGGAACCAAACTGACTACGCACATGCATCATGATGAAATGTTAAATGCTTTTAAATTCTTCATTTTATTGCCCTATGGTGCTCGGTGTTTTCTAGCTACTTTGTTCAAACATAGTCCCTTGAGAGCCATGAGAACAAAAAAATGTCTATAAGTTTATTGGGTGATTTCTCGGTCTCCGTGGTACTTTCAAAGGTCTCATGTTAATCCTACACCTCCATGTTAGTACCCTCTATGAAATCCTATCTCGGTTTACTCCATCTCAATTCAGTCCTCTCGATGTCCTATTGTTTGCAAGAGCATCTAAATAGTTTACTTTGAGTTAGTATAAGGTTTTCCATTGATATAGTTTGTACAAATGAAAGATCATGTCACCAAAACAACTATGCACACACATGTCAGGATGGCTTGGTAAACACTTGGGGTTAAGGCTTCATTTTTTTTCCCTACGGTTTTGGTTGCTTCTAGGCTACGTCGATCTGGGCCTAATCCCTTAAGAGCTCTTAGAGCAAAAAAATGCTATAATTTTTTGAAGTTATTTATCGATCTCTATGGAACCTTGAAAGGTCTCATCTGATCTTAGAGCCCCTGCATTGGTACCCTCTATGAAATCATTCTCTGAGTTTACACCATCTCAATTTGGTCCTCTCATTATCCTATTGTTTCCAAAAGCAGCGTCGAACAATTCAGTTTGAGTCAGTGTAAGGATGTTCACTGCTATATTTTACAAATGGAAGCTGATGCCACCAAAAATAATGTGCACATGCATTGGGATGGCCTGGTAAACTGTGGGTAAGGCTTAGTTTTGGTGCCCTATGGTCCCAGTGCTTCTGAGCTACTTCATCTAGACGTAGTCCCTTAAGGGCTCTAAGAGAAAAAAAGGCTATAAGTTTGTCGGGTGATTTCTCGGTCTTCGTGGCACCTTGAAAGATCTCGTATGATCCTACACCTCTATTTTGATACCCTCTACAAAATCCTGTCTCAGTTTCACCGTTTCAGTTTGGTCTTCTCGATGTCCTATTATTTGCAAAAGTGGCTACTAGTCTAGTCTGGGTCAATGTAAGGTTGTCTAATGCTATATTTTTTAAATAGAAGCCCATGAGACTGAAAAAAATTCTACACACACATTAGGATGGCCTGGTAAATGTTGGAAAAGTCTTCATTTCAGTTCCCTACAGTCTCGATGCATCCAGGTGTAGTCCCTTAAGAGCTTTGAGAGCAAAAAAAGCTATAAGTTCACTGGGTTATTTCTCGGTCTCTGTGGCACCTTAAAAGGTCTCATTTGATCCTACACTTCCATGTTGGTACACTTTACGGAATTGTTGTCTTAGTTTACTCCATCTCAATTTGGTCATCTCGTGGTCCTATTGTTTGCAAAAGCATTGAATAGTCTAGTTGGAGTTAGTGTAAGGTTGTCCATTACTATATTTTACAAACAAAAGCTTGTGGTACCAAACTGAGCTGTGCACACACATGTTAAGACGTCCTTGTAAATGATGGTAAATGTTTTCATTTTGGTGTCCTTATTGTCCCAGTGATTCTGAGGCTACTTCATTTAGGTCGTAGTCCGTTAAGAGCCCTGAGAGAAAGAAAGGTTATAAGTTTTTCAGGGTGATTTCTTGATCTTTGTAGTAGCGTTGAAAAGTATCACATCTGATCTTACACATGTCACGTTGGTATCATCTATGAAATCCTTGTCTCAGTTTAATCCATCTTAATTCGGTCTTGTTCCTATCCTATTATTTGTAAAAGCATTGAAGAGTCCATTTTGAGTCATTGTTAAGGTTGTCCAATGCTATATTTTTACAAATGAAATCTTGTGGAACTGAACCAAGATGAGTAGGCACATACATCAGGATGTCTTGGTAAATGATGGGTAAGAGACATCGTTTTGGTGCCCTATGGTCTTGGTGCTTTCTGAGATACTTCATCCTGGGCGTAGTGCCTTAAGAGCCCTAACAGCAAAATATGTTTGTAAGTTCACTCGGGTGATTTCTCAGTCTTTGTGGACACCTTGGAAGGTCTCATATGATCTTATACCTCTGTGTTAGTACCCTCTATGAAATCCTATCTCAGTTTACACCATCTCAATTTGGTCCTCTCATTATCCTATTATTTTTAACCAGCACCAAATAGTCAAGTGTTGAGTAAATGTAAAGTTGTTTAATTGCTATATTTCGCAAACTGGAATCTTATGGCACTAAACCATACTACACACAAACATCTGAGGTGGCTTGGTAAATTGTTAGGGAAAGGATTCATTTTGGTTTTCATGTGATACCGGTGCTTCTGGGCTACTGTCGGTTGGGCGTAGTCCCTTAAGATCCCTGAGAGCAAAAAATGATATAAGTTCATTGGGAGATTTATTGGTCAATATGGCACCTTGAAAGGTCTCGTATGATCCTACACATCCATGTATTAGGACCCTCTACGAAAGCCTTGGCTCAATTTTCCCCAGATCAAATTTGGTTCTTCTCATGCTCCCTGTTGTTTACAACCACACCGAATAGTCTAATGTTAGTCTAGTGTAAGGTTATCAGATGCAATAATTTACAAAAACAAATTCATGACATTGAAACAAACTACATACACACGTCATAGGGTTGGCCTAATAAAAAATGGGCGAGGATTTGTTTTGGTGCCCAAAATCCTTCAATGTGAAAAAAATTATTAGGAAACAGTGGTAATAAGATATGGTTCATATAATATAGGTGGTGAAATGAGAATTGTAAGAAGATATTTTTCATATAATATAGGTGGTGAAATGATAATTTATGCTTAATTCTCCCTTTCTAATATTTAGTTTCCCTTAGCTTCTTTAAGCTTCAAGAATGAGAAATTCTCTACTAACAATGCCAACCATGTGAAGGTGCAATTTTTTTTGGCACCAATAACCTCCATGTAAACATGTTAGTAAGACAATTAAATAAAATTTTAAAATCCTATAAAATTTAACCAAAATCATTAAAGTAAATATTCAAATTAAATTCATGTAGATGTATATCTAATCTTAAGTGAACATACCTTTAGAAATTCAATCTAGTGAACCACAAGGATCAACTCTACTCTTGACAATTAGCAAAAATTACTTTATGATCTTGATTAACAAACCTTCCATAGATTCTTGTTTAATGGCCTACCTTGATATTTGATTAATTGAATATTTGTTGCAAGAAGCAAATGTGAATAGTGAAGTATCTTTCTATGTATTTCATAGTACTTCAAACAACAAATTATTTAATTTTTTGATAGGATATCATCGAAGCCAAGTTCCAGTGACTACTACTAACCCAGTGGGATAATCAAGGTCTTCACCATCAATTACTATGGAAGTCAAAAAAAAATTTTCCCATTTACATAACAAGACAAGAAGTAGTATGTTCCCTCTTCGTTAATTTTTTTCACAATAATTGTAATAATGTACCCTACATCACAAAGTAAAACTCAAGTCAAATTTATAATACATTAAGAGTTTGGTAATTTAGTAATTAATAAATTTATAACATGAGATACATACGTACCTTGTTGCACTAAATCAGATACTTGATCAAATTCAAGGTGCTGCTATCATATGATATAAAGACACTGTAAGTTGTAATGCTCGTGGAACTTAAAATTTTTCAAGTGGAATTAGAGGTCTATACAGTCCATTTATCCATCCTTTGTCGTATGACTCACATTCATTACACACAAAATCAATGCATGATATACAAAAACAATGTCATGCACCTAATATGATTAGTAAAAGAATTTACATTTGAACTACGAGATGAGTGCATATCACTTGATATTGTAACTTGTCATACAATCTTCATAGTTTTTAAAATGTTGTTCCTATATCAGCCAGAGCTATCTACAAATAGTTGAAATATCTTAAGATTCATGGCCCATATTTTTGATACACCAATCAATAATGCTTTCTGTACCTGTAAACTAAGCACTATATTTTATCTTTAATTCTTCTCTTACAAAGGCTCTTTTCATACATGCTCATGCACCATCATGCTCTCATTTTCCCATATCATACCTTAGTAAAACTCCAGATATGTTGTACACTTGTTTCTTATGTGCATCCTACTTAGCCAATAAAACATCTGTGCATTCTTGAATTATGATGTGTAGTTGTATCCGACCAAATGTAATGTTGATTGAAAATAAAATTCTCTCATTCAAGTTCACATAAACAACATGGAAACACCCTTGCACATATTCTCTAGAATGTGTCTGATCATCACTGATGTAGAAATGATACTCTCTTAATATTTTGTTTATCTTTCTCAGTGCTTTTTAGAGAGTGCATGAATGTCTATATGCACGAAAAATAGTAACTTGCACTGAGTTATAGTATTGTGACTGAACCTCTCATTTATTGGCTGCAATGAGTAATTCTCTATGAAGTTCAACTACTAAAACAATAGTACCAAGTGGTAATGTGTCATTTACTTAACTTAAAATTTTCATCCAACCATCGAGCTCTATCTGTGTGCCTTGCATACTCATAAACAATTTCCTCTCTAAATTTGACCATTGTTCTGATGTAACAATAAACTCACACCTCTTAGATTATTTTCCATCTTTTAATTGATATGCTACTGATTTATATTTATTGAAACCAACTAATTCTTTTCCTATTGAATGTGTACCCTCCTCATGGATATAAATTTTAAATTTTGCCAAGCCACCAAATATGTTGCAAGTTCCATCCAAACATGCTTTGTTATAAAAAAAATTGCCCACCCAGTTGATCTTTCAAAAAATATCGTAGGAATAAATTACCTTTACAAATTTTGGGTGGGACATTTAATCCACACTCCTGCAACATGATGTCAATATGCAAAACATAACGTATTTGACAAAAAACATCATAATGCATTGAAAATTCAACGTGATGCCTACATGCAACAAGTGGTACGTGAGTGACTGATTTTCACATAAAATGGTTTGTTCATTTCAAAAAATCTTTGGCTAATGTTAATTTCTAGATTTTCATTCTTAAACTTAGAGAACAATTGTGTTTGAGTCATATCCAAGAAATGTTTTGCACACGATTCATGATTACGAGAACCTATTCTTATTTTTACAGTATCTCTTCTATTCAGTGACACCCTTGTGTTCTCATTCCAAAACTTTACAAGTAATTCTTTTAGAATATCATATGTATCCTTGTCTTTCCATGGGAGTCTACTAGAGAATGCCCAATAGTTAGTATTATTAGATGACTCAATACTTTTGCATTTCCCTATTGCTTTCATTATGTGTTTTTCTTGTTTAGCTTCAAAGCTCTACTTGTTTTTCTAATCAAACATTTATTAATTGTTTATCACTTACTATATAATTAGTAAGTCCATATTGTGTAACATTACTATCTAAATGGTGTACGTTTGTTGACACCTATAGTATGGTATGATTTATGTATATTTTCAACAATTGATGCATTTTGATCATCAACATTAGATGTTCTTAACCATAGGGTCTTTATTGTAGGTCTCATCTTAATTAATTTCATCAACGTAACAAATAATTGACATATTTTTGTATCATTTAATTTCTCAAAGTAATTATCCCAAATTCCCATAGATTTTCTTCTCACATTTCTTTTAGACATTTTTTTAGGCATTGGTTTTATAAAGTTTTCATCAATTTCAATTAAGTGAATGAGTTTTTTCTATGCACAAAATGGAAGGAGGTGTTCTTAGAGGTAAAGATTCATTAACCAAGGTTACTTTCTTCATTTAGTGTTTCCATTCAAATTTCAGGATTAACATTTAGATTCTTAGATAAATGTCCAACATTTGGTAAAGGTTGTTCAACATTTGGATCCATATCAAACATTAAAAAAAACATTATAATTCATTATCAATATTCATTGCAAAATCATTATTCTCCTCATTTTCATTATGTATTTCATCCTCATTTTCTAAAACATTAGGTACATTTGATATAGCATATGTGCCTTTCCCTTCACAAAAATTTTTGCATTCCGCATCACTTTCTTTATTCCCATCTCTTCCAAATTTCTCTGGTGTCTTTTTCTTTACCATCAATCTTTTCCTTAGCTTGACATTTGTATCGCCCATGATTTAAAAAAATATAAACTAGTGGGGTAACAGAAAAGATGAACTACTAAAAAATCACTGTAAGAATGTGCATGAATCTACAAACCAGATAGAAAGGAGGACATAAATCCCGTGAAAGAGATGAAAGGGACATGTTGGAAGTAGCCACAACAGTACAAACAAATGATAACTTGTACGTGTTAGTAATGTGTGTGCGTTATTACTATTTCACTTATTTCCAAGGCATGCGTCAAGTCTTGGATCCAGTTTGGATCCCCAAACTGTATGAGGCATTAATGTGCACAAACATAGCAAACAACATGTTTTTGTAGGAACATTAAAAAGTTCCACTTCCGCCATCATAAATCCAACTATAAACATGATCGAAATAATTTATTACAAATATGAATACAACATAGAACAGAACTGTATTCTTTCTAAAAATATAATTTTTCATATTTTTTGACAAATATAAGGTTTCTATATTAATATATTTGTTATGTACACCTTTTTATCGCTATTTTTTGAAGTTTAAACACATCTATCGTTTCATCGTGTTTATTTTTTTTCAAATCATGAAAAATGAATATAATTTCTATAGGAAAAAACTAGGGACTAATTCTATACATATTAAAAAATAACTAATGTTATGATATTGTTTGAGGTAGTTAGGGGGGGCACGGTCGAAGCTATCCGTTAATTTTCAAAAACATAATATTTTTATACTAGATAAATCCCAAAAATAATACTTGCTATAAAAATCTACAAAAAACTATAGCACAAACTAGATGCTCCTAGCTATCTTTCTACCAAAGAGTTTTCAAAAATACTCAATGGCTGCTCAAAAAAAAGTGGGGGGCACTACCGAATGTCAACTCTATTATATTTCTTTACAAAAATAGGAGTACCTATTGGAATTTTGGTTATCTTTAACCCATCTTAAACTTATGCCATTTTGAATAAAAATTTAGTATCTTTATAATCTAAAATTAAAAATTCTACGATTCATGTTCTATCTAACATATTCCAATTTTGAGTGTAACTATTTAAAAAAAACTTGTACAAGTTGAAGTTTTTTATATTTTTTAGAAAAATGCATCCACTTAAGACCCCTCTTTGACCCCACAACTTGGTGCACTTACCCAATGGTTCGGTTTCTTCTCCACCTATCATGGATAAGCCGTCATATTCGAGAACGTCATCTAAAAACGATATTTTGAAAAAGGATATAAATTTTGACAAAAATGAGATGTTGGAGGTCTTGATCCCAATCCATTTAGATAAAAATACAAAACCCAAATAAGTGTGAGGTTTAGACTGTCATGAACAAAAAAACATAAATGAAAGAACACTTCTGCTCCTCTTAAGTTGAAATTTAGATCCCATGGACAGGTGTCTCTTTGGTAACCATTCCTTTCATTTGGTTAGGTTTGTACATTTGGGTTTTGGGGTGCTCCTTGAGGATGGTCAAATATGACTTGATTCTTTGGAGCCTCTTTTTCTATGATTTTATTATTGGGCTTATGTGTTTGGGTTGATTAAACTCAGCACCATTTTGTTTATTAAAATAGAAATTCACACCTAATTGGTGCCTAACCAATCAAATTTTCTCATATAATGACATTTAAATTAAATACCAAGAAATGGTGATCGAGTGCACCTATTTTTTCCAAATCTACCTTCATGTTTCTAAAAATAACTAATTGGTGCCTAATTGAGCCATTTTTCTCAAATAATGACATTTGGTAATGAAATAAAAACAAATGGTGCAAATATATTCCCAATTTCCCCAAAAATACCAGCATCTATCTAATCGTATATGATTTAACATCTTATAGTCATTTTTTTTTCAATTAATGACATTTGGTCATTAAAGAATGAAAAATGGTACTATATGTGGCTACTTTTCCTCAAATCTATTGCCATGTATTTGATTGCACCTAATCAGATAATGATATGCTCAAATTTGATCACAAAACAACAAATGGTGCTTATATATGTGTTATTTACTCCAAATGTGCACTCACATGGATAATTTTTTTTCTAAGAAATTAAACTTGAAAGTAATATAAAAAGTACTTTCTTTAAAAGATGTGTTTAAGATTACAATGAGGCAAAGATAACTAAATAATTTTTTCATTAAGGATCTTTGTGGGTGTTTGTTTATACGTTATGTTGGTGAGAAAATTTATTAGTTGGGAAAATTAGGTGTCTCCACTAACGTTCGCAGGGATATGCCCCTCTGCATTGAATGGTACAACTCCCATTATTGAAAATAAACTAATCCTAATCTTATCTAAATGTTGTGAATGGCCAAATTGGTTGGGGATCACATAGGGACACTCCACTGAACCTGTGGAAAAGTGCTTGTATGGGGTATAAGGGAGGAAATTACAGTGATGAGGGGAAACGAGGGAAATTAGGAAAGGAATATTACTGTCGTGAGTAGATTACAAAGCTCACACCCAGTAAATGGATTAGTTCAACATTCAATATAAAATAAAATCACAATGAAGCTATCTAGTGAGATGGATAACCCGAGACACAAATTTCTCATATTCCTCTATCAAAGATACAAAGTTTTTGCATCACTATACTTGCAAAGTGCATGAAATAGGGAATTGGAAGAAACACGAGATGCTTATAACAACTATGTTTATTTCATCAATAATGAGAGGAAACAATGCATACAAAGATGCAAAAATTCATACATCTTGGAAAGCAGAAACTCTGCTCCTTGATTGACATTTACAGAAGTTATACAAAGAAAGGGAAAAGAAGAAGACATGTAGCTTTATTTCATGTATATGGATGACACAAAGTCTAACAACATATTACAATCCACTATTGCTACAAAGTACATAATTTTTAGGATCCTTTGGAATGGAGAAGCCATCCCAATTTATAGCATTGTGGATTGATCTTTCATCTCCCTCATATGAATCTTCGTTTCCATATTCCACTTGTGACATTTCGTTTGCCATTAAATTAAGTATTTCTCTTATAATTTTGAGAAAATACTTTAACAATTTTAAAGTAGGTCACTTAAGTGAATAGGACAAAATATAATGATGAAACCCAATGAAGAATTAGAAAGGAGAGAGAAGAAAGAGGGAGAAAAAGAGGAGGATGGAGGGGATGAAGGAAATCCACTCCTCACGATGATCCGAATGAATGCCTTAATGTATTCATGAACTTTGAAAGAAGTACTCTTGCATTGATGATCCTCCACACTGATGAAAATTACTCCTCTTAACACCTTTGAACAATTTTCCCCTTGCCAACGATGATTTATGATTTCTTCTTCATACGATACACGAACACCTTGAATTGAGTGTTTAGAAACACTATTGAAAGATACTTCGAATGACCACCAACATTATCCATGAAGATATTTTTCTGGAGAAGGAAAAGATGGAAACCAACCCTTGCGATGACTCTCTGCAACACTGCCATGCTGATTTGAGAATTCTTATGAAGCACACTATGGACAATATGATGATGATGATTGCAAACTCCTCATTGCACATAGTTCACGAAAAACCTGGACTATCAAATGAGTGTCGAAAGACACTGTTGATATCTCCTAAGGTGGGTTCCAGATGACCTATGGGAAATGCTTGTGTAAAGGAAGATACTACAACGGATTACCTCTTCCTATCCCTAGAAGCTTGATCCGACCAAATATCCTTGGCTCACTTAACCAGCGAACCTGAACTTCATGGTGGAAAAAAACAACAATATATGTTACTATGGAGATGATAGCATATTTTTTCTCTCAGGACCAAAATCTACTATTTTTGGAAACTAGGTCCCATGAGCTATTATTTTGGGGAATGTCGTTCTTTCACCTTGTTTCTTCTACTAAGGTGTTTCCTTCGCATTCCAAGCTTATCACAGATGTCTTGGGGTTAACTCAAAGCACCTTCTATTTTTGGAAATTTTATTTTTGCTTTTTGATTTTTTTATTTTTTTTTATTTTTTGACCCACGTGCCCTAGTTTTCGATTTGTATGATTTTCACTATTCTTTCTTTTAGAGGGAATTTGTTGTTTTTGGAAAATTACTAAAAATGGCAAGTGCAAACTAGCAGGACTTGTTATTTTTAGAAGATAAAGATCACTATGTAATATTGATGAGAAAACTATGGATTCTTTATGGGTTTTGGGGTTTTTGATTTGGATGCTCAATACAAATTTTCAAGTCAAACCACTTCCTGGATTGATGGAAAATGAAGGAAGAAAACCCTAGGGCACAAAAATTAAAATGGATTACATTAAAAATTAGGGGCATCTTTCAAGGTTTGGTTTTTTTTAGCTTCAAATCATTTGGATGAAGAATTTTTTCCCAAATTTTCATGAAGATTTGATCACCGGTTCATTAGTTATGAGCAATTTGTGGTTTTGGAGCCAACGATTTCTGACAGCATGTAGTTATATTTTTTTTTCTTATAATTATTTGTTCTTCACATTGCATCAACATGGAATGATGGAAGAAAGATGTTGAAGGTGGCAGAAAGGTTTTAGACGCAACAATAATGGCATGGTGAAGAAATTCTGGCAGTTGGAGCTTTCACGGGTGTGTGCACAAGTAGCACTGGAAGCAACAAGAAGTGGCATGAAACTTCAAAAAAACTTGCATATTTTTAATGGGTAGGAAGGATCACACTTTTTTGCACCGAGGGCTTGGTGCAAAAAAAATTCCCCGTCCCTATTGGGCCACTTGGCATGACATGGTTTGTTGAGGCAGAAAAGTGAGGGAGCTAGGAAAATGTGCACATGGGCTTAGATTGCAAAAAGCGGCTTAGAAGAGGTCACATTGGGGTCCAGGGGCTTAAATGGGAGGGTGGCGCAATTCCTTGCACTAAGTGCATCAAGGCCTTAGTGAAATTGGTGCACTAAAGTGCACCATTCTCCCATTGGTTTATTTTTTTACCAAAAAATGACTAACTCCTTTTGTAGTCACAAAATCATGCACTTTAGACATTTATTTATCCCAGTCTCATACTACTATTTAGAAGGTTCTTGTTGTTGCAAATTCTAGTTTGATCATCCTAAGCATCCAGTGTGATTGCACAACATTGAATCCTCTCCCCAAGTGTGGGACTTGTAAAATGGGAAGAGGAATCTCTAGATTAGAGGCTGGTTCCTCAACTCCTCTGATCAGATATATCACTTGCACAATTGCAGAGGTTTGAATTCCTAATTTCCTACTCTAAATTCCAAAGGAGACAAAGATAGAGAATGCAAAAAAGCTAAAACTAATGCTAATAGGTGATGCACCAAAGGAGTGGTGAGCATTTCTCACTTCTGTAGATTGACACAGTTCATAAAATGCAACAAAAAACCTCATGCACAAACTGATAACTGTAATGAAGAATCAGAAATTAGTCAAACAACACAAGCAGAGGATGGAAACTTAATCACAGGGCCTGTATTGTTATTTTAACATCAAAATCACTTGCATTACAACACCTGAGAGGAAAAATAGGTTGCAGTTCTTAGAAAAGGTCTGTTATTCCACCAAAATCACTTTTTAAGGTGAGAAAGGGGACCTGCAATACACAAAAAATGTTCAACCCTTTGAAAATGAGCCAAATCTGGCTTTTACAGTGTAAGGGACGAGCCCAGGAGAGAGAAACATGGGAAAACGTGGAAGGGATTCAACCATTGACCAAAACACATTCAAAACAGCATGGGCATCCTTACAGACCCATTCCCTGACATTTTTAACCATGCTGGGAGAGAATGTGAGCCATTCTTCATTAAAAAAGGTGGTTGAAACGTCATTTCTGTCCATGACCACGTGCCAGAGGTGTTTTTCAATTTTCTCTCTCCAAAATCCATCAAAATGAAAAAATGACCCCAGAATCTTGTAGAGAATTTCACCAGATTTCCATTGATATAAAGAACGTGAAAAACCGAGCTCTGGATCGAAAGATATGGCCATTTGAAATTTTAGGGCAAAACAGGGCCAAATCGGGTTGGCGGGCAAAAATTTGAATTTTTTAACCTTTTTTGCATTTGGGAAAATTTTCCAAAATTTCCCCATGCTCCACCTTTCCAGGTGCCACGTGGCACATTTTTATTGGGTGCGGGCCCATCCTGCTCCATTTTCCTTTAGTTTTGCCTTTGGAAAATTTTCTAAAATTTCCCCGCTGGGCCGATGAGCTGAGGACACGTGGCACGTGCGCTGATTGGGTGCGGGCCTGTCCTTCCAAATTTTTCCACGGGCCGTTTGATCTATTTTTTTTCCTAGACACATGTGCATAACCCCATTGGATGTGGGTTTTCCCCTTAAAATTTTACTCGTGGGCTTTTCTTAAGTTTTTTGCTGCCACCTGGACACGTGGCGAGATTCTATTGGCTCGCATTTAGGGGGGCGGGCTTTTCCTTTTGAATTTTCCTTTGTTTTCCTTTGGGAAAATTTCCCAAATTCTCCCCACCCTCTACCGGTCTGAGACACGTGGCAGCAATTTCATTGGTCGCACAGGCCCTCCACAACATTTTTCACTTTTGCGCAAACACTTTGGGAAAAATCCCAATTTCCTCCCACGCTCCGCCTTTCCAGGCTCCGGTGACACGTGGCCTGATTTGATTCGTCGGCGGGGGCAGCGGGCTCAAAAATTTCCTTCTTTGAAATTTGGCGAAACACTTCACCAAAATTCCAACTTCTCCTCCGCCCTCTGAAACTCCGGCTCCTATAGAACATGTGGCACAACATGATTGGGCACGGGCTTTCCTTCCAAAATTTCCATGCGCCAACACTTAGCCAAATTTTTTGAATTTTCCCCCTGGACACGTGGCATCACCTGATTCGTCGGCGGGCCTGTGGGAAAATATTTCCTTTTGAAAATTTACCAAAACACTTGGTAAAAAACCAAGTTCTCCTCCGACCCCCGCCACTTCCCTGGACACGTGGTGGCATCTCATTGGCTGCGGGCCTTGAAGGGGAAAATTTCCCACAAAAACTCCACCGAGCCATAACTTCAAAAATACATGGAGTTAGGAGGAAAACTTTACCTTTCTGGAAAGCTGAGAAAGAGCTCTATCCAATGGTGCCATTTCCAGAAGGTTTTGAGTGCCTGAAAAGAAAAAAATTATGACTGAGGCACAAGAGAGGGAAGAATGAGAGGAGTTAGCCACAAAATGAGCAGGGGCACATTTTGGATAACAATTTTGGTGACTCAGAGGGGTCATCTGCCTGTTGGATGAAGTTACCAGTTGCCTGAAGCAATCTATTGGGCATGGAGTCATCAAATTCTCTGTTTGATACCCCAACTGACTAGAACACTGCAAGGAGGAAGATGGAATATCATCTGATGGAGCAAGGCCTGCAAACACATTTCCAGGAACAGCAAGCTTGTGCCAAAGCACTTAGGGAAAGACAAACTAACCTACAACAAAACAATGTGCACAAGCACTTGGAGGAATGAAAACCTAAGCTAATATTTACAAGGTGGAGAATTTCCCTTTAGTAGCAATGCTTTAGATGGATTCCATTGACTGGAATCTGCAGTTCTTCACCATCCAATGAAGACAATTGGAAGGCATTGCTGTCCTTACACTTTGTGACCATGTATGGGCCACTCCAAATGGCATCAAATTTTGAATGCCTTCCCAGTTTTTTCTCTGTCTACATCCCATTTTAACACTAGATCTCCAACTTGGAAGGATCTATTCTTGGCCTTTCTATCAAAGGTCTTCTTTATCAAAGCCTGATCCTTCTCCATTGCTTGGGATGCTTGATTTCTGATTTCTTGGAGCTCCATCAATTCTGCATATCTAACTTCCATGGGCTCAAACTCCAACAACTCCAACTATTTCATGAGTTCCAATGTTGGCAACTCAAGTGTCATGGGCAAAATTGCCTCTCTCCCATAAACAAGCTTGAATGGAGAGTTACCTGTAGATCTCTTGGGAGTTATCCTATTAGCCCATAAGGCTGATTTCAATTTAGTATGCCAAGACCTCTGATTTTCATCAAGAGTCCTCCTAATGATCCTCAACAAGTTCTTGTTTGTAGACTCGACCTGGCCATTACCCTGAGGGTAATAGTTTGATGAAGTACTTAGGTAGATCCCATTCTTGACAGCCCATTCAGTCACCTTGGACCCAATGAATGCCAATGCATTATCTGATATTATTGTAGCTGGTATGCCAAACCTGGTTGCTATTCCCTCATAGAAGTCTAGGATACTAGATTCATTTGCCTCCTTGAGTGCTACTGCTTCAGTCCATTTGGTGAAGTAATCTGTGGCTGTTAAAATCCACTTGTGTCCTTGGCTTGAATTGGGATTAATGACTCCAATGAAGTCCAAACCCCATTGCATGAATGGCTGGTCAACTGAAATTGGATGCAATGGAAGGGCAGCTAGCCTCTCTTTACCTGTGAAGAATGCACAATTCTTGCACCTCTTGATCCATGCATAGTAATCACTGAAAATCTTGGGCCAATAATAACCAGCCCTCATGATCTTTAGAGCTGTCACTCTTGGTGCAAAATGACCACCAGCTGGTCCACCATGGAACTCTTCCAACACCCTATGAATCTGATTTGTACCAATGCATCTCAGCAGTACTCCATTCACATCTCTTTTGAACAAAACACCATCAACAAGGGCATATGGGACAGCCTGCAATCTGAAGTGTCTTCTTTGGGTCTTGTTCATCTCTGGAGGGCATAGACCTATGCTTAGGAAGTGCATTATACCTTGGGTCCAGCAAGGAGTGGGGACACCATTATTTTCCTCTTGAGTGCTTCCTTGCTCATGGCTGTCTTGCAACGCCAAAACAGCCTCCTTCTCATTGCATGCTTCCTTTTGTTTGCTCAAAATCAGCTGCTCACACAATCCTTTTCCTCTCACCAACTTGGTTACTTTGATCTCAATGTCATACTCCATGACACGAGTAATCCAACCTGCCCTTTTTTCATTCAAGTCTTTGTTGAGGAGGAAGTCCTTAACTCCCGCATGAGAAACCAACAACTGAACCTTGTTGTTTGAGACTAAATGCTTGAATTTCTTCAAGCTTTTGATTACTGCAAGAACATGCTTCTCAATGAAAGAATATCTCACCTCATAGTCCTCTAGGATTTGGCTAAAGAAAGCAATTGGCTGCTCATCATTGTCTTTGTTCTGCTGTACCAAAATTGCAGAAATAGTGTCATCACCCCCAAATGCATAGAGGATGAAATCCTTGGAGAAATCTGGGTTGATGAGAGTTGGGGCTTGAGAGATGGCTTCTTTGATTGCTTCAAAAATTTCTTTTCCTTCTGCTGTCCATTTGAAAGCCATGCTTTTCTTTAACATCTTGGTGATAGGCTTGACTAGGGCTGCAAAATTTGGGACAAACCTCCGAAAAAAATTTATTCTCCCCAAGAAACTTTGAAGAGCCTTCTTGTGGCTTGGCAATGGTAGTGCCCTTATGGCTTCAACTCTTTCTGGATCAATTGCTAATCCTTCCTTGGAGACAATGTGGCCAAGGAGCTTTCCTTCATGAGCTAGAAAAACACACTTTTTAGGATTCAAGGAGACTCCAAATCTTCTGCACCTTTGGAACACTTGTCTCAAATGAAAGAGGTGGTCTGCTGCATTTTTTGAAAAAACAGTGATATCATCAAGATATATCAGCACTATGTTGTTAATCAAACCCTTGAACGCCATGTCCATTGCTCTTTGGAAGGTAGCTCCAGCGTTGGACAACCCAAATGGCATTTTCCTGTATGCATAAGTTCCCCATTTGGTTGTAAAGGCTGTCTTGAACTGATCTTCTTCCTTCACCATAATCTAATTATACCCCGAATAGCCATCAAGTAGTGAAAACCTCTCGGAGCTAGCAACAACTTGTAAAATCTGCTCCATGGAAGGAAGTGGGTAATGATCCTTGAGAGATGCTCTATTCAGATCTCTGAAGTCAACACACAATCTGATTTCCCCACTCTTCTTTCTAACTGGAACCAAGTTGGCAACCCAACTAGAATGCTTGATAGGGAATATGATTCTTGATTCTATCAACTTATTCAATTCTTTTCTCATGAGAGGCTCCATGTGTGGATTGACTGGCCTTTGTTTTTGTCTGATGGGTTTAGTACTTGGATCCAATTCAATGGTGTGTTGAGCTAACTTGGGATTGAAACCTTTCAAATCTTCATAGCTCCAAGAAAACACATCAGGGAACTCTTGAAAAAGTTGTATGAACTCATACCTTTCTTGTTCAGTTGTCATCTTACCAATTTGGAGTGATTTGCCTTCTTCCACCGAGATGGACACTGAATCTTCTCCCTTGACTTGGATGTTTTCTTTCTCCTTCCTAAACTGATCATTAGGATTGAAAATGGACTCCAAAGTAATAAGTCCCTTTGGTAGTTTGTTGGTTCTCAGCTGTACCACTTGGTCACCATACTGCTGCTCCAACTTTTCCTGATTTTTAGCTGAGAACTCAGCCTCTTCTTGCAAGAAATGGATGATTTGCTGATCATTTTCAAACACTTGCCAACTTACATTGTTGTCTGGCACTGAAGGCCTCACAATCACATGGATGTTTGGCTGTACCTTATCTTTTTGAATGCTTTCAACAACGTCAAAGGCTGCCCCAACTGCTGCAAGCCTGTCAGCAGCTTGGTTCTCTTTTCTAGGAATGGATTTTATGCTAAAGCCCTCAAAATCTTCAATGAGGTCCCACACCCTATTCTTGTAACACTTGAGTAGATCATTCTTGACAGCATGCTGCCCCTTAACTTGGTTGACAATCAACTCACTGTCACCAAAGACCTGCAAGTTCTTTATTCCTCTCTTGATTGACCAATGCAATCCTTGTATCAAAGCTTCATATTCAGCAGTGTTATTAGAGCATGCAAACTGAAATCTAAAAGCTGAATAATACTTAACTCCTTGAGGTGAAACCAGCATGGCTCCCCCTCCTGCACCTTGTCTACTCCTTGATCCATCAAAAAACAACTGCCATACCTCATTTTCATCCTTGTGGTCTGGCTTGGTGATGCTAGGAATAGGCTGATTTTCTTCATGCATGCAATAGACTCCTAGCTCAGATTCTTCTATTTCTTGATAAGGATCAAAAGCATGCACCTTGTTTGCCCATTCATCAAGAGTTAGATCTGGGATGCTTCCAACCTTGGTGTCAGCTTCATCAGTGCTTGGATAATCCTCTTGATCAAATGCTGAACAATTGGTATTGATTTGACTTGGAGTGTAAGGCTCAATGTGAAAGTTTGCAATAGGTTCAGATCTGATTGTGGCCTTGGTTCCATATCTGGTTCTGAACAACATGTGTGACCAATCAGCAGATAAGTAACCTCCAATCTTAGCTGTGAAATCCCTTGACAAACATAGGGCAAAGAGTGGTGGAAGGTCTATTACTGAGACATCTTGCAAAACAACAACGTTGGGACATGGCATGCAAAGTAAGACTTAAGTTTTTTATCACTCCAACTGTTGTTACTGTTGTCCCATCCAATTGCACTACCCCTTTGGATATGGTTTCATACTGAATTCCCAACTGATCAGCTATTTTCTTGGGCATTACTGAACTACTTGCCCCGGAATCAATCATGCAATTGTGTACTAATTGATTTCCAATGATCAATGAAACATAGAATGGAGGGGGATTCAACATTTTACCTTGTTGTCCTCCATGATTCCCCTCAGGATGGGCAGCATTTGTGAGCACTTTCTCTTGCATTTGGACTTGCTGATTTGAAGTTGACCAGTCCTTCATGGCAGCTTGTAGCAAATCTCTTTGGCCTGGGATAGATAGTGATTCCCACATTGATATGTTTACATTTGTCTTCTTCATCTGATCAATGATGTTGAATGGAGATGAAGTATCCTTTTGTTGTCCCTTGGCCTGCACATTCATTCCTTGCACATGGGCAGCAACAACTGGCATTTGAGTTGGCCTAGGAACTGTTTTAGGCAGTCCTTGCATGCTTGGGATTGCATTTTGTTTGCCAATAGTTTGTGGAGTGATAGAAGGTTGTGGATTACTTGGAGCCAATGGCTGTTCTTCACCCAAATTTCTCCTCTTTGACCTTGTGTTGGCTGCAACACTTTGGGAAACTGTTTGATTCATGCCACAAAAATCTTTTGCCTACCAGTTTACAAGTGTGGTATCATTTGGAGCTGATTGCTACTGGAATGTGTCTTGTTGTTGGCTCATTTCCTTGACTACCTTCACCCTCCACACCAGTTGTTGTCACCATTAATGCTTGATTCAAGGCACCGTTGAAGCACATGGATTGGTTATGAGGTTCATTGCATGGGAAACACCAATCATACTCTTGAGCTATATTGTTTTGTACTGGCACTAATGCTTTAGATGCAGATGTGGCATTGGGATTATAGGGCTGAAATGGTCTGTTGGCAGGAGGCCTTGCTTGATTTAGATTTGCAGCTGGATTGGGTGGTCTTTGGGGTTGATATGGCTGCCTATTAGGCTGAGCTTGGGGCTGGAAAGAAGGTCTAAAGCCTTGGGTTTGCTACCTCTTGAGTGTAACCAGCTCATTACCTAAATTTTGTAACTGCTTCATGACTTCTTGAAGTTCATTTGAGGCACTAGAAGATGAAGTAGAAGCTTCATTCGAATTCTAATTTCTAGGAGTGGGAATAGGAGCTAAATTAGGCACTTGATTAGTACTTGGGCTCTCTAAACTTGGAAACAGTGGCATTGGAGGCCTAGGAGCTAGCTTGCCAGCTTGAATCAAACAATTTTCAGCTCTAATGGCAATGCTATAAGCAATGGGGATAGTTGTGCCTCCCATGGATTGAATTAACATAGAAATATCAGAATTTAAAGCTTTAAGGTAATAGAGGAAAGCACCTTCTACTGTTGGCCTGACTGCCACTGGAATTCTCTCCCAAGTTCTTTGAAATCTGAAGTTAAAATCAGTCAGCTGCTCATTTGGAGCTCTCTTGATGGTTGTCAGCTGCTCCAAAAGGGACAAGTTATCTCCCTTTTCTCCAAACTGCTCATGGAGGGCTATACATAGCTGATTCCAATTTTGGATAGATCCTGAGGCAAGACTCCTGAACCATTGCAAAGCTTTCCCTTTGAATGAAGATGCCAGTAATTTGACAGCAACTTGCATCTCATTGATCTCATGGATTGCACAAATATTGGCAATATCCTTGACATGATCACCAGGAGTGGTCTGATTTTCTCCAGTGAAGTATGGAATGTTCTTCAATGCTGCAACTGGGATTGGATTTTGTGCATTGAGAGCAAGTGGGCTGCTACCAGTGAAATTGACATAGGGGTTGTTTTGTGCCATTCTGATTGGCCTTAGAACCCTTGTTGATTGAATGAAAGGCCTACCAGGTGGAGGAGTTGAGAGAGTTCTATTTGGTGGAGATGGAGACCTTTGAATTCTCCTCCCTCTTTGCCTTCTTCTTGGAGATAACTACAGATACTCAAACAACACCTCTTCTTCTCCAGCTCTTGACCTTGTAGTGATTCTTCTCATGAGTTTTTAGGTCTGCACTGCTAAAACCAGCTGATTCTTCTTCCTTGGAGTCACCAGATGTGTAATTTATAGCTCTTTTAAAGCAAGAACTTGCAACAAATGCACATCAATTTTGTTGCAATGAAGATGAAGACCTCTAAGGTCCCACCGGGCATGCCAAAACTGTTATTGCAAATCAGCAGCACCCCTGGATGTTGATCAGATTTCTAGTTTGATCATCCTAAGCATCCAATGTGATTGCACAACATTGAATCCTCTCCCCAAGTGTGGGACTTGTAAAATGGGAAAGGAATCTCCAGATTAGAGGTTGGTTCCTCAACTCCTCTGATCAGATATATCACTTGCACAATTGCAGAGGTTTAAAACTCAAAATTCCTACTATAAATTCCAAAGGAGACAAAGATAGAGAATGCAAAAAAGCTAAAACTAATGCTAATAGGTGATGCACCAAAGGAGTGGTGAGCATTTCTCACTTCTGTAGATTGACACAGTTCATAAAATGCAACAAAAATTCATGCACAAACTGATAACTGTAATGGAGGATCAGAAATTAATCAAACAACATAAGCAGAGGATGGAAACTCATTCACAGAGCCTGTATTGTTATTTTAATATCAAAAATCACATGCATTACAACATCTGAGAGGAAAAAACAAGTTGCAGTTCTTAGAAAAGGTCTGATATTCCACCAAAATCACTTCCAAGGTGAGAGAGGGAGCCTGCAATACACAAAAAATGTTCAACCCTTTGAAAATGAGCCAAATCTGGCTTTTACAGTGCAAGGGACGAGCCTAGGAGAGAGAAATGTGGGAAAACATGGAAGGGATTCAACCATTGACCAAAACACATTCAAAACAACATGGGAATCCTTACAGACCCATTCCCTGACATTTTTAACCATGCTGGGAGAGAATGTGAGCCATTCTTCATTAAAAACGGTGGTTGAAACGTCATTTCTGTCCATGACCACGTGCCAGAGGTGTTTTTTGAATTTTATCTCTCCAAAATCCATCAAAATGTAAAATTGACCTTGGAATCTTGTAGATAATTTTACCAGCTTTCCATTGATATAAAGAACATGAAAAACCGAGCTCTGGATCGAAAGATATGGCCATTTGAAAATTTAGGGCAAAACAGGGCCAAATCGGGTTGGTGGGCAAAAATTTGAATTTTTTACCTTTTTTGTCATTTGGGAAAATTTTCCAAAAAATCCCCATGCTCCACCATTCCAGGTGCCACGTGGCACATTTTTATTGGGCACGGGCCCATCCTACTCCATTTTCCTTTATTTTTCCCTTTGGAAATTTTTCTAAAATTTCCCCGCCGGGCTCGATGAGTTGAGGACACGTGGCACGTGCTGATTGGGCGCGGGCCTGTCCTTCCAAATTTTTCCGTGGGCCGCTTTGAAATTTTTGACCTGGACACATGTCAAAACCCCATTGGATGCGGGTTTTCCCCTTAAAATTTTACTCGCGGGCTTTCCTTAAGTTTTGGCACCACCTAGACACATGGCGAGATTCTATTGGCTCGCATTAAGGGGGCGGGATTTTCTTTTTGAATTTTCCTTTGTTTTTCCTTTGGGAAAATTTCCCAAATTCTCCCCGCCCTCCGCCAGTCTGAGACACTTGGCGGCATTTCATTGGTCGTGGGCCCTCCACAAACATTTTCACTTTTGCGCAAACACTTTGGGAAAAAAATCCCAATTTCCTCCCGCGCTCCGTAGCTTTTCGAGCTCCGGTGACACATGGCCTGATCATGATTGGTCGGCGGGGGCAGCGGGCCAAAACTTTCCTTTGAAATTTGGCAAAGCACTTTGCTAAAAATCCAACTTCTCCTCCACCCTTCCGAAACTCCATAGGACACGTGGCACAGACATGATTGGGTGCGGGCTTTACTTCCTTTTCCATGCACCAACACTTTCAAATTTTCAAAATTCTTCCCCCTGGACAAGTGGCATAACTGATTCGTCGGCGGGCTTGCGGGAAAATATTTCCTCTTGAACATTCTACCAAAACACTTGGTAAAAACCAAGTTCTCCTCCGACCCCCACCACTTCCCTGGACACATGGCGGCATCTCATTGGCTGCGGGCCTTGAAAGGGAAAATTTCCCACAAAAACTCCGCCGAGCCATAACTTCAAAAATACATGGAGTTAGGAGGAAAACTTTACCTTTCTAGAAAGCTGAGAAAGAGCTCTATCCAATGGTGCCATTTCCAAAAGGTTTTGAGTTCCTGAAAAGTAAAAAATTATGACTGAGGCACAAGAGAGGGAAGAATGAGAGGAGTTAGCCACAAAAATGAAGCAGGGGGCACATTTGGATAACAGTTCTTAAGGGAAGAAATTACTAATTAAACCCCATATTTTGGCCACTTTATTTTGTTTTATTTCTTCATTACGAACCTTTGGCACCCATATGACTAGTTAGATTTCGTCATCTCGTGTCATTTTAGCCTCGGATGGGGTGCCCAAATTAGTATTGGGGTGCTTGTAGGTGCCGTGGTCCCACCAGGGGCACATCGATCCTTCTAGAGCTTTCCCACCTATTTTTGGGCTCTTTCTAGTTGTTTTACATTTTTATCTTTCTTTTGGTCAACCTTTTCGAGGTTAGTTACGAAATTAGACCAAGAGAAACCTATAAATATAAAGCTATGAGACCATAATAAGGGACATAACATCACTTACTACTATCACTCCATCTATATTTGAATCCATATATTGCATTGGATATCACTTACATCTACAGAACTCCATCATTAAGGCACAAGGCTAGGACATATGCATTACACTTCAAAGGGGGAGGGATTCTATTCTATTCCACAAACACATTCTATTACATTTTATACACATAGAACTATTACTCAATATTTCACAAAGTGTGACTAACATAAGAGAAACCTAGGGCATGTTCACACACAATTACACATAGAACTACATCAGGTCTGAGATGTAGTGCAATGCTCAGTTAGTAAGTCCACAATTGTGGTAGTTTAGGCCAATATGACCCCTTCATATGGATTTTTATTTTTTAGGGTTTGATGCTTGTTTTGGGGTCTTGAAGGTCTTTCTTCCATATTGAGTTATTGGTGACATCTGACATAGTATAATAGAATTGATGTGATAGATAGTGAATATCCTAGATCACCTTTCGGCCCTGTGAAGATCAAATTGAGATTTTTTGCGCAGACCAGGGTGCCTAAAATACAAATCAGAGCACCCACAACTACCCCAATCCTCCTCTAGGTGCTCCTATCCAGTTAAATCCCCTAGCTCCATCCTTTTTGGCACTCTTACACCGTCATTCTTGCTTCTTATTTTTTCAGTCTCCTTTATGACACAGTCCTGCCACTTCATCGAATTAGCTGAGTTATTTCCTCTTTATCCTTACACATTAGGGTTTCTATATGTATTAGTTTTATTACTTATCTCATTTACATACTGTCTTAGTGCATTTATTTACTACGTTTATATGTCCTCCTAGATTGGATTCACTATCCTTTACTACATTTTAGTTAATCATTTTGGTGAACCCAACTCTCTTCACACTTGGGATCCTCATTTTTCCTCTATCATGGGTCAAATTTCTTATCTAATTGACTTAGGAGATACCATAATTGTCAAGCTGATTTGAAAAAATCCTTAGACACCACGTATTATGATGACAGTATGCCAGCACATGAACTAAGTCCTATGCTTGCTTGTATATTTAATGACCCTAGTGAGTCTCTATCTACTCAACCCATATTGGAATCAATCTATGTTTTACATGATTTATTTCAAGACAAATTTACATTTATGGAATCCACAATCACATCCCTCCAATATGAAATTCAACATCTTAAGGATGTTTCTCAATCCCATGTTTGTGCTCCTTCTACATCTTATATGCAATCTATGTCCACTACATGTCATTTAGCTGAACCTCAAGACATGCCATTTCCTGAGCCTCTTATATTTGAGCACAATACTACATCAAATCACATTATTACTCAACTCCTTAGTCATCAATTGATCAATTTTCCACCTACTCATTTCTACCCTCCTTATCAGCTTACAAAATATCAAGGTCATCCATATTGCAATTATCATAGAATCAATGGATATAATGAAAATGATTGTTATGGCATACAATGTAGGATCAAACATCTTGAGCACCAGGGTTTTATCTCATTCAATGCATGCCTATCTACAAATGCTACACCATGCTATATGGCTACTAGTGAGCCTCCTTCTAATATTTCTAAGGGATTTATAGATAATTATCTTATTCATCACATGCTTGCTATTGAAGGTCACTCACATGTGGATAATGATTCTCCTCCTAGTCAGAAAAATACTATAGTCCCATCACATGATTATCCTATTGATTATTCTCCACTTAATGAGCATCACACCACCATTTTTCATGCACCTTCTTTGAAAATACAAGCGCAACCTAAGAAACGACCTATAAATACCAATACATATACAACAATACCACGTCAAAGTGCATAACCACCTCTCAAAATCAATCAAAATCTTCTCCTTTGATAGTGTCATCAATAATTCCAAATATGTCACCATTCAATATTTCTCTCCATTCTACTCCACTTCAATTTTCTAATCATCTTGTTAAAGAAAATACCCCTCCACTCAAGTTATCTGAGACATTACCACCTCAACGTCCCATCACTTTTTTAAAGGAAACTACTCACGTGGATCCACTTGGTTTCTTTTGACTAGACTTCCATTACTTACAAACTTTTGGGGCATAAAATATTACCTTCCCCCCTTCACATCTTCTTAGCATAGATGCATTTATCCTTATCATATTTTTCCTACATTCATCTTCTCACATTAGGCATATTCATCATACATTCTAGCGTCATTTTTGGATGACACACTCTTGTGCTTCGATTCAAACTTGAATGTTGAGAGATTAATACACATGAACCCCAAAAAATACACTATAGGAATTACACATTGCATCTCACCACACATTACGCGTCATACACCATACATTCTACATTTAGTCTACACCATTTTGACACTTGAACATTCACCACATCATAGATCATGCTATTCATCATTATACCATTGTCCACGCATCTTACATCCTACACTACTTATCCTACAAACATAGGATTATTCATTTATATACATACCATACATATTATACCACACAATTTCACACATATTATACATACTATACTAGTCTTCATCATATATGAGTATAGTATTACATAATATTACATGCTACATTACTAGTTTATTTACATAAATTACATGCCACCCTACGCACTACATTTTACATAGTCTACAAATAATGTATTTACACATTTTATTCATCAAATGGTCATATTTCATCCTTACATATGCTACATTGTCTTCTACTCATTGCATTCACTACTGAATAACGCACTTTAGTTCCTCGGTCCATACTCGACTGCCAAGGGTTTACAAATCAAATGAACCTTACACATTTACTATTCTACCTTTCACCATGTGGCATTCTTAGCTAGTGACATACGGTTTTGGCTAAATCACCATCTATCCTATAATTTTGTAGTGGTATACACCTTAGGTTACATCACCACTCCCTTATTACTCATCTCGTCATGACATTAGTTTTAGGCTAAATCTTCACCTATTCTATCTTTTTCTAGTGGTCTACACCTTAGGTTATATCATCACACCCTCCTTACATTTTGTAGTGATATACATTTTAGATATAAGGTTCACACACATCATTGCTAGGTTGCATATCATCAACCTACACATACATATTCATTTTCAGTGCATTAGACACACCACACACTAGTCAACCATTTCTCGATAATGCACTCTCGTATACGGTTCATTCTCAAATGCTAAGGGGGAAAAAAAATGAACCTCACTATATACACTTCCATTCACTCAGGGGGCACGTGGCTCCTATCACTACATCTTGCATTCCATTCCATCAATCCAAACCATACTGCATATATGGTTACTTTTATTCTTGCTTACTCTTGCTTGTTCATGGTCACTTTATTACACACGCTAGTTAGTTACTTGTATGTCATTTATCTATACCATCCACACATGTTGGTTAAGTTATTTTTATAGTTTTTTATCAAATATATAGATCTCTTACACACAACATGGATGTTCACCTTCTACCCTTCCTACAATGGTCGCTAGGGGCATCCACATTCGTCTCTTCAAGGTGCTATTATTTCATTTTGTACTTAGCACTTTACATTACTTGATTATACATGATTTTGACATACTAGCTATCTTTCTAACATGCTAATGGGTGCTTCATGTGCAACATTTGTTATGCAGTAATATTTATTTCCATGCTTGTTTGATTACATTCTTTGCTATTGTTTACTATTGTATGCGGGACTTTCCCTATGCTTGGTATGGACACTTGTTTGTTGTTTGTGACCATGATGGCCTTGCATACCTTGTGAAATTGTGAGTGATGTCCCATTTTTTTAGCTTGTTTTATGTATCTTACTTGTTTTATTATGTGTTTATATTAATTTTCTTGGTAGCTTACACATTGTTTGCATAGCTTATACATTGTTTTCTACATGCACGTGTGTTTTCACTTGTCTTTGGCTAGCCTTATTGTTTCTGCGTGCCTTGGTTTATACCAATAACTTGTTCAGGGTTACAACATACTTGTTGGTCTTGTGGGGACACATTCTCCTATCAAAATGACATCGCATATGCCCCAAAGAGGGGGGAATAATTTGGGGTTGACATACTAACATAACACATTTACACTAGTTCAATTCAATGCACTTTTCACCCTTGGCATTGCAGGTTACATACAACGAGTGGGTTTAGAATAGTCTAAAAACCCTATACATAATGAATTTTACAGGACCTGATGTCCTTAGAATTCTAGGAAAGTAGTTATAGGCTTGGACATTACAGTGGGTGTGCCTCTCTACACTACTTTGGCTAGTGGTGTTAGATTCACCCAAAAAACTAGGACAATACAAATATGTCTACACACATTTAGGGAAGTAGTAAGAGCTTGGAGGACACAGAGTATTTCCTCCCTACACTTCATTCAGCCTATGGCATGAGATCACCCCAAAAAATTGTAGTATAGGATATCCTTCTACACTCTCTCTCTCTCAATCGACATGGATCAGGAGCACATGTTCCATTTACATTTACATTTTCCATTTACATTTACATACACATGTGTCTTTGTACATGAGTTTTTACACTTACATACATACATATTTGACTACTTGATCATTTTCTCCTTACAGGTCTAACCGTATGAGAAACAAGCATTCAAATGGGGAAACAACAACAAAAAACAACAATGTCAATGACAACACTCTGTGACAACACAACATGCTTTACTAACCATGCAGGTACACTACACACCACAATAGCTACACACACATTCCGCCCTAGGTTCACTCTTATCACTTTTTCTTTGCACATTTTCATCTTTAGTTTCCACGCTCCTCTATTTTTATCATTCCACGCTTTTTTTAGTCCTTCGGCACCTATTCTTCATCATTCTACATTGGTATCAGGTACGCATCTCTATCTATTTTATGTTACTGAGATTTCCTCTCACCAACATAAAGTGGGGGAAAAATGTATTCACAAAATCATGCACTTTAGACATTTATTTATCATGGTCTCATACTACTATTTATAAGGTTCCTTGAGGGAAGAAATTACTAATTAACCCTTGTATTTTGGCCACTTTATTTTATTTTATTTCATCATTACGAACCTCTAGCACCCATATGCCCAGTCAGATTTGTCATCCCACATCATTTTAGCCTTTTAGCCTCGGTACTGGGGCGCCCATGGGTGCCCTGGTCCCACCAAGGGCACCCTGATCCTTCTAGATCTTTCCCGCCTCTTTTTGGGCTCTTTCTAGCCATTTTACATCTTTATCTTTCTTGTGGTAAGCCTTTTTAGGGTTAATTATGAAATTAGGCCAAGAGAAACCTATAAATATAAAGTTATGAGACCATAATGAGGGACCTAACATCACTTACTACTATCACTCCATCTAGAATTACATCCATCTATTGCATTGGAGATGACTTTCATCCACATAGCTCCATCATCAAGGCACAAGGCTAGGACATTTGCATCACACTTCATAGGGGGAGGGATTCTATTCTATTCCATGTACACATTCTATTACATTTTCTACACATAGTTATTGTTCGATATTTCACAAAGTGCAACTGCCACAAGAAAAACCTATGGCATGTTCACACACACTTGCACATAGAACTACATCGGGTCTGAGATGTAGTGCAACGCTCATTTAGTAAGTCCACCATTATGGCAGTTGAGGTCAGTCTGACCCCTTCATATGCATTTTTTATTTTTTAGGGTTTGATGTTTGTTTTGGGGTCTTGCAGGTCTTTCTTTCATCTTGAGTTATTGGTGACATCGGAAACAATAAAAAGAAATTGATGCTGACAGATAACAAATATCTCACATCACCTTTTGTCACTGTAAAGATCAGATTCAGAGCTTTTGTGCAAACCAAGGCACCCAAAATGAAGATCAGAGCACCCAAGGTGCACCCCAGTCCTCCTTTAGGAAATCTCTAATCTAGCTAAATCCCCTACCTCCATCCTTTTTGGCACTCCTGCACATTCGTTCCTGCTTCTGATTTTTCTAGTCTCTTATGTGACATAGTCCTGCCACTTCGTCGAATCAGCTGAGTTCTTTCCTCTTCCCTCTTGCACATTAGGGTTTCTATTTCCATTAGTTTTATTACTGATTTAATTTACATGTTTTCTTAATGAATTTATTTCCTACGTTTATATGTCCTCCTAGATTAGATTAATTATCCCTTACTACATCCATTGAGTTAATTTTAGTTAACCACCTTTACCTTATGGAGCAACTTGTCGAGTTCATAACTTAAGCTCTCGGACATCTTTTAGCACACTTATTTATATGAAATTTCATGGAAAATGCCTTTTAAACACAATGGTGATGGTATCATACCTTTATTCTTCCTGAACTTTCCCTATTTGATCAAGATTGCCAAATGTCCCTGCGAAGAATGAGCTCCCCTGAAAATTGCCAAGGTTTTGTGCAAAATATGATGATTCCAACTTGTAGAGGATTCTCTTATATTTATAATGAGTAATATTTTCCCTCCTAAATTCTTATAGAATTCTCGGAATTGTCCGCCGAATATCAGGTACATGTTTTGACTGCCTTCTCCCTGGGGTTGAGACTGGGTCGCATGGGTGACTGAGGGCTTAAGAAGGAGGGGGTGCATTTTATTGCACCATATGCACCAAGTATTTGGTGCAATTGGTTCACAAAAGTGTGCCACTCTCCCATTGGCTTAAATTTCAAGGCAAAAATTTGACTAATTATTGGAGTTGTACTTCGGGAACCACTTATCGAGACCATAACTTGAACTCCCGGAACCTGAAAATGACCTTCTAAATCAAATGGTTGGGGTATCAGATCTTAGTTTTGAAATTTACTGCCTAAAAAATAGGCTTTTGTTTTGGCTCCAAGGTTGTGCATACAAAAAATTGATTGTGGACATAATTCGCCGAGGTGTTGTGAAGAATCTGATATCACCATCCTCTAGGGATCCGAAAAACCTTTCCAACGATATTGTGTTTGAATCCTCGCTTCTTCCGGAGCCCCCGTAATCACTTCCTGAAGCTTAGGAGTTATTTTGGCATTATGTAATGCTTAAGCCTTCAAAACCCACTTTTGTTGAAACTACTCTAGAACTTGTGAAACTTCCCAAAACCTTCCAAAACTAATTGTACAACGTTCTTGGCTCTTTGGTACATCTCCTTGATGAGTTCGGGTCTTTCATTCACTTTTGGGGGGCGCACAAGCCTTAGAAAAGCCAGAAATTGACCTTTTCCAAGTTTGTCAAAAAGCTTGTCTTGATGGATCTTGCTTTGAAAGCACCTGAATTGACTGGACATCCCTATATCACCTATGGGAACACTGACACGACACATTGGGCTTCTCAGATAGATGGGTTAGGACTGATTCGGGGATTAGGGTAACATGAAGGAGGACTCAAAATGACCTTTGAGTAAAAATTTTCAAGTAGGATAGAATTTTCTTGTTGCACATTTGCATGACAACACGTTGCATATAATATTTTTTAATGTTACATATATTAATATATTGTTGGTTGTACTTGGAACTTATTTATTAACTAATGTGACTCTTTGAGTAAAGTTGTCTCTTAAAGGCATTGTCTATGAGAAAGCTCTTCCTAATCTTTTTGTTCCTATCCTATTGTGTTGCATGTTTGTGGTACTTAAATTTAAATTAACCTTCAAACAATTAATACAATTGATATTAGCATTGAAGACAACTTTGTCAACAGTTGACAAGGTACTTATGCTTTAATTCAAATGCCAATAAACCATCTTGATATGTTGTTTGTAGGGTTAGGATTTCGCTAACATGCATTTCAATGAAAAATTCATATCCAACATAAAAAGTAAGTTGGTTTAGGGTTCAGTAGGTTTAGGGTTTAAGTGATCCATATCATGTTTTTGTTGGAGCCTCTATTTGAAATCAAACATTTGAGGCTTTTGCAAATATGTTTGGCAAGAATAAAGTCCAATTCAACAACTTTGAGCACCATATCCTAAATTATACCAAAACGAATATTATTCTAAACTATAGGGGAGAGGACCCTATAACCGTGCACCTAACTTTAGGGGCATGCAAATATATGTAGGTATGTTGGTAGCGTAAAAAAATTATATCATCATGTAGTGTATGATCGTGCCAAATTGGCATTAACGGTTTCGCGTGTTAATTTGGAAGGAAAAGTAGTTTTTGAATTGATTTAATATAGAAGAAAATCAATATAAAGCATTTTGAAAGAGGGACCAATGGACTGAGCGCCCAATGTGTCACAATCTCATTAACTCTTAAAAAGTGTAATTAACCTAAAAAGTGAACAACTATTGGTGCTTTTGTCAACAACCTATGGTGAAAAGAGATGTACATGTTTTGGTACCCCGCTCGGTTATAGGGTCCTCTCCCCTATAACAAAACAGCAAGGAAGAATTTTTTGAATAAGTTAAACATGACATTCCTCATGAACATCCCGATCCTAACATTTTGTTACGCATGAAACGGGGACTCTTACAATTAACTTTATATGAAACTAGGTGAAGTATGGTCTATTTTCCCACCGTGTCCTATATTTCTGGGACCTTTCATCACGAGTTCTTTGACTTTGGATAATAGAATTTACGATTTTTATAGAAAAAAACAAAATTGTTGGACACATGGAACACAGGGCTTGCCCGTAACAGTCGTGGAAAACACCACCTAAGTATACCTTCACGCGCAATATCCCAATTACAGAATTTAATTACGATAGGTACTCCATTATCGTTTCCACCAAAAATAATAATTATTTTTTGTGCTTAGAAATAAGCGACACAGGTATTGGTATATTATATTAATTGAATTGCGGGATAATAAGGCATTCTACGAATGACAAAGAAATCAAACAAAGGATACAGCGGCCGCTTCTGTCCGTTTTCCCACACAAATCGCTCTGAAAAAAATGGACAGAATTTTTAAAATGGTTTCGATATAGTTAATTTTAAAAAATTAGTGTATATTATAACCCTTTTTCTATGATAAGGGAGGAAACTACGAATAGACTACAGTGGAAGGTGACAGATTCGGCTCAGAGGATGTGGAGAAAAATAATGAAGTGCTCATGAAAATAGTCTTTTTTGGGTCTATATAAACAGTCAGATTGGCAATGCTTACACTACAAGGGAGTTGGTGGGTTGATAGCCAATGTTTTTCTTGGCTTCACCTCTAGCGAATTTTTTTTTTTTCCCCTTTTCAGCTAGGCCTTTTGTTCTCTCAGGCCCAATAACGAATACATAGGTATTTTTTGGGTTTCTGTAATGGAGAATCTGGTGGGTGTTTTGGTATTTTTAATGGGATTGATTTTGAACGGGCCATTGTTTGTACATTCGGCTCCCTCTTTCCCCTGTAATGGGGCGAGCTCATTTCCGTTTTGCAGCACCTCGTTGCCTACCGGGGACAGAGTGAAGGACCTGATTGGGCGTCTGACATTGCCAGGAGAAAGTTCAGCAGCTGGTGAATGAAGCCAGTGCTGTTCCCAGGCTTGGTATTCCCGCCTACAATTGGTGGTCTGAAGCATTGCATGGTGTGTCTAATGTTGGCCCTGGGACTCGATTTGAGGGGCACTGTTCCTGCTGCTACCAGCTTTTCCCACAGTCATTCTTTCTGCTGCTTCCTTCAAATGATACTCTTTGGGAAGCCATTGGCCGGGTAAAGTTTTTTTATATTTCTTGAGTTGTTTGTTTTGGGCTTCCCTTATCCATGTTTGTTCTCAAATAGGATGTTGTTTAAAAATATGTTGTGGGACACAAAAATTTTGTTATATTGAGAAGTGAGTGATTATAAGTTTTTTTTCACTCACTTGGCAGTTAGAAGCTGTAAGAATTATTTTTGTTCCATTACCTGATTGTATACCATACAATAGCCACTAGAACCCAAAAACAATGATATGTTTAAGTCATGTTTGAATATGCCCAATGGTACATTTGCTTTGTTCTGTTGATTGTGAAGTTGTAATAAATTGTAAAGGATTCGATATACCCATGCTAATTGCTTTGTTAGTTAAAATGAATCTCACACTGACCTTCCCTGTGTTGGTTAAGAAAAACACACTGTAATCATGAATGAGTTTGTTGTAATTTTTATGAAGCACACTGTAATCATGACTAGATTTGCTGTTAATTAATAAAAATGAATCCTATCCAAGAATGCAGTGGTATGTGAATTGCGTGATTGTGAAGTAGCCCCTGTTCATTAAAGCGCAAAGAATGAACCGATCCAGAGTATAATTGTTCGTAGTAAGAAATCCCATGCATCTCTTTAATGTTTCCTGGCAAATAATGAATGCCCAGGTAGATTCAAACCAAAGATATATATTCCTCCTCAATTTACACAGAGGGATACCTGCTAATGAATGCATTCACAGCCACACATGACCAGAGCGGCAACCTGTATTAAGTACGCATTTTTTATTTTTTAAGTTTCATGTATATGCAATTTTTTGCAGAAAAAAACAGACTGTACATTTGTACCCGATGATGGATAACAACAAATCGAAGTCTATTGCAATTTGCAACCACAGCTATTTTTGAAAATTTATCACATGTGAATCTCTGCTCTGTTCAAATGGACTCAATTCATATTGTAGACATGCAGACGTGTGATTGGTGGAATTTTGTGTGTGTCACTTTTATCCTTAATGCGTTGAGAGTGTGGGTTTGCACCCGTGAGTCGTGACTCGTGAGCTCTAGGTACTTTGGTAACGGTGCAATTTTTTATTTGTGTGACTGTGGAGTGTTACTGGTGCAGGTCGTAACGACAGAAGCACGGGCCATGTACAATGTGGGACAGGCGGGGCTGACGTATTGGAGCCCTAACGTGAACATATTCCGTGATCCCAGATGGGGAAGAGGGCAGGAGACCCCCGGCGAGGACCCCGTCCTCACTGCCAAATATGCGTCCACCTACGTGAGGGGATTGCAGCTGACCGACGGCTCCGACCCCAACACCCCTCAAGGTTGCAGCCTGCTGTAAGCATTTACACTGCCTATGACCTGGACAACTGGAATGGTGTCCAAACGCTACACCTTCGATGCCAAGGTACTCACTAAACTTCAAATAATAGTATTAGTACTCTGGTAACCTGGTTTTTTTCCTTACCTCAGAAAGTGTTCACGTGATTATAATTATCTTTGTTAATAGAAATATATGATTAGCTGCAATCCACGTGCCCGTTTTTCTTTAGCGTATGAAGAATGACTGGCTCCGATTTATTCGACGGGTCACGGACTCTGTGGACATTCGTGGTCTGAATTATGCTGGATGCACGACGTGCATCGACGGCAAATGCGCTCTCCTACAAGCTAGGGACACTGCTTACCGTCGGATGCTCTTTACTCGTGGAATTCCAATCGGCCAAACAGATAAAACAACGTGTCGTTGGGGCAATCATGAGTTAATTTGTCTGTTGACGCTGCACCCCGTTAGATAAAACTTTTTAAAAGGAATTTAAAAGAAGGTATTAAATATATGTTTATAATCTCTTTAAAACATTTGACGCTTTTATTTATATATAGAGGAATGTAGTAAGTTATTTATTAGTAGAAGTTGTCACTAAATAAATCCCCCATTATTCAAGGTTAATAATATTATTTATTCTAAAAAGTCGGTGCCAGTTGGAGCTCTTCCAAATATCTGTAGGTCAAGAAATGTATAAGACAAAACATAATAATAAATAGACAATGAAATGTGGACAACAACCATAAAGGAGAGGTGGAGTGTAATGTACATGTTATATTGTTGAATATTTTATTAGTGTTTGTATTAGTTTAGAACACCTTTTTATTTACTGTGAAATAAATATCATTTTAGTAAGCAGTTAAGTTGGTCAGTACATTAAACAGAAAAGAAATAGTTAGAGAGAATATCCTTGATAAAAATGAAGAAAAATGGTTAAGAGAATGAATATCTGCCATGACAATGAAGAATGAAAAATAGCTAAAAAGAATTAATATTTATGATGACAATGATAATAATGATGAAGAAGAAAAATAGTTTAAAAAAGAATAAATATCTCCAATAACAATAAAGAAAAAGAAAAATAGTTAAAAAAAGAATGTACCTTTTGGCAAAGGTAGAAATAAGTTTTAGATAATCTAAAAAAAATACAAAATACAAAAAAAGAGTTTTTGTATTATATATTAATTTAAAATTTAAAATTAAAACAGGCGTAACATTTTTTGTGATTTAACAGTGAGGATAAATCGTATCTGATTTTGGGGTATCAAGTTGCCATATCAATACATTATCAATATCGTAAGGAAGTAAAACGTTATCCAGAAATTGAAGCTCTTTTTCGATGGAGAGATTAGGTGGCATAGTAATTGAGAGGAGGATTGCATCCAGTTAAGTGAAACGGATATTTGAAAGGCATAGTCAGCAGTCAGATGATTGACGAGACCCTAAATTCGAAAGCTTCCATGTGACACAACGTTTGTGAATGGAAAAAGCGGCCTTAAAAGACGAAGCGGCTTACTTAAATGGCTTTTGGAATTTGATAGTAGACGAGAGATGTGTAAAAGGACAACACAAGTTGTGTAGGGGCACTGTGATATGTTAAGGACCAGTACAGATACTTTGAATGGTGGGATAGAGATTGATTGCATGAAATTTGTTTTCTTATATTAACGGTCTTCCTGTTTGCTTTCAATGGTGGAAATAGATATTTGAGAATAGAAATTCGATCTGCCCAATAAACCGTCTTGTCTTTATTCCCTAATTATTATACCATGGTGGGCTGTGGGCTGTGGGCCTTGTTAAAACAACCCGTGTGTCTTCTGTCAAATCCCTTTTGGGTTGAGGGATGTTAATATAGCTACACGCTGCTGTATACGACTAGCAATAGCACCTCTGCTGCTAGTAACAGGCCGACCGACAGGCATGTTAATATTTAAAATTTTAAAAATATTTAAAATGGATGTTATTTTAGCCACACGCTGCTGATTATGATAAAACTTTAATTCTGTCACTTTTATCTACCCCACAAATAAAAAAAGGCAATCTAGTTTAAGGTAAAAGGTTTATAATTTAAACTCAAAAAATCAGTGTAATTCCTTTTGTTTAAAATTCTCAACAGTATTCACAGAACATTTCTTTGTTCTTGTGTCTCAATACGAAGCAGAATTTTTTAAATCATTAATCGATAAAACCATGTTTAAAAATTATAATTAACATGTAAGGCTTTTTAATGAATTTTTTAAAGGAAAAAGAAAAAAAAGACTCAACTCAATTATTTTGAACTTTTTTTTAAAAACAATTTTCATTTATTGCAGGTTACAAAGCAAGATTTGGAGGACACGTTCAATCCTCCGTTTAAGAGCTGCGTATTGGATGGCAACGTGGCCAGTGTGATGTGTTCTTACAACAAAGTAAACGGTGTGCCAACCTGTGCATGACAAAAATCTGCTCGTTGATACAGTGAGAGGTGAATGGCAATTGAACGGGTAAACTCTTACAGATCAACATTCAATTTCCTCTGTTTTTTCATCTATATTTAAGCCCCTGTTTTTTCCAGGCAGTTAAAACTTAGAATTTACTTTTGTTTGCAGGTACATTGTCTCCGACTGTGATTCGGTTGATGTGTTATACAATTCACAGCACTATGCACCCACTCCCGAAGATGCAGTTGCTGACGTCATAACAAGCTGGTAAGCAGTTCGTTGCATTCAATGTACTTGATGCCCAGAAGCTTAATTTGTGATTCAACCGGAAAGGAATTATATAACCTTTCATTTCATTCAATGCAGGATTGGATCTGGACTGTGGAAAATTCCTTGGGCAGCACACGGAATCTGCTGTGAAAGAAGGTAAAGTGAACGAGACTCGGATTGATCAAGCTCTGTTCAACACCTTCACAACATTGATGAGGCTTGGCTGGTTTGATGGGGATCCTGCCAAGCAGCCATATGGAAACTTGGGAGCTAGTGATGTGTGCACTGATGAGCATCAAGAACTAGCGTTGGATGCTGCCAGGCAGGGAATAGTGCTGCTCAAGAATGACGGGACGTTACCATTAGCTGCAGACAAGATTACTTCTTTGGCTGCCGTAGGGGCCCAATGCAAATGTCACCAAAGTCATGATTGGCAACTATGCAGGAACCCATTTATTCAGAAACCATCAAGGATTTACCCAGGAACTGCAATAAAAGCATCCGAATCTGTCCATATACAGTTCTGTATCTATAACCAACATATAAACCACATACTCCAGAGCATCAATCATGTGGGAATAGATAGCTTCTGCCCACATGCAAAGCAATATATTCACATGTTTCGGAAAAGCTGTTGCACTAAAGTTTTCTGGATTGTCATCAGACATGACACTCAATTATGACCTTCGTGTCTCAATTTCCTTTTTCCAGATGTCAATAGCTTAGTTGAGTTATAAGTGCTTTTAATATGTAGTACATTGCAACCAGTGTGATCTTTAGTGTATCCATCTTGTTCATTGTGGTCAGGTATTCCATGCAAGTATACAACACCCCTCCAAGGGCTCTCAAACTACACTCTCAATCCTTTTCGCCCCAGGTTGTTCAAATGTGGCATGCACTGGAAATGATTTGTTGGGTGGAGCATTGGCCGCAGCAAGCAAAGCAGATGCAACAGTGTTGATAGTAGGTGGAGATCAGACATTAGAAGCAGAGTCGCGGGACAGACTAAGCTTGTTGTTACCTGGTCAACAACAACAGCTTGTTTCCCCAGGTTGCAAATTCATCAAAGGGACCTGTAGTGCTTGTGATCATGTCAGGGGGTCCTTTCGATATATCCTTCGCAAAGGACAACGACAAAATCGCAGGCATCCTCTGGGTGGGCTATCCAGGACAAGCTGGAGGAGCAGCCAATTGCAGATGTATAATTTTTGGACAATACAATCCAGGTAACATAAATGCATATTTGTCTGCATCCCTTGTCTTATTTGCACAGTTAAATATCGGATCACAGAACCATACTCGCATTTTTGGCAGGAAAATATTCTAGGGCAGAGAGAATCTCCTTCCTGTTGAATGTGAACTGTCCTTAAACCTTATAGTCTCGGCATAGACCAGTTTTACAAGTCCCCCACATAAGGACAGGGTACTTCCCTTAAAACATGAGCTGCTAACATAATCCTTCTCATGATGCCTACGTGAAATACCATTTTCAGATAGTTATCCCAAATTACCAGTGTTGAACATGTTATTTGTAAGAATGGTCTCCAAAACCCCGTTAAAATAGTTTATAGTGTACGAAATTAATCTCAAAAAAGGATTTGGATTACCAAATAGTTTGTTTTAGGTGCTAGGCTGAACCCTAACCAACCACCCATCAAATGCTTCCATAACTTTCAGAATTTGAAGCCATACTGGTGATTGCAGAACAAATCCTTTCAAGTGCCTTCCTGCAAATTATATATGAAGGCATAAGGTTATTAAATTGAACATGCAGGGTTGGCAACTGATGCAAATGACTTTGTTTGTTTGTTTGTTTTAGGTGGGAGATTGCCTGTGACCTGGTATCCACAAGAGTTTGTTAACATTCCCATGACTAACATGAACATGAGGCCCGATCCAGCCACAGGATATCCTGGTCGAACTTACAGGTTCTACACTGGAAAAACTGTGTATACGTTTGGCGACGGTCTCAGTTATACAAATTTCAAACACACTCTGGTTCAGGCACCTAAGCTGGTTTCTCTTCTCATGGATGACAAACTTGCATGCTCCCACAAAATAACCAATTTTTCTTGTGAAGCTGTTCGAGTAACCCACAATAAATGTCAGAACTTGCTCATGGATGTTCATGTGGATGTGAAGAACATTGGTCCTAGAGATGGAAGCCATGTATTATTCTTATTTTCTTCTCCCCCATCCAAGCACCATGCTCCAAAGAAGCAACTGCTTGGATTCCATAAGGTTCATGTCACTGCAGGAGCCAAGGAAAGAGTTCATTTCAATGTTGATGTATGCAAGGACCTCAGCACTGTTGATAAAGAAGGGAATAGGAATCTGCCAGTGGGTTCTCACCTCCTTCACATCGGTGATCTGCAACACTCTGTCTCTCTTCAAATAACAAACTAATGCCTCGTCATAGGAATCCTGGTGCTCTGTTTCTGCAAGATGCAGGGAGAATTCAGTGACTATTTACTCTGGCCAATATCACTATGGATTGTATTTCTTCTCATAAAGATCGTTGTTGACAACTACAGGCAGCGGATAAGCTATGTTGCCTGCAATCCTAGTCTATTGATTATGTATTCTTGAGAGGAGGCTTTACATTCAATCAAAAGATTGGCCTCTCCTTCAAGTAAATTGATTGTTTACTTCGTTGTTTTCGAACAAGCCATCTGCAAGCAAGGCAGATCTAGAATATTTGGAAATAATTTCTGTCAATTAATTATGACAAAAACTATATTTAATAGTTGGGGATACTGGTACAAACGTGCCTCTGTTTCCATTGTCAATTTAAGTATTCTAAAAATTATTAGTTTGTCTTAGAAAAGTGTCTTGAGTTTCATAATTTTGTAGTTTATTTTTATTTTTGATGTGTAGTGTATATAACTGGGTATTAGATTACACAGATTGTCGGTATTTGTGTTCATGTTTTGGAGGAAATATATAGCAGATATACAATTGTGAGTAAACGTATAACTAAACTAGTGATCACCTTCACCCTAAGAAGCTATGAGTAAGGCACATCCACGTCGTCAAAGTCACCCAAGGCATGATCCTAGCCTCAACCATTTTGACTCTCTATGTCAGGTATCTCTAGGCCTTGCACTCAACAAGACTTGATCCCTGGTGGGCTCATTGAAATCCCAACAACATCACCAATAAACCAAGGGCCCTTTGATTTTGAATATATTATTTGAACATTTTACATCATTGTATTTGTGATTATCAATTTAATTGATGGACGCTCATTTATATTTTAAGATTTGTTCTAAGGTTAAAACTCAATGAATTTATTTTAAGAAAGAAAACAAACTAAATATTTTACGAATGTTTTATTTCATTCTTATATGTTGACATATATACATTCTAGCATCTATAATTAAATGCCATTTATTCCTCCAAATTCACGTAGGACTTTAACCCAATTTCATTCCTTAAGGTGTGAGGGTTTTTCACTCAAGGTTAAACTCACGTATCTTTATTTTAAGAAAAAGAAAAATTTACTATTTTTATAAATGTTTTATTTCATTCAGGTTGTAAGCTGACATTAACATTTTGAAAGCTAAGTTTTGATTTAACAACAAGCTACCAATTTCCACAACTCCCTGTGGTTAAATAGATATATAGGTCAGCTTTCCAATCCTATCGGCCATATGAAGATAACATGAATAGACAACTTATACAGGGGGTCGAGTCCAAGACGATTATATGACACCTATATACTTATCCCATATATAGATAGGGTCGAGACCAACTTCAGATTCATCCATCTATCTCAATATTTAATCTCATTGTTTAGTTGATATGATAGTGATAGGATTGAAGTTTGAACGTCCATTTTCTACATGGTGGAAATTACTATCTCTATGATTTCTATTTATACTCTTTTGTACATATCGAATAAATTTATACTCTGTAATTTTGGGAGACAGTAAGAAATAATTATTAAAATAATATATAAATATTATAAATAAATAAATAAATTTAAAAACTTGTACAATTGAGTGATAAAAAAACATTTATTTCCTTTTTATTATTTTGGTTATAATCTCCCTTTATATAGATTGATAAATATCATAACCCTTTCTTTGTACATTTACCCTACTTGTTTGGAGTTTGGTAGCAGTTTGTGTTGTATTCAAATGAAAGAATAAATGATAATGTTCACATATTTGGTAAAGAAACTTTGAAATTATTATGTTACAGGGGCTGAATATAATTTCTTATAGAATTTCAAGTATTGATGTTTAATGAGAGTGAATCCATACCATTTGCAAAGTTTGATGTTGCGATTCATAGTAGCTTGGAATGATCAATGGACCATGTTTCATGATTTGAGTTGTATCCTTTTCCATGCAGAAATCTCAAGACAAGTTTCCAATTTCCTTCACACTGTTTCAAAATATTTTCTAGCATGGCAAAGACATCACAGAGAACACAAGATGTGATTAAACGCCGAAAGCTCTGACGTGGACTTCAATTTGCAAGAAAAACAACCCATACGTTGCCCTAAATGTATGGCATAAAGCCTCAAACCTCGTGTAATCTGTAGTACTTGATTGTATGTTGTTCAATATTTCCTGAATCAAATGGATTGGTAATTCTTGCAACAAGTCGAGTCAATCCACCACTAAGAATGTTTGTTTTTGTTGTAAAACTAGGGCATAAGTTCAAGATTTGGAATTGGGGCTACAGTTTTCCCTGAATGGAATTTTTTGGAAAGACCCTAAACATCAAAAGGGGTTGCTAAAAAATCAGGTTTTATGCGCACCCCATTGAGGAAAATGACCTGAAACAGAGTGCTCCATATCCATACTCAACAACATAGATCAAATCCAAAGACCTCATAAGCAAAGAACATTTTACCTATTTTTGGGTATTGGAGACTTGAGCAACAAATGGGTTTCACAAGTTTTGGATGACATTATATGAACAAATTTGAAGCCCATGCCTACAAAGATGCACATGTTGATCATAGTGTTGGATCAAGAGCCTATTTACGATTTATAAGTGTTTATTCTTTTTAAGTTTCTTGTTAAACTTTATTGCACTTCTTTTGGCCACGACGGACCACTTTTTGTACATGAACAAATAGATCACTACCTTATTAGTGGGGAATATAATTAGCGTGGTGTTGTATCATGGTGAGGTTATTCTAAGATGTGTCTTCTAGGGTTTATGCAGAGAAGGGATTTTGGTAGGTTTTTTGGGTTCTACTCCTCGTGAAGACTGTTGTCACTTCTTTTCTTCAGTGTTTAGGAGGAATTCACAACACTTTGAAATGTTTCCTCCATTATGTTTGTTAATTTAGTCACTATTACAAACTCTCTGCCATCAAGAAATTGTAGTCACGAAATCACATACTTTCTATTTGCATCACACCTCTAAGTATGTCATTATATGCATGATTCCTAAGCAAAGAAAACTAGACATTAACAACATTTGTTTTGTATTTACATTTCTTTATCCTTTTGATACTATTATCATTTATTTTTCTAGAATGACCACTTTACTTATATGAATATTTGATAGTGTGCGACCCAACTTTGTATTTCCGGTTATACCCTCTGAGAATCCCAGAAAATACTTCCCATTAGGGACAGGAGCACCCAGTTGCTACTATCCCCCTTGGTGAATTTTGTCATTTACCTCTCTTTTTCAAGTTTGAAATGCCACTTTGTTTGTTATCTTTTCTAAATTACTACTTATCACTCTAGGTCAACTTTTTGTTTGTTAATGATGAAATTAAAACAAGGGAATCATATATATACATGAATTACTCAGTACTATTAGAGTTTGAACAACTTTGGGCTATTATTTACTATCTGCTACTTGGGAAAAGAGCAACATTCAAGGATTGCATTTGGGTTGCATTATTCACTGCATATGAGGGGCTATTTTGAATTCCATCTCACATATTTATCTTGGGGGAAAAGTAGTTATTGTATGTTATCTTGGCGTGACTAGCACAAGGGAAACCTAGCTTCAAGGGACGCAATTCAATCTCACACACACTAGAACTACCTAGAGTCTGAAATTTAGTGCTCACTCGGTGAAAATCACATTGGGGTGACCATTGAGGTCAGTCCAACTCAAGCATATGAATTATTTGTTTCATCTAATGTTTTCTTGAGCTTTTTCCAGGTAGATATAGTTTGGTTTGCAAGTACATGTGTGATAGAAAAATCCTACAATGAATTCAGATTAAAAAAATCGAAGTGAAGGTGACATTGAAAGATCTTGAAAGAACCAAGTACACACTCACTGTTAGGACAATATCGCCAAGTTCAGACATTACTTCCAGATAGTATTGTCCTCTTTTCGACACTGTCAAGTGCAATTTCATATCATAGTTTTTCAGACGGAGCATGCACAACTCAAACTAATCTTGCTCCACCCAATTCCTAATCCAAAATCATTCTAGATATTCAAATATAAGCTAAGTCACTTTTACCTCGTGACTAATGCTACAATATATTTCATGCCTCGTGTTGTTAATATTTTTGTTATCCCTCTCATACATGATCATGAAGACACTATTTGCATTACACGTCATTCTCCCCTTGTGATGGACTATATGCTATTGATTTACATGATGAAATTTCTATTGAAACTCCTATCCCCCTTCACAATGTCACCATGACCATGGCTACCAAATATGTTACTTGGCACAACTCAAGATGTAATTCTAGTGATCATATGCATAGTAATTCCAATGTTACATCATTGATCTGCACCCTCCTCCCCACAAGTAAGAATTTCGTGTGTTGATTTGATAATGATTCCCTCACTCACTTTCCAAGATTCTATGCATGATTCATATATTACAGCTACACCTCACCTTGTTGCATCCATGGGGGCAATCAATTCCCCTCTTTCCACATTCATGTCTATGGTCATAAAGGCTAGTTCATACAACTTTAATGTTTCCAATCTTTCCAAATTGCTTATGATGTGGCTTAGGTCTCTCCCTCCATTGTTTGTGATTGATATTGATGAGCCTTATAGCACTATATATGCTACACATCTCTTGACTCACACATTGATCCTTATGTTTACACTTACTTTTTCCACTATTGCCAACAAGCCCAATGTTCCACCTACTTTAGTTTCTCCTATTGGACACACTCTTATTGTTTATATACTTCCTACTCATGCAATTGGGTTCTTGGACTCTGTAGTGTTTTCCCCTCACCATGTTGACAATGTTCTTTGATAGCTCTCATGTTATCCCCCTCGCTAGCCGATGATGCATTCTTGTTCTATGTTCAAACACAAATATTGAGGGTGTAGGTACCTACATGGACCTCACCATGCACACACACTAGGGGAAACCTTGCTCCCCTCTCATAGTTGTTCTATTTCACATTCACTTATTTGTAAAAATTAAAAAACATTAGCCTAGATCTTGATTAGATGTATCCTTTATTTCTCATACTATTCTATGTGCACATTGCTTATCATGTTACTTGGATTCATAGTATGCTCTATCATTTTTCCATACAAATGCACATTCACGTGGTACTTTTGACGTGAATGCAAATCACTTACAGGTTTCTACACGATATATGATGCTTGGTATTGTTCCCTACCAGTCCCACTGAGGCTCTTAAGGGCATCTACCTTTCCTATTTTCTCTATATTCGGGTTATATCATTGCAACATCTACTACTTTCATTCATATTTTAAGTTGTACACATTGTGGCATACTATCAATTTTTCTAGCATGGTAACGAGTGTTTCATGTGTAGCATTTGTCTTGTAGACCTACTTCCAACCATGGTTATTTAATTTGTTTGTATCTTGTTTATGCTTGTATCTTGATTTTCATTGTTTTCAAACTATGTCCTATGATTGATTGTGTTTTTTCTTCTATAGCCTTGACGGCTTCGAGTGTCTTGCAACATCCTGAGTGGTGCCCCATGTTTTCAACCAACTACTCATTTTTTTTGCATGTTATGTGGTTTGACTAGTTTTTATTGCATCATACCATGTTTGTTTGTGACTAACACTTTTGGGTATCCTTTTCCACTGTTTTTTTATGTGGCATGGTTGTTACCATGCGGCTTGGTTGTTATTTTTCCTTATTCCCCTGCAAGAGTTATATTTCAGATGTGTACATCAGTTTCAAATTTACTTATTTGGGTTGCGCTCTCTTTGGTTCATCTCACGCACCAAATGGTACATAGGTAACTAAAATTCAGGATACACAAGAGCTAAGAAACATGTTCAAAATTTCAGTCTTGGTCCAAAATCAGTGAAGGGACAGAAGCACCCAAATCAAATAGGAGCGGTGGGCACTAGTGTCCCACCTGGGTGGTTCTGTCCTAGGGGCATAAATAGGTACATTATAGGATCAACAGGTTCTCCATGACAGTTTTCTCCAATTTTCAACATCACATACTCAGTTACAAGTTACTATCAGGAACTACAAGAACAAAATCAGTGGCAAGTCTCATACTTAGGCAAGGGACCTAATTACTCTACTTTCTTGGGATCATATATAACCAATTTCTATTAGGGCATTGTGACCATCTGCAATGGCACTTATCTGTGGGGTGAAGCAATGGCACTTAATTCTTGGAGGAAAAATCCTACATCTCTCCTAATACTCTTCCCTTCGCAACATGACACTTAAATCATTAATTTGGTGACATGACACCCAAATCTTCAGTTTAGATACAGGATGCTTAAAACCTCAATTTCGTGATAGGATGACTAAATCCTCATCACTATTCCAACCATCTCTAAGGCAACAAACATACAAGAACAGTTATCTCTTCTCTCATGGCACAGATGTGTACTCTATCCTTGATTATTTTGTTTTTCAATAAGCATTTTTTATTTTCACATTTACTAAGTTAGAGTTCAATTTCATTTATCATGATAATTTCCTACACTTATCTTCTTTTGCAAGTCCGACCTTACTCCGACGAAAGGGCAATGCACAAATGGAACGAGGAACAATCTCAAGCACAAGACGCTCCAGAAAAAGGCAATATCTAAGGAACAAAACAAAAGCATCATTTCTACTACACACACAAGTTCAACCCTTAGATTCTTATCCTCTTCTAGATTCTACGATACATATTCTATAATATCCATTTGGCACGGTATCAAGCAAAATCCTCATTCGGCGCACTATCAATTATCAACTCCCTTCAGCTTCTCCATGAGGTACGCTCTTCTTATCTACTTTATGCTACTGAATATTAAGTCACCAGCATAAAGTGGGGGAAAAATGTAGGTCAAAAAATCACACACTTTCTATTTACATCACGCCACTAAGTATGTTATTATATGCATGATTCCTAAGTAAGAAAACTAGACATTAATAACACTTGTTTTACTTTTACATTGTTTTATCCTTCTGATACTCTTATCATTTACTTTTATGGAATGGCCATTTTACTTGTGAACATTGGACAACGTGTGACCCAGCTCTATATTTTATGTTTTATCCTCTGAGCATCCTGAACACTACCGCCCATTGGGGACAGGAGCGCCCAGGCACTATTGTCCCCTTTGGGCGCTTCTGCACTTTTCCTTCCTTTTCTCAAATTTGAATTGTCCATATTACTTGTTATCTTTTCTAAAAAAAATCTTATCACTTTGGGTCAACCTTTTTAATGGTTAATGACAAAATTCAAACAAGGGAATCATATATATACATGACTTACTCATTACTATTAGGGACTGGACAACGTGGGCTATTACTTACTATCTATTACTTGGGCAAAGAGCAACATTCAAGGACTACATTTGGGTTGCATTATTCATTGCATAGGAGGGGCTATTTTTGAATTCCATCACACTCATTCATCTTGGGAGCAAAGTAGTTTTAGCAAGTTATCTTGGTGTGATTGGCACGAAGGCAACTTAGCTTCAAGGGACATGATTCAAACACACACACACACACACACACTAGAACTATGTAGAGTTTGAAATGTAGTGCAGCGCTCAGTAACAATCACATTGAGGTGATCGTCGAAGTTCGGGTATGATAATAAAACTCTACAATGGAGTGGATGCGACAAAGAGCAAAAAGAAGAAGACAAGTTCGGACCCTGAGAAGATTAGAAACAGAGTTGTTCTCATGACACTAACACTCGGGTGGTCCTATCTGAAAGATTTTCAAATCCCAATTTTCCAGACGAAACATATACAATCTAGATCCAACATGTTTCCACTCAATTTCTAGCCCAAAATCCACTAACGTACTACAAACTTACTAACAACAATACATCACAAGTCATTATAAAAAAGCCACATAAAATAAAAACAAATGTTTTCTTCAAAAATGTCCCCGCTACTACTACACCAACTCATTGCATTTAGGTCCAACACGCACCACACTCGGTCACTACAAAAACAACCCCTTCAATTCCATGGCATACCCTTACCCCCCCGGGAGCCCCTTACAACACCCCCCCCCCCCCCCCCCCCCCCCCGCTGCCCTGAGCAAGGTGGCGGTTCCGTAACCACCACCTTAAAAGGTGGCGGTCCTGTAAGTGCCACCCTGCTATATATATATACTCAATATTTAGATTAGCACCCCAACAAGAATCCATCTACTCTTCTTTTCATCACTGAGTTGACATTGACAAATATATCCAACTAAAATGACTTTTGTGATGCACTATTTCATACCGCGTGAAGTAGATTGCCGCCACCAACATTTAGATTTGTCATTTTAAGCCCCGCCACTTGACTTTTAACATGTTTTTGTCTATTTACATCACTAAGCGTCAACTTTGATTGATAAATGCAACAAAGTATTTTAAGTGAAAGTATATTTCAAATCCATAACATTTAGAAAAATGATTATAAAGAATACTTTAATAGATTTTTTGCTCAACAATTTGGATCGCACTCCATTTTGATAACGGATCGGATAACATTGAGTTAAAAATCCCTTACACAATTTTCTCCCGAAACAGTTTTCTAAATACAGTATTAATTTCCCATGTTTTCCTTCAGTTGCTTTTGTCAACTTTAGTCACAAAATGTCCATTTTCTTTCTGTTTGCCTTTTCTTTCATTTAATTACTCTCTCACTTTGTCTATTTTGTTTGCATTTTATGACACTTAGCCAATCAAATCTAGCTTAACTGTCAAGAAACTTGTTAATTGGCATCACATTATGTGTCTTCAAACCCACGTGGGATGGTCAGAGGTTGATCCCCTTCTTCGCTCTTAACCCACTTTCTCAAACTTGCAGTATCTATTTTGCCCCTCGAACATGTTTGCTAACATCAATAAGAATTGATAGCATGATTCTCCTACAAATTTTGAGGACACCATTCATGAGTTGCCATCAACATTTCTTGTTCTTTTACCATTGCCGGTGATCAATACTAAGATTTCTAAATCAGATAAGACCTATCAAAGATTTTTTTACCTCTCGAGTCATCAAAATTAGATTGATGTATAAAGCCCTTTCACAAGATTCTAATGCATAGCATTATTTGATCCATATCAAAGATACTTGCTAATCAACTGTTTTCCCATGTCACATGAAATGGAAGTTCATCCTTGGGAGAACATATAGATGGAACAGCAAAAGTTGAATTTCCTTTCCATGCTCACAAGGAATGGGGTTCCATCCTTCAGAGAATACACATGTACGAGCAAGAACGTAGATGAAAAATGAAAGTTATTCCACTAAATGATCTGCATGCAATGACATTTCTCATAGTGGATCGCCTTCTTTCATGTCATATAGACCAGACTTTAACAAAATCTGGGTTGACAACATTGTTGTAACATATCTATTTAAAAACCATTTGCTAGCAAAACAATGGCCAGGCCACAAAAGACAGGTTACAATGTTTTAGCAAACCTTCAAAACTGCACGTCTTGTAATTGTTTCTATTATTCTCTTATAATATTTGTGCACTATCTAAACTGCACGTCTGGTAATTGTTTCTATTATTCTAAAATCTTCATATTATAACTCCTTGTTTGACAATATAAAGGCAAAACAAAATAGGAGATTCGAGGTAAGAAATGGTATGAAAGCATTTATATTAAAAGTCATTTCCATTTCACCTCAATAAGAAATATGAAATGATTTTTTCAGACTCAAAACAGATAATTCAAACAGGATTTTGGAGTCAACTATGATCAAATATTAATAAGTTGTTTCCATTTCACCTCAATAAGAAATATGAAATGATTTTTTCAGACTCAAAACAGATAATTCAAACAGGATTTTGGAGTCAACTATAATCAAAACAATTTAACCTCAGCAACGCTAAATGTTAATTTTTAATAATTACAACATATACAATGTCACTTATATTATATTAGGTCATTAATTTTCAGAGCAGTTTTTCTACTACGTACGAAAGAACTTGTAACATTACCACGGAAAATTACTTCAGCTGTCACAAAATTCAACTTTTACAAAATTATGATTGCATAAGATGTTTGTTACCTTCCCTTACAGATTTAAAACACAAAAGACATATTTCAGTTTATTTACAGATAGCTGAGACCAAGGGCTCAACACAATTCTTCAAAATGTCAAGCCCAGATACAAAAATCAATTCAAGACCACAAGCAAAAATTGCCCACTAGTAACTGCTCGTCATGTCTGCAAAAGGGCATTTTGTCATCTGCAAACAACAAAGTATTGGTTGACAAGGACATTCTCTCTCCGGTAATGCCTTTGTCCCATATAAACCGCTAAAGTAAATATCCTCAAGTTGGCACCTACCAAATCATCTCTCTTTAACAGTTTGCAAATGTACACACAAATATAGCTTGTCATCTGCTCCAGCCTCTGATACAATAAGCACTAAACTTATCTTTTAAATTGACTGATTTTTCTGCACAGCTGGCAAAAGTAAAACACACTTGAAAGCAAAGATTATCAAACCATATAAGGGTTGAAATGTCAAATGGAATCAGCTCCTTCAAGTTGTTGTTGTGCCAGATATCTTTCCCTCCGCTCTTTCTGATACAAAGCAAGAACAAAATTGCCAAACAAATAAATAATCCTAAACTTGTATGAGACATGCAAAGATTTAAGAAAGAGCTCAAAGCAAACTTCATACCCATTCATCTATTACAAGTCCTTCACCAACTATACGCGGAGCAGCATCTTCTGGAGGTTTCTTCCGTGCCTCAAGTGCAGCCTCAGCCTCAGCCAATTGCTTCTTGAGCTTTTCCAACTCCTTTATAAATGTAAAAAATGAAGATAATCAATTGCGCACATTAATTATACAATTGCGCACATTAATTATACAAAGTGCAATATCCAATTCAAAACAATGGATAATCAATTATTTGGCTAGGAAGCATTTAAACTGTGAAGATGCTTTTTAAACAATTTCAAATGAAATAATAGATGTTACTTATTCTTCTTCCAAATGGACACTTACAGGAGTAGAACGTTGTGGATCCAAATAAACGACTCGCAAAATCTGCTCTACTGCTACTAATTCCTTCTGCTCTTCAAACTTTTGCACCAATGAGTCAAATTAGTATTCTAGTAGACTTCACAATAAGTTCGCATCAAAGTAACTAGCAGCTTCAAATAAAATCTACAATATGAATCACCTACACACTTTCTTATGGTTCTTGCTAAAAAAAAATAAAACTTTACCATCTCTAAATCATATTCCACTCCTCCTTTGATTTTGAGACTAACAATCTTGAACTTATCTTTAACTTTTTTCTCCGGTTGTTTCTCAGACTGCTCCGGTGGCTCCACAAATTTAAAAACTGCATATACCGTATCAAAATATTCACCAATATTCTATAAATCTCTATAAATATGTATATAAAACCTTCTCTAACACTTTTTTTGGTGTTAAAGAAAACTTACCGGTTGCTATAAGTGACTCTCCTGGAGTAAGCATACCACTAGGAGGACGCATAAAACAGCTTTTAGGAGCAGTAGTTTGAAACTGAAAACTCAACAACTTCAAGAAGATTAGATATATAGAGCAGGCTTAAAAAAGGTTCATTTCCAATCAAGTACGGTTCACGATTACAAAGTGCTTATTATTAAAACAATGGAAAACCCAATATCCATCTCAATGCAAAATGAGGAGGCTACCCCTGAAAGAACTTTACATGAAACTTCTACTACGTCGAACTGGTACAATGCCATTATTTATACATTACTGGCCTCAGAATTATAACAGTTAATTAGCTTTCTATTTTCAGAATCAGTAATAGGTAATTACCTTGAATGCCACATTGGAGCGACTGATGTTAAGGATCTTTATTGCACTTGAGACTTGTTTACCAGGTTCATCTTTAGCCACAATTTCCAAAATTATACCAAAAGTCAGAAAAGGTTCATCCAAAATGCGTTGGTCAGTGCTTTCCTTATAGATAAAAACTAGTTTTCATGTCATCTATTTTATCACTATTACCATTCAATGAAAAAGGTCCATGTTTCAGTGAAGCAAATAAAAGTGTTCTTTATTTCATGTACCCATCCAATCAAATAAAGATGAATCATTCAAAGAAAATGTTTAGTTATATTTAAATTTTTAACTTTGAGGCCAAGAAGACAGAAAATGCTGACGCTTTATATTTTGCATGGATAGGCATTATGGCTTGCATGGAAATCTACTTCAACGATGATTCATCAAAGAGAATGCTGGTCAGGATAATGAGTGACGGGTATAGATAATGCCTTTTAAAATTCAGTTAAGTTTTACCAATGTGCGTCATAAAAGGATTCTCAGTCGTTCTCCTCAATGGTGGTGTATATATGGGATTACATTACGGCATTCTGTCTCATGTCAAGTGCCATGTGTTATTTGTTTGGCACTGGAATAGGTGTGAATATCGTGGTGCAGACCGTGGCTCCTGTAATGGCTTTGTAGCTCTCAAGCCTGCCAATACAATAACTTCTCCCAATCAAGCTATCATTCTATTTTGTTGGCCAACTTGCTTGGCATCAGTAGGGCCTATTACTCTTAGTCTCTTAACACTATGGTGTTCCTGTTTATGATGATTGGTTTGCATCACCATGGCATGGAAGTTTTAAGGGGTCTCGTATAGCATCTAGAATTATTACCTCAAAAGCTTCAAGGGTCAGACTGGCTAGATCTGTTGCTTAAGACAATGATTTCAAAGGTATTTCCACAGCTACATCTGACATTCATGGATGTTGGTTTAGAAGCGAACATGTTAGCTCCTTATGGACTCTGTGTAGCCATGCCAGATGGGTTTTTTGGAGGAATACATTTGTTTCCAGCCACAGATTCTTGATGAAACAGATATCAGTAATTGCAGACAGGATTATTTCCCACTTGCATCAGTAGGTTGGTTGTCTAGTATTAAAATCAGTATGTGCAATAAGCTAGAAAATGAAATACAAACTCGGGAACCATTGAGATTAAAGTACATCTTTTCGGTGTGGTATAGGCATCCGTTTATACAGAACTTGTACAGGCATGTTGTCAAATTATTGATACATATTGCGAGATGAGTAGTTTATCTCGGCATATGCAACAGAGAACACAATAGGAAAAATGACTGATATGGATATAAAAATGCATTGATTTTTCGTGGATAAAAGTCCAAGCATGTCAAGGGGAAGCCTGTTTGCGGACAATTGGAAATACAGCAATGATGCATTTAATTTTAATCTCAAGATCACAAAGAAAGATGGATTTGCGTTCTGGCTACCAAGTTGAAGACAGAACTCACTCCAAAAGACATTAAAAAATAGGTGCAGAGATCCTCATACCAATATGTACCCCACTTCATCATCAACTATTAACCTACCCAGAAATAACTCTAAACTGAAAAAACCTAAAAGGGCATTATGAACAAATTGAATATAATTCCGATGTAAACTTACAGGGGAAGTAAAGCTTGCTATCAGGATCAAGCCTAAGCCTGCGTCTGGTAGGCAGCAATGCTCTTGCAACAGCAGAAACGGAGTTAATGCCTGATGAATCATTCGCACTGGTTCCCTCCTGCTGATTAGCCTGATACTGGCTGCTGCTATGGCTCTGATTCTGTTTGTGGGATGAAGCCCCCTGCTGCCAAAAAGGCATTCTGCACAGATTCCAGCCCTTCCCTGGAACTGGGCTATTCAGGTTATGATTTCCAGTGCCCCCCAAAATGACCATGATCTGTAGAAACACCTTCGCCCCTTACTAAACTCTGTATCACCAATGCCCTTCCTCTTAATACGTATGCCCTATATTTGTGTCATGGGCAAATCAAAACCAACGCAACCCACCTAAACAACTGATACCCACAGACTAGAACATAGTAAAGGCAGAATAAAAGTGAGTAAAAAACGTACAATGGTGAGGCTAAAATGGCACTAAATATGCCATAAAAATTGCAGAAAAAAACTGAGACTTAGACAAATCTAGGAAGCAAACAGGTGTATTGAATTGAAGGGTAATCTGGGGATCTGATATTTCAGCTATACACCTTTTTGGGTACGCTTTCTACTTGGGTCGGTCCCTCTCGCTACTTACTGCATTGCATTGTACATGATCTCAATTTTCACTGCAATATAGTCCGGACTTAAAACTGCTCTATATACATTGGTTTGTGGGACGTTTCAGATCCGCCATCCGAGGCAAAGGCGGACCTAAAACTCCTTTCCATTCGGGTTATGTCGGATTCCCTCCAACATGGGGTTAAAATATATATATATATTCTTATCTTCCTCAAAAAAGAAAAGAAAAAGGCAATTGTACACCCTAAGCTTTGCAAATTGGCAAGTGCATTGGGATACTTAACAACATATTATTCTCCATTGAAAAAGATAATAATAATAATGAGGAGTGCTTTATATTTTTGGTCTGCAACACGCCTCTCATTAATTACTTCGCTTAGCTGATGTCACGGTTGTTGAACTTCTAACGACCCACAAAAAAACAGAGGGAGGGAGGGTTGCCCCTTTTTTTAGTTTTGTAAATTTGGGTACAATCTCTATACTTTTTGACTTCATTTATGTGCATGGTTTTCTGGTTTTTTTGCCTTTTCGGGGGTAGAGCTCCCTATTTAAAAGACAGAAAGAAATGTTATTATATGGAGGCAGGTGTCATTTCTGTTTGGGTTGTTAATATTGTTTTAGTCAAGATTTGGGATCAAATTATTTTAGACCCAACTTGTGTGTCATTTCTGTTAGGGTTGTTTTAATTGTTGTAACTCAAGCAAAGTATTATTTTCACCTAATTATTGCCGGTCACTTCCCCGTGACTCCTCACACTCATATTGCTACATGTGTTTGTGGTCATGTCTTTTGATTTTTTTTACATGGAGTTCTTATGTATTTGAAATTAAGAAACACTTAGAAATTAATTTGATTTTTTATTTCTCTCTCCTTTTTTTGTTTCGGGTTTGTTGACAATTTTATTAATTCTTTATTTAATATTTAAGGAAACGGTTATTTTAAGATTTATTTTTATATTTTTAACATTATAATTAGCAATTGCACATGAGTTGCAAATTATACCGGAGAGGTCCCTGGTTGAATCTCCCATTCTGATAGAAGTTGGGAGGATGTTGAAACAGATTGTGGAGTCCGTTTGTACACCTGCAAATTGCATTTTCTGGAAAGGTGCCAAGGCCTTTCCAACACACCTAGTTTGTGCATATCCTACAATCATTGCAATCAACGACATTTTGTCAAACAGTTCATGATATGCTTGTTTTGGCACACGCTGGGAGTATGAAAAAACAAGTTGAGGAGTCTGGTTTTAATTCTCACACGATTTATGTCAAAGCTCCTATTTTTGGACAGGTTGGTAACATGTCGGAAATATGAAACAAGGTCAATGCCTCATGAAAATGCTTGCGTCTTCTGTTAGTTGCAATTCAGATATATTGTAATATACATGATAGTAGGGCAGTCGGAAAGAACCCTCTAGAAGCTCTGCAAATATTTTTAGAATGAAAATTTTGTATTGAGCTTCAAAGAAAACATACTTGTGATCAGAGCTTATGAAACATAATGTTAAAATAACTATATACCACAATTTTTAATCTTATAATTCCCTCTAAAATGTATCAAATCTCAAGCAAATTGAAGAACCTCTTAAAACAACAAAATTTCCCTAAAAAACAATAAATTTTCCTCGCAATTCTGAACAATAAAGACAAAAAATCACTAACGTTTTTTCAAATCTCTAAAAAAAATCCTACATGCAATCTGCCCTGCTGAAGTCGTGGATTACAGATATTCCCGAGGTTTCTCACGAGGTTAGCCCTAAGGCAAAATATGATATCCCTAAGCCCTCCTCCTTGCCACTGCTACGTGAGCTCCCGCAACTTATTCCTCATCAACTAATCATCATAAAAATATGTTGCATTCCTCTACAAACATCGCTCTTTCTCCAACATGTGACCACTAAGCGCATTCCGCATCAGGTTTCTCTAAAACTTGCCCCGATACGCCAATATGGCCCTCAATTTCACATTTGTGTGTCATTTCAAGAAAACCACCACACACAAAACAATAACCAACACAACCTGAGGATTTCTCGGATGGAACCATGCCAAAATCGGGGCTAAAAACCTCTTGGATTTGTGAAAATAATGTGACACAACAATCAAAAGTGCTTGCCATATTTTTGGAACAGATTTACAAAAAGGAATCCTCACAGCAATTGCTCTGCCAATTACTGTAGTTGGTCTGATGGAAAAGGATCCACCTTCACTTCGCTGCTAATCTCCATTATTTCTTAGCTATTTTTTTCTTATTGATGTTGTCAAGATGCTCACATCTTTTGTTAGCTGCAATTCAAATATACGTAGTAAATGTGATAGCAGGGCATCCAGGAAAGGGCCTCAGGCAAGAACTGCCGAAATTTGACACTTTCCAACAAGGGCATCCTCAAAGGTGGACACCTCTGATGTAATTATGTAGAGGTATTTTACACTAAGGTATATAATAGTTGGGAATCGTCATTTTTTGGCGGTTAATTTTGGGTAGTTTTTTCAACGATATTAAAAAATGTGACAAATACATATCTAGAAGCACACCATCTATCAACGATATATTTGTGAGAGAAATGTTTGAGTCCCACCACTTTGTAAAAGACAAAAGAAGCATTATTGGTGTTGCATGTGGGAAGTTGAGGAGGCGTGCATTTGTTGCTCCACCCTTTCAATCACTTAGGTCGAGGGCACACCAAATAGTTGTCATCTTCAAAGCCCAAGGGAGTCGCATTTTCTTGGCAACCCACACCCATAAATAGGTCTCACCTTGCAATCAAACAATGTATATGTGTTGCCCCATATATTGGAATCCATTTGGGGCTTGCTTCTTTGCAAGGGGATACTCACAACCTTGTAGGACTTCAACTTGGCATAAAATGATGTGCGGGAAAACAAGAATTTATCCTTAAATTTATGATTCTAAGATCTTCCCCACTTATTCAAATAATCATGACATCTTCTTGTTAGGTTAATTTATGCACTGTATTACCTTAGGTAATTAATTATTCATTAAGGTAATTAGTTGTTGGGTAGTTATATGGTTTTATAAACAATATTTGTCATATTATTCACACAGATTTATTTATTACATAGTTGTAACAAATATATTTGTTTATATTTAATCTATGTTGCTTCCCAGATGTATTTTGGAAGCTATTGTGATTATTGTTGTACATGTGCAACATCTCTTTTGTATGCACATGGTTGTTCAATTCCTATAAGAATTGCAGCCCATCTATTGTAAATTGATTGGATTGATTATCAATAAATTAATCAGGCTTCCATTCTTGTTCTTCAGTTTACATTTGGTACTAGAGCAGGAATCTAGAGATGTGAAGCAGAGAAGGGTTGGAGAGAGGTTGCAATAGGAAGAGAAATGTCTTGGAGAAGAATTTGCTTTCGAGGAGAGCATGTGTTGCCTCCAGCAACTTCCCAGACATCCCTGCATCCCCACAACCCTCTCTTTTGTTCTAGGTGTTTTAAACGCAATTTTTTTTTTGAACTGGTGCACCCTGCAACAAGCAAAATTTGCTACATGCATTTAAAAAAAACAAATTCCCCATTAGGGGTTTTACCTATAATTTAGAGGAGCAATTTAGTCTCTGATATTTTTATCGGACCTCTACATTTGGAGGACTCTACTTTTTTTTTCGGGAGGCTCCCCCCACCGAGCTCCTACCGATCCATTCAACGAGTTGCTTCATTTAGCAATTGATTTGTTTCAAAGCTCTGCCTCCGACCTCCTGACCGAGCTGTTGGGACAGGTTACTTTGTTTGAAGAGCTCCATTGCAACCGAAACACAATTTATTTGGTTGAATTACATTGCTTTCACTAAGCCTTATTCGCTCAAACCGAGCCCCTCCTTTAAAACACAGTCGAGTCTTATCCTCATATCGAGGTCGTTCATTGCACTAGTGAGTTTTGCATTCCACAGACCTAAATGTGCGTTATTTTCTAAGACCGAGCCATTTCACGGGTCAGCCAAGCCTTGATTGGAGTTTCTGCAATAAAGAAACAACGTTTTTTGAAGTAAAATCTGAGCTATTTTCTATGGCCGAGTTACATGTTGTCCTCCATTGCCAACAACTAAGTTGGGTGTTAAAGCTTTAAGCTCTGAGAACCTGCAGTCAAATGAATACAACTCAATATAAAATGGTGACTATAAACACATTTGACGAGCACTCCCTGCTGGCCAAGCCACGAGCTACACTCCACGCAAACCCTGCGACCTGCAAAGAAAATAAAATCTAGAAGGAGATCCACAACAACGGTGTAAACAAAAGTAAAAACAAACAAAGCGGTGGAATAAGTAATACACGCTGGCCAACGAAAGAAAAATAGCAGAGATTAATAAACAATGATCAAATATACGCAAAAGCAGCGGCATAAATCAAAACGGTGACTGCAATTACAAAGATGATCATTACGAAGGAGATTCATATTTTTCTACGGTAGCCCTAAACTGCCTACACCTCCTCTTAGCCATGTGGTCTCCTCAGGCGGCACCACATATTTTTTCAAAGGTTAGTCAATTTCATTTGACTTTAAATACAAATATCTTCATTTTATATGCATAGCACTTTAGGCGGCTGCTTGGATATTTAAAAAGCCTTAGGAGTGTGGGGTTAGGGGTTTGACCTCCACCAACAGTTTTATTTTTTATACAATTGAGATTTAGAGGCAGATTTAGCACAAATTCCCAAACTTAGCGGTAAAAACTCAGCTAAACACACTAGTTACTGCTAAACTAGCCACTAAACTTAGTAGAGAAAACCCTACAAAGGGTCAAAAAAAATTCTCCTACTATGCATATTTTTTGATTTCGGACAACATTTTCCAAAGGAGGGGACACTAAAAACTTCATTTTGAGCCATTTTTTACGTGTTTTTTCTCAAAAAGCTGTATTGAGCTCTAGAGGCCACCATTGCCCCGAAAAACAAAACAAAAATTGCCTGTCATTCAATTTTTCAAACATTTTTTATGTAACTGTATACTTCAATGTATTGTACTAATTTACAGGTTGTCGTAGTCAACCGCAAACATTGTAACTGCTCAAAAACTGGCAAAGAATTGTAATAAAAAATAGTGAAATATGGTTCTAAAACACTCACGAGATCCTAGATCTCATTCGCAGCATTCGATATAAACAGTGCCCCTGGGAAGCGCTTTGCTATGTACCTTGGGATATGGTAATATAATATATATGGGTTGATGGAGATGCCGACATGTGGCACACATCCCCTTAGTTATATGTATGGGTTCACATGGGATATAATATTATAATGTATGTGGGTTGATGGAGATGTCGACATGTGGCACACATCCCCTTAGTTATATGGGCTCACGTAGGAATTAATTATATTGGGTAATGGGTCGGCCTACATTAGGATTAGGTGTTACCCATCCTATTTAAAGGATGTGAGTATCATTATGAGAGGAAGGTATGTATGAGTTGATTTTTCTACTTGGTAGAGGTATATTGGAGGTGTCCCCCTCGAAGTGGATTCTCATCTTGGGAGATTGTGGAGTTACTCTTTCCTTAAGGAGCATTACATGGTGTTGCCCTACCTTAAGGGTATTATTCTGCATATATTGAGTATTTGGGAATATTTTCCCACCCATATCTCTTGTGTTGTATTATACTATACAATTTATTGATTTATTATATGCAAGGTTCTTATCAAGTGGTATCAGAGCAATGATCCGGGCAATTTGTGGGATGAAACCCTAATGTTGGTGATTCATCTATATCTTTAGATAGACTTGGAATTTTTTAGATATTTTTTTTGGGGAGTGGATACATAGCTCAAGTGATCTTCCCTCCAAATTTCAAATTTTTTGAAGTTGTTTTGCAAAAGTTGTGTTCGTTTTAGGGTTAAAACCCTAATTCTAAGGTTTCATCTATATCTTCTGAATAATGACGAATTAGGAAATATTTTTTTTTGGGTTGTTAGTAATATATTAAACGGTGATACCACTAAAATTTCAGAATTGTAGGATCTATTTTAACAAAGTTATTTCAGTTTTATTTTTTTCATTATTTTGCTCCATAGGCCGCAATTTGAGAAATTTTCCTGAATTTCTTACATTTTCAGAAATCTCTGAAAATTTTAGTAGGGGTTACTTCTTTTTGGTTTCAGATTTGAAGCTGACTGATTGATGAAATCATCAGGTAAAATATTGGTCAAAGGAGTAAGTTTGTGAAACCCTAATTTTTATGCATCATGGATATACCAATTTTCTATGGTAATGGGGAAATTGATGCAAAAAAATGGTGGATACAATTTAAACAAATGTATTTTGAAGAATGTTTAGTATGGGTTAGTTTTTATCTTCATCTTGGTGGAAAAGCGCGACATTGATATTCTTATTTGGATATAGATCTATTGGATTGGGATTGGGAGGAAATGGAGGATATTTTCTTAGCTAGATGGGAAACAAAAAAGGAACATATTTTTTTTAAAGAAGAAGAAGAAGCTGAAGTTGTTACACATGATAGTGCATCTCCAAAGAAGGAAGTTTCAATATTTTAGTTTGAAGGGTGTATTCAAATAAAAAAGGTAATTGTTTCCATAAACCCTAGCAGCAAATATAACTTCATTAATATGGATGTAGCTCAAAATCTACAGTTGCAAGTAAAATATATCAAGGAATCTCAAATGGATGGTAAGCAGATTCAGGTTTTTGAAGATTTAAAGCTTTCTATGGATAAATATGTTTTACATACATATTTTTATGTTTTAGATATGGATGGTATGGATATTGTTCTTGGATATCCTTGGTTAGAGAGCTTGGGAACAATTAATCTTAATGTACAAAAGAAATTCATGAAATTATGGTACAAGAGAAAGAAAATTACATTGCAAGATATCACACTCAGCAAAGAAAAAAGTAATGTAAAATTAGATCATGAAGATGAATTTGAAGATGGTGAAGAAGGTAATAAGGATGAATCAAAAGGAGAGGATGAAGAACATAAAGTCACAAATAATTTCTCTACTCAAGAGAAAAAATAAGTAACAAACAAGGTGGAAGAGGACAAGAAAGTTGAGGAAAAGGTTGATAAGGTTGAGTATACGAAGGTGGCACCATATCGACACCCACACCATCATGAGAGGAAAAAATCACGGAGACATGTTAGGACACATGAGGATAGAAATCGATATGGATATATAAGGAATCATAGGAATACTTTTGGCTACACATGGAATCAATGGAACAATAATTATATGACATGGAATCACAAGAATAATAATTATGGATATGCATGGATGCTAAGAAGGAACACATGGGCCAGTATGGAACCAAATGAGCACAATGGAATATGGAATCATGTTTGGAGTAGCATCACCCACTAGGATTTCATATGGGTGGTTGGATGATCGAGCATGGCGAAAAGTGTGTAATAATTTAAAGCGCACTCATTATATGGCTTCTTCTTATGTTTCGGGGATGAAACATGTCAAAGAGGGAGGCAATACTATGTACCTTGGGATATGGTAATATAATATATATGGGTTGATGGAGATGCCGACATTTGGCACACATCCCCTTAGTTATATGTATGGGTTCACATGGGACATAATATTATAATGTATATGGGTTGATGGAGATGCCAACATGTGGCACACATCCCCTTCGTTAGTTATATGGGCTCACATATAAATTAATTATATTGGGTAATGGGTCAGCCTACATTGGGATTATGTGTTACCCATTCTATTTAAAGGATGCGAGTATCATTATGAGAGGAAGATATGTATGAGTTGATTCTTCTACTCAGTAGAGGTATATTGGAGGTGTCCCCCTCGAAGTGGATTCCCATCTTGGGAGATTGTGGAGTTACTTCTTCCTTAAGGAGCATTCTATGGTGTTGCCCTACCTTAAGGGTATTATTCTGCATATATTGAGTATTTGGGAATATTTTCCCACCCATATCTCTTGTGTTGTGTTATATTATACAATTTATTGATTTATTATATGTAAAGTTCTTATCACGCTTACAGGTAAAGTCATCATGACTACTACTGCACTTAATGCCTAATATAGTTACAACAACGTCATTTGGGCATCGACCCTTTAAATAGATGGGGAGTAATAAGGACATGGTGCACACACTCTGAGCCCTCACATCTGTCTGTGAATGATTGCACGACTTAAATCCAGACTGAGAAATTATCCAAGTATATAGTGAATTTACACGCGCATATGAGGATATTTCTTTGAGCCGGTGTCAATAATCGCATAGACCCCTTTCAGTATTGTCTTGGTACTATGTCTTGGTACTACGTATCGAATTCTTTCACATACGTTAATGCCTCTTTCATGTACTGCCGGGTATATAGAAAGGGCAAGCTTTTTCCACGTACTGACGGGTATATCGAAAGGGCGCGTATATAGAAAGGTTCGGTATATCAGACTAACGGTATATAGATTGGGAGACTGTATACCTGGAGTGATAAGAGTCTTACCCTTAATCAGTTGATTCTGTAAAATGGGCACTAACACCCCCAAGCTCTTTCTTCCAGATTCACAACTACTCATAAGAAACAACTATGTTGTATGGAAGACAAAAATCAAGACACAACTTGAGTTTGAAGAGATTTGGACTATTATGAATCGTATTGTAGCCAAATCAACAATTAACAAAGACAGTTTGATAAATCCGATCAGAAGGCCAAACTAATCGTCTTGTTTGGAGTGTCCGATGATGTGCAACCCCACATTCGAGATGCCAAAACAACCAAAGAAGCGTGGGATAAGTTGAGCATGGTATACGAGGCCAAAAATTATAGATGATGGATTGCACACCCATTGCTACACCTATGGAGAACATATTACAATTATCTCATTTAGATCCATCTCCTGCAATAAATGCCACTCTCTATCGGCAATTGATTGGGAGTCTCATTTACCTGACCTACACTAGACCAGATATCAGCTTTACGGTAAGCTATATATCCAAGTTCATACAGGAACCCAAAGTTTGTCATTGGAAAGCAACAAGGCAGATCTTGAGATATCTCAAGGGAACATTGGATCTTGGTCTAGAATATAAGAAGAAAGACAACTTCTTCTTGTCAGGATATTCATATTCAAATCGTGCAGGCAACATTGATGACAAAAAATGCACTTCAGGGTTTGTATTCTTTATGGGATCTGGACCAATATCATGGGGAAGCAAGAAATAACACTTTGTTTCTTGTTCTTCCACATAAGTCGAGTATCGTTCTACAGGTGAAATTATCTATGAAACGATATGGCTACGTCGCATACTTAAAGGACTTAGAATACCACAGGACAAACCGACCACCTTGTATGTTGACAATGAAGGTGTTCTCAAACTTGGTCGCAATCTAGTTTTTGATGAAAGAACAAAGCACATTGAGGTACAGGTACATTTCATATGCAATCATGTCTTAAAGCACAATATACAACTTCAGTGTTGTCTAACAACTGAACAACGAGCAGATATTTTCACAAAGTCACTTACACGTGACAAGTTTGAGTTGTTCAGAGAATTCCTCTCCTCATCCCTTGAGGTAATTAATTATTCATTAAGGTAATTAGTTGTTGGGTAGTTATATGGTTTTATAAACAATATTTGTCATATTATTCACGTAGGTTTATTTATTACATAGTTGTAACAAATATATTTGTTTGTATTTAATTTATGTTTCTTCCCAGATGTATTTGGAAGCTATTGTGATTATTGTTGTACCTGTGAAACATCACTTTTGTCTACACATGGTTGTTTAATTCCTATAAGAATTGCAACCCATCTATTGTAAATTGATTGGATTGATTATCAATAAAATAATTAGGCTTTTGTCCCTGTTCTTCAGTTTACACTTCTAACTTTCTAATAATCCTATACATACAAAATAAAACACTTTTACTTTCAATAGTGATGTGACTTTGTATTGCTCACTCCATGTGTCCTGTAAAAAGGAAAATTTAGTCAATGTTTGAAAATTCAAGAAATCACACTTTATTCTTTTTGGTTGCATGTTTGGTGGGAAAGCCGTCATTTCTGGTTTTCAACTTCCCTTATTATCATTTTTTTTTTTTTTTTTGAAGAGAAGAACCACCATTGTCATTTTTCAATTCTTCTCCCTTATTATCCTTCCTTCTTTTTCATCGGTTGGCCATGATGGAAGAACTAGGTTCTTCCTCATAGTCAAATTCACCTCATGATTGGTTTTTTTGTAGAAAATTTTGTTTATTCAATGACTTATGATATACATTCAGTCTATGTCCATTGACTAAAAGATTTTTAGTGCTCCCGTTTGTAGGAAGAAGTTAAACCAATCCATTGTCAAAAACTTTTTCAATTTCATATGGACCTAGCCATAGAGTTCTAAGTTTCCCTGGAAAATATTAGTATTTAGAATCAAACAATAAGGCTCAATCTCCCTCTTTGAGTTTCCATCCCTTGATGTGGTTATCATGCCATGTCTTCTTTGAAATTGTAGTAATTTAGTCTTATCCAGTGCTTCCATCCTCATTCCATCAAGTTCATTCAGCTGAAGTACTCTTTGTTGTTGTGTTTCGTCTAACTTTATCCCAATCTTAATAGTGTCCTTAGTTTCTGCAATTTAAATTCAATGGGTAATAAGGGATTTTTCTCATACACAAGTTCAAATGGGGAAAATCCAGTCGTAGTTTTTGAAGTAATGTTTTATGCCCAAAATACTTCTAGTAATTTATTTTTCCAATCTTTTATACTAGTATCAATTGTTTTAGTTAAGATCTTTTCCAGCTCTATGTTGGTCACTTCCACCTATCCATTGACTTGAGGGTGGTATGGAGATGACTTCTTGTGGTTGATCTGGTGAAGGTCTATAAAGGCTTTGATCATTTTTGACATGAACTGAGGCCCTTGATCTGAGACTATACTCCTTAGTACTGCAAGCTTGTGCATGATTATATGATACATGAAGTTTGCCACTACTTCTCTGGATTGGGGTAAATCTTGAACTTTAGCCCATTTGATCACATAATATGTGAAAACTAGGATGAATTCCTACCCTTGTGAGGGTGGGCTTATAGGTCCAACAAAATTTAACCCCCATTATTCAAAAGGTTCAAGAACCAATTAAGGTTTAAGAGGCATTTCACTGGACAAACTAGGTTTTTTCGTTCTCTAACATACATCACAATGCCAAATATATTTCTTCACACTCTTGTGAAGGGAAGACCATTAGTATCAAGCTCCAAGGATTTTATGAACAATTCTTTTTGTTGAGTAATGACCTCCCGCATGTTCATCATGATAGGCTCTGATAATGTCATACACTTCATCCTCTCTGACACACCTGTGTAACCCCAAGCCAAATCCATAACTAAACAAAATACCATTAAAAGTGACATTTTCTTTGATTAATCGTGTTCTTTATTTATTAGTAAAATTTTTAGGAAATTTTCTTGTTGCCAAATAGTTTGTTATATCAGCAAACTATGGCGAATTTGCAAATATAGAAAACAGTTGTTCATTAGGGAAGTTATTATCAACATGGTCCTCCTCTCCAGGTGTATCTAACCTTGACAAGAAATCATCAACTAAGTTAGATCTTTATGGGTTATTAATATTAGTAATATAAAATTCTTGCAAAAGGAGTAACCATATAATGATCTTATCTCTTATTACTGATTTGTTCATTAAATACCTGATAGCTCCATCGTTAGTATATACAAATGTATTATACCCTATAATATAATGTCAAAGTTTATTTATGGCATATACAACAACAAAAAAATCCTTTTCAGTAGTAGTGTAGTTCTATTATGTGGGAGTGAGATTTTTGCTAATGTAATAGATAGCATGTATCTTAGCATGTTCATATTTTTGTCCCAATATTGTCCCTTTATCAATATTATAAGCATCAGTGTGAATGTGGAAGGGTTATTCTTAATTAAGTCATCTTAACATTGGGGTTGAAGTTAGTTTCGCATTAATCAATTCAAAGGATTCTTGACACTTCGCATCCCAAGTGAACTTGTTATATTTTACTAGCAAAGAAAAAACTGGTGCAACAATCTTACTAAAATATTTGATGAAGCATCTATAATATCCTGCATGCCCAAGAAAACTTTTAACATCTGTTTGAGTTTTGTGTACAGATAGATAAAAAATTATCTCAATTTTCTTATGATCTACTTTTATCCCTTGGGCCAAAATGTGATGCCCAAGAACTATTCCTTCATCCATCATCATTAAACACTTTTCATGTCTCAAAGACAGGTTATGTTGTTCACATCTTGTCAATATTTTTCTAAGTTAGCCAAAGCTTCTTCAAAATATTCCATAAATAAGGCATTCACAAACCCATCTCCCTTCATCAAAATCTAAGACGTTTAGGCTTAGGGTATAAACCTAACACTAACAACGACCCTCCCACTACTCCATCACAAACCATTTCTACCACTCCTCTTGTTGATCCCACCATTCCAACCACTTAACCCAATCATAAATCATTTAATCCCCCTGCAAATACCAAACACCTAAAAATGGATTGAGCACATAATTTATCACCCGCGCATGGAGGTTCTTTCCTTCCCACCCATTCTCCTCCCATCCAACATCTACATCCCTTTGCATCTAATCCATCTCTATCAACACATGCATTCATATACCCTTCCAATCCATTCATTTGAACACTTGATCAGCTTGATCACACATGTTGTAAGACAATTGTAGCTACTACAACTATGTGACCTTGGTCTATCATTACCTCCAACATTCAAGCACACTTGTCCTCCTAGAGATTCACGTATTTTAACACAATTAATCAAATTTTGATGAATACCCTTAGGCATGTATTTTGATACTCTATCCAATTTCATCTTTACAATCATCTCCATCCCCCCATCAAGCCACTAGTGATTCTTAACCCCTTGAGATTTCTCAAGAGTTGGATAATATTTATGGAAAAAAAAATCCAAATATCAAAAAGCAAAAAAAAAATCAAAATTAAAAATATCAAATAAATTCCACCTCACGACTCTCTCTAGGGGTGTTTCCAGCAACTCTATTAGGGCTATAGACATATGTCTGGAAGTAGAGCAATGTTGTGTCTCCGTCGGGGCTATGGACGCCTGGCTGGCAGCGGAGAAATGCACGGCTTAGCCTTCCGTTTACCTTCCATCTGCTTACTTGACTTAATCACTCCATATACATTGGCTAGTTTGTCTTCACATACTACCCATTAAGTATTCACCTCAAGTGGTAATTAACCCTCACAATCACACACACTTCAATCTCAAAGAGACATAGGTCTAACATGTTGCTAGGTATTGTTTAGACCTTATTCACACTTCTTTTTTAGTCCAACTCTTGCCTTACCACATGTGTCATTAGGCTCATCTTTTGTTCATCACTACGTTTATTTTCCTTCCATCCATGACATCCACATCCTTTTTCCCTTGGATCAAACATTTGTGGGTAGATGATGATCCTTTCCTTTTAATCCAATCCTCCTCAAATCCATTTTTCAACTATCATCAGCATATTTGGGGGCCACCTTACTACCATCCACTAGGGTCATCCTCCATTTTAGATATCCCTCACTTCCCATCCTACCCTACACCTAGGGGAAAATCGAACCCATCCATCCATCCACACAGACCACCCTACTTTACACTTGGGGGCGCACCACATCTATCCCTCAATCCATCTCCCATATACTCGGGGGCATATCTTATCATCTTCCATATCCCCCATCTTATCTTATACCACATTCCTCATCCTATATATTTATCTCCCATTCCACATCCCATCTAATCCTAAGCAATCAACCCATCCCTATCCTATCCAACATATCTAATTTCCCTCAATCCTTCTCTTTCATTCTACCCAAGCATACTTTGGGACTTATAGGATGAATCCACATCCCCCCATCCCCCCATCCCAAATCCAAAATCTCAACATGTAACATCCAATAATCTAAACATCCCAAATCCAAAATCTCAACATCCAACATCAAATAATCTAAACATCCCACATCCAATAATCTCAACATCAAAAATCTAAAAAATCAAAACATTCACAAAACAATAAAAATACAATGTGTGTTTATCTCGGTCTCATACTACTATTTAGAAGGTTTTTGAGTGAAGAAAGTACTAATTAACCCCCATCCTTTGGCCATCTTGTTTATTTTATTTCATAATTTGTGACCTATTGCACCCATATGCCCAACCATTTTCAGACATTCCACATTATTTTAGCCTCATCTGGGGCACCCAGATTTAGTACTGGGGTGCCCATGGGCACCCTGGTCCCACCAGGGGTGCCCCAGATACTTTTGCACTTTCCCGCCACTTTTTGGGCCTCTTCTAGCCATTTTTCATCTTTATCTTTCTTGTGGTTGGCCTTTTCGAGGTTAATTACGAAATTAGAGCAAGAGAACCCTATAAATATAAAGTTATGAGACCATAATGAGGGACCTAGCATCATCTTACTACTATCACTCCATCTAGAGTTGCATCCATCTATTGCATTGGCATCCACATAGCTCCATCATCAAGGCACAAGGCTAGGACATATGCATCACACTTCATAGGGGGGAGGGATTCTATTCTATTTCATGCACACATTCTATTACATTTTCTACATTTAGCTATTGCTCACTACTTCACAAAGTGTGACTGGCACAAGAGCACCTAGGGCACACATGCACACACTCACTAGAACTACATCCGGGTCTGAAATGTAGTGCAATGCTCAGTTAGTAAGCCCACTGTTATGGCAGCTGAGGTCAGTCTGACCCATTCATTTGCATCTTTTATTTTTTAGGGTTTTGATACTTCCTTTTGGTCTTTTTAGGTTATTCTTCCTCTTGGAATATTTGGAGCATTCGGCGTAGTACAGAAAAAACTAATGCGACAAAACAAGCGAAGGTTTCAGATCATCTTCTGAACCTGTGAAGACAGTTCCAGACATTTTTCCAGACCAGGGCACCCAAATTCCTTACCAGAGCACCCATGGGTGCCCCAGTCCTCTCTCCAGGTGCTCCAGTCTAGCCACATCATCCAGATCTTTCCTCTACGAGGACCCCGACACAGTCGTTCCTGCTTTCTGATTTTCCAGTTACATCACTACGACACAGTCCAATAACAAACATCCAATTACTTCATTAGATGAGTTCTTTCCTTTCCCTTCTTACACATTAGGGTTTAGTATTTCATTACATATTTACTTATCTCATTTACATTTACTGTCTTTGTTTTACTTCATGTTATATGTCCTCATAGCTTAGATTAACTATCTTTACTACATAGTTTAGTCAATTTTAGTTAATCATTTTGGTGAACCCGATCTTCAAATCCACCTTTGTTCTAGGGATTTTCTCATCTTTTCTATCATGGCTTCTAATGTTTGTCAAGTCTCTTTACTTCAATTGATTCAAATGCACCCATCTTGTAAAGATGCACTCTTCAAAAAACCCTAGAGACTATGTGTCTTCCTATCAACATATTGCCTACCCAAGTCAATACTATTATTGGTCATCTTTCTGAGGGACTCCCTTGATTCCAATTCCAATCAATCTATTTGAAAATCCATTCAAGCTCTTCATTCTTTATTTCAAGATAAATTTCAGGCTATGGAATCCACAATCACATCTCTTAAATATGAAATTCAACAGCTTAAGGATACTTCTCAGGCTCACGATTGTTCTTCTTCTCATATTCATCCTATGTCTTCTACATGTGCTCATATTAGTGAACCTGAAGTCATACCACTCCCTACACCTCTCACATTTAATCTCAATGCTAAGCAACAAGATATTCTTCCACAACTCATCACTCATAGAATCATTATCTTGCCACCTACTCATGGTTATCCTCCTTATAGGCTTTCCAAGTATCAAGGTCTTCCATATTGCAACTATCACCAAATCAATGGACATAATGACAATGATTGTTATGATTTACAACAAAGTATCAAGTACCTTGTGCATCAAGGTTTTCTCTCATTTGTTGCACAACATTCTAATACAAATGATAAATCTCATTGGGTTCCTAAATCTGATCCATCTATATCTAATGAGCATCAGGTCAACATTACTCAGTTATCCTTCTACAATAATTCAAGCACCTCCTAAGCAATTATCCCTCAAAATTAATTCAACACCACCTCCTACTGAGTCATCTCTTGAGTCTCACCAAGTCAAACCCCATGTCACCACCTCCCACAATCAATCAACCTTCTTCTCCTATCAAGTCTTCTGTAGCATCACCAATACCACCAAAGCTACCACCATTCAATATTCCTCCCCATCCTACTCCACTTTCGCATCTGATCACTTTTTCAAAGCAACTACTCCTACTAATGGTAAAGACACATTTAAAATGCCACCACTATCGCATGGTCCTATTGTTTCTTCGGCCTACCATTGTGTTGGCCCTCACTCTTATCACGACACAGAAAATGCTCTCCCACAATGGCATGGCACCTCTCGCATCACTGCATAGATCTCCATCATCATAGTACACTTGGGGGCATAACACTCTACACAATCCCCCCCATTATCATATTAGCATAGGTGCATCTCTCATCTTTGCATTATCATACATTCATATCCTCACTTAGGCATACTCATCACACATTTTAGACATCGACCATTACCCGATGACACACTCTTGTGATTCATTTCACACTTGATTGTTGAGGGATTACTACTACATGAACCCCACACACTGCACTATAGACATTACACATTGCACTTCATCACACATTACGCATCATTCACATCATTCTACATTTTTCATCTTTACACCTACATACATCATGATAGTTTGCATTACATCTACATACTTTACATACTATTTGTACATCACACATATTCTACTTAGTCTTCATCATATAGGAGTCTATCATTACATTCTATCTCTACATACATTACATGTCCTTTTATGCATTACACTACACATTTTCACATAGTCTTACATTGCATCTACATACTACACACATCTTACATACATATCACTCACTATCTACATACATTACATTCTATACATTACATTACTATACATTGTACACATTTATATATTCTATTCACCTTGCATTTTACATCTTGTATTGGTCATATTTACACATTTACACCCATCACATGGTCGGAATTTTATCACTTACATATACTACATTGTCTTTAATCATGTGCACTCACTACCCGATGATGATGCACTTTAGTTCCTCAGTCCATACTCACCTGCCGAGGGTTTACAAATCAAATGGACCTTACAACTTTCATACACATTACTATTCCACCTTTCACCATGTGACATTTCTAGGCTTTAGTGACATACGCTTTAGGCTAAATCGTCACATATTCTATCATTTTGTAGTGGTATACACCTTAGGTTACATCACCACTCCATACTATTCATCTTGTAGTGACATACGCTTTAGGCTAAATTGTCACCCTATTCTATCATTTTCTAGTGGTCTACACCTTAGGTTACATCACCACACCCTCCTTACATTTTAGTTGATATACACTTAGTGCTAAATCATCACTCATCCATTCATCTTATAGTGATATATGCTTAGGCTAAATCATCACTCCACATTCATCTCAGTCATGATATACGCTTCGGCTATAAGGTTCACGCACACATCATCACTAGGTTGCATCTCATCACCATACACATACACATTCATCACAGAGCGCTAGACACAATACACACTACTCAACCATTTCCCAATGACACACTCTCATTTATGGTTCATTCTTGACTGCTGAGGGGGAAAACAAAATGAACCTCATTGCATACATTTCCATCCACTCAGGGGGGCACACAACCTATCACTCCATCTTGCATTCCATTCCATCCATCCACAACATGTTGCATATTATGGTTGCTTTACTCTTGCTTACTTTTGTTGTTCACGATCACTTTATTACACATGCTAGTTAGATTACTTGTATGTCATTTATCTATATCATCCACACATGCACATTCACGCCTTTTCTAGTTGTGATCACATATACAAGTCTCCTTCACATGGCATGGATGCTCACCTTCTACCCTTCCTACACTGGTCACTGGGGGCATCCACATTCGTCTTTCATAGGTGTTATTGTTTCATTTTGTACTTAGCACTTTACATTACTTGTTTATACACACTTTTGACATACTAGTTATCTTTCTAACATGCTAATGGGTGCTTCATGTGTAGCATTTTTTATGCAGGGATATTGTTTCCATACTTGTTTGTTACTTATTGTCTGCTATTGTTTGCTATTGTTGTATGGGCCTTGCCCTATGTTTGGTGTGCACACTTGTTTGTTTGTTTGCGGCCATGATGGCCTTGCATGTCTTGTGACATCATGAGTGATGTCCCATGTTTGCAACCCACTTTGTGTGGCTTACTTTGTCTTCTTGTGTGTTTACATTACTTTTCTTGGTAGCTTTTACACATTGTTTTCATAGACTTATACATTGTTTTCTACATGCATGTGTGTTTACACTTGTCTTTGGCTAGCCTTCTTGTTTGTGTGTGCCTTGGTTTCTACCAAGCACTTTCCAGGGTTACAACATACATGCAGTTGGCCCTCTTTTGGGGCCACATGTCTCCTATCAGTGATGTCACATGCGTCCCCAAAGAGGGGGGGGCATCATTTGGGGGTTTTACATACTAACACAACAGATTTACACCAGTTTCAGTTCAGTGCACTTTCAATTGGAATTGTGGGTTACATACAGCGAGTGGGTTCAGACCAGTCTACGAACCCCATACATAACGGATTTTACAGGACATGGTGTCCTTAGCATTTCTGGGAAGTAGTTACAGGCTTGGAGGTTACAGTGGGTGTGCCTCTCTACACTACTTTGGCCAGTGGCGTCAGATCGCCAAAAAACTAGGACAGTACAAATATCTCTACACACAGTTCAGGGAAGCAGTTAGAGCTTGGAGGACACAGAGCATTTCCTCCCTACACTTCTTCAGCCTATGGCATGAGATCACCCAAAAAACTCACAGTACAAGATATCCTTCTACACTTTTTCTCTCACATGGATCAGGTGCACATGTTCCATTTACATTTACATTTACATTTGTGTATTTACATTTACATTTACACATTTGTGTATTTTTCATCTTTTACATAGCATTTTTACACTTACATACATACATATTTGACTACTTGATCATTTTCTCCTTATAGGTCCGGCCATATGAGAAACAAGTAGTCAAATGGGGGAAACAACAACAACAACGACGATGACAACTAACAACATTCTGCGGTAAACACACATGCTTTACTAACCATGCAGGTACACTACACTATGCGGAAACTACACACACGTGTTCCACCCTAGGTTCACTCTCATCACTTTTTCTTTGCACATTTTTCATCTATAGTTTCCACGCTCCTCCATCTTTTTATCATTCCACATTTTTGTCTAGTCCTTCAGCACATGTTTCTACTACACTCTTCATGGACATCAGGTACACATCTCTATCTACTTTATGTTACCAAGCTTTCCACTCACCAACATAAAGTGGGGGCAAAATGTAGTCACAAAATCATGCACTTTAGACATTTATTTATCCTAGTCTCATACTACTATTTAGAAGGTTCTTGAGTGAAGAAAGTACTAATTAACCCCCATCCTTTGGCCATCTTGTTTATTTTATTTCATAATTTGTGACCTATTACACCCATATGCCCAGCCATTTTATGAACATTCCACGTTATTTTAGCCTCGGCTTGGGGTACCCAGATTTAGTACTGGGGCACCCATGGGCACCCTGGTCCCACCTAGGGGTGCCTTGATCCTTTTAGCACTTTCCCACCACTTTTTGGGCCTCTTCTAGCCATTTTTCATCTTTATCTTTCTTGTGGTCAGCCTTTTCGGGGTTAATTACGAAATTAGAGCAAGAGAACCCTATAAATATAAAGTTATGAGACCATAATGAGGGACCTAACATCATCTACTACTATCACTCCATCTAGAGTTGCATCCATCTATTGCATTGGCATCCACATAGCTCCATCATCAAGGCACAAGCTAGGACATCTGCATCACACTTCATAGGGGGAGGGATTCTATTCTATTCCATGCACACATTCTATTACATTTTCTACATTTAGCTATTGCTTGTTACTTCACAAAGTGTGACTGGCACAAGAGCACCTAGGGCACGACATGCACACACACACACACAGAACTACATCTGGGTCCGAAATGTAGTGCAACACTCAGTTAGTAAGCCCACTGTTGTGGCAGTTGAGGTCAGTCTGACCCATTCATTTGCATCTTTTTTTTTTAGGGTTTTGATACTTCCTTTTGGTCTTTTACAGGTTATTTCTTCCTCTTGGAATATTTGGAGCATTCACACGGTACAGAAAATTAATGCGACATGTAACGAAGGTTATCAGTCATCTCCAGGACCTGTGAAGACCAGTTCTAGACCTTTTTCCAGACCATGGCACCTGTTTTGCTTACCAGAGCGCCCATGGGTGCCCCAGTCCTCTCCCAGGCACTCCAGTCTAGCCATATCACCCATATTTGTCCTTTGCGGGACCTCGACACATTTGTTCCTACTTTCTGATTTATCCATTTACTTTCTGCGACACTATTCCAATAAGCATCTGATTATCAGTTGAGTTCTTTCCTCTTCCCTTCTTGCACATTAGGGTTTAGTATTTCATTTTACATATTTACTTATCTCATTTACATACTGTCTTAGTGCATTTACTTACTTGCGTTACATATGTCCTCCTAGATTATATTAACTATCCTTTACTACCTAGTTTAGTCAATCAATATCCACATCTAGAATCTTATTATCGCGTATCCAACATCCAAAATCCTCACAGGGGCATCTTGGCTACGACATCTAATCCTAAACATCCTCTAATCTAAACATCCTCAAATCTTCTAATCCCGCCCCCCTAGTTGGGGCAATCCTCAAATATCTAACATATTCAAATCCAACATCCTCAAATATTCAAATCCTACCCCCCTTGACTGGGGCATCTCAACAACTAACATCTTCAAATCCAACATCCTCAAAATTTAACATCTTCAAATCCAACATCCATTAATCCACAATCCTAAATCGTCACCCTTGTCATACATCGTTGACTGGGGCATCCTCTAATCCGAAATCTAAAATCTCCATCCTTGTCATACATCCTTGCTCAGGGCATCCTCTAATCCAAAATCCAAAATATTCACCCTTTTCATACTTCACTAACTGGGAGATCCTCTAATCCAAAATCCAAAATCTCCACTCTAGTCATTCATCATTGACTGGGGCATCCTCTAATCCTCATCCTCTAAATCCTTTCATTCTCATACTCAAAATCCTCAAATATCCTAATCTTCTAATCATCATCCTTTAAATCCTCAAATCTTCTAACCCTCTAATCCTCTATAATACCTCAAATCTTCTATCACTCTAATCCTCTAAGCCTTTAATCCTCATCCTCTAAATCCTCTCATCATCATCCTCAAAAATCCTCAATTATTCTAATCCTCTAATCCTCGTCATCATAATCCTCAAATATTCTAATCCTCTAAATCCTCATCCTCAAAATCCTCAAATTTTCTCATCCGCTTTCATCCTCTCTCATCAACTAACTTCGGCCTCTCCTCTATTCGAGCAGTTACCCAACTCATTCCTCCCTGCCTAACCCCTCAAGGGGACATCACATCACCATCATAACATCTTTTATCATATCACCATCCTAACATCTTCTCTTCCTTTTCTTTGAATGGTCATTGCTATACAATTACCATTCAAAGAGGGGCAAAATGTAGACATCCAAAATGTTGACATAATTAATACGATTAATTTTTCCCACAAACATCTTAATATAATTATCTAATTAATCCCTTCATTGTCATTAATTTCATCATTTCCTTTATTCTAATTAATTTCATCATTTATCCCATGCTATCCATTATTTTATCCATTTTAAACTATATATAATAATTAATTGCAATATTAATTGTTATTTAAACCCTTTTATCACATATACCCTTTCATCATTTATCATTTGTCACTATTTCATCCTTAATACCTTTTATTTCATTATTATATCTTATTATCCTATTATAATCCCTGTTAATATTTTCTAGGAATTTAATATTCCTACATCTCACCTACCACCTACCCTATACATCCCTACGCCTAGCCTTTCCATCAAATCACATCCCTAATCATATTTATTTAAACCTAATCTAATCCTAATCCTAATCATATCGTCGCCTCTAAATCTAGAGGCTTCTATTTCTTAGAAGCCTCTACTATTTTTCCCTCTTTTAATTCCAATATTCAAATAATGTGCCTCCCTCAATTGAATTTTTAATTTAATGGAGAATTCTTCCAATCTCTAGAATTTTCTAATTCTAGAGAATTCTTCATTCTCATGCATTTTCAACCATTGATCCATATCCTACATGGATCAATCTCAGCCTTCCATTTATCCATTACTCAGCTATGAATATAGCTCTCCTCCTCCATGAGAGCCAAGTCACAAAATTCATATCAAAGCTCTGCTATTTTGTTCACCCAATCATCCACTCAATCATTCAATCAATCCAATCCAGCATTTATCTGCAATCAATCCTTCATCATCTTCATCGAGCAAATAAAAGGAAAATCAAGGGGAGGTGTTGCCCAAGTAACTCCACACAAACCTGAAGCAATCCCAAGAACCGTCCACAATCAATCCAAGAGAAAATCCAACACATAAAAGATGGAGTTGTGCAACTTGTAGGTAAGTGCAGGTATTGAATATATTCTTTCTTTCCATCCATTGCTCTATCTAAGGTTTTGTTTGAGAAGATTAGATTAGGGAAGCAATTTAATTGTTTTCTCACATTTCTATTCATCTAATATTTTCTTGTATTATAATAAGTTCACTCTTCAGGTGACCACCGAGGTCATTCTAACTGCCCATTCTACATCTTTCTTATTAGATTTGATGTGGTTTGTGGGCATGTAAAGCTATCCATATGCTTTACACATTATGAGTACGACTGGAAAACCAACAACGAAACCAGAGTGATAAAGAGCAAATAACCATGAAGATCCTCCAACCTAGAAAAGATCAGTTCCCAAGCATCTGAGTGAACACAGATTCCCAGATTAGTCACTAGCACCTGACACATTCTTGTCTTCCTGTGGGATCTTCTGTCATATACATTCCTAGGGTTCAAAACCCTCATCGAGCCTTTACGACATTGTTCCCAGCCTGTTCTAGCAGATATATAGTCTAGATCACTCCTAGGTAGCACGAAATCAACTAAGTCATCATCCCTCTCTCATTTGCTTAGGGTTTTGCATCATTGAATGCTTATTGCTTGTGCATATTGTACATTAGTATTAGAATATAATTTGTTACAATAGTTACTTTGAAATTAGATTTAATTCAATTTATATTAAATCAATTAGTGAACCCCACTTCTCCTTTAACATTCTTCTCATCTTCTTCCATGGCTGTGATTTCTGACCTCTTTACCGACATATATCTTCATGACCTCAATGATAACCTTGTTGAACACCCTCAAGATATAGATATATTATTATTCATTATCTGTGATGAGGCAAAACAGTTAGCCGAGCTCAACCCTCTTATCTCCAATGGTACTTTTGTTCCTATTGTCACACCTACGCCTCCTCCCGCCACCAATCTTCCACCTACATCTACTGTCCCCATTTTTATGCCTACCCCTACAACCCATTTTACCATCCCTATTACTTCTCACACATGACATGGATCCTCTTCAAGCACTCGTGACCTAGCTTTTTTATACTATAATTTACAATCCCAAATTCACCAAATTACAATAAGCCACTTCATATTCCTCTCCATCTCTAGATTCCTCACTCCTCCTTCATAGCCCTTTTGCACCTGTCATCTCCTTTTATCCGCTACCTCCTAACTTCGTCGCACCTAAGATTCCCACCTTTGATGGCCATGGTGACCCTTAGGAACACCTTCACTCCTTTCACGTTGCATGTCTTGACTATGTTGATGACCTTAGACTATTCGCTAAATTGTTTCCTTGAAGCTTACATAACTATGTTATGCGATGGTTTCATGATCTACTTATCCATTCAGTAACATATTTTACATCTTTAGCTGATGCATTCCTTTCTCGTTTCTCTATGAATATCGACACTAATATATCATATGCACAACTAGCTAAAATCAAAAAAGGATCTAATGAACATCTTGTGGACTATGTCTTGTGGTATAAGAACAACCTTGCCAAAATGACCAATGTTCTAGCTGATTCAAAATTGAAAGACCTATTCATTCAAAATATTTTTCCTCCACTCCAAGAGAGTGTCAATTTTGAGACTTAACCTTCTTTTGATCAATTGTGTCACAAGCTCAAATTACATGAAAGAAAACTTATATCTACAAGAAAAATGAAGTATTATGATAATTCTTCCACTTCATCTTCCAACAAGTTTCAAACCAAATCCACATTCAAACCATCCACTAAGCCTACCAAATCTAAAACTACTATCAACGTTGTTTCTCCACCAGCCATGCTTCAATTGCAATCCGCAAGGTGCACTTTGACTAAGCTACTTTACGTTCCTCAATTCCTATTACCGAAACTCATTGCAAGCAATCTGATTACTCTCCCTCCACCGCTCAATATAGATCATTCTTGACCACGTGGACATAATTACGATGAAAATGCATGCTGTGATTATCACCAATGCACCAGACATTTTACTGATCATTTTTTTAAGCTTAAACACCTCATTCAAGATATTATCGACAACAATGCAATTGAGGTCCCTATGCCATCTACTTCTAAACTGGTCAATGATAATCAAAAGATTAAAATCTTCAATGACCCATCATCAAAATAAGGCAAGCCAGTTATTGATTCCTATGCAAATCACGCATATCATGTTGTGCCTCCCCCTTCATTGGGTCCACTTGATTTTCTCATTGGTAATACTAATACACCACCACCAATTATTACATTTTTGGATTACAATAACCATGTTACATTTTCCTCTAATGAGTTGCATATTGATGCTTCTATTAGTACTCATATAGTCAACAATACTATGGTCCATCCTTGGGCAGTTTCTAATCATGCTTCGTGGCACTCTTACTGGCTATCAACTTTCATATCTCTCAAATCACATTTCTAGTTCCTAATTCCTATGGATGTGTCATCCTTCCTATTATTGTTGGGTACCTTACCATACCAACACTGTTCTTTGTTACATCTGAAATTAAGCATTGTGACATGGTATTAGGTCTCCCTTGGCTTCGGTTTGCCCAAGCTATCCCTTCCATACTCCACTTATGCCTTAATTTCATTCATAACAAGTGAGTTGTCACCATTCAAGGTATTCCACCATGCACACCATTACCTATACCCACTCTCGCATCTTTCTCAGCCTCATTCATGGCATATAGGCCTCCCTTGCATCTCAAGTCTGAATCTATCTCTGCACCTATCTCTCTTGTTCATACACGACCTACATCACGACCCTGTCATCCTCGCTGACCCATTAGTCCACCCCGTCGGCCTGAGTACCCTACCTGGGAATCTCGTTCCTATAAGTTTTCTCCACCTCCTTTACCGCATCGGTCTCCCTCACATACACATATTTACTCTCCTACACCACCGCTCCTAGACCATGGTCACATGCCTTCTTCTCCTTGGATACTAGATAAGGGTTCCTCCCTCTTCATTATCGTTGGATAAATTTCTATCCCTCGCACACTTTGGGGGCATCACACTTCCTCCCCCCTCCATCACTACTGGTTTTCTCTATCATCCACTCCTATCTTATCTACTACACTTCACGCTATGTGCTTCATGATCAATCTTTCCTAGCATCTAAAATCAATCACATGTAATACCTTTGTTACCTGATGATGCACTCATGTTCTCATGGTTCATATATGACTGTTGAGGGCATTAAATGAACCTTACTCGTACACTTGGGGGAATCACACTTTCTTCTCCCCCTCCATCACTCTTGGCTATCTATATCATTTACTCATAGATTATCTACTAAATTTCACACTCTGTGTTTCATGGCAAATATTTCCTAGCATTTAGCCTCAATCACATACAATACCTTTGTTACCCGATGATGCACTCTTGTTCTATGATGCATACTTAACTACTGAGGGAGAATTCATAAATGAAACTCATCTAATGCACATCCATTGGGGGGAAACAAGGATCCTCCCATATTCACATATTACATATCATAACACACCATCATATTCACACAACATTTGCACATCTTGGTATTATTTACTCTTGCTAGCTTATACTATTTACATGTTGCAATTTGTTTCCTGTGCCAGTTGGATGCTTAGTATGTAATTATCATTTTCTATACACACATGCATGTTCACGTGGTATTTTGAGGTGAATGCAGGACTTATACATATTCTTACATGATGATGCTCAACATTGCTCTTTACCTGTCCCACCGAGGCTCCTAGGGGCATCTACCTTTGCTACTCACATACCCTACACATCACGGGTCCTATTGTTACATTATTTACTACTTCTTATTACTACCACTTTACTTTTCACTAACATATACATTCTTTGACATATTGCTTATATTTCTAACATGTTACTGGGTGCTTCATGTGTAGTTTTTACCTTGCAAGACACTATACAACCATGGTTATTTGTTACTTCTTGTTTACTATTATTTACAGGTTATGCCATATGTCATGCTTGATCATTATTTGCTTATGGTTACCTAGGCCCTGATTGTCTTGTGACATTATGAGCGACTCCCCATGTATGAAAATCGTTTGTCACGGTCCCTCTTGTCTTCATAGTTGCTTGATACATTGTACTCTATTTCATGCTAGCTCTTTTACACTAACACTTGTTTCTAACCTATATTGTTTGCATGTGCTTTGGTTTCCACCATGCACATCCCCTACCCCTATAGGTATCCAATTCACAATATGCATATCAATTTCATGTCCTCTCATTTGGGCCGCATCCTCCTACATTTGTTACATGCACCTAAAATGAGGGGGGGAAATATTGGGTGAACAAATCTTCCTTCCAGTAGTTGAGAGCTCCAAAATAGAACAACACAGTACAAAATTGGAAAAAGCACGCAGTCATAGAGTGGTCCAAAATCAGACTTGGATCACAAACATAGACCAGACACTAGCGCCAAGTAGAAGACATGAATCGTGGGTGTTTGTTTCTTGGGGGCAAAATCAGACAGTTTCTCAGTTCAACATAGTTTTCAGTAGATTACAATGCAAATCTACAGTATCAGACACTTGCCTTCGGTTACAAAAATCATTCAATCAGTTACAATTTGGTTATAATCAACTAAAAATCGGTTACAAATCAGAACGTGCCAATCTACAATGACACTTATCAATCAAGAAGCATCGTGGAAGGAGAGAAAACATACCTCTCTCCCTAACACTCTTCTCTTGGTGTGAGATCACCCAAAAAACTTGGCATGAGATTCCCTTAAAAACTCGTCCTTGGCGTGAGATCACCCAAAAAACTTGCTCTTAGCATGAGATCACCCAAAAACCTCATCCCTGGCGGTAGGACGCTCAATTCCGTGGTTTGATACTTTCCCAGATGGGAATCGATCACTCTCAACCCTATACAACAACACATCCAAGGCAAACATGACAACTTTCTATCCTTTACTCTCTCATACATTAGCTGCACTCTTTCCTAAGCTACTACTTTTACACACTACTTTTACATAATTATACATACATTACTCTAATTTTTCATATACAAGACTTTAACTACTCTCTTTCTCTTCTTTTGTAGGTATATCCTTACAAACAATAAGAAGCAACTCACATCTATAAGTAAAAAATCCAATAATACACTAATTTAATTTAATTTGAATTAAATCTATATATTACAGAGTCACTATTGAACCAAAAGATGTGTAAATGTTGAAATATAGAAATGAAACAAGCAAACTAAGATGTAAAATGTGAAAACCTTAAGCAAACAATAAAGAGAGAGGACTTAGCTAATTTTCTCAAAGTATGGGGCTGATATGAACTGGGAAAAGTGTTGAACAAGCTAGGTAGAGTGGCATTACTGCTGACAATAAATTTTGGAATACAGGAATGAGGCCAAACACATGCACCCATAGTAGGATAGGGGCACCTGGGCGCTGAAGACTACTTCTTGGCGCCTGTGACTGTGAAAATGATCAGAATCTAGTATTTATTGTATCACAAGGTCGTCGTTATTTCTTTCTCTTGATCACCTGATAATTGCTCTTTGAATGTCGAAGGTACCTATAACCTATAAAAATAGAATTTCACTTGCACAAGCCCACAAACCGAATCAAACCTAAAAATAATGATGTAATATAAGTAGTCAAACTAACCCTGACAATCACCCTGAGAGTGAACTTACGACCGAGCACTTCTCTACATCTTAGACTCCATGTAGTTATAGTGAGTGTGTGTGGAAATTGTGCCCTAGGATGCCCTTGTGTAAGTTGCATTTGATAGAGGGTTGTAGCTAAATGTAGCAATGTAGTAGAATGTATGGATGGAATAGAATGAACTTCCCCTTTCTATATTGTGTATGCAGAGTTGATGCAGCCCTTATCCCTTGAATGGATGCTTTAGAGTGCTTTAGGTGTCTTTTGAATGTAAGCTTATATGATGATAGTAATGTTTAGTGTTTTGTCCTTTATTTTGAACACATAACTATGTATTTATATGATTCCCTTGTTTGAATTTCGTAATTAACAACTAGAAGGCTAACCCATAAGTAAAGAAGATTCCCAAAATATAAAAGAGACCCAAAAGGATTGAGTAAGATAAGAAAGGGTCAGGGGTGCCCAAAGGGGATAGGAGCGCCTGGGCACTGTTGTCTTGGCTGTGTACTGGTGTCTAAAGCTATGAAAGATAAACAAGTAAAGTTTTTCCTAGGTTGTAGGGTGTGTAAGACCAAATAGAAAATAAGAAACAAGGAAAAGAGGCCAAAGATAGTTGTCAACCACTAGTTTTCTTGCTTAGGAACTATATAAATTCTAGTATGTGTTTAGGACCTAGAAATGTACCCACGTGCATGAGTTTATGTCTACACACACTACTACACATACACTTCACCCCTAGGGTCTACCTCCCTTTCCTAGTTGCCACACATCACATTACAATCACTTCACACTTCATAAGGCTACTTGTCCACTCGGCGCGCTATCCACTGCACTTCTCTTCAGTTTACAAATCTTCTATCTACTTTATGCTATCGAGTATTCACTCATCAACATAAAGTGGGGGCAAATGTAAACATAATATCTATGCACTTGGGTATATTTCTAGGTCCTAAAGCATAATAATGTATACATGATTCCTAAGTAAGAAAACTAGTGGTTGGAAACTCCCTTTGGCATTTTGATTGCTTTATCTCTTACATTTTACTTGTTTTACACGTCTTATAACTCTACCATCACTTTACTGATTTATCTTTTATGGCCTTGGACACCAACACCCAATCAGGAAAAAAACGCCTAGGCACTCCTATCCCTCATGGGTGCCCATGTCCCTCTCTTTATTCTTCTTACTCTTTTGGGTCCTTTTCACTTCTTGGTCACCTTTTAACACTTTGGGTCATCCTTTTAGTTTTCAATTACGAAATTAAAATAAGAGAATCATATATATACTTAGTTACTTCTTCTAAATAAGGGGCCAAACATCATAAGCATTATTTATCATCACCTAAGCTTGTACAAAGGCACGATAGCACGACAAATCATACATCTAGCACATCCATACAAGGGACACCGACTACATTGATATACATACGTTGCATATGAGGGGATTTTATTTTATTTCATCACACACCTTATACATACTTGGTACAATCTAGATCCATCCCACTATCATTGTGCAACTTTCACAAGGGAAACCTAGGGCACACACACACACACACATAACTACATGGAGTCTGATATGTAGTGCATCGCTTGGTCATAAGTTCACTCTTCAAGTGACCATTGAGGTTAGTTCGACTCCCTATTCTACATATTTTTTATTAGATTTGATGTGGTTTTTGAGCATGTACGAATAGCCATCTATTTTACAGGTTACATGTATGACTGGAAATCCAATAACAAAACCAAAGTAGAAAATAACAACTAACAACGAATATCCTCCAATCTAGAAAAGATCAGGTCCTAAACATATGTGCAGATATAGGTGCCTAGACCAGTCACTAATGCCTGGGTCACTCATGTCCTCTTGCGGGAGCTTCTGTCATATACATTTATAGGGTTCAAAACCCATTGATCCTTTATGAAATTATTCTCATCCTATTCTAGTAGATATATAATCTAGATCACTCCCAGGTCACACGGAATCAGCTAAGTCATCATCCCTCTCTCATTTTCTTAGGGTTTTACATTGTTGAATGCTTATTGTTTGTGCATACTGTACATAATTATCAGAATATCATTTGTTACACTAGCTAATCTAAAATTAGATTTAATTCAATTTATATTAAATGCGGACTTTCAGGGTCACCATACTCAAGCAATAATAATTTTCCCAATAACAAGTCAACAAGTTTTCCATCTACGTGTGTAGTTTTTGGGTATTGTTTCTTTCTTCCTGGAGTCTTGATACAAAGGTTTTTGATTAACCTATTTAATTCTGAAATATATTTAATTTCTTGTAAAAATGGAATTTCAATGTTTAATTTCTTTATTTCTTAGAGTAAATTAGATTCTTTGTTGATGATTTCTTTGAGTCTTTATGGAAATGGAACTGATGGAGAACTTGTGGGTTGTTCCTGATGTTTTTTTGTTTTCTCCTCATGTTCCTTTTCTTTTCCTTTGTCAAATGTTGGTTTTTCATTTGGTATTTTGGTGATGAAAACTGGTGGTTTGTCCACAACTTTTCCTGATCTTAATTTAATGTCTTTTCAATATGTGGCATTTACTCCCATGGATTCTTGTTCAAATCCAAAGACATGGGTTGCTTTCTCGTTCTTTGGATTTGCCACAAGTTATACAGGCATCCGAGGTTGGATTACCGATTATGTTTGTTGAGGTTAAACAACATGGGATAATGTTTGTTGTTGATGTTGTTGTTGTTGGGGTGGAAACCTTAATTTGTTTGGATAGTTAGTTGGATGGTTTGCATATTATGTCCATTGTGGTTTGGTCCATGACTGATGATAGGGCTATGACATCCATGGTTGGGGTGTCTAGTAGTGAGATTGATTAGACATACATAGCTGGAATGTCCATTCTGATGGGGCCTAAAGCATTGGTGCTCCAGTTGGTGGATACACATTTGCAGCCCATGACATCATCCACGGATTAGGATTATTTCTTGGCTTGAATTGGGATTGCATTTGTGAAGGTTGATTGCCCTATTTTTGTACAAAATTAAGGTCTTCATAAGATTTTTGTTTGAGCTGATCTTTATGGACTTGTAGGAGACAAAATTCCTTGGTATCATGGTCTTTATCACATATTCGACATATTTCTGTTTTGGCAAGGGAACAATCTTTGAAAGCATGTTTTTGTCTACATCTTGGACTATACATTAATAGTGGCTCAATGTTGGCTATAATTGTGCTTGCATACCATCTAATGTAGTTTTTATGGGTACTAATATGTCTATTTTAAAATTGGAGAGTTCTTTCATGTGTCTTCCATTAATTGCTTTATATTTGGGTTGGTCTTCTTGGCTCTCCTCTTCCTAGTGCCCCCCTAGTTCTAGAATAGTTTCTACAGACCTACTTGATCTGGTGGAAAGCTAAATGATTCACATCTCCTCCTCCCATCAGATTTAGAGATTATCTTGATTGTTCATCTAGTCCTTTTAGAAAAATGATTTTAGTTAAGTCTTCACTCAAAGGATATTCACATTTCCTACGAAGAAAAAGGAATCTAAGTAATCTTCCAAATTTTCATCTTCATTTTGCTTGACTTGGAAGAATTATTCCTTTATATCTCTCCCTCTATAGTAATCATGATACTTGTATAGGAAATGTTCTTCCATTTATGCCCAAGAGTGTATAGAGTTTTGTGGTAAACTCATAAAACATCTCATGGTTGAGTCTTCATGAGTATAAGGAAATAATTTTAAATTTTGATTATCAATCTTATAGTCATAAGTTTGGCATTGAACTCAAATAAGTATTAATCTGGATCTTCAGATGTTATACCTCGAAATGTGTGTAACACAGATAGGGATATTTTCTTCATAGGGGTATCATCTTCTTCATCAATGACAATGTGATAGGTAAACGTTATTTGAGGCACAATGACTTCCCCATTGTGAGGGTTGTTTTGAAATTTTAGTTGTCATCTTCCATTCTTTCTCAATTGAATTTATACAAAGTGTTTTTCCACAATAGGTGGAAAATCTCGTGTGGGTGGAAGGATACTAATATGATATTGGTCACTCAAATTAAATATATCCTCTAATCTATATTTTTCTTATGTATGATGGCCCTACCTCAGGGGAATATTTTGAAGGTTTTAGTAGGGTGAGAGTTGTATTCTCTTTAGTCGGTGAATATAAATCTTCTTCCAAATGTTCAAATTGATCCAAGGATTTTTTGAGGTGAATGGAAGAGATTTGTGGTTGAGGAATTTTTTGGGAGAAATCTACCCCTTTGAGTCTCTAGGTCGACTTTCATATATTGCTATAACTAGGGTAGGTTCACATGAGACAATTGTTAATTGAATGATTCTTATATAAAAATTAAAATGTAATCCCCGATAACGATTGCCAAAAATGATGTTTCTAATTTATTAAATATTCATTTAATCAATTTGATTGTTTATGTCATTTTGACCAGGGTAGTATTCAAGGATGTGTGCAATAATATTCCCTTTGTTGGATTAAACAATTACCTGGAAAAAACTATTTGTTTGAGGAGGGGGGTTCCTAAGTCTAAAATACTATAAAATGAAACCTAAACAAGAATTGAAAATTATACACAAACGGTAAATACAGGGTAAAATCAATCTTGCAAGAATTTAAAAACACAATGCTTTGAATTAAAAACTCACAATGCTTGAATTAAAAGACACACTTCATCGAATTAGACATTACATGGTTTTAAAATAAAAACACAAATTAAATGTTGAAAATTAAATCATACATCGCAGGAAATTTAAAATTATGAAAGTAAAGAAAGTTTATTGAATGGAAATTACTATATAATAAAATCTCCATAGATTAATCAAAAATAAAAAGATATGGTCAACGGATAATAGAGACCAAACTATATTAAACATAGAGATGAGATCACATTTATATATATTAGAACACAAAAGTATAATAACCAAAATAGAAATAATGAAAGCTCTGAGTCTTGGGGTGAGTGGGCCCTTTCTCTCCCTTTGATCAGAACTACACCATTGTACACACTAAATCACCAAAGAAACAATTTATTTACTTCCACAGACTATCTGGATGATTTCAATATGAAATGATGGAGAGAATTGGGGAACCAATTGACTATATAAGATTCAATTGACATCCCTTTATACAATCACTGAGTGTGTATTATATCATTCTACTCCCTCAACTAATGCCTATAGAACTACACTAGAGGACATCCTATAATCTACCTTAATTAGCGATTATTGATGGAGATGTTCCACAATATACTCCATATTTCAAGATGGAATGATGAGAGAGAATTGGGGAGCCATATTGACTCTATAAGATTCAATCACAACAATTTATGCACACACACATATATACATAAATGTGTGTGTGTGTGTGTGTGTGTGTGTGTGTGTGTGTGTGTGTGTGTGTGTGTGTGTGTGTGTGTGTGTGTGTTACATGATCCATGTTCTATAACTAGTTTTTTCCCTAATTCTCGTGTGTGTTATTCTTGAATGGGTGCACATGTTCCAGGATAGCAAAATTCCACATTTCAAGGTTTTTTTGACACTAGTTAGCCCAGATCTTGACAGCCACTCATGAAAACTCTGAAGCCAAAGGTCATACTCTGAAGCCAAAGGTAGAAACTCTGAAGTCACATGTAGAGAATCCAAAGCTATAGGTAGAGACTCCAAATCCACAGATGAAGACTCCAAAGTCCATCAAAGAGACTCCGAAGAAATACTGGTGAAGATTTTGACTCCATGAAAGAGACTTTGAAGCCACTTGAGGAGACTCCAAAGCCTAGTAGTCTTGGATTTCTAGGCCCGAGACTATGCATCTTGGAACAAAAATCATAACTTTTATGGATTTTTATACATGAAATTTAAAGGCTTTTTCATGATTTTTAGTTAGAAACACAATGGTGGATCAAATACACATATTCACACACACTACACACACACACCTAGTAAAATGCATATATTCTTTACTTTGGATTAGGAAAAATTTATAGAATGCACACCATATTCAAAATAAGGGGAAAAGATAAATAACGTCATTATTTAACCATTTAATGAGCTCATCAATAAGCCCACTCTTGTGGCAATATATTTCATGCATAGTCTTGGGGCATCATAAATTAAAACACATCTATCTACCAATGAAATCACACAAAAGCCTACATTCTCTCATGTTTATCTATCTACCCATTCATTCAAACTGGGTGACCATCACGTTGGTTTGCAATGGCCCACAATTTGAGGGGGGGGTGTAGACACAAAATCTATGCACTCAAGTACATTTCTAGGTCCTAAAGCATACTAATATATACATGAATCCTAAGCAAGAAAACTAGTAATTGACAATGTCTTTTGGGCCTTTCGATTTGTCTCTTATACTTTTATTGACCTTGCACTCTTAGGTAAATGTAGTTTATTGTAGTTAATTTAGGATTTACTATGGTAATTAGGTATTTTGATATCGTTATTATATGGTTATGAGATTATAACCATTTGTATTATTTTATTATATTCTTGTAGGTTTAATTGTTACATAGTTGTAACAATTATAGTTGTTTCTATTTTATATTATTTTACTTATTGGATATATTTTGGAAGCTATTGTAACTGTGTATATTGTTGCACCTGTATAACATCTCTTTTGTTAGTATTTGGTTGTCCAATATCTATAAATATTACAGCCATCTCCTATGTATCAGATTTGATTGCATATCAATAATATTTACGAGGCTTCCATTTCTTCTTTCATATGCACACCCTACAGTCTTGTCGGTATTTGACTAATTTATCTTGTATAGCCCTCGAACACTAGCGCCCATTTAGGACAGAAGCACCTAGGCACTCCTGTCCCTTATGGGTGCTCCTGGCCCTCTCTATCCTTTTCTCACTCTTTTAGGTTTTTTTTAACTTTTTCTACATCTTTTACACTTTTGGGTCAGCCTTCTAGTTGTCAATTACAAAATTCAAACAAGGGAATCATATATATACATAGTTATAGCTCTCAAATAAGGGGCCAAGCACTAGCATTATCTACTATCACCTAAGTTTACATCCATAGGTACAAGAGCATTACAAAGCATCCATCTAGCACATCCATACACGGTACAATGGTTGCATCACTCTGCATACACATCTTAGGAGGGGAAGTTCATTCTATTCCATCTCACACATTCTATGCATTTGGTATATTCTAGATCTATCACACTATCATTGTGTAACTTACACAAGGGTATCCTAGGGCATCATTACACATACATTCACAAAGAACTATATAGATTCTGAGATGTAGTGCCACGCTTGGTACTAAGTTCACTATTCAGGTGACCACCAATGTCATTTTGACTCCACATTATGTATCTTTTTTATTAGATTTGATGTGGTTTTTTGGACACGTGCAAGTAGACAATTATTTTGTAGGTTACAAGTACAATCGACGACATTGGATCAAGACCAAAATGACAAAAGGAAACTAACAATGAAGCTTCTCCTACACGTAAAAAAACACAGAACTTGAGCATCTGAATGGACACTAGCACCCAAATCAGTCACTAGGTGCCCAGGTGCTCCTATCCTCCTATGGGCGCTCTTGTCTTGTACATTTCTGGGTCTAAAAACATCCAATAAGCCTTGACGACACTACTTCTAGTCTGTTTCATCTATTCACCTACCCAAACAACTTCTAGATCACTCAAAAATCAACCAAGTCACCTTTTCTCATCTCTTGCGTAGGGTTTCATATTATTGCATGCTTGTGGCTTGTCCATTTATTGTATTTTATCACTTGTATATCATATGCTACAACAGTTACTATGAAATATATATTAATACAATTTATATTAAATCAAAGGGATCACCTATCTAGCATCTTATCCAACATAAATATAACTATCTCACTCATTTTTGTCCAGTGGCTTGTCCATCACAAACCACTTGACAAAAAAGGGAAAATGTCGACACTATAATTAGGACACCCTAATGCCCATCAGGTGTGTACACACTTTAAGAGACCCCTTCATAATCTCACCACAATCATTTCCATCTTTATACCAACTTACATTTACCCCCTTTACCACATATAACCACAAAACAAACCCAAATTAATAAATAAAAATAAAAATAAAAACAATCTAAACAACTTAACAACCTAACAAACCCTCCCATGAACTCAAAACAACCCCTAAGCACATTACAAAACCGACAAATTCCCATAAATGGAATGGTTGAAAATAAATCAAACTTATCCTGCAATCGGCGCCGATCAGTGCGGATTGATGACGATCTGTTTAAAACAACATCGATTCTATATAAACCAACTCAGTCCCTTACCCAAGTATTCCAAATTCATTTCTTGATATTCTATCTCCAAACTCACTTGTGACAGGTCCAAAATTTCCCAAGTTCATGCATGGATCAAAAGTGAAGTGGCCCATGCCTCTTATTGTAGCAAACTCCCTTTAGAGCAATCTATCTGCACATCTGGCCAGACAACTTGGTTTCCTCCTCATCAAGGTAAGATTTCTTTATTTAAAAGGATCAAATTTTGTCGTTAAATTCATCCATATGAATCCACGTGCTTGTATCCAAAACATATTTAGCTTTAGACCAATAATCACAAAAATGATAAATCATTTTGCAATCAACACAGTTTAATAGGAATCGGTACCGATCGCCCAAATCGATACCAATCTACAGGATCAATGTTGATCCATGTTAAACTTCCCCCTATTTCACACCATTAACACATCTTGATTTATTCTCCTAAATCCAATAATCATGGCTAACATGTTATTGTTTGTAAGTTTATATTTATGTTAGATGACCCTTCCAGGAGTAGCTTATGAACCAGACACTATCTTCGATCTACAGATTGTGCACCAACCATTTGTGTGGGAACAATTTGACATCGACTAAGAGATAAGTATCCGCACCATCGCCTTCAAACCTAACTCAGAGGACGTCACTGAGTAGTTAGAATTTTTTCTTGAGCAGAGAGATGAGGCCAATATCTACTAGGAAAACGTGTTCAACCCTCCCCAACCTATCAATAAGGACATTGATTGAGTCTTGACATATAGGTGTTAGATAAATATCATTTTTCATTTGCATCATTTAATATTATATGTATTGTTACAATTATTTCCAACTTAATTGTCTAAAAACAAGTTGATACATGTCAAAGGAAGTCCTTTGGTTCCTGGGACTAGCCTTTGCCAAGCAACTCATCCCTTTATTATCTAATATCTTTATTTTCAAAGTTGTTTGTTTGTGTGTAGGTTAGTGACTCTTTGGAAAAGAAGCCTCCTGCACGTTTGTGTATCCTCCTTTTTCCATCACCGTCCATACAAGTATAGTTAAACCATGTCATTTTTGAATTTTGGTGATTTATTTCATATAATTAAATTGAATACAAAATATACTAAAACATTAATTATTATTGATACATATGTAATATTTAATCAATTATGAATTAATTTATATCTAAATATTAGTGTATATATGCACCCAAGAGTGGGTAATTGGAACATAAATGAACTAGAATGAAAACCTTAAAAAGGAAATAAAGATACAAGGTTATAATATAGATATGAAATTTTATTGTTAAATCTCATTCATATGGATGAGCAATTTTCAAAATAAATTTTATATTTAATTGGTTTGCTTAGCACATACATTAATTTACTATCAATTTTTTTTATAGTTAAAGTAGGTTGAAGGGACCCGTTCCCTATTTATAGTAACAGAGGCCAAGCCTCGAAATTTCAAAGCCAAAACACCAAAATCCCCCAAAAACAGTTGGATATACATGAACATAAACCAACACTATTTGAATTACACTATAGTTATAATACTTAGTAAGAGGGGAATTACTCCCCAATCTCCAATGAGACAACAACACTTGAAGCCAGAGACACCTGACCCAAGCAGTCTTCTTCTTCCAGTTCCACCTTCATTACGCCATCAACTTCAGCATTCACCCAACCTAGCCAAGGAAAATCATATGCCCCCACCGTAGATAACTGCAACTCGGCCCACCCAGACGAGACAAGTTCCAGTGGAGCATTGAGGGGCCTGCATGTTAGGGAGCATGAGGTGGATGCGCTTAGTAGCATGGTCCCAGGCATACACCACCAACCACTCAGTGAAATCCAATAGAATGTCGAACCTCTTTTCAAGTTCTTTGAAGACACCCACATCCACCCTCGACACACCCTGTAGCGAATCCTCCATAGCCCAGAATGCTAAGCAACAGTTCGCCACTTCAGAGGCCAGATTTCAACATAACGCAGGTTAAAGCCAGTGCAAAGCCAAATTCATCGCATCCGACTTTGAAGGACAGATAATCAACAAGTTTTCCACGAACACAAAGGCGATGCCATTGTTGATGCGTGGCCATCCTTTTGCATATAGGAAATCGCCACCCAAGATGGCTTTGATGGCTTCCATCTCTTCCACTCAGGAAATTTGAAAATCATCTTCAACCGGTTATTTGTAATCTTGGAGCGAAACGACATCTCACGCAATTCACAGCTCAAGGCAGTATGTAGAAGACGCGGTCAATTTTTTTATTTGATGTGTATGTGTCTTCATATTTTGTTTATTTAAAATGTATATTTTTGTGTAAAGTTTGATAGATTTTATATTAAATAAAATTAAAATTGCTTTGATTTTATATTTTAAATATTGCTTTTGTATTGTTATGTACACATGTGTAGACAACCTCACAAATTTTGTTTGTATGTTTACGTAATGTATTCTCTCAAGGATTATATTTTACATGGTCTTTGAGAGATGGTACAAGAGGGATTTGAGTTGCCCGAGGCTTTTTTGAGGTGACCATCTCCATTAGCTTTGCTTGTTGGATCCTCATTGAATCGAGTTATGTTGAGTGTGCCTTGTGCCACATGTGAGAGGCTCCATCAGAAATATGATCAAAGGCGTAAATTCTCAACACGAAGCATCTTCACTTCAAATTTCAGTAGTTAATGTCCCCTACGTGTCAACATATCATACATATATTTTATGAATGATTTTTACAGTTATTGAATTTGATGTGACACTTAGAATATGTGTCAAATTTTATTCTTTATGTACTGCATGTTTTTGTTGTGTTTACCATTTTTTTTGTATTAGATCAACGATTACGTTATTAAAACACATAACAATATGATTGTATTAATGCCTAAAAGTTAGAAATTCAATAAGTGTTAGGGTTCTTTAGGTTGGCAAATATTAAGACAAAATTAATACTCAACAAACATTACATTAAATAGAGGATGCATCGATGGTAACAATTAATCTCTTTTTTTCACCTTATAAAGTTAAATGTATTGTCTATATAGCTGGTGCAAAGTGACTCAACTTGTCATGTTTTGAGGTTCAAATTCAACAATAACATTGGTGTGACATGGGATACCAAGTCCCCCTAGCATGTCCCTTTCTCTATAGTTCCCCACCACAAGGAAAAGTGAATTCCCCTCAGCATGACATGGGCTCCAACTATTCACAAAACACAAAGGGGATGACATTGCAAAAATAAATTGTTGACATTGGGGAGTACTAAATGACAAGGGCTTACTTTCACGGTACCTCTAGAGTTCATTGCCTTAAGTATTTGCACATCACACATCCTTTCTCCCTTGATTGATGTGTAATTAACTCATGCCATCCATATGTGACTTGTTAGATTAAAGAAGATGGCCGCCTGTGTTCCCTCCAATAGGTTCTCAAGCACAAGAATTATCCTTCCTTGATCCCCTTCTTCATCACCCCTCTCCCCTTGCAATGTTTCACCCTCATTCCTTCGACTTTAACTTCTTCAAATCCTCCCTATCAACGTCTCCATTGCACGACACCTTAAACATACCATTGCAATTATAAAACAAATCCCATGTCTTTATAAAAGACCTAGTTAATTATTTTGTTTTGTAACCAACTATAATATATATAGAATGGGAGATTGTTTCCCTTCCTTGTGTCTATATATTTTAATAAGTTAGGATTTTAGAAGAAACACACAACTAAAATTCCTTCCAAACTAACTATAGGTATTATGTTTCTTGTCTTACTCTATCAATAGTTTGTGGTTACTAGTAATGAGCAAACATCTTCTTAATCTCTTCCTATTGCTATATCTTATTTTGTTCACGTACAATTATGATTCTAGACTCTTATGACTAACATTCACACGAACAATGTACACACAACTAATATGACAAATTCAATATCAAAATTTTAGTGCCATATAAACTACTCATTCCTAATTACATTTTTGGTGTTAGTAGTGTGCATTGATACTCATCTTAGTTGTACAAATTTTGGTAATGACTTCATTGATTACTATACTCACTCAATGATTTTTAGAACATCTTAATCCTTGATTTGAGTATTTGTGACAAAGGATGAAAAATCCAAGGATTTTCATCAACATGGCAATCAACAACACATCGGTCTGAAGAATCATTATGGCTTTGTTTACCGATGTCACACCTAAGAAAATAGAGAACTCCAACTTGGTGTGCATGCATGAGAAGGGCAAACGAAAAATACATAGGCTCTTTTAGTGGAGGTTTTTTGCCGTTGACAATGACACTTGTGGCAACTTTGTTTTTTGTGTCAAATTTGCACACGGTTGTATATTTTATTAATAATTTGTATAGTTATCGAATTTGAAGCAACTCTTAGAATATGTGTCAAATTGTATTCTTTATATATCCTATTTTTCTTGTGTTTACTATTGTTTTGTAAAACACATAATAATGTGGTTGTAATAATCCCTACAAGTTATAAATCTAATAATTGTTAGGGCTTTTTAGGTTGGCAGATATTAAGACAAATTTAATACCCAACAAACATTACATTAAATAGACGATGTGGTGATGGTAACAATCTAAGTATTTTTTTTCACCTTACAAAGCTAAATCTATTGTCTATAAAGGTGATGTAAACCCACCCGACTTGCCATGTTCTGTGGTTCAAAGTCAACAATTACATTACTCTAACATGGGATGCCAAGTCCCCACAACATGTCCCTCTCTCCACAGTTCTTTGCCACAAGGACAAGTGAATTCCCCTCAACATGGCATGGACTCTATCCAAAAAACACAAAGGGATGACATTACAAAAATAAATTGTTGACATTGTGAGTATTTAATGACAAGGGCTTACTTTCACATGTATCTCAAGAGTTCATTGCCTCAAGTATTTGGACACCACACATCCTTTCTTCCTTCATTGGTATGCAAAAATAACATGTCGTCCATATGTGACTTGTCAACTTAAAGAAGAGGATTGCCTATGTTCCCTCCAATAGATTGTCGAGCAAGGGAATTCTCCTCCCTTGATCCCCTTCTTCACCACCCCTTTCCCTCTACAATGTTTCACCTTCAATCCTTTAACTTTAACTTCTTCGATGCCTCCCTATCAACATCTCCATTGCACATCACCTTAAACATACCATTGCAATTATAAAACAAATCTTGTCTACATAAAAGACTTATTTAGATGTTTTGTTTTGTAATTGACTAAACTATATATAGAATGGGAGATTGTTTCCCTTCCTCATGTCTGTATCTTTTAATGCTAGGATTTTATTAGAAACACACAACTGGATTCCTTCCAAACTAGCTTCTTGTCTTGCACTGCTAGTAGTTTGTGGTTACTATCAAGGAATGAACATCTTCTTAATCTCTTCATATTCCTACATCTTATATTGTTCAGGTTTAGCTATGACTCTAAACTCTTATGACTAACATTCACACAAGCAATGTACACACAACTAATAATAAAAATTTAATATCAACACTTTAATTCTATATCAACTATTAATTCCTAATTACATTTTAGGTGTTAGCAATGCCCATTGATACTCATCTCACTGGTGCAAATTTTGATAATGGCTTCGTTGATTACTATACTCACTCAATGATTTTTTAGAACATCTTAATCATTGATTTGGGTATTTGTAACAAAGGATGACAAATCCAAGGATTTTCATTGACATGACCATCAACAACACGTCGTCCAGAAGAATCATTATGGCTTTGTTTGTCAATGTCACACCTAAGACAATAGAGAAATTCAACTTAGTGTGCATGCATGAGCATGGCCAATAAAAAATGCATAGGTCCTCGTAGTGGAAGGTTATTGCCATTGACAATGACATCCGTGCTGGCTCTTTTTTTTTGTGCCAAATTCGCACACAATGACTTTCAAAAGAAATGTAGAGACATTTCAACCCTTGTAATTTTATGCTTGATCACTTTTTCTACTTGGAAATCAATTATTTTCAAACTTAGAAAATATATATTGTTGTTATTGTTCATAGATGGATTATTTCTCTATATGAAACATTACCAATACTACCAACTTAGATTTCCCTCAGTACGATCTCTCACATTCCTTACATTCTCTTCTTCCCAGTACTTCGGTTTAGTTGCTTTTGTTTTCTCTCTAATGTTTTGAATGCATACCTCGCTCCTGGCATGGAGGTGCAATTGCTAGTTTAATAATATATGCGGCATCTTCAATTTATATATATATATATTAAAAATAACCCGATAATTGACTCACTTCTGTCTGAGCATTTTCCACTGTGCATGGCCGGTGGACAAATGCATATAATGAAATCCCTGCATCATATATAATATTTTTGCAAATTAACCATTGCAATACAATGGATTTCGTTGTACCTCAAACTTATCATTGCAATACTAAGCTCAACAATCCTCTCCAGCACAAATGCCATGCGACCTTCTCTAAATCTGGGAGCTCTAATCTCAATATAAACTCGTTTAAATTTCTGTGCAACCGCAGTGGTGTGAGCAATTCAGCCAGTGGCTTCAAAAGTAAACAGGTAATAAAGAGGACAGATGAAGGGATTGAGAAAGATGGCAGTATTAGGAATTATGTACACCAGAAAGGTACTGCGAAGGACTTGTATGACTATGTTTTTATGTTACGCGAATGTATGAGATTAAAATTCCTCTTAGGAGGCCAGCAGGTTCATACCCACATCATAAAATCCGGAATCGAACCAGATGTTCTTTTGTTAAACAATCTTCTTAATATGTATGTTAAATGTGGTGTTTTGGATTATGCAGACCAAATGTTTGACAAAATGTCTAATCGAAATGCAGAGTCATGGACTACTTTGATAATGGGACATGCTCGTGATGGAGGTGGGATAGAGGCCTTGAGATGTTTCAGGCAGATGAGAGGAGAAGTTGCTGAGATTGACCAGCGGACGTTCTCCTGCTCTCTCAAGGTGTGTGCAGACCATGGTGATCTGCAAATTGGGAAACAGATTTATGCTCACATTGTGAAAACTGGATTTGTTTCTCATGTCTCCGTGGCGAGTTCCCTTGTTAGTATGTATGCTAAATGTGGAATCCTAGAGGATGCCTGCAAAGTGTTTGACAGAATGATTGAAAGGAACACTGTGTCATGGACTGCTATGATTTCAGCTTACGCACAGAATGGGTATGAGGAAAAAGCTATCAATACCTTTTGTGAAATGCAGCGGAGTTTTGCGAAACCAAACCATTTCACCTTTGGCACTGCACTACATGCTTGTGCCAGTTTGGGATTTATAAAACAGGCTAGAGAGATCCATGGCCACACTGTCAGATTTGGTTTTGAGTACCATCTGACTGTAAGGAGTGCACTTGTCTCTGTCTATGCAAAATGTGGGTTTTTAAAAGATGCATGCAAAGTATTTGATGAAAGTAGTTACAGGAATATCGTGTTGTGGAATTCAATGATTGCAGGATATGGCCACCATGGAGATGCCGAAAAAGCCTTGAAACTGTTTTTTCAAATGCAACAAACAGGCATAAAGCCAAATGGATCCACCTTAGCCAGTATCCTCAGCACATGTGCAACTCGGGCAACTCTAGAGCAGGGAAAGTTGGTTCATGCCTACACCATAAAAACTGGATTTTTGGCAGACGTCACTGTAATGAATGCTCTAGTAACTTTATATGCTAAATGTGGAGGCATAGGAGAAGCACAAAGGGTTTTTGATGAAATTCCTGGACAGAATGTTGTATCATGGAATGCAATCATTGGGGGTGCAAATATTTACAGGAATATCGTGTCGTGGAATTCGATGATTGCAGGATATGGCCTCCGTGGAGATGTTGAAAAAGCCTTGAAACTGTTTTGTCAAATGCAACAAACAGGCATAAAGCCAAATGGATCCACCTTAGCTAGTGTCCTCAGCACATGTGCAACTCGGGCAACTCTAGAGCAGGGAAAGTTGGTTCATGCCTACACCATAAAAACTGGGTTTTTGGCAGACATCATTGTAATGAATGCTATTGTAACTTTATATGCTAAATGCGGTGGCATAGGAGAAGCGCAAAGGGTTTTTGTTGAAATTCCTGTACAAAATGTTGTGTCATGGAATGCAATTATTGGAGGTTATGTAGAGCATGGGTTGGAAAAAGAGGCCCTTCAGCTCTTTCAACAAATGCAACGGATAGGCATAAAACCAACCTACATCACCTTTGTCAGTGTTCTGTCAGCATGCAGAAATGTAGGCCTTGTGGATGAAGGATGGCACTTCTTTAATTGTATGAGTAGAGATTATGACATCGTACCAGGAGTTGAGCACCATACCTGCATGGTTGACCTTCTAGGCCGAGCTGGGCTTCTAGATGAAGCAAAAGACTTTATCAAGAGAATGTCACTGGAATCTAGTGTTCCACTGTGGCATAACTTGCTTGGCGCCTGCAGAAGGCATGGAAATGTAGAGATGGGAAAATATGCAGCAGAAAAAATTCTTGAGTTGGAACCGAATCATGTGACCACCTAGGCAATACTGTCAAACATATATGCTGCAGCTGGTATGTGGGATGCTGTAAAAAAAGTAAGAGCAATGATGAAAGACGGGCGTGAAAAAGGAGCCAGGACAGAGTCGGGTTGAAATCAATAGCACGGTGCATACATTTTGCTGTGGAGACAAACTGCACCCACAAAGCAGGTAGATTTATGCAAAGCTAGAGGAATTAACTGAGCATATGAAGAAACGGGGTTATGTGCCCAACACACTCTGTGTGCTTTATGATGTGGATGATGAGCAAAAGGAAACCATTCTCCGCCACCATAGTGAAAGGTTGGCCATTGCTTTTGGGCTTATTAGTACATCTGCTGAAAAACTCATCCGGGTGGTTAAGAACCTCCGTGTATGTGATGATTGCGACACTGCCACCAATTTCATTTCCAAGATTGTTAGGAGAGAGATTGTGATGAGAGATGTCAATCGCTTCCATCATTTTAAGGACGGCTTATGTTCATGTGGAGATTATCGGTAATGTTAAGTGGCACAACAATTTAGCAGAATTCTTTCCGAGTGCTTGTTCAGTTTCTCAGAAGCTAGTGTGGTTGGATGCCAAAAAGCATTGCTGGCGTGGAGCCTGGTTGGGGATTATTTTGTCTTTCTGGCCTTGATTGTGTGACGAGCCTTTTTCCAATGAATGTCCCGACTACATGTTCGCAGTAAAGGGCATTTGCTAGATTCTTTGGATTGCATAATGGTTCTGTTTTGGAAATAAGCATTCTGGTCAATATACTGGTTTGGGTTTGCTGTGTAACCATATAACTAGCACTTGCACCAAAAGGAGGTGCAATGGTTATGCCAATAGTGAAATATAGGAAGCCTATACACTACCAAGCTCTGAATGGGAACACCAGTCAGGTAGATAACATCTCAAGCACCTCTCCCACAGCCAAAAACGTGATCTATGCACATGTAATGATCTCTGTAGGCATGATGCAGTAAGAGTTAGAGTTTAAGAGCATTCTTGGAAAATCTGTTTTGTGCATAGTTGTAGTCCATGGGTACACATTCCTTTGAGCCAATTTGTCAAACAGTTCCCATGCATTTTGTATACTTCGCCATTTTGCATACATATGTACATGGCAAGCGAGGAGCACTGAATGAAAGTGGTTGTATGGGCTAAAGCAACAATTATAGTAAATGTGTTGGCATTATTTTTCATTGGGAATAGACAGTAAATAGAACAGAAAAAGTTTGAGCATGTGTATGAATAAATCTTCGTGAAGCATATCAATAAAAAGAATGAATCATATGTTTTTCATTCATGTTTTGAAATGGCTGTACATAAAGTTCCAACCTTACTTGGAGGTCATTTCCAGCATGCTCAACCCTAAGAAAATAGCAAAAACAAATGCAAGGTAAAGAAGGGCATAAAACTGTTAGCCAGTGTAACATCTGATCAAGATAAATATGCAAAACTGAATCCTTTCTTGAAAACCAGTTAAATAACCGAACTTGTTGGGAAAATCTTATTTCATTACCTTGGGTTCTCGAACGACTGGCATTGAGTGAATTCCACACCAGCAGAAGAAGATGAACAATTCAGAGAGATGACCATGTCTCATCATAATGAGATTAATTTGTGCATATCCTTGAGGTATTTTGTCAAACAGTTTGTGTGTCATGTGTACGCTACCACATTTTGTATACATGTCCGACAAGTAACTTGCAAGTGCACTATCTATATGTCCTGGGATAAAGTTAGTGAAATCAGTCTCCATGCTTACATATATCTTTGTACATTACCTCACAAGATACCATATTTAAATTAAATCAACTTTTGGTCATTACAATTTGACTATTATGGTACTGTCGATTGAAGAATCACTGATTTCGTCCATTGGATTTTATAGGAAGTCTGGTTGTTTGTTCTGCATTTTTGACACATTGAAGAAATTGCATTTACAATTCTGGCAAAGACAGCATTAAGTGAACCTGTGTATATCTATATTTTTTATATTCAGAACCACATGAGCCAGTTGGACAACATAGACCTTGGCATAATTTGATCCTTAATGAAATATTTTCCCCTCATCCATGCGTTGTGTATACTTCCACTACAAAACTCCGAACAGGAAAACCAGTCAGATAGATAACATCTCTAGTGCCTCGTCCACACCAGCTCTAGAAGAATTTAGGGATGAGTTTGAGCCTCAAATTGGCAACGCTACCAAACAGCCAACTCTGAGGCCATATAACCCCAAACTCGGACTAATTTTGTCTCCAGCTACATAATCACGAAATTTCAATAGATTCGCAACTGCTCATGAAATTTATCTAAATCATGAGACACAAATCTAATCTACTGCATAAATAAAAAAACATCACACACAGAAACTGCATAAATACAGAGACAAGATATATCAAAACTGGGGAAAGCTTACTGCCCAAAACCCCACAAGCTCTGTTTTGCATTAATCAAATGGAAGAGATCAATTACAATTTCCCCATAGTATCAACTGAACACAGCCTACCTATATAAGGTCTATCTCAGTCAGATCACTAAAACAAAACTCCTGTGCACTTAATTAGTTTGCACCTGCTGTCCTCTGCCTTGGAAATTCCACCACAACTTCAAAATTCGAATTATTCACATGCATGAGCAAGAAATGGGTTAATTGATCAGTTAACTGAATGATCATTGGGTTAGACTGAAGTCCAACCACCTAACTAATCATTAACTAGTTCAGTTTCACTTGAAACTAGTTTTAACTGTTTACAACTCAAATAAACTCAACCTGGGTTCCTAAAATATAGGAATCTCTGTAACTAACTGATCTCATTGTCTCAACTCGAATTTACTGAGTTAACTGATTGCTAATGACTCAGCTAACACATCCAAGTGGCCTGTTGCTGTGGAATTTCGAATTTCCTCCTCAATTTAATCTAGACAGAAAATTAAATTGAGTTTCTTGCTGCTATTTTCAACACTCCCTCTCAGCAAGAAAGGGATTATCATGGACCCCAATCCTGTCCCTATGGAATTCAAATTTGCCTCTTGACAAAGCCTTCGTCAAAATATCTGCATCTTGTTCCTCCGTCGGGATGTACTGTAGCAACATAATCCGCCTCTGCACACAATCTCGAAGATGGTGATACCGGATATCAATATGCTTGGAACGATCATGAAAAACTGGATTCTCAGAGAGTTTGATACAACTCTGATTGTCACAGTGAATCACCGTAGGATCCATTAACTGACCAAATAAACCAACAAGAATCTTTCTCATCCAGATAGCCTCACATGCTGCTTGACTTGCAGCCATGTATTCTGCTTCTGCTGAGCTGAGCGCCACAGATCTCTGCTTCCTGCTGTACCAAGAAACCGCTGCTGACCCAACACTGAAAATTCCTCCTGATGTGCTCTTTCTGTCTGATGGACTCCCCGCCCAATCTGCATCTGTGAAGCCTTGCAGCTTCACTCCCTCTGTCCGTCTGTACCAAAGACCAAACTGAGTAGTGCCTCTAAGGTATCGCAACACATGCTTTGCTGCCTTCCAATACAGTTTGGTTGGCTTAACCATGGCTTGACTAAGCTGGTTAACGGCATAACACATGTCCGGTCGTGTGTTCACCAAATACATAAGTGAACCTACAAGCTGCCTGTAAGTGGTAGCATCTACTACTTCACCTGAAGTAGCATCCTCCTTCCTCCAACTTCCTGCAAGAGGTGTCTCCATGGGTTTACTCTTCTCCATGTGAAATCTTTTCAGTATCTCATTGGCATACTTGCCTTGAGAAATAAAAAGTTCTCCATCTCCTTGCCATACTTCCAAACCTAGGAAATAATGCATGAGTCCCATGTCCTTCATTTCAAATTCTCTTGCAAGATCCTCTTTGCAAGAACTGATCAACTGCCCATCACCGGTCAAAATTAAATCATCAACATATAGCACGATAATCAATAATTTACCTTCAACAACAATATGATAAAGGTTTGCATCTGCTTCACTTTTGGTGAAGCCTAACCCAGTGAAATAGTTGTCGATCCTGGTGTACCAAGCACGAGATGCTTGCTTGAGCCCATATAACGCTCGGTTGAGTCTGCACACATGTGACTCTCTGTCAAAGGTCTCAAATCCCTCCGGCTGTTCAATATACACCTCTTCCTCAATCAATCCATTGAGGAATGTTGTTTTTACATCCATTTGGTGGATCTTCCACCCCATTTGCGCGGACAAAGAAAGAATAGATCTGATGGAAGAATACCTTGCTACTGGAGCAAAAGTCTCCTCGTAATCAATACCTTCTACCTGAGAAAACCCCTTGGCCACAAATCTGGCCTTATGTTTCTCGATGCTTCCATCTGCTGCATGCTTCACTTTGTAAAGCCATCTTGAACCTACCACTGATTTGTCTGCTGGTCTTGGGACCACCTCCCAAACACTATTTCTGACAATGGAATCAAATTCCTCTACCATAGCATCAACCCATACTGGTTGCTCTACAGCTTCCTCGAATGAGGATGGCTCAGTCTCTACACTCACGCTCATCAGAGCCATGTAGTTAGTGTACCGACTTGGTAACCTCGTCTGCCTACGCTGCGATGTGGGTTGTCCCACACTCTCTCTAGCATCATGCAACAATCTATCAACTTCCCTGGTTCGCTTGCTGCCATCTCTAGTGGATGACTCAGCATGAGTGGTTTCTGCCACTCCATGATCCTCTGCATGTGACTGCTCCACATCTTGAGGTTCATCCTTGGGAACTAAGAGTTCCTCATCTGCATGCAAATCAAGCTCCCTCTCAAGGGACAATCGCATGGCTTTCTCCTCATCAAATTTAAGATCCCTTCTGACAACTGTCATCCTGTTAGTTGGGAAATACACCCGATAGTTGTGGGGAGTATCAGTATACCCCACAAATATCCCAATCTCTGCAGTTGGTTCTAGCTTCTTCCTGGCATCTTTGGTCACATGGCAATAGACAGATGAGCCAAAAATTTTAAAATATGAAACATCAGGTTTCTTACCAATAAAGGCCTCCTCTGGTGTACTCATGCCAAGTATCCGATGAGGACTACAGTTTTGCACAAATACGGCTGTGTTGCATGCCTCTGCCCACAAATGCAATGGTAGGCCTTGATCATGTAACATAGCTCGTGCTGCTCCCACAATTGTTCTGTTCTTTCTTTCTGCAACCCCATTCTGTTGTGGGTTATGAGGTGCAATTAACTCTCTCCGAATTCCTTCTTTGGCACAGAAGTTCTTGAATTCATTAGAGATGTACTCACCACCATTGTCACTCCTTAGAGCCTTCACCTTCTTCCCTGTATCTTTCTCTACCAGTGCTTTGAACTCACAAAACTTTGAGAACGTCTGATCTTTCTTCTGCATGAAGTAGATCCAACACTTTCTAGAAAAATCATCAACAAAAATCACATAATACCTGTGTTTTGCTGTGGAAGCTGTTGAGAATGGTCCACACACATCTGAGTGGACTCTCTCAAGGATTTCCGTTGCTCGGTTCTCCTTCTCATGAAAAGTGGCTTTTGTATACTTCCCCATGGTACATCCCTTGCATGTGTCTATCTGTGGAAAAGTACCCTTTGGAAGACCTATAGAAATCTGCTGCATGATCTTCAAAGCACCGTGGTGTAGATGGCCCAATCTCCTATGCCATAACTCACCTTCATCCTGGCTCACCACACTGTCTGCTTTACCCATCAATGTTGCGCTACCATCTATATCAAGTTTGTAGAGGTTCTTCACACGAACCCCGATCTGCTTTACTTGCCCAGTGGTTATGTGTCTCAGGAATGCTTTTCCCTGGCTGAATACCACATCATAACCACGGTCTTCGAGGACTGCTACCGAGATCAGGTTCTTCTTCAAGCCTGGCACATACATGACATCTTTGAGTTGAAGATCTGATCCCAACTCTCTCTGGAAGGTTACAGTGCCTATACCGGTTGCACTGTACCGCCCGTCATCGCCTAGCTCGATATTTATCTGCAGATCCTTCTCCTCCATTTCACTGAAGAAATCTTTGCATCCAGTCATGTGAAAAGATGCACCCGAATCCAAATACCACGCGGTACTCATTACTGTGCTGGCCATGCATGCAACGAGTGTGAAATCAAGCTCGAACTGTGAAGCTAAAGCTTCACCTACAGCTGCAGTTTTCTTGCTGGATTTCTTCTGCGGACATCTGGTTGCATAGTGCCCAAACTCGTGACAGTGGAAGCACTTCACCTTCGACAAATCTCCTTTTTTTTTTCCGCCATGATTAGAATCGGGCTTGGGTTGGAATTTCTTCCCTTTCCCTTTCTTCCCTTTTCCCATCAATGCGAAGTTTTCCTCTTCATCAGCTTTGGATGAGGATCCATCTCTTGTGCTTCGCCTAAATTCTTCCTGCTGAAGATCAGACCACAAGCGCGACCAATCAGGTAGCTTTTCTCGACCATTTACGGAATCTTGGTAACTGTGCCAGCTCTTGGGAAGACCTAGCAATGCTAGACTCACCAAATCATCTTCTGGAACAGTAACTCCAACACCACCAAGCTCATCACGGCATTGTGTGAGCTTGCTCAGATACTGCGGAATAGTATCGTTTTTCTCCATCTTGATCTTTCGAAGTTTATCCTTGAGTGCCAGCTTTCTCTGGTCACTCTGATTCTGGAATAACTCTGTCAATGTTTTCCACATTGCGAATGGAGAAGTCTTCCCATGGAGGTTTGAGACAATATGATCTCGAACCCCTTCAAGGATAATTCTTCTTCCTTTCGCCACATCCTTCTTCCACTGAGCAAGCTGGACATCTGTTGCAGCTGGCTGTGGAATATCAGACTCGATATATTCCAACAACCCATTATCTGCAAATGCTGCCTCCATGCGATCCTTCCAAGCTACGAAGTTGGAGCTGCCATCCAAGGCAAATTCTAGCCTCAACCCGTTGAAAGCCATCTTCCAAGCTCTGTAGAGATGCTGCTGCACTGACCTGTAGACCTGAGGAGAAACTTCGAATTCCCTGTTCTTCTGTGATTAAAGCTCTGATACCATGTAGAAATTTCAATAGATTCGCAACTGCTCATGAAATTTATCTAAATCATGAGACACAAATCTAATCTACTGCATAAATAAAAAAACATCACACACAGAAACTACATAAATACAGAGACAAGATATATCAAAACTGGGGAAAGCTTACTGCCCAAAACCCCACAAGCTCTGTTTTGCATTAATCAAATGGAAGAGATCAATTACAATTTCCCCATAGTATCAACTGAACACAACCTACCTATATAAGGTCTATCTCAGTCAGATCACTAAAACAAAACTCCTGTGCACTTAATTAGTTTGCACCTGCTGTCCTCTGCCTTGGAAATTCCACCACAACTTCAAAATTCGAATTATTCACATGCATGAGCAAGAAATGGGTTAATTGATCAGTTAACTGAATGATCATTGGGTTAGACTGAAGTCCAACCACCTAACTAATCATTAACTAGTTCAGTTTCACTTGAAACTAGTTTTAACTGTTTACAACTCAAATAAACTCAACCTGGGTTCCTAAAATATAGGAATCTCTGTAACTAACTGATCTCATTGTCTCAACTCGAATTTACTGAGTTAACTGATTGCTAATGACTCAGCTAACACATCCAAGTGGCCTGTTGCTGTGGAATTTCGAATTTCCTCCTCAATTTAATCTAGACAGAAAATTAAATTGAGTTTCTTGCTGCTATTTTCGCAGTTTGCCTTCTTCAACCACAGATTTATCTAAAATCATATTCGTATGTTTTTAAACACACTTAATGCAACAATGTAACTATTTTTTAGAGGGGATGGTCACCTACGACAACTTCCAGATGAAACACCCAACCAAGAATCACACCAATTATATAATAGCATCCAATGTTAACATAGGCAACAATTGACTGCCATCCTAATCCAATGGTTACTCCTGCAAACAGAAATGGGTTGTATTTTGTTGTCAGTTACAATAAGTAATGTAATAGATCATTTGGCAAATTAAGGATTTTGGACCTGGGTTGTCATAAGATCAAAATAAAACAAAAAGGAAAAACAATTATGATCTGAAAGTACTCGTTGTGCACTGTTAAGGAGAATAGTGAATGCCAACAAGCATGCCAATTTGGATGGCTTCATAAACCATAAATCTCTTGGTACGGACTAGACATCCACAAAACAGTCCCTAGACTTTGCATCCTCAATTAAGGCTGAACAATCACTAGATTGCTTCAATGTAGCTGCATTACCCAGATTCAAAGATTCATACCCAAAGTGCTCTACGAGCTCGTGTGAGTGCCACCACATTCATGCGGTGAACATCAGGTATAAGGTCAACCCTGTGATTTGAAGCTCGGACACAAAACATAATGATTATATCATGCTTCTGACCCTGGAAGGCATTAGCTGTAATGTAAGCCTGCACAAGTCGGAAAGGGAATGAGAAAATGATAACATGTGAAGTGCCTGAAACAGAAGCAAGCATCCAATATAGTAAATGAAAGCATCCACATGGATGCTAAAATGGCTGAGTAGAAATGAAATGAAATTGGAAGTGGCAACAACATTGCTAACGCACCTGGAAATGTTGAAAGGTTGTTAACTGCAAGACTAAAAACCATTGGTGCATTGAATGTAATATGTTATGTCAAGTGCAATATGTATTGCAAGTATTGCAATACAAGTATTTTCGGAACAACTTAAAAAGAGGAAGGAAATATAATAATGAGGAGTATAGGTCTAGGGGAGGGGCTAGTAGTGGTACACCTTAAGTTAAAGGGTCCATAAAATCAATTGTTTATCATATAAGATTGTGATTTTTTCACTAATATGCAGTTTAGATTTGTGTTACCTAGCTTATATTTTTTCTTTGGAATGTTCAATTGGGAGGGAAAACCATATTTTGAATTGATTTAAAATAATAATTTTGAGAACACTCCACCCATGGTAAAAACCAATATTTGAATATGGGTGAAAATGCTTGAACTTTGATTTTTTTATACTTGTACATGGGTGAGAGGTCTTACATGTCATGATGTGATTGACTACTTTACATAATTATTATGTCAAAAACAAATAACTACTAGATAGTACTATGCCAACTATTGGGTATTGTGTGATCAATAGTCATGTCAAATATTGAACCATGTTCACCTAGTGGCCCCTCTCCCCTAATTACGCCGAAAGGCGTTTCCAAATGGGAATGAGACCTCATGTTTCTTACATGCATTGACAGATCTCAGGTTCCCGCTCCGACGTACATCGATGTTCCTGAAGTAAATTTCTCAGGCATTGATGTTTTGTGAAACAACATCCATTTTAATCCACCCACATTCAATTCCACCGACCTCCGCTTATTGTATATGGATGACCGTGACAGGTGTACATCCATTGCACTTTTATTCTGACATGCATTGACATTTAAGTTCTCAACTCCTTGCACGATTTTTGTACACACCAGCAAAACCAGGAAACAACCAAATTAGCAGTTCCCACAGTTAAAAGTTTAGATTTGTAAGGAGTTTTCACAATTGTTTTGCCTCTAATGTTTGGCCCAACTGCCAATTTGGAGGAGCAACACTGTAAGAAGTCATCGTCTTCCCACCACTACTCATGGGCTACATTGTTGTTGTTATCAATGTAGTTGGCTTCGTCTTTGAGCTTCAACAGGCTGCTTATGTAATTCTCTAGTGGATTCTACTGCGTCGACGGAATTCGTGTGGAATTGGGAACATAAACAGATGGAGACATTGACACCGTACTAGAAAATTGTTGTTGGCGTTGGCCACGGGAGGAAGAAGAATCCCAGCTATTTGCTTTGAGATGTTTGGAAGGCCTTTCATAATAACAAGTGCCTTCAGATCGTTTCTAATTGTGATATCTTTACGGGATAATTTGATTCCAGATCGAAGAAGTTATTATTCGGGCACTCCATTAATGTCGCCAGTTGTTACAGTTGGCTCATGTACATTGTTGTTGTTGTTGTTTTGCATTGCCTCACTGGCATAGGGGGATTAAGGCCTAGGCAAACTAGGCAACTGCCTTGGGCACTAACATTTAGGGGGTGTTAATTTATTTTATTTTACTATGATTTTTATGAAGAGTAGATTAGTTTATTAGTTTCATATAGGCTAGTAGTAGTTAGTGTCCCACCTTACATACCAATTCAATTCACTGAACATTCAAAATAAAATTTAAAAAATTACATAATTGTATCGATAATATGATATTTATGAGGCCTCAAATATTTATGCAAGTTCCTTTGTTGCAAGATTCTTCAATTTAATTCATACTTGTGTATTTTTAATACTTTGTATTGTTTTGAAGTCTTAGAAGTTTTTTCTAGGAGAGATCAAGAAAGATGAATATGTCAAAAACACGGGAAAAAATAGCTGGGAAATATATGAGAAAAGGGCGATTATAATAGACTATATGTTAGAGAATTAACTGGGGATTTTAGGTAGTAGAAGTTATAAAAAAATTATTTTGGGATGGTAGAGGCATAACATATCAAGTAATACAATATTTGGTCATAGGTAATTATTTTTTCTACCATATATTTTATTTATTTATAGAAAGCGTTAGCTCTAGTATTTCCTAGGGCGCTCGCTCTAATATTGGCCTAGGGCGCTCATAACCCTTAATTCGGTCCTTATTGTCTGCACTGGATCATCCATTCCATGCAACAAAAAAACAATGCTTCGAACAATTCTTCAATTGTGTTGAATTTCTTAGTGCGCTACCCATTAAAATAAAATAAAGAGTTGTTCAGTGAATTATCATAAATATAAACGATAGATAATAATCTGTACCAGTTTCCGACCACCATTGGGTTGATGTCGAGTCCATCTCTTGACAATTCTTCTTACTATAAACGTTGAAGAAGTTGCAAATGAGATAGCAATTATATTTAAGCCCACAAAAATTGAAAAGAAAGAGCCTAGCTAATCAGGTTCGCCTCACACTGCCAATTCTGGGTCATACACAAACATCCCATCTATTTTCACGACAACCACGTCTCCATCCGACCCTATATTCGCAACCAACACCAGATAAAAGTGTAAATTTGTAAGTAAAATTCAATTCTCCTCTCCTGTTTCCAACAAATACTATGTTGTCATCATTCGCCTTATCTCATGTGTTCATTGCAGCCGCTTGTAGAACCAGTAACAACAATATACCATGCTCTGCAATCAACATCTAATTTATCTAATACTTCTTTTTTCACATATACATTTAAAATAAATTAAACAAAGACCTAGTTGATCGTAATGGATTTTCCTCGCTTGTCCTTATATTTACGCTGAAGGTGTGGCTATAGTGTAGTAGACCTCGGACGACGACGCTCTGCTGTTTGAGCAGGTTCGACATGCTTGTTACCGCGCGGCCACCTGTCGTCCAATCTCCATTGTGATGGCATGCTCTACAACCGTCCTTTTGGGTTTTTCTGTTCTTATCTGTTTGAAATTGCTTGTGTGGTAATTTTGATTCTGCCTTCCGTTTTCCTCTGGACTTTCACCTGTCGTTTCTTCCTGTTTGCGCAACCTGCTGCCCAGTTCATTTTGGTTTGTTCTTCCTTCTCTCGTGTCAACTTTAAAGGTTTGTCTCCGCCTCTGCATTTTTATCCCTGCTTTCTGTAAATACATGGTTTCTTTCTGTAAATACATGGTTTCTGTCTATGCCACTATTTGATATTTGTTGTGCCACCTATTTGATAAAATAACAAGTAAATTAAACAATTTCTAAATTCCGCTTACAAATACAGTTAGGCTTTAGGATTTAATCCAGCCACGGTTGTTGAGCCCTAAAATTATCTGTATGAGCATATGATTCAATTAATTAAAAAACATACAACAAAATGCCTCATTCAGGGCGCTATCTTGCAATCCTTGCAATTTCGGAAAAGGGGTGGTACAGACAGGCTCCAGAGCAGATATTCAGCCTATAGATTGTACCCTTCAACGTTATATCCCAATTTCATAAGTTTTAGAGTTATGAATGCTGATATTGGTTACTGATAAATAAGATAAGTTTTTCTTCTAAATCTGATTCCTCTGTGAGGCGCAACTGTCTTGTTGCTTATGGTGAAACAGTCTAACTGCCTTGTGAGGACAACCGTGTCTTCTGTATGCTGCAATAATTGTATTCCATGAGAAACTGTCTCGTTCTTTCGTACGTGAACTGTTTGATAAAATGCCTCAAAGAAATGTGGAGTCATGGAATGCCATGATTGCAGGATACGCACAATATGAATTTATTGAAAATGCACGTGAACTGTTTAATAGAATGCCTCGAAGAGCTGTGATCTCAAGGAGTGCCATGATCGCAGGATATGCACAAAATGGATTTGTTGAAAAAGCCCATGAACAGCCAGACAGGGTGTGCGCATCCATAAGAGCATAATACAAAGGGGATTTTTGTCAGATGTCGCAGTTGCAAATGCCCTACAAGACATGTATTAGACATGTATGCAAAATGTGGAAGAATACACAGGGCACATTAATTGTTTGAAAAATTTCCTGAAAAAAAAGTGATTTCATGGAATGGGATGATTGATTTCTTGAAGGCTATTCTCGTGTAGAATAATGATGATACTTGTGCTCAATGCAGGTCTTCATTGTGTCAATCGTGTCTTGTGAGGGAGCCTGCTAAGGCAATCCATGGCACCTAAGGGATGGTTGGGTCCGAGAATGAATAAACTGAGATGCTTGTGGAGTGCTATGACACGTGATTTCTCTTTATACCCTGTAATTGATTTATAATCTGAGCTTTACATTCGAGTTGCTTTCAAGTATGCTGAGTTGGATTTCAAGTTTTTGTTTGAAAGCCATAGAGTTTCAAATAGATCCACAATGATAAAACAGAGCAGCTACAAGCATAATGCATCACCCACGAGCTATGTTTAGAAGGAAATTATCAAGAAACTCAAATCTGAGTCAAGCCGTAATAAAACAAAAAAAAGCTAGCTCACATAATGCAGAGCAAGGCCAAACTTAACAAAGGTAAATTCCAGTGAAATAATGACAGTTGGTATTCGGAAGTACTTATTTCTTCTCGAGCATTCTATAGAAAACAAAACTTCTGTTAATTTTTTGAGAAATCTCTTAGCTGTTTTGACTTTTGAATACCTGTCCACATGAGGCCATTTTTAGTATTATTGGCTTTGTACCTAGGATTATTAATTTATCTTTTTGTGCCATCCTTGTCCAACCACCATCAAATTGAAGTTGAGCTCAAAACATTAAGCTTATCACAGTCATTGATTGAGTGTGGAAAGCACAGTGCTCTGACTACGTTATTCAAGGTCAAAGCCACTATGGGAAGAGTTAAAATACAATCTACATTTTATTGCTCTAACATCAATAATCCTTTACAAATTGGCATACAACATTGTTCAAATCTGTAGGGAGACCCTCACCCAGATTTGGCATGAAGAATTTCCAACAATCCTGTAACTTGCCCTTCCAATCTCGCTTTATCTGAGCTTCCATCTTTAGCCCCATTACAGCAGTTCATATGAATCACATCTCCTAGATTACTACCAACTCTGATTGGATCAAACTTCATCAATCACCTAACAAATCAATTGTCTGCCGTACTAACCCTATGTGTTCCAATCATAGTTAGTTTACATATTACAAACATTTGTTATTAAGAACAGTTACAAATAAAAAGCATGTCAGTGAAACCCCTAAACCCTGCCATAACATGTATGTTCATAAAATTCATTCACTTCACTCTAAGTAACAACTATTTTCATTCAAACTTTTGTGTACATGCTCATTAAAATTCTCATGGTTGACTCTCTTTTCTAGGTTTTAAAAAGTTATTGCCATTCTCATAGAACTTTTCACCATTGTATACGCCAAATTATTTTAATGCTATACGTATCGTAAATTGCTATACAAATTCTACAAGGCAATAACGGTGGATCAAGCTTCATCAATCACCTAACAAATCAATTGTCTGCTGTACTAACCCCGTGTGTTCCAATCAGAGTTAGTTTACATATACCAAACATTTGTTATTAAGGACAGTTACAAATAGAAAATCATGTCAGTATAAACCCCTAAACCTTGCCGTAACATATATGTCCATAAAATTCATTCACTTCACTCTAAGTAGCAGCTATTTTCATTCAAACTTTTGCGTACAAGCTCATTCAAATTTTCATGGTTGCCTCTCTTTTCTAGGTTTAAAAAAGTTTTTGCCATTCTCATAGAACTATTCACCATTGTATACGGTACTTATCTTTTACACACTTATGGCAGTGTCAACCAAAAAGTGCTAGGACTTGTCGGAAATGGCAAATACTACTCCAAGAAAAGCACTTGGCGCACCAACAACTATCAACAAGCTACATCCATATCATATGGCATGGATATTGGAAGGAAGAGTCATTCGCAAAGGAACAATACATAACTACAGCAATGCAAAAGGAGAAGGGCAGATTCTGAATTTCAATGTAATTGACACTCTTGGTGATGACATAAACATTACATGCTTTGGCAAAGCTGCAACTTTTTACCATGAAAAAATCCAGGAAGGCACAGTTTACACAATTTCAAAGGGTATGCTCAAATATGTTAAGATAGGCTATAGGGATTCCAGCAGCCCATGGGAAATCATGCTAGAAATGGATTCTATTATGGAGATTTGTACAGACCCTCGAAATTTCAGAGCAATTGGGCACGTGTGAACGGATAAATCAATAACTTAAAATTGCCAGGTCGTGTACACTGTGTTTTTGGTAATTCTGGGTTGTATCAGAAGTCATAACTTCTGTAAAACGAATCCAAATAATCTTAAATTTTATATGAAAGGTCATGAGGAATTTTCGAAGGTGGGTTTTGAATGGTTTGTGTTGAAAACAATTTTTTTGTGAGATAATCATGACATAATTCTACTAGGAGCAGGACAGCGAACAAAGCAAGTGGAATTTGGTGCAATTTTGGTCGTTTCTTTTGTTCCAAGACTTGAGCATGATATTGATGATGTGTTAGGATACTTTTATTTACTCAAATTGTTGCTAGAGGAATCTTGCAAAGGCTATACAAGTTTTAAGTCTCTACTCAAGTTTTTCGAATGGTAATCAGAATTCAATAATCTCAACAACAAAAATGTTAAGAGGAGCGGAGCCTTTTCTGGGAATTTTCCTGTGGTCACAGCTCTTTTCATTGCAAATTCCTGAAAAAATTCCTTCTTTATGACAACATGATGCATGCTTTTCAAAAAAAGTAAGTTGTTTCTCACATTGTGTTGCTCCAAAGACTTGCACAACAAAATTTCATAAAATTTACATGCCACAGGGAATGTACAACATTTTTAAGTAACTCATACACGGATTATAGATGCATAAAGTAATATCCACTCTACCTTGGCTGCAACCCTGCACATACTCACTATAAACTTACACATACGATCCAAAAGGGTCAATTGCATTTCGATTGGTCTCTGTCATGGCCCATACCTCCGAGAAGACAAGCCTATCTGAATATGTGCATACATATTTGCTGAAGATTTCAAAGGACGAATTTCCTATAAAGCAAAGATTTAATATTTGTAGGTAAATATTGGAAAAATTAATCAAAGGAATATATATTGAATGTTGGTTATTGTTCCTAATTAGCATTTTTAAGTCAGCATTATCATTTTGATGTCTCCAGAATTCCTTACGAGTTTTATGTTCATTGGAATATTTGTATGTCAAATTTATACAAAGAAAGGTTTTTGTTTGGTTCAGAAGTGCTAGACCCGATGAGCTCTTGGGTAAGCCCCAACGTGCTGTCAAAAGATATGCAGTTGAATGGGAGACATGCTTAGCAGTGTGTGTGGTGTTTTCTGTGCTCTGGGACGGCATGTGTAGCCCTTCCTTTGCAGGTTCCCTGAAGGAACTGATTCATTGAGTAGGTTGCTTTTCAAGTAGAGTAATTGAATGTAATGGATTTCAGTGCATCTACAAAACATCTCTTTCGTTCTGTGAATTTGATTTACCAGTCATAAATTCAAAGAAATAGGAAGTAATTTTTTGGAATTTTAGTCATTGTTAAATGACAACATCCACACCGAAACTGAACAAAATCAAACTGCCCCAAAACATGTCAGCCTCCCTGCGGCGTAAATTTGCTCCCCTCGGAGCAACCACTAGTCCTATTATAAGTTCTTTATTGCTCTTCCTATTCCTGATTTTGGTTCATCATAACTAAACTTTCTATAATTAAATATGCAGTTTGAATGCATATAAAACTTTGGTTTTCATGACCTGCCCAAGAGAATTGACATCCAACCACATGGCATTTAGACCGAGAATCTAACTGCATAGGGGCAGGTGGCATTTAGGTGAGTAATTTAGATACCTTTATATCCACAACTTTTGCAATGTGTTTAATAACCCTATATTGTAAAGTCACACGCTATATGTTTCTAGGTTTCACATCTAAATTTTTAATTTATTCAATATATATAATAAATTATATAATTTGGTTGTTTATATATATACCTTTTTTATTTTTTTTAAATTTTTATAAATTTTCCATCCTTTGATACGGTTAACAAATAATTTGGTCGTTTTTTGCATTAAAAAACACAAAAAAAATGTTTAAATAGATGTCAAATTTAATCCTTAGCCATGTCTGCATCTGCCCTGCATCATGGGATCAGACATTCTAGCCATCGGTAGCAACATAGATATTTAAGCTATTTACATCAAAATGCGTGTGTACAAGTAGAAACCCCGGGGGCTCTAACAACATATTGCAATTGCCACCATCCATATGATAGACCGTATAAACGATCTTGTCATTAATCTGAGTTGTGCATTGGGATTCTTATATTGGTCTATCAAAAGAAACCGTGGGATCAAATATTTTGGTCGTCGACAGCTGCGTGGATCTTTTGTATGTCTTTTTGCTTTCCTCCTATTTTTTTCAATAAAAGAACCAAAATCTATTAAACTTAAAAGACGCAATTCAAAAGAAATAAATAAATAAGTCTCATAGGGAGATCCATGTGATCGTAAGATTTATTAGAGTTTACCCCTTGATTCTCACCCCCTCAATGGAAATTCTACAAGAAGCTTTGATTTTCGTCTACAATTGCTCGTACAAATGGCATGTACGAGATCGGTTCGTCAAAGGACATCGTGGGATCAAACATCCCGGTTATTGGCAGTAGATCAAAAGTTTTATCTGTCTTTTTTCTTCCATTCAATAAATGAGCCAAAATCAATTAGACATAAAAGAAACAATTCAAAAGAAATAAATAAATACCACTCATAGGCCGAGTCGTGCGATCGTAAGCTTTATTCGAGTTTAGCCCTTGGTTCTTGCTCCCCCCTCCACCCCGCGTGGAAATTGTATAGAAAGCTCTGGTTTTCATGTACATTTGCTCGTAGAAAGGTGACTAAGCCTCCATAATATTACTTCGAAGCTCTTCAAGCCCCGAGTGTCTGTGGAGCTAAACCAGACCAAATCGAAGGGGCACAATCCTCTAAAAAATGTGAACCAAGTTGGAGATTTTTTTTACTTTTCGTTTTCTATTTTAGATGCTTCTCTTTCTAGTTTGCCCCATCTGTAAAGATCCATGACTAATCTCATGTATGTACATTGAAGCATTGATGAAATATATTTGGCAGTGATCACTGCCCATGGTACACTTTGATGGCTCTTTCTTGTTGTCATTGTTATCTCCTTCACAAGTTGTTCATCTTATCCAGTCAAGTGGCATCCAAACCTTCACAAGCCACATGATTTTAGATAGCGTGCAAGTGTCCTATAGCTAATGCCACGACAGATGGTTGTCTATAGGCATTAAATAAGGTATCCCATTCGATGCAATAACAATATATCCGGAGTTTTATGACATGGTTGACAAAAAAATATTCCCACGAAGGGCAATTACAAAACTCTCTATACAAATAATACAAGTATCCAACATAATGATTTTAGATATTTACATTGAAAGGCGTGTTTATAGGTAAATAGCCTGGGGGCTCTAAAAACATAATGTAATTGCCACCATCCATATCATAGACTATATAAACGATCATGTCAGTACTATGAGTTGTGCACTACGATTCTTTTTATATGCCCGAGACTGACTTGTATGAGATCGGTTCGTCAAAGTATATTATGGGATCAGACATTTTGATCATTAGCAACAGAGCATATGTTATGTTCATCTTTTCACTTTCGTTTTGTTCAGTTCAATAAAAGAACTAAAATCATTTATACCTAAAAGAAACAATTCAAAAATAAATAACACTCGTAGGCAGAGTCAACCATCATAAGCTTTATTAGAGTTTAGCCCCTAGTTCTGACCCCCCCCGGTGGAAATTCTACAAGAATCTCTAGTTTCTTGCCTTTAATTTCTTACAGAAATGGCATGTACGAGATCATTTTGTCAAAGGACATTTTGGTCATCAACGATGGCATTGATGTTTTCTTTGTCTTTTTGCTTCCGTTCTTTTCCATCCGATAAAAGAACCATAATTGATTACAACTAAAAGAAACAACTTAAAAGAAATACATAAATAACACTCACATGCATAGCTATGCAATCGTAAGCTTCATTCGCGTTTAACCCCTAATTCTCGCCCCCTCCTTGCAATTTCTACAAGAAGCTTTGATTTTCATCTATAATTGCTCACAAAAAGATGGATAAGCCTAACAATATTTTCCCGAAGCTCTTCACGCCCTGGACATGTGTGGATCCAAACTAGACCAAATCAAAGGGCGTATAATCATGCCTTCCTGCAACGTATTATGTGAAAAAATAAATTAATACTTAACAATTTATTAATGGTACGGGGGCAATTTGAAGAATATTTATTAATTGGTTTGTCTAACTAATAAAGTACTCACCTCGACAACATTTTCCATCTGCTTCTTGCATTCTCATATATCTCCCTCTACATTTTGACTGATGACTACAACAAGATGGGTTTTATCCTTTTTACGATTACCAAACATTCCATACTCTTCGTATTTCATATATTTTTGCATTGTCTCCTCCATTCTTCTTTCATTTCTTGCCCGCTTCTCCACTTTCAAACGCCATTTTCTACACCCCTCTTCCTTTCTGATCAGGGGATCAATTTTAGTGTTAAATGTTCCAAAAACTTCCCTAAACCATGCCAGTGCAGTAGATCCTTCAACGAGATTTCCGACGACTATAAGAACGTGAAAAACAGACACTCTGAGCTCAAGATATGTCCGGTCAAAGTTCAGTCAACAAGAAAGTCAACTCTGGTCAACATGTCAATAATTGATCAATAGCAATGCGACACGTGGCAAAAGAAGAAAAGGAAAAAATGAAGGTTGTTTGAGTTGTTTACAACCTCCGGTCTTTGACACACGTAAAAGCGGGCCAGAAAAAGAGGCTCAACTTTTATTACGGAGGGGAGCCCGGCCGCCATGAGGATGATAATATTATCGCCGACGTGGTGGGTCCTCAAACCACCACGTGGCTTGCCACCACAATGTCATTATATTACTTGGGTCGAATTCCATTTTTATTACCTTTGTAATTCTTTGATATTATCTTCCATGTTAATTACCAAGCCACATTATTTGCATAGTCCGAGATTTATATTATCCAAATCAACATTATTTGGTCTTATGCCTATATTGTTCAGGATTCACATTATCCCTTATTATCACGGCAGGGTTTGTTTTAGCTTGGTTCTCAATGGATAGCACAGCTCCTCGTATAGCTCGGCGGATAACTATTATCTCAACGCGTATGGGTGAATCAACAACCAAACACACATAGCTCGGCCCATATCACGAGCATTTCAAACAACACAAATCCAAAGTCAAACACAGCTCAACCAATATAAGTGGTGGCCAACAAAAGGTGAACAAGTGTGGCCTAAGCCACATTTAAAATGGCGGGTCGTTTTATATTTAAACCACAAACTCACCTTTCACACCGAAGATGTGGGATCTTCCCACGTATTCACAAAGGCCGCATCAAAATGAAGACTGTTGGGTTTTGAACCCACGACCTCTACTCCTAAAGACTTATCAGCCCAACCAATTCAGCTACAAGCTCAGATGAGATGAAACAATGCTCAATTCTATTTAAACAGCACTCGGGCAATGCCTGTGGAGGGGGATAAGGAGGCAGTTCTCAGAAAACGCCATTTTTGAAGGCCTTGCACTTAGAATGGGAACTCGGAGTAAAAAGGTGAAATGTAGGGAATTCTGAGATGATTCCAAAGATGTAATATTTGATGTTTTTTGTTGAGTTTTAACCTATTTTTGGAAGCTTTGAATGCAGTTTTTAACAGGGATCTACAAGACAGCTAGTTGGAAAACACGAATTTCAATGCACTTCTCGTCTGAAAAGTGACTTGGTGTAAACATCAAAAGTGTTTAGAATTCAGAAATGATCTCAGATATATGATTTTTTTTCATAGAATGTTTTTAGATCTCCATTTTTAGGTGTTTTTCTAATGCAGTTGCAGGTAGATCACATTGTGAAAACACTATAGGAGCCACGGATCGTTCTTGGGACAGTTTCTACTATTTTTCAGAGTTCTTGGGACATTGATCAGCTCATTTGTAGGTTGTGATTTATTATTGGTTGTTTGTAAGAGTTATTGTACTTACATTTCAATATTATTAATGGATCGGTTCAATCCGAACCCGGGGACGTAGGAATTTTCGAACCCCGTAAACAATCTTGTTTGTTATCTGAGTGTTTTCAGTTTTTTGATTATTTATTTGTTACCCAAGTTTTCCGCACTTCTATGGATGCATAATAATCAGAATCTAATCAATTTGTGGAGTTTAAAATACTTAAAATTGGTTAAGAAAATCACGATCTTTGGAAACTTTTAAAAGTGAAAAAATATACAACACACGTTTTCAGATCACTTTCCCTTTATTTCTCCTTGTCCGGTTTCTCTTCTTCACTATATCCCTTTCGGTGTTCACATCGTACATTTCATGTATGATTATTAGTTTGTAGCTGTTTATGTTTGTAGAGCGTCCACCTATATATCAAAAACACAAACAAATTATAAAAAGTGTAAATCACGTAAACTTTATATTTGCAAGATTATAATGAAAAGAAGGAAGTGACATGTCATGCGAGTGATGGTGGTTTGATGCATAACAAATTTTACTTTCAGGAGAGTAAGTGCAAGCAAGCCTCCTTTTTATTCCCTTGATAATTGTGTATGGATTATTTCTCATTTTGGAGTAGTGCTCAAAGGAGAATGAAGGGTTTATTCAAAGGCCTACTATTGATTTCCTCTGGATATGGACGTGAATGCTAGGCTTTGTGTTTTCGTTGTGCCTATGTCAATTGTTGCTTTAGTGTGTGTTAGTCTTTAGGATTTGTGTATAGTGATAGGCCATGCCATGGTTAGTAGTACATGCCAATGGTTGCCTAGTGTTATTGGTATTACAGGTACATTTTTCCCGTGATTTGGATCCCAGGGTGGGGTTGTGTACCCATCAAATCTTACTACAATGTATATAAGTAAGTCTAGTGATCTAGTTCCAAATTTATAGACAATGTCCATAACTTTTCCAAGAGCTTCATTTAAGGCAATTTTCGGTTTGTCAATTATATGATAAAGCATTAAAAATTAGAAGATGAGAGGGTTTAACGATACTTGCACTGACAATGTAATGTTAGGATGAATGGATGTACAATGGATGCAAGGCTCCGTCCTTCCAGCGAATGAGAGAACATGCATGCAAAGAAAACTAAACAAGGTAGGTCTTAGACAAAGAGATGATGAGTTGTTCGACAAAGGCCGATCCCAAGAACCAATGGCTTCCTCGAAGGGTGTCAAAGTAATTGAACCAAAAGTGTTCAACAATGTCCCATTCTTCTTGTATGACTTCGAGTTAGTCTTCGATGTCCTCAACATCTGGTGTCAAGGTGATGGCACAAAGGTTGAATTCGTGCACGATGTTGAATTTCTCTCAAACAAAGGGTTGTTGGACAATGAGAAGGTCATATGCATTGGTGATGGGATGTGTTTGACCTAGTACAATCATGTATAGAGAGCCATAACTTGAAAGCAAGAAGATTAGACAGAAACATATTGATATTTGATGACATATATGATTAAAATGCTAAAATGATAAGGATCGCTAATGATTTAGGAGAATTGCTAGCGATTTTGATAAATTGTTGGTGATTACTATGTAAAAGATCGATTCCTTGATAAAATGAAAATTAGATATAAAATAAATGATTTATGACTTGATATGAGTTCTAATGTGATATATTGACAAGATGAATGTGAAAATAGAAGACAAAGACTTACCTTTGCTAATGAATACTTGAAAATGATGTTGTAGGAACCTTATAATGTTTGAAGTGCTTATGAGGACGCAATGGGGATGTTGAAGGTATCAAGATGGTCAAAGTGATGATGTCTAAGTCTCCAACAAACCAGAGCTTCGTTGCAGTCCCTAAGGATCCATTCTACGAGGTTTGATAATGCTTAAATAATCACCAATGATCCGGGAAAAGTTGGGGAAACCCACTTGGAAGTGGTTTTAACCACTTCCAAATGGGTAAATTCAGGTATGGGGATGAGTTAAAATGGTTAGGGAAGATGTTAGGGAGGCTGGGAGGTTGGATGGTTAGGGTTAAAATGGGTTAAGATGGGTTATAGGTTGTTAGGGAGGTTTAGGGTGAGTAAATGAGATTTACAATGGGGGGGTGTTAAATGTGATTTTACAAGGGTGAGGTCATAATTTATAGGATAATGAAATATTTTAATATTTTGAATGTAAGGACTATGGATAAACAATGTAGGGTATCCAAAATAAATGGTTAACAAAGTTTCCTTGTTTTTACAGACCCGAAGTGCTTTGTGGGTTTTCTACGTTCTACAGATTACTAGATGAAGCCATATTTCTATGTAAGTCCACGGGTTGTTTGTCCTTAAAATGGCAATTTTACAATGAAGAGGATGGGATATCCGTTTCAATCTGCCTTCTTCTTTGACATTGTGCGATCCATCACATGGAGTTGCTGCCTACTCAAATTGTCCACATCTTGGTTAACCACACAAAAATCATCAAACCCAAAAAAATGAAGCTTAGCTTGGAGGCAGCCTCTTGTGCTACTTTTATGCTGTTACTTTTCCATTTCCATCAAATATTCTTGTTGATTGAAATAATTTTGTACCATGAGAGTCTAGACTTACACGCTATTTGTATAATTATTTTGATTATGTGGTTGATTGCATGGAAAACACCATTCAACTTCCTGGGGGATTACATTGTTTTGCACTGGAACAAGCTCCTCGCTTGAGTTGGTGGTAGAATGTGATTGTCTCGGAATAATATTTTGAAGAGGTAGATGCGGATTTTGGCCTTGTAATTATATCCAAATAACTCTCCTAGCTATCTGGATAACTTATATTTTCATCCTGACTTTGATGTTTCACATTTCATGTCGTGCGCGCTCAAGATTGTTCTTTTAAACACATGGCACAATTGTAGTCCCTCTGCGAGCCCTTATGCACCTTCCTGCTCCCCTTCGCATTCTTCTCTCCTTCTATTTTCCCTTGCGTGCCCGCTTTCTCTCCTATCCCGTCGTGCACTCCTTGCATGCACCTCTATAGACTTACCTTCCATTCAGCTAAGTCCCTGGCATTCCTCTGCGCGCTTACCCAGACTCAGTTCTTTCACATGTCCTCTTATCTTTCTTCCTCCATGCGCCTTCCTTTAGTTGAATGCCCATGTCTTGTCTTCATACTTTCCTTCTGCAAGTATGCCTTCCTCTAGCATGCGCCCCTCTTCGCCTCTTTCTTCCACTTATCCCTTGTTCCCACACTTCGCGCGTTCACCTTATTTCTAGCCAGCTCGACACACTTCCAAAGTTAAATCCAAAGGGGCAGACCCAAATGAGCGCCAATCTTCCATGTGTCCAAGAGTCCCAAAATTTGCATTGGCTATTGAAAAGTCTTCAACTCAGCGAAGGGTGCCAAGTGTCTCAACGACGCAATGTTAAAAGGAAATTTTAGAGGTAGTCCCCAAAGAAGTGCGGACCTTCCACGTGTCCCAAAGTCCAAAAAGGGGACATAGTCGGGTTGAATAGTCATGCAGAGGCATGCTAGTGGAGGGCGCCAAGTGTCAGCACGACACTATTTCAAGGATCAAATTTGGGGCGGGCTTCTAAACAAGCGCATGGCCTCCACGTGTCTTGGGTCAGATACAGTGCCTCCGCCCGCGGAAAAGACTCGGGAAGAATACAAAGGAAATAGGGAAACCTACGAAAGCCGTCACGTGTCACATGGGCATTATTCCAAGAGCGAAGGAAGGATTCAAATCTCAAACGAGTGCAACGCTGCCATGTGGACCTGGTACGACAAACTCTTTAAAATATCGTGTGCTCGTAATTCAAATTTAAAATGGGAATATCTTTCGACTCAAGGCTCGAAATTCAACAAATCTGATAATGTTGGAAAGATCTCGGAATCATCTATGCCTTAGAGATCTAAATCTTTATTTGTGGAGAAGTTAGGTGGGGAGGAAATGAATAAACATCTATCAGGCCATTAAAGCAGAATCAACCACTAGATTTGATTCAATTCTATCCGTCGTTCATCCTCCTTCGAGATGCCGAACAAGTAATTGATGCAGACATGATAGATTTGGGCCGAATTTGCTGGAGGCATTAACGATGGTGGTTGAGCTTCAAATTAGTTTTTCCCGCCTATCTCTCTCTCTCTTTCTTCCCTCTGTGTTGAATCTATAAAAGACAGGGTCAGGGCTCGTTGTAAAAGGTTGGACACTCTAGATCCTTACGCATGTTGCTAAGGACTCCATATTTTTGTATTTTGAGTTGTAAACCTCCACGTTTGGCTCTTGCATGTGGATATCGACCTCCTTATCATTGTAACAGTTCTGTGTATTTTTGGAAGTAATAGAAGCATCGTTTTGTGACTATTCTCTATCCTAACGTGTTTTCATTCCTTCTTCTTGCCTCTTCTCTTGCATTGTGTATTATTGTGCTACTTCTGGTCCCCTGCAGTTCCATATTTGGTTGTGTTCCATGAGAGTGATTTTGTGAATGCGTGTTTTGCTGTGCGATTTGTGCCTAGCCTCCTTTCACACATTCCATGTCATTCTTGCTCAGAACAGATAGTGTTCATCCCTCTTTTCTGGTGTTATCACATTTTAGTGTAGTTTACTTCATGTTATCCTTCTTTCCTTGGTCCCTTGGCATTCTTAGCTTAGTTTCCCCTATCAGCACTAGCAGTAGTAGTAGCAGTAGAAATAGATAAAGGAACTGGCCTTCTCTGGAGATCCATCCCAAGTGCACAACGTCCCATAACTTGGGGATGGTTCCATTGTGGTCTCAGACACCTTGGCCCTTTCGAGATCTGTGACACAGGTGCACGTTTGAGCAACCAACATTAATATATTAATTTGCTTATTTTTTTCATATCTCTTATTTTGATATTGGTTTTTTTGTGGTTGATGACCCTAATTAAAAGTTTGACCTGAATATTGCCCCTGGTTAAAACTTGGGTAACTTCTAGGTTATTAAGCTTGTTGCCTCTTCAGAGAGACAATTTCATTATACAAGTTTCTAATTGGGGCTCTAAATTCATCATCATCATGTTGTTTTTGGGTAGAATAGGAAGTGAAGGTAGAAGATGAAGCATTTGGCTGAAGAATGGGAGTAAAAGAAGGCTGGGTACTTTGAGGCAGTCCAGGAAAAATAGGCATTAACGATCTAGGGGTTATCTTGCCAGCTTAAATCAAACAATTCTCAACCTCAAAGGCTATTAGATATGCATCAAGTAATTATAAAGTTTGGTTCAGAATTACACAGTAGGAACACTGAATATATTATTAATTCTCCATATATTCTTGCTAATACAATGGCTATTATATAGCCAGGAATGTTGTTTGAACAACTTCCTATAAAATAGGAAGTATACAAAACAATAAACTTCCTGTACTAATATATTTTTATACATTTGTTATAACAATATAAACATACTAACTGATTATAATAAACCATGTCAATACTAATTCCTAACATTCCCCCCTTAGTTTTTACATGGTAGAAAAACATCCACACACTCAACTACAGTATGCTCACCCCCTGTGGCATGTCCAACTCTGTGACTCATGACCTTGATCCAAAAGAAAGGCTCTCTCCTTCCATGGTTTTAAACAGGCTTACCACAAACCTTAAAGTGACAGGAACCTCATCAACTGTCGACCTCGTGTGGTTTTCTAGATCCTCCAACAAACCCTTTCAAGATCCATGAACTGACTTACTATGGTGCTACTGTTCACCACTATGCTTATACATCGGGGAATTATGTAGGAAACACAACTTGCATATCACAAAACTGCACAATAGAAGATATGATGAAAAAAATTCACATTACTTCCTATAAGAATCGTAATGTTCTTAATTGTAGTCTCTGTCATTGATCGCTGCCACTCGATCTCGAACATTATAAAAAACTACCACTGCCACTGGAAGCTTTCCTTGACTAAGTCGTTTTGGGTGCAGAATGGGAATGAAACATTGGTATGTATTCCCCCCCACAATGTGAAATTCGACTCATATAGATACTGAGAAGCAAAATGCATTGAAGAACATACTCCTGAATGGATCTTGCTAGTTAGGTCTTGCTGCACATGGTCACTAATGCTAGTGAACGTATTCTTCTAGCTGACCATCTTCCAACGAAGTACGGTAGTCAAAGGACCAAGTCAGTCAGAGGATCATTGACAGTCATCTGCGCTCCAACACAAATCTCTTTCCAACATCCATCAAATACCACACAAAACAGGAACACTGCAAACTGAAGCACTATGAGAAAATGGAAACCACACTGAAAATCATATACTCACACCTTACATATGCCACCACAGCTTTTGTGTGGCCCCGTCGTTGGTGACTGACGAGAGGTCGTTGAATGACCTCTAACCTCCGATGCCTCCTACCTCCGGTGTCATGCTACTAGTTCAGCCGGATGTGATCACGAAGCTCAAAATACCTTCAATAATTTGGACGTCGCGTACAAGCGAAAATGCGTCTAAAATTGAAATGCGGGCAATTTTTATTTTATTTTCCGAACTTTGGAAGACGACACTTTTTACAATAGTAATGACCCACAATGAACTTTTGACGACTAAACAAAAATCGACTTTTGATTTTTTGAAAATAGACACAAAAATGACTATTTTATCATATATACATATCATGACACTTTACGACAAACACACTAATGGTGCTATATAAGACACTTATACTGTTAACGACATAACTTTTTACACCATTATTGCTTTGACACTTATACAAGACTCTTTTACATTGACATCTAACTTTCAAAACAATACTTATCAATTTGAATGACTCCACATAAAACCTATTTGAAGGACATATAAAACTTTAAGAATACTTATTGACTTACACGAGTGAACTCACTCTTATTTATATTGCAAGATTTCCAATTTGAAGGCCTTGGGAATTAAAAGGCATGCACTTTTATGCTGGAAAAATCTCGAGCCATTCCACGTCACAATAATAAATCTACAACTCCTAATTGACGTGTCTTTCATGCACAGGGACTCTACATTTTCTACACAAAGATTTGCTTGAACTACAACTGGTGATGATGGGTGGAATGATTTGAGCAACTGAGGACACGTTTGCAGAATGAATGTTGATTCTTTTGGAGAAGCCAATGAAATTCTTGTGTAGGAGATCACGCTGAATTGATTGATTGATTACTGCATAGGTCTGAGAGTGAGACATGGATTTGCATGGATCAAGATCCAAATGCGCCAAATCAACTGATCTAGAAGTTTCTGTCAAAACAAGAATCTGTAGGAACTCAGTGACATGTACAATGTAAAAGATGAGACCGGGTCTTCAACAAAGAATCTGCATATGTAATCCAAGCAGCCTCCAAGTGTAGTGCTAAAGAACTGAATAGATCCCAGATCCACATGGCAATCATGGATTTTGCATTAACAATTAGGAACCCCTGTAATCACGAATGTTATAACAATATTCACGCTCCTTTATCCAATGATTCTCCAAAAATGAAAACAACACCAAAGCTATAATGTATGAATATTGGTGCAGGCTTGAATACCAAAGAATAGTAAGACCAATCCTTTTCTCCCTGAATTATATTACAGATTTGCGACCCTACGAAAACCTTCACAGAATAATACATAGAAAAAAATAATATCATAGACTATAGGCTCTTTAAAATTTTGTTCTTTCTCATTCGCAGGAGTGAAGCACAATCACGATCTGATCTGACAGAATTTAACAGAAAAAATGCACGAGAACTGAAAAATAAAAAGTTCCATATTTTCCTAAATCAAGATGCTCTCATGAATCTCATTGTTCACACGGAAAAGAACATAGATCGCTCTGATACCAAATATAAAGTTTGGTTTAGAATTACATAGTAGGAACACTGAATATATTATTAATTCTCCATATATTCTTGCTAATACAATGGCTATTATATAGCCAGGAATGTTGTTTGAACAACTTCCTATAAAATAGGAAGTATACAAAACAATAAACTTCCCGTACTAATATATTGTTATACATTTGTTATAACAATATAAACATACTAACCAATTATAATAAACCGTGTGAATAAAAATTCCTAACAGTAATTTTATAACACCTTGTTGTCATGTTAAATGTCTAGCATGCAAATTTGAAAAGTTTGGCCATGACAACTAAGCCCCCACTTGAAAATTTTCTCTTAATGAAGTCTTCCTCTAGCAAACTTATCCTCAGCTTCACCCTCATTCTTGCTCAGAGGAACATGCTAACAAGATTTTTAAGTGTGTTTAAATGTGTAAGAATATATGCCCAAGGTGAATGATGAATTCATTGAGATTCAAGGAAAAACAACTACTCCCAGAGGCCTAGAAAGGACCATTTTTGGCCATTTTGTAACTGTAAACACCCTCCAAAAGCTTACAAGGAAGTTTCAAACCATCTAGGAGTTATTTTGGAAAGAAATGAAGTGATCTAAGGTAGTTTATGAAATATTTCTGGAAGAAATTGATGTCGGTCCAGTAACTTGAGAAAAACTGGGTGATTTTGGGCACAATGAATGAAGGCTCCAATGGTGAAAGCCAACTTTTCATGATGCACAAATTTGTTTTCTTTTGATGACCCACGACCTTAATGTATTCCACATTTAACTTTCCTTCTCCATATGTTGCGATGCTCCACTCATTCGCTTCATGACTTTTAGACTTGAGACAGTGTCCCTTTGTTCCTTAAGAACCCACAGAACACATAATTCTTGTTCCACGGTTTCTAACCTTAGTCACATTTAAACTTGCTTACTTTTTGTTGCAGGGTGTCTTGCGAAACTTTTCCTTGCATCATGACTTCTCATGAGTGGACTACATGTTTTGTTGCACAAAATTAACCAACTCCATGGAATTCCATATTTTCCTAGTTTGTGTAATACTGTATTTTCATGTTGCGAAGCACTAAGCTTTTCACACATTGTTGATCAAAGAACACTTGACAGAACTCACACAAGAAGTTTGTGCGGGAAAGCAGACCAGGTCTAAGGGCACGAATGGATAGAAATAACACACGCACAGAGGGCAAGTTCAACATTCGGGACTTAGCCTATTTTGAGCATGAAGACCTATTTTTAGAAGATGACGTGTGGAACACACCAACGATGCAGGGACGTGCGCGCCACACATTGTCTATATTTAGAGGATCAGATCAAAGTTTGATTTTCATGGAGGCAATATAAGAATAGGATTGTCACTTCAGTTAACTGCAAGAGGTCTATAGATAACACACTTGCATGTGTGGCTATGCCTGTAAACGGCATGTGGCTATTAATAGCATGCGGCCTATTTCTGGAATAGAAAAGAGGTGAAGGGCAAGTCCCCACCCTATATATATGATGTGAATCACATAGATATATAGATAGAGAGGTATATGACGAGATTACTGTATCAGATCCATACGTGCATTGGTATAGAATTCCATTATTGTAAGGAGCTTATGTGTTTATTAATAGATGGAAGTCATTGGCTGAATCTAAGTGTTATTCCTGTGTGAAATCAAGTAGTGTATGTCCTTGATTCAATCATGATTATTGTTTAAACTTGTTCTTTCATAAATATGAATAGAGTATGCATTGTAGAATGGTGGATTAGTTATGGATCTATATGTTTATTCCTTCGACACGCTAACATCCTGCTACAGCAACCCTAAAGAGGGACCTAATACCTTTGTGTGCTTTGGGTGAGAGTTCAGTCTAGGCTTAGTGATGTGCCAGCGCGACTAGGGTGTTATCTAGTAATTCTAGGCTGCATTATTGGTTCCATTGTTGGGACCTGTTTTTCGATTGCTTTCCGGATGGTTCGCAATGAAGACATAACAATTAACTCTAGCAAGTATTGAGGAGTGGATATGCAATCTAGAGGAAGAATATGCACAGCGGTTTGGAAGTGGATTTAATTTTAACACACGCACTTGGGTAGAATAGAATCTGTATGACAACTTATATGGGAGCTTTTTCACCATCTTTCCAGTAGAATTATACGAGCGGCTGAGTGCGTATGCATCTAAGCAAAATTAGAGGTATCGCGCACTTGTCTGGACACAAGAAGAATTTCAGGCCCTTTATGATGTTGACCTGATCTGGACTCACATTGTGGATACGTGGTTTCGTGGTGTTCTAAATAGTTATATTCTGTAATATTTGATTTCGACGTATTCTTTCCCGGAGGTAGCCAAATTCCAGTTTTTGCGGTATCCTAAAGGAACATATATGCAAGGCATTCCACTGGCGATCAAAAATTTGATGGTAAATTTGAACCTGGAGAGTAAACCGATGGCTAACTAAACCTCACCGCGCATGAGGGTAGGAATAGGTTCAGTAAAAGATGGCAGACCTAGTGGCAAAAAGATAGAGAGAGGAAATGCGGCTTAAGTATAATGAGGTGCACGAGAGGGAGATAGAGAAGTAATGTGCCATTGCAGAAAGTATGGTGTTGAGGAGAGAGATGGATCGTGAAGGATTTAAAGCTTGAGTAGAAGACGTGGAGACATACCATCAGGAACTCCCCCATCTTGGAAAGCATGACATAGATCCCCCCTTGGCCTCACGCAGAAGTACGCTGAAACATCCACTAAAATGATGTTCTAAGAACACGCTACAACCCAACACTTAACCTGAAAAAAGTGACTTAATTTTTTTGTTTAAGTTACAAAGAAGGTTACAAGGGTGCTTAACCTTTAGGGTTCATTAACTTAACTTATACTACTAACTTAGCTTTACGATTGAATAACCAGGTCTAGTTAAAAGTTACATGCTTTCAAAATTATCCCTAGGGTCCATCAATCAATTATTCCATAGGAAGGTAATAAGGATTAATTTACTTAATTAAATATTTTCTTCTCTTTAAATAATGTTCCATCCTAACAAGGTTAACCTTATGTTAATTACTCTATTTCTATTACCTTACTAGATTAACAGTCCTTTTATTAAAAATTCCTACAACATACTAAGGATTAATAAGGACATTACACCCCTAAGCAATTATATGGCCCCACTCACCATCTACACATACCTTAAGGGATTTTAAATTAAATAATTAAAATACATTTTTACCTAAGAAAAGTAGGGTGAAATCCCCACCCTTAGATCAAATCCATCTTGGCCACTAGATCCTAGGGTTCAAAACTTAGCCCTAAAATCCTTAAGAAATTCTATTAAAACCTTTTCTCATTTTATTCTTCTCATTTGGTCTATTTCCTTTTTGTTGAATTTGCAGGTTGGAGAGGAGAAAGCCATGAGAGCAAAGAAGGAAGAGCCATGAAGGAGTCTACATGGAGATTTAGTCTAGGCTTAGTTTAGTTTTAGTTTTATTCATGTAATCTATTTCATTCAAGGATTGGGAGGGATTTCCTCTACCAATTTGGTATTTGTTTTCAAATTATTTGTATATTGGGTTTCAAATTTGGGACAAACCCTACCACATTGTTATAAATGAAAGAATGTTTTTAGATCCACCATTTGTATGTTTTATTGTTCAAATCCATAGGATTAATCATTATTTTACTTGCTGGTAGTTATCACATAAATTTTACAACTTATAAATTAAAGGGAACTAGTTAAAAATCACACACAGGCGTAGATCCGTGGAGTTCTGTCATAAGTGACAGAACCGCCGCCCAGAGCAGACCGGCGGTCCTGGGACTGCTTGCCTGCTTGGGTGACAAACCACGGACCTCCGCCCTACTAAGCGGTGGTTGTGAGACCGCTGCCTTACCTGGGTGACAAACCCTGGACCATCGCCCTACTGAGCGGCGATTTTGAGACCGCCGCCTAAGCCTGAGTGGCGGTTACGTGATTGCCACTCTGCACAGGGCAGTGGTCCTGTTCCGAGAAAACAGAACCTAAAACCCATGAATTCCCCAAAAGCTAAAAGTTACTAAAATGTGTTAAATTGCATTCTAAGCTTAATTATAAACCTATAGAGTTCCAATTTTGAGATTTAAATCCATTTGAGCATTTCTTAGTTAGAATTACCCATTTACAAACATTTTAAAACTAATACTAACTACTAGATTTATTCCATTTGTTCACTAAATTTTCCTTCTATTTCCATGGGCAAAAGAAAACTAAGCCTACTTATACATTTTCATTTTCCTGCTATAAAGACAATCAACATTTCTAAATACAATATATATTCAACTTGATCTCTCGATCATTTCACTACAATAAACATACATTCAAATTTGTTCTCTTGTTCCCATTTAAACTACAACATATGTATGTTCAAAATAGCTATAATGACTTCATTTTTCTATTGCAATGGCTCAAATCATTTAACACCAAAAATTACTTTTCCCCAATACAATCAAGGTTCCAAATAAAAGATATACTTTCTTTTCTATTTCTCAAACAATCTCCACAATACAAATATTTCTTCTTTTTCTTATACAATAATACAATGCCATAATGAAAGTAACTTTCCTCTTTTTTTCATACAATTTCAACTAAACTCTTACATAAGGTTTTCATTTTGATTCTTTCTCTTTCCCTATTACATTCTAATGAGAAGGAAAGTTATTTCTTTACAATCCTACAATGAACTTCTTCAAATATTCATACAACTTGTATTTCAATATTTCTTTTAAAACATGACCAAATTTACAACCTTCCACTCTGAGTGGGAAACAAAAAGGCTTCTCTCAAGAAGGAAACTCTTCAAGGACCCAAAAAAACTTCCAAGCTCCTCAACACCAACAAGAAGGCTCCATCATGATTTTTTTGATTCAAAACAAAATGGGGGGAGAGGTAATGCTCTCCACCCAACCAAGACATCCAATGAAGAGGAGAAGCCATCCTCTCCATTGGCCCCCGAGCCCCAACCACATCACAATGGGAAATGATTCAACTCATGGCAACTACAAGCTTCCAAAATACTAAACAAAGTAGTCACACAGTCCATTCCATACACATTCAAACACAACAACAACACAAGCAAGAAGAATCAACAAAACAACAATATAACAAGGCTTATCAAGAAAGCCAAAAGAGCAAGACCTATGGGGAGGCTACTTATGCCTCCCAATGGGAATGGGTGTCCACCTTTAAGCCTCCAATGTATGTCTCAAATCCCCTACAAACTCTTATGCCTCCCTCAAGTACCCCTTATACCTCCATATACTCTTATGCCTCCCTCATAACAAGAACAAGAAGAAATGCAAGCATCCTTCATACAAGGTGGGACACCCAACCCAAACTCCCTCCACAAGAAAGCAAACTCTTATGCCTCCCTTCAAGAAAACTCCCCATAGTTTCCTCCTACTCCAAAACTTAGGCAATCTACCCATACCCAACAACATTCCAAAAGGAAACAACACACAACACAAACATATGAACACAAAAATAAAATAACATAATTTAAACTAAGGTGAAGGTCCTACCTCTCCATGGTAGAGCTTGTTCCAAGAATTAAGTTCCAAACTCCTCCAAAACCAAGCAAGAATCCACAAAGCTCCAACAATCCACAAAATCTCTCCAAAAATCCTCTAACTCCCAAAATTTCAAGAGACTAAAATGATTAAATAACCCCCAAACAAGCAAAATGATTTCAATAAATAGAAAAAGGAGAGATGAGGATGATGTGGCTCCAAGTAGGATGCCACCTCATTTCCTCTCCACTCCACATCACTTGGTCAACCTCATATTCCAATGCACAATTAATAAGTGGTTGAAGGAATGATAAGAAACTTACACACTCCATCTAAGCCCACTCCCCCTAAGGACAAAATTAAATATTTGAAAGAAAGTGTAATTAACATTTCACCTTTTTCTCTTCCCAAAACACCTAATAGGGCCTAATTTTGACCCCCCAACCCATAGGTAGGGTTGGCATAGATATTTAAGAGGTGTGGGACAAGTTTGACTTGTCCCACAAGCTTCCAAATTTGGCCTCTAAGGCCAAATTCGAGTTTCCCATGAAGGGTAGAGTGTACTACACTCAAGACTCAAGCATACAACACTCAACAAAAAATCCAAGAGTAAATCAAGTCTAATAAATGAACTCCTTTTTGGTCACATCTTTAATTAGTTTAGGATAAAGTTAAATTAGCTTAATTAAGACACTACAACCCATGAATAATAAAGGGGTAAAATACATACATCACAAAATCTAAATAATTCAAACAAGTAAATTACATTACTAAAAGAAACACATACTAACATTAATAAAAAAAGAAATTAAAACAAAACAACACATGACCCCTTGGTCACAATTTTCCCCTAACCAAATAATTCTAGCACACACACAATTACATGTTGCCATGGTGACCCTAGTTGAATTCATCTATGAATTCCAATGTGGTTGGTCTCCAATCCCCCGATGTTGTTGTGAATATAATATACATGCAAAATAGAGAATACCTCCTTCGGCCTCGTGGCCGCATTAAAACATCCATGCCAAAATATGCGATATAAATCTAAAATCATCTATATATGAATTAATATCATCTATGCAAATATGATATCACTTACAAATTTCTAGCAACATTTCTATCCAACATTTCATCCATGTCAAAATGATCACAACATTAATTCAATTATCAAAGCCTACTCATGGCGACTAAAGTATATCACATGTCAGAAATAGATAAATAAATAACCATGTACAATCAATATCAATATCAAAATGTCTCTAATAATCCACATGCATCATATATGAATTGAATCATCAACAGTCTAGTATCTCTAACATCTAATATCATGTTGAATCAAAAAGCTACAACCATGTCCATAAGTGTAGTCGATAGTATCAAAATCAAATAAAAAGGTGTCGAAGGGAAGTGGGCACTACATCCCCCTCCCCTTAGACTTGACTTCCTCCTGGAAGTCACTAGAACAGGTGTGGAAACTACACTCGTAGTAAAGTAGCATCCTCCCATGTAGTTGCAGTCTCATCATATCTGTCCCACTGGACCCAAACCTGGTCAATCTCTCTACCGCGAAGGCCCAGGGTCCTGCGCTCTATAATGCGTACGGGCTCCACCATCACCTGCCCCTGATCCTGCACCTGCAATGTAGTCCAATCTAGCATGTGAGAAGGATAAGAAATATATCTCCTAAGCACAGAAATGTGAAACACATCATGGACGTGAGACAAGCTAGGTGGCAATGCTAGACGATAGGCCAAGGGACCGATGCACTCTAAGATCTCAAAGGGACCCACAAACCTAGGAGAAAGCTTAGAACCTTTTTCGTAATGGATAGGGCTCTTATGCGGTCTGACATGAAGAAACACCTTCGTGCCCACCTCAAAACTACGATCTGTCCTATGCTTGGTCCGCATACTTCTTCTGCCTGTCCTACGCCTCCTGCAATCTTTGTCTGATCAAGGTAACCTATTGCTCCATATCCTGAATAATGTTGGCCCAAGAGAAACCCTGTCCTCTAATTTGTCCCAACTAAGAGGTGTCCTGCACTCTCTGCCATATAATGCCTGAAAAGGATCCATGCCTATCGAACTCTGAAAACTATTATTATAGGAAAACTCCACCAAGTACAGATACTCCTCCCATCTCAACTGGTGATCCATAACAAACATCCTAAGCATGTCCTCCAGGATCTGATTCACCTACTCAGTCTATCCATATTTCTCAGGGTGATATGTTGTGTTGAAATTGATCCTCATCCCGAGAACATGCTGCATGGTGGTCCATAAATGGGAAGTGTACAAGGGATCGCGGTCACAAATGATCTTCCACGGAATCCCATGTAATCTGAAAATCTCATCAAGATATACCCGTGCCACTACACTAGCTGTGTAGGTGGTCTTCACCGGAGAAAAATGAGCCACTTTCATCAATTTATCCACTCGTGACCATGATGGCGTCGTGGTGGTATCTTGACGTCGGTAACCCAACTGATGAAGTCCATGGAAATGGTGTCCCACTTCCACTCCGATATGGCATGAGGAAAGAGAAGGCCAGCTGGATGCTGATGCTCGGCCTTCACCCTAACACTCTAAACGACGTGACACAAACTGAGCCACGTCTCTCTAAAGTCCTCTCCAATGGTACAACTGTCTCAAAGTGGCATGCATCTTCTTCACCCCAGGATGGGCTGAATAAGGTGCATGATGAGCCTCTGTCAAAATTTCCTGTCTCAAGTCTCCATCTCTAGGAACATATATCCGACCTTTGTGTCTGAGAAGGCCATCTACCTCTAATGAAAATCCATCAAATCTCCCCTCAAGGGGTCTCTGAGACTCAATCTCTGCTCTGGCTGCAAGGTAGAAGCTATCATGAGGAAGCTGCTACAAAATCCTGCTCTGCAAATATGTACCCATTGAAGTAGCCATAGCCACATGCCTCTGTCTTGCTCAAAGCTGTCTGCAACCACATTCTCCTTCCCCTTCACATGTTCTATCTCCATATCATACTCACAAAGCAACTCCATCCAATGCCACTGACGAGCGTTGAGATTGGGCTACGTGAAGAGGTGGCGAAGACTCAAGTGATCAGTCCTGAGTGTAAATCTCCGGCCAAGAAGAAAATGTCTCCACCACACTAAGGCATGCACAACCATTGTAAGCTCAAGATCATGAGTCGGATAATTGAGCTCATAATCCTTGAGTTTGCGAGACTCTAAAGCAACTACTCTGCCCTCTTGCATCAACACACCACTAAGTCCTGCCAAAGAAGCATCCGTGCAAATGTAGAAACTCACCCTGAGGATCTGGCACTAGAAGAATAGGCATCATCGTAAGGCATTCCTTCAGTGTTCTGAAGGTCTGCTCACATCTGTCTGACCAAACAAACTTCTTCCCTTTCCGTTGAAGGGAAGTGATGGGGTGTGTAATATGAGAAAAGTCCTGAACAAATATCCTGTAATATCCTACTAAACCATGAAGCTGCGCACCTTGGTCACACTAATGGGTGTTGGCCAATCCATAATAGCTCGAATCTTGGAAGGATCGACTACGATACCTTCCCAGAAATGATGTGGCCCAAATACTGCACCTTTGTCTAAAAGAATGCACACTTCTCCAGGTTCCCGTAAAGATGTTGCTCATGAAGACACTGAAGAACCTGACGAAGGTGCTCCTCGTGCTCCTCACGCGTACGTGAGTAAATCAGGATGTCGTCAAGGAAAATGAGCATGAAGTGATCTAGAAAAGTCCTGAATACCCCATTCATCAAGCTCATGAACACTGCGGGGGCATTCGTCAGACCAAAAGGTACCACTATGAACTCATAGTGGCCATATCTCGTACAGAAGGCAGTCTTATGAATATCTGCCTCAGTAATCCTCAGCTGATGGTACCCTGAATTCAGATCTATCTTGGAGAAAACTATGCCCCCCTTCATCTGATCAAACAAGTCATCAATGCGTGGAAGGGGGTAACGATTCTTGATCGTTACTTTGTTCAGCTGGTGGTAATCAATACACAACCACAGAGATTCTTCATAAAAATCACTGGTGCACCCCAAGGGGATACACTATGACAGATTAGGCCTTTCTCTAGAAGGCCCTCAAGTTGCAACTTGAGCTCACATAGCTTAGGGGTAGTCATCTGATAAGGTGCTCGTGAGATAGGCTCTGTGCCTGGAACCAAATCTATATGAAAATCTATCTCACGTGGGGGAGGTAACCCCAGTAGCTCCCTTGGAAAAACATCAACAAAATCTCTCAAGATGGGATGGTCATTAAGGGATGGTCTACTGGACTCATCCTCTGATCTATCACTAACCGTAACAACATACATCTGACAACCCCCTCGTACACACTACTTAAGCTGCATAGCAGAGATGGCGTGAATGGAAATGGGTCTCCTAACCCCTTCTATCACTAACTCCACTCCTAGATCATCTGTACAAGCAATAGTCTTATGGTAACAGTCCACTCTAGCTTTGTGTGTGAACAACCAATCCATGCCCAAGATGACACCATAGGAATCCAAAGGAAGGATTTGAAGATCTGAAGTAGTGGCGAAGGGTCCCAAATCCATTACACACTCCTTAACTAAGGAGTCTATAGAAATTTTGGCTCTAGAAGCCATCTCAACGTCCCAACTACAACCCTGCCTAACTGCCACCATCCTACAACGCTCTACTAAGGATGGTGCAATAAAAGAATCAAAGGAACCAGAATCAAATAATATAGAGGCGGAAACACCACCAATACTACTTGTCACCTCTATCATGGTACTCTGGTGCTCAGCTTGGCGGTTCTCGACCGCTGCATAGATCTAATGACTACGTGCCACATCTCCAACAGTAGGCTCTTATATTTGTGTCTTACCCTTGTTGTTAGGATTTTCTGGGCACTCTCTCCAATGGTATCCAACAACACCACAACCATAACATCTGCTTGGTCCTCTCTAGTGGGATGCAGCTCCACTGGCACTCTAGATGTTTGTGTTGTGGATCCAGACGACCCGGCTATGGATTGCTGAGGTCTCTGCTGACGAGCTCCTGTTGACTGAGCTCTTTGTGCACCCTATGTCCTAATGGGACCTCTAAGAGGAGGCCCCATACTCCATCCCCTCTATGCATCAAATCTCTGAGGAGGTCTGTAAGGTGGGCAGGTCTGCTGCTGTTGTTGTTGAGGTGGCTGTTGAGGGGGCCTGAAGGAAAACTGTCCCGAACTCTGTCTGCCATGAGGAGGAGGAACTTACCCCCTCAATCTAATATCATGCATCTATTGGATGCAGCTCCGAACATTGTCTCTAGCTTGTTGCATCAAACCCCCGCGTCTCCTTTGCAATATAGGCCTTCTCCACGGCCTCTGCTAATGTCTGTGGGCAGTGAATGCGTACCAAACCACCCAAATCCAAATCCAGGCCCCGGATGAACCTATGAATCCATACATGCTCATCCTGCATATAGTCGACATACTATAGTAGATCTATAAATCGACTCTCATACTCGGTTACTGTCATAGATGCCTGGCGGAGGTCATGAAACTCGTTTATCCGCTGTTGAATGAACCTCCTGGGAAAATACTTGCTCCTGAAATGCTCCTCAAAAATCTCCTAGGTAACTGTCTCTGAGTCTACATGGAGCTTTTGCTCCTCGGTCCTCCACCAGACTCCTACTCCATCCCTTAGAAGATGGATCGCAACACGATCTTTCGTGTTGCTAGTATAAGGGTAGAGCTTGAAGCATCCACTCAAGCTCACCAACCAGGCCTCTTCCTAAAAACCTCCTATATCTCCAGAATAATGAGATGGTCGTAGCTTTAGGATCTCCCTGATATGGTCTACAGCCGACGAATGACGATCCCTAGGTCTCTCTGCGTGATCCTCCCTCTGTCTAGGGCTCCGAGATTCATCCCGATGTCCTGAAATCCTATCTCCATGCCCTCTTTGAGGTGACTCTGCCCTAAACAACTCCATGCGGAAGTTCTCTGCCCCATACTCATCACTGTATCATGGAGATGCCCTAGCCTCAACTGATGGCTCTATATCCTATCTAGCAAGTCGTCCTCATGTGGACCCTTAGCGTATAGCAACATTGACATCCTAAAGCGTATGTGAAATCTGAAGAAGAATGACCACTACTCCCTGATCTAGCAGTGGTATACCTAGGTCTATATGAAAAGACCCCTCATCTAGTTCATGCCTCCTGCATAGACCAATGTGAGAGTTAGTTCATCATTTTGGTTTGTTTCAATTTTCTAAGTTTTCTAAAATTACCCAAATATCAGCTAGTGTGGTTTTCTAGATTTAAAGAACAAGTTTGCACTAGGTTAAAAATTTCATGTCTTCATGTTTTCTAGGTGGTCCAAGCTTTGAAACCACAGCTCTGATACCAAGTGAAACGCCTGCTAAAATGACGTTCTAAGAACACGCTACAACCCAACACTTAACTTGAAAAAAGTGACTAATCTTTGTTTTATTTAAGTAAGCACCATTGTAACCTTCTTTGTAACTTAAACAAAACAAAAAATTAGTCACTTTTTTTAGGTTAAGTGTTGGGTTATAGCTTGTTCTTAGAACGTCGTTTTATCGGGCGTTTCATATGCCAACAGAGACTACTTGGGCTATTGGTGCACATCTTAATCCACTTGGTGACATAGCCTTTGTGCTTGGTTTTTCAGTATCTAGTACGACCAGTAATCAACAAGCAAGTTTGGGAAGTAAGAGAGCAAGTACATCAATGGCAGGACAGACGACTTCAATGTTATTTGGAGATGTGTTTTCAGGCGTATCATCCGCACAGAACTTAAGTGCACCGAATGTTAGGTTCACCTCTGGAAATGGAACTACCTCACAGACTGTAGGGGTTTAGTATAGTACTACTATCAGAGCACAGGGGAGCATCTACAGGTCTTATTCTAGCTACTGGTGGAGGGTCAGGAGGTATAAGTGGTTCTAGTTCCGGTGGATCTAGTGGTTTTGGAGGTAGAGGAAATATAGGGAGTTCTGGATCAGGTGGTCAAGGTTTGCAGCAACCACAAAACATTTATATGGAGATGTCTCTTCATCTTCCGGAGTATAGAGGCATATGTTGAGCATGTGCACATGTGTGAAATCTTATGGCACATGAAACAGATCACGGCTGCTAAGTGCAAGGCAAGTCAATTCGTTACTACCTTACAGGGACGAGAACACAACTGGTATAGGAAGTTTGACCCTGATCAAACTTGCATGGATTATGCATCGTTCAAGGATGCTTTCTTAAAAGAGTTCTATATCCCAGAATTTGAGCAGAAAAGTATCAGCGCGCCCAAAGATATCAAGCAGGGCACCACTGAGAGTGTACGTGAGTATGATGCCCACTTTAAGACACTTTTATCTAAGCTTTCTTATGATATTCACACCAGTCAACATGCACAATGATTCGTTGGAGGATTGATTACACCATTCAGAATATCATTGTCACATAAGACATACACTGATCCACGCGAAGCACTGGAAGTAGCTTTGCATGTTGAGGCAGTTGATAGCATTAACATTAGCATTAGTCTATTCTTAGAGGCACAGATTGCAACTGTGGTTAAACAGCTAGAGAAGCTATCAGCAAATTCAGCCCATGAAATGCACTCAGGAATTTGGTGTAAAGATTGTGAAGTACAAGGTCACACCAAGGATAGATGTCATTGCAAAACAGTACGCTCATTACTGTTAGACTGTGAGATCTATCATTTTAATGATGATGCTAGTCATTGTCCTTTGTTACAATGCGCGATAAGGAAGAATGTATCCAGCTTTTGTAAAATTTACAGGTCCATGACCCATGATACTGAGGATTGTCGATTGATTGGTCAGATCTAGGATGTTATAGACATTGGGGTATGACAGACAATTGTAATAGATAATTCTAAGGGTAAGAATGAGCACCAAGATCAGGATCATAATAAAATGCACTATGACAGGAACGAGGGTTGTTTTGAAGGAGGTCGTGGAAGAGGACATGGATATTGAGGTGGATATGGAGGACGAGGCTGCGATGGAGGAAGAAGCGAGTTTCCTCGAGGAACGTGCTATACATGTGGATCCCCTTATCATTATAGGTGCAAATATCCCTAGAGTGCTACATGTTCTTTTTGCGGAAAGAATCATAGCTATGAGGAGTGCCCAAACTTATATGAGCATATCAGTTACAACATAAATAGGAGAACAAAGGCGCAGGGATGGTTAAGATCTAGCGCGTAGAGGAAAATAAGTGGATGCCCAAGATAACACCAGAACCTGAGTCTTTAACTGTAAAGATTACCACACACGCTGAAGTGGCACACATAAGAGAGGCATTATACCAGAAACCTATGATCACTAAGGAGGAGGTTTTGCATGCAAGGTACCCAGATCCAGCTCATCAGAAGGAGGTTTATCAGGATACCATGGAAGTGCTAAAAAATCTTCAGGGTGAAATACAATACTTAAAGGAGCAAAAGAAAGCATCAGAGACAGTCCAAACTGATATCGATGATCTGAGAGAAGTATGCAAAATGTTGCGCCAGGAGAACATCATCCCACTATTAGGAAGTTGGTTAAAAGGGAACACTCCATGCGCAAGTATTGAGATAGGACGACAAATCCTGCATGTAAATCTTCCCCCTGATAGCATTGGCTATGACAAGGAAATTACTCTGAATGTTGTTGTGAATGGATGACTGTTGAGCAATAAATTGATAGATACAGGTGCAGAAGTAAATGTGCTTACGTTAGATGCATGGGTACAAATGGGGAGACCCTCATTGCAACCATCATCTAATGTGTTGTTTATGGTGAATTGAACTAAGGCCACTCCCATAGGAGTTTTGAAGGATGCATCTATAACTATACAAGGGGCCAAGTTCACTAGGGATTTTGAGGTATTAGCACTTGCGGAAGCAAACAATTTTCCAACCTTGCTTGGATGCCCTTGGTGTTATGTGAATAATGCCGACTTGAGATTCAAGAAGGGGTATATCAGCTTTGATAACAAGGAGGAAAGGGTTGTGATACCTTTGATAGATGGGAAGTCTACACCATATGTTGAGCCTCTAAGTGAGGAGGACTTAAACAGAATCTATTTCCGCACTTTTCAGGATCCAGAGGTCAATGAGCCATCAAAGGAAGGCATCCTATAGTGGGAGGATTCTCATTCCATCAGTGATACTATGAGTATTGCTTATGACAATTGAGGTCATGGTACATATGAACTAGTAGGACGTGAGGTGAAAAACGTGGTTGCATGCAAGAAGGGACTTCGTTCTATTTGACGGATAGGATGTGTAGTACCCTGGTATACAGGAGCAGAAGATCTTCCTGTATTTTTGGAAGCCATGGAGGCACAGTGCATAGACCAGGTTAAGAGAAGAGACATGTTAGCATATGTCTTGCGCGGGACAACAATGCGCTGGTGGTTAGTTCATAGAGATAATCTTACAGAGTGGAAGGAGATCAGAATTGCCCTATCTACTAGGTTTGTAAGAAGCAATGCACCTACGTAGATATGCACTTATAATGGTGATCAACCTGTTCAACATCACATTCAACAGTTTGAGAGACTCTGGACAACGGGACAGGAAGCATTACCACCTTCACTCTAGGTGCACAAATTGTATTCTACTCTACAAGGATGCACACGCACTTGGTATGTATATGTAGAAGTACATAGAGAGACTGGGAATTGGCAAAATTTGACTACAGGAATGATCTAGACCTTTGACTATTTTTCTTCCCAACCTTCAATAAATGGGGCATTAAAATTTGTCAAGCGGTTAACCATGGGAGATAGTGCAAAGGCGGAGGAACTCATACAAGAATTAATGGGCGAGTCAGAACCAGGCGTGCATTTTGAAGAAGAAGGAGAAGACTCCATATTGTTTGATCATGCTTATCTTAAGAAAGAAAAAGGTAAGATGGTGTACATCATGGATGATGAAGAAGTTGAAAATTTGGATATTGACCATTCACATGGGGCGCGCAAGGTCTTGAATAGTGCAGATAAGGATACACGCGCATGCCATGAACCAATGAAGACCAAAAAGGTCAATATAGGATCGAAGGCTAAGCCTAAGGAGGTCATAATTGGAGACTACTGGTCAAACTTAGAGGTGGCAAAGATCATTGAGTTACTCAGGGATTATCATGACTTATTCCCTCAAGGGTATCATGAACTTAAAGGTGTGCATGAATCACTTGGGGAAATGAAGATAAAGCTTAAGGAAGGTGCACGCCCCGTGAGAAAGAGACCTTACATAATGAATCTTAATTTACGTGAAAAGGTAAAAGAAGAAATTGATAAAATGTTGAAATATGGAATTATCAAGCCCCTTGACGAGTTAGAATGGGTTAGTCCAATGGTGATCAGTATAAAAAAGGATGGACGAGTTAGAATATGTGTGGACTACATAGAGCTAAATGATGCATGTGTAATAAACCCATTCCCTACACCATTTACTGAGGGAATACTAGAGGGAGTTGCAGGGCACGAAATATATTCTTTCACAGATGGGTTTTCTGGGTATCATCAGGTTAGGATTGTTTAGGAGGACCAGGAAAAGACAACATTTACTACTGAATGGGGCAGATTTGCCTATACCGTAATGCCTTTTGGATTGAAAAATGCACCTGCTATATTCTCGCGTATAGTTGTTCAGGCATTCAAAGATTTTATTCACAACTTTTTGTAGGTTTATCTAGATGATTGGACAGTATATGGGCTTGTGAAAGATCATTGTGATAATCTACGCTTGATGTTTGAATGATGCAGAAAATTGAGTATCTCTTTAAACATCAAGAAGTGCATATTTGCTACACCTTTTGGAATATTGTTAGGGCATATAATCTGCAAGGAAGGGTTGCTGGTTGATCCAGCTAAGGTTGCAATCATTTTAGGCCTGGAAGCGCCTACCAATCAAACTGAGGTGCACGAATTTTTGGCTCATACAAGTTACTATCGAAATTTCATCAAAGGGTATGCCAAATTTTTTGCACCCTTGGAAGAATTACTAAAAGGGAAAGGTACATTTTATTGGGGAGAACAGCAGCAACGCGCGTTTGAGATATTAAAAGAGAAAGTTACTACCACACCCATTATGCATTTTCCCTCATGGGATAAACCATTTCATGTACATGTGGATGCTTCTGGCATGGCCATTGACCAAGAAAGGTGGTCGCAAGTGAACACCATGTGGTTGCACATTGCCAAAAAGATGTTCGAAGGACTCGTCTACAACATTTCAGGGTATATCGTAGAGACAATCATTGAAGAAGCATGCACAGGAGGAAAGATCAGCTTCGGAGCTGTTGTATTATCACTAGTGTTCATGGAGATCAGAGTGCCTGATGGACCGAAGGAGAAGGTATGGGAGTATCCGATGGAACATAAATCACCTGCAGAATGCTTCAAGAAGTACCTATGTGAGGGATCCATAACAAAGCAGGTTAAGCAACGAGCCTAGAAGTGGTATGATAGGCTCCGTGCGGATTTTGAGGAAGAATGGCGCATCCCCAAGGACTTTCCTTTAATGGTTGGAAAGGCAGTTCAATTTGATGTATACCATCATTTCTGTATAGTGCGGTTTGCAATGAAAGATGGGGCATAAAGTCCTTGGTGCAAGTTTCCATATGTATTCACAACAAGGTACTTCCAGGCATCAGTACATAGGTTTACAGACTCGCGGTGACTGATGTTCAACGCGGATAAGGTAGACTGCGACTACCACACACTAAGGAAGAAATATGTGTATCCAAGGCAGGGTTCATATGTTGAAAGACTTATTTATGATGCTTTGAGCATTAAACCAATAAGTTTGGCGGTGGGAGATATTGGAGCAGCGCTGATGTATCTCCAACTGAAGCCAAAGATGGAGAATAACAAATATGTGGAAGGTGATTTCACACTTCCAGCACCACCAAAGGGAAAGCATACAATGGAGAACATCCTAGTGCTTAAGCCCACAGAGCCAATTGAAGTGGAGGATGAGGAGGAGGAGCGCGAAGATAGTGGTGGTTTGGAGCATAGAGGTAGGAGACATCCTACAAATAAGGGTGAGCTGAGTGCGCCACTACACCACCTCAGCCACAAGAGGGGGATGATGAGGACATGAATGCAATCCAAGGGGAGCACAAATTTAAGAGGGTGTTTAGGAGAACAAGTACCCAAGGTGCTACTCCAACCACGGTGCGCAGATCACCCAAACTCTCTCCACAGAAGGAGGCAACTGTAAAAAGGAGGAAACTGAAGTTAAATGAGGAGGCAGAAGATTCAGAGGAAAGCGTGCCTAATTATCCTACACTTCTAGAGAACATAGAAGAACTGGGTGAGGAATCAAAGGAAATAGGAGAGGATGAGAAGGGACTAGAGGAGATAGCTATAGAGAATGTTCAGGACATGGAGACACAAGTCCCAAATTTGGAAGCTAAAGTCCCTAAGTAGCAACGGTCTAAAAGAACAAGTGGAGAGCACATTCCACCAGCCATGGGGTATGCAGAGGATGTAGGTAAAATTGTCTGCGCCCACTTCCAGAGCACAATAGCATAGAAGGATTTATTTGGCTGGGAGCTAATGGATGAGGATATGGCATACTGTGTGCACTCGGAAGCAACTATCATGGTCAATGCACACCCATATGGATGAGCCTGACTTTGATATATGCAAAGAGTCATGTGTTTCAAGATGGCTAAAGAAGGCACCACAATCTAGACATATGATAGTAAAGCCTACTGTCTTGTTAGATGAGTAAGTCAGCAATGCATTGGTAAAGGTTTCTACTGAAGTTGCAAGGAGAAACATGGATAAAGCTGCAACAATAAGAGCGTTGCATGAGGAGCTCAAGACAAAGGATGCAGAGATAGTGCACATCACGCAAGAGAGGGACTTAGTGTGGAAGAAGAATGAAGTATTTATCAACATCACAAAGGAGATTGGGGACAATGTCATAAGAGCCAGGCCACATTTGGAGGCCAAGGTACCACAGACGTTTCCTTCAATGATACACTATGTAGGAAAGTTGGTGGACTTGGTACTTGAAGATGAACCTCTATGCATACCAGTGCCAAAGAGCTCAGAACAAGAGGTAGGGTGAGAGAAAGTGTCAGTGATGCGAAAGATTACATCATATGAAGGGCTGATGCAAGTGCTACAAGAGGTATTGAAGACAACAAACCAGACTTTAAACATCTGCACAACTCCAGAGGCGCTTATCAATATAAAGACCCTTGAAGAAAGCAATAAGGTCCAGAGAGCAATGAAGGACGAAACATTGGGCCGATGTAGAAAGATTGTCAATGGTTAAGCAAAAGTGTGAGGCCCTAGGTAGCAGCACAAGAGCCGCATAAGACTCGGCTGGAAGAGTTTGGGAAGCTCATTACGTAGAAAATGGATCTTTTAGAAGGAAGAATGACATCAATGTCCAACATTGTGTTGGTTCTGTAAAATGAAAAAGGAGAGATTGCAAGGAATGAGTTGGAATCCATTGTTGTGGACATTCCAGAGAAAGCAAAATAAGCACTCGCTGAATGACAGACCTTGGAGGCCAAAATAAAGGAGTATCCAGAGTTGATCCTTCAAGCTGATACAAAGGATGCTGCCTCTTAAAACATTCTTTATTCATCTGTATTCTTTCTTATTCTTTCCATTTAATATTCTTTACTTCAATTTTTTTGGAGATACCCATTGTCGGGGTGACAATGTGATTAGTGTGGGGTAATGTTGATCAAAGAACACTTGACATAACTCACACAAGAAGTCTACGTGGGAAAACAGGCCAGGTCTAAGGGCACGAATGGATAAGAAGAACACACACGCAGAGGGCAAGTTCAGCATTCGGGACTTAGCCTATTTTGAGCATGACGACCTATTTTTAGAAGATGGCATGCGGAACACACCAACGATGCAAGGACGTGTGCGCGTGCCACACATTGTCTATCTTTAGAGGATTGGATCGAAGCTTGTTTTGCATGGAGGTGAGCTAAGAATAGGATCGTCACTTTAGTTAACCGCAAGAGGTCTATAGATAGCACACTTGCATGTGTGGCTATGCCTGTAAACAATGCGTGGCTATTAATAGCATGCGACCTATTTTTGGAATAGAGAAGTGGTGAAGGGAAAGTCCCCACCCTATATATATGATATATGATGCACATAGATACATCATATATAGGGTATGATGCAAATCACATAGATAGAGATATTAGAGAGGTATACGAACTAGGATTACTGTATCAGACCCATATGTGCATTGGTATAGAATGTCATTATTGTAAGGAGCTTATGTGTTTATTAATAGATGGAAGTTATTGGGCTGAATCTAAGTGTTATTCCTATGTGAAATCAAGCAGTGCATGTTCTTGATTCAATCATGATTATTGTTTAAACTTGTTCTTTCATAAATCTGAATAGGGTATGCATTGTAGAATGATGGATTAGTTATGGATCTATATGTTTATTCCTTCATCACACTAACATCCTGCTACAATAACCCTAAAGAGGGACCTGGTACCTTTGCGTGCTTCGGGTGAGCGCTCAGTCTAGGTTGAGTGATGTGCCAGCGCAACTAGGGTGTTATCTAGTAAAATTCTAGGCTGCATCACACATGTCGCAAAAGACTATCCTGAGCACATTTTTATTCATGCGGGGTCTTTAATTCGGAGATGCCTAAGTCTGAAACTTGGACGAGTTGTTTAAAATAGCATGGGATGCTATTTTGGACAACAATGTTCAGAATAAGAGATGCAACATCATAAAGGCATTGAATTCTATGCAAAATTGTTTAGGACAACTCTTAGAGTGGCTTTGTACACTCCAATTGTGGATTCCTAAGGCTGCGGGTCCCATGTAAGGGGTAAGCTAATTTTTTTGAGCAGGTGATCGGAGAAGAGAAACAATCAAAACATATGATAGTAAAGCCTACTGTCATGTCAAATGAGCAGGTCGGTAATGCATTGGTAAAGGTTTCTACTGAAGTTACAAGGAGAAACATGGATAAAGCTGCAACAATAAGAGCGTTCTGTGAGGAGCTCAAGACAAAGGATGCATAGATAGCGCACATCACGCAAAAGAGGGACTTAACGCGGAAGAAGAATGAAGTATTTATCAACATCGCAGAGGAGATTGGGGACAATGTCATAAGAGCCAGGCCACACTTGGAGGCCAAGGTACCATAGATGTTTCCTTAAGCGATACACTATGTAGGAAAGTTGGTGGACTTGGTACTTGAATGATGAACCTCTGTGCATACCAGCGCTAAGGAGCTCAGAACAAGAGGTAGGGTGAGAGAAAGCGTCAGTGATGCGAAAGATTACATCATATGAAGGGTTGCTGCAAGCGCTACAAGAGGTATTGAAGACAGACATACTAGACTTTAAACATCTGCACAACTCCAGAGGTGCTTATCAATATAAAGACCCTCGCAGAAAGAAAGCAGATAAGGTCTAGAGAGCAATAAATGAGAAGAAAATTGCATTGGGCTGTGCAGAAAGATTGTCAATGGTTAAGCAGATAGCGTGAGGCTCTGGTGGCAACACAAGAGCCGCATAACCTTGGAGGCCAAAATAAAGGAGTATCCAGAGTTGATCCTTCAAGCTGATATAGAGGATGTTTGCCTCTTAAAACATTCTTTATTCATCTGCATTCTTTCTTATTCTTTCCATTTAATATTCTTTACTTCAATTTTTTTGGAGATACCTATTGTTGGGGTGACAATGCGATTAGTGTGGGGTAATGTTGATCAGAGAACACTTGACAGAACTCACACAAGAAGTCTGCGCGGGAAAGCAGGTCAGGTTTAAGGGCGCAAATGGATAGGAAGAACACACACGTGGAGGGCAAGTTCAACATTCAGGACTTAGCCTATTTTGAGCATGAAGACCTATTTTTAGAAGATGGCATGCGGAACACACCAACGATGTAGGGACGTGCGCACCACACATTGTCTATCTTTAGAGGATCGGATCGAAGCTTGTTTTGCATGGAGGTGAGCTAAGAATAGGATTGTCACTTCAGTTAACTACAAGAGGTCTATAGATAACACACTTGCATGTGTGGTTATGCCTGTAAATGGCGAGTGGTTATTAATAGCATGCAACCTATTTTTGGAATAGAGAAGTGGTGAAGGGCAAGTCCCCACCCTATATATATGATGCAAATCACATAGATAGATATATAGAGAGAGGTATACGACGGGATTACTGTATCAGATCCATATGCGCATTGGTATAGAATGCCATTATTGTAAGGAGTTTCTATGTTTATTAATAGATGGAAGTTATTGGCTGAATCTAAGTGTTATTCCTATGTGAAATCAAGTAGTGCATATTCTTGATTCAATCATGATTATTTTTTAAACTTGTTCTTTCATAAATCTGAATATGGTATGCATTGTAGAATGATGGATTAGTTATGGATCTATATGTTTATTCCTTCATCACGCTAACATCTTGCTACAACAACCCTAAAGAGGGACCTAGTACCTTTTTGTGCTTCGGGGTGAGCGCTCAGTCTAGGTTGAGTGATGTGCCAGCCGCGACTAGGGTGTTATCTGGTAATTCTAGGCTGCATCACACATGCCGTGAAATACTATCTCGACCGCTTTTTTATTATGCAGGTCTTTAATCCGGAGATGCCTAAGTCTAAAACTTGGACGAGTTGTTTAAAATAGCACGGGGTGCTATTTTGGACAACAATGTCCAGAACTAGAGATGCAACATCATAAAGGCATTGGATTCTATGCAAACTTGTTAGGACAACTCTTGGAGTGGCTTTGTACACGCCAATTGCGGATTTAAGGTTGCGGTCCCATGTAAGGGGTAAGCTAATTTTTTTGAGTAGGTGAGGGAGAAGAGAAATAAGATATCTTAGCATTAAAAGGGTCCCATGAATTTTTATTATTCTCCTCAGAGATAAAATATGAGTCTTTAGCACTAACAAAAGTATGGTCCCATGAATCCCAAATAAATTATTGGAAGGAAAAATTGGGAGGGAAGCTTGAATATAAATGTCAAGTGTCATTGAAGCTCCCTGAAAATTTAAAGTAGTTGGTTTTTTTTCATGCCCTCAACTGCTTTATGGGGCAAAAAATTCTCTCCCTAAAGTATGACTGTTGAGAAATTTTAGGAGTTTTGTTGGGTTTTAACAATAACAATACATTTTTTTAACACGAGACCACATTTCCTAGATAAATAGAAGCAACAACGCCAACATGGAACCACCCTCTAAGGCTATGGTCCCATGCAAGAGATAAGTTAAATATTCTCGAGCAGGTATGAGAGAGAAAAAACAAGGTATTTTAGTGTTAATAGGGTCCCATGAATTTTTATCTTTCTTTGCAGAGACCAAATATTAGACTTTAGCAGTTAGTAAAAAAAAGGTCCCATGAATCCCGAATAGATTATTGCAAGGAAGAATTGGGAGGGAAACTCAATGAGAGATGACAAGCGGTAGAAAAAATCCAAAAAAAATTAAGCAGCCGCATTTCTTTTGTGGCCCCCCTTGCTTAATGGGGATGGAAAGTCTCTCCCTAAAATATAGCTGCTAAGAAATTTCAGGACTTACATTTTTTTTTTATTGATAAATGCTATTTACCAGAGCTTTGAACTAGGGGCTGGATGGGGGTCACACCCTTACAGTAAGGAGAAAAACATATACAAAAAAAAATCCGTTAACCATATAGGGACTGAATAGAGTAAAAGCAAAACATAGGCAAGATATACATTTAGCATCGACATAACAAAAGACAACGAGATTATAAAGAAAATAGCTAAAATTAGCTATCAGAAACCTCTATGATCTCCACAGGCTTGGTTTCCACGACCGCAACCTTTCGCTCATAGAACTTGCCGCAAGAGCCAAGTTTGACAATTCTCGCAAGGAAGGAATAAGAGGAATTGGCCTTTGCATGAAATTTGAGGACTTATGTTGGGTTTAAGTAACAAGAGTAATTAGACTAGATCTCCCAATTTAATAGAAGTAAAAGCAATAGCCCCCTCCATAGGACCACACTCTAAGCCCCATAGAATACTTGGTCACGCCGGAATTATTAAAATCATTCAATTCAATTCAATCGTGAAAGAGACAATAACGACACTACCTAAGACCTATACTATTAAAATCCTCAAATCACGGCGTGATATTATATCCCACTACCTACCCCATTAAATTTGAAATTAAATTAAATATCCAAAACACCATTATAAGGTTACCCGCACACTTGTTCAAGAACGTTGCGGTTATTGTGTTGGTTAGATGTAGCCGCGACCAAAAATCAAAAGGCGGCCCTGGTTTTGGTATAGCTGTTCATCAAACCCTGATCTACTGTCACAGGTACTTTTGGTATTATTTTTTATTTCCTCATTTGATTTTCAGGTTAAGTATTTCCTTTAGGTTGTGAACAACTTTCTGAATGTTTTTGGCATTGAGGTTTGTATTTTTGGCCTTGTTTCTTTATAAGCTTTATTTGCCTCGAGCTGGATTTTTCTCGGGAGCTTATTGTAATTCTTTTGCATGTCCAACCATTGCTAGGGTTTGGCCGTCTATTTGAAACCCTAGTTTTCGATCAAGGGTTTGACGTATCTCATAGATTTGTTTTCAAATTTTCATTTACTGCCGTTTTTGTTTCTTTTGAGTTGTTTTGCGAGGGGTTTCTGCTAGGACAGATATAAGCGGGTTTGACTTTTTTGAAACCCTCGAGAAATCATGGCATCGGCCATTTTGTTTTGCCTTTCTTTGATTTTGTTTGCCTTTGTTTTGGCTGCCTGCCTCTTCAACATATATTTGAAACCAACTTAATTTCTCACGTTTAGTTGCTTTTTTTTTCAATGTTTTTGTTGTCTGCTTGAGATTGCGGACGGCCATGTTAGGGTTTGGGTGGCTATTTGAATACCGTTTGATTTTAGGGTTTGGTAGCCATCTCAAACGATTGTCTCTAGAAAATCTTTATTTATATATGAACGCTGGAACTTAGTTTTTACATTTATTAATGTTAAAGTGAATTGTATTAGGTTTTCGCCGGTTAAAAAATGGGTTATGTTCTTGTGGAATTTCGTTCATCTGACATGGTTACAAAACCAAGTGCAGCATTCAAAAGCCGTGCACTGTAGAACCTGTGGTGCGTTTTTTTGTACGCCCGAGACGGTGTTGGGATCTAAAGGCTTTCTTATTTTCTGTATAAGGTAAGGACACTGAACTGTATCAGTTGTATAAGAATACTTTTTTTGTCATTTTTTTCCTCTCTTTGTTCATATGATCTGTTGCCGCATTCGAATTCGTGTTCGAATTTGCCGATGATTAAATTCGTGAAAAATTCGCCGGTAAAAAAATCAGCGATTAAATTCGTGATTAAATTCGACTATGAGAAATATACATTTTTATTAAATATATAAAAACAAAAGATAAATTCACATTTCAAAAGAGAGATAATATCACATTTCATTGATTTCATAAGTAGCTATTACAATAATTTGATTGAAAGCAAAAACTTCAAAAAACTTGTGCTCGCAGCTGCATACTAATATTCGAAATGTTGTCAAAAAGTGATGGATCAAAATCTCAAACTTCCCTATCTAGTATGGGCTAAGTTCTACTTATTACATCAAAAAGCTCTAAATCATCTAGAGCACTTGGCTCAATCTCATCATCACTAGAAACATCATCATTACCAACATCACTAGATTCACCCTCATGTCTATCGGCATCACCAACAAAATCAAGATCATCTTCATTATCTTGAGGAACATCCTGAAGCTTTTTTTTCTTTGAAGTGCATGCATCTTTTGCCACTTTTTTCATAGTCAATCGCAAATTACTACGAACATAAACAAGGTCGCCCAGTTTACCTCATAACAACCTATTCCTTTTTTTTTATTGAACATGGTCAAAGCTGCTCCAATTCCTCTCACATGTTGATGCACTTACCCCTTGACTCAAGACTCGAATTGCAAAATGTTGTAGTTCAGGGGTATCTGCTCCATAGAATCTCCTCCATTCATCACCATCCATGTCTTCCCTGTCATCTACTGCTGATTGGGTTCCAAACAACCCATCCCCTCTCCTGTATGCTCTAAGTTGCTCTCTGGTTTTCTTTGCAACATCTCGATTTGGAACAAGCTTTTCAATGGCTGCATAAATCCCACTCATCACTTCACGATCACTTTCTCTTTCAATGTGATAGAGTGTCGGCTCCAAATAGCATGTTGCTGCATGCAAATGAGTATGCATCATCCTCCATCTTCCATCACAAATATCCCATATCTCACTATATTTTGCTTCCACATTATTGAATGTCTTCTGGATGTCTTCTTTGCAACGGTCCATACCCTCATAAACCATGCCCATACAAGGGGTATCGCCATCAACCATGCGGAGCATACGAACAATGGGTGCACACATTTTTAAGACCTTGGCTGCATTTTCCCAAAAGTTAGAGCTCAAAATGATTTGCTCCACCTGTTTACCTTTAGATTCTTTTGCAAGAACTGAATCTTCCCAATCTTTGCTGCAAACAACAGTTCGAAGGGCTCCTTTCTGCTCAACAACTCTTTTCAAAGTGATATAAAAGGAGGCAAATCTTGTGTCACATGGCTTCAGCAACTCCTTAGATGCATGCCTCCTATAGATACTCAATGTGAGGCGATGGTTTCTAATAAAATTAGCAATTGTTCTTCCTCTTTGAACTGCTTCATGTACCCAAGGGAATTTGGTTAAGTCGTGGAGTAGTAAATCAATACAGTGGGCTGCACAAGGACTCCAATATATATGTGGGTACTTCTCTTCTATCAATTTCCCAGCTCCCACACAATTGCTAGCATTATCAGTCACAACTTGAACTACACTTTCTACACCCACTTCGAGAATTGCTTTATCCAAAATGTTGAAGACATACTCTGAAGTTTTTTTGTGTTCCATGGTGTCAATAACTTTTAGAAATACAACACCTTTAGGGCAATAAACAAGCACATTGATGAGGGGTCTTTGACACATGTCTGACCAACCATCACTCAAAATGGTGCACCCTGTTAACTTCCAAGAGTCTTTAATATCTGCCAATTTTTCAGTGACCCTATTTTTTTACCTCTTCAAAAGTGTAGTCCTCAAAGCCTCTGACCTGGAGTTGTATAACCTTTTCCAAATTTAATGGATTGCTGAACTGCATTTTTGAAATAAGGACTCCTAGCGACATAAAATGGAATGGCAGATTCATAAAAGAAATCAGCCCATGCATCATCAACTTCCTCTTTTTCAACAGGTTTCCAAAAGCTATTCAGTGTCGCTGCCCCCAGTACTAGATGTTGGCATTACAGAGCTTGTGGACTTGGTGGAGGAGACAGAAGTATTTGGCACTCTGGGCCTAGAAAGCTCGCCTTGAATTCGTTGTTTTTTTTGCGCCCTTTGCTGATTTACAACTAATGAATGCTTGTAGTCTTTCTCCACCTTCTTTTATTTCAGGAGTGACATTCCGTTCAACACCGCCTCCTGAACCACCCGGTATGCCAAGAAGGTGGTCCATTACTCTTGTCAATGTCCCACTAAAAGAATGTTGACATAAATTGCACGTGAGATTGCTTGTCCAACCCTCGCGGCTCACGTATTTCCATCCCGCTGCATTTGATTTTGGAGGCGCCATACCAATACAACAACCTGCATTTTTTGAAAAAAATAAACAAAGAATTAAAAATAAATAAATTTAAAAAATCAAATCATACAAGAATTATTATCATGTATTTAATTTAAATGTATGATAATAATAATTATCGGATAATTATTATTATCATACATTTCAATCTTTGATTTAAAATATATATAAATACCTTCAATTTAAGGATATAAAATATTAAATTTTTATAAAATATATTATATATATTTTTATCAATCTAATATATAATTTTTCAAAGGATATTATATATCATTTTTTTATAAAATACATTATATAACATAATGATATAAAATATATTATATTTTTTTTTATCGATCTATTATGTAATTTTTTATAAAATAAATTATATATTTAATGATAATTTATATAATAAAATACATTATTTAAATTCATATTTTATTATATAATTTTAGATGTCACTATATTTTATAAAATTATATATATATATATATATATATATTTAGAAATTAATAAATAGATAAGTATTTAAGTTTAGTATAGTTTAAAATTATTAAAACTTCAAACTTTAAAGAAAAACTGTATGTGTACAGTAAGGTGTAAGTGTAACCATTCAAATAATAAATTTAATATATATTTTTATTCATAAAAAAATTTAATATATTAAAACGTTAAATTTTTAAAACTTAAGACATTGATTTTTAATATTAATATACTAACCTACGTTTGTTTATAAAAACAAATCAAATAGAAACCAGTTACAGGCTACAGCGGACCTACCTGTGATTCGTAGATGGCGGACGCAAATCTCTCCAGGCTCCAGCAATGGTTACAGGCTCAAACGCAAATGCAGGTTTCTTGTCAAATCCTTGCAGCAACACAACGTCAAGCAAATGGTGGACGCAACTGCAGACTAACAGACGTTCAACAGGCTCGAGTTCAAATGCGGACGCTTCCAACCTCAGACAACCTCGAACAATGGCGGACGCAAATGGTGTGAAGATAATTATGTTGTGCAGGAGATTTTATAGAACAATAAAGATGCAGAAACCCTAAAACGCGTTACGCGGGGACAGAAAAACCCTAAAACCGAACTTTAAAAGTTTTTATTGTATTTTCAACGCTTTTCAAGCACGTTTTTCAAAGTATTACAGAAAAAATTGAAGTCCGAAAATAAACACGAATTTAATCGCGATTTTCAACGCATTTAATCCACCCTGTTAAAATCCGGCGAATTTCGAATTTATTCCTTGAAGTTCGCCAAATGCGGCAACTTAGGTGAGTAGAGCTTACATTCGTAAGTTTAGTTCATCACAAGTTTGGTTTCAATGGATACATCACCTAAACATAAATGCCAATGCTACAGAAAACCCAAAGCACATGAATCTGGTGTACCAAATTAATGACACTTAACAGCTTTGTTTGGCATACCAGAGTCGGGGTTTCCTTTTATTTCTTCTTTCTTCTATATCTTATATTGGTGTTTTTTAACTTATACACAGTTTAATAGATATTTTATTGTTTTCAACATGTCCTTCCATTGTGGAGTTGCCCTTTATCAACTGTTGAAAATGCTCGTTTTGAACATCAAATGCTTACCCATGAATGTTTGAGTACTTTGTTGTCAGGAGTGTGCTTTAGGGCAGTTTTTCCCTAGCCAGCTATGGTGCATATTCTTGCAGGAAGGGTCAGCCCGTTTTGTGTGAACTACTGAGACATTTAGCAACCATCTTTAGAATTTTGTGTCAAGAGTGAGGGCAAGTATCTCTTTGAATAGGTGTTTATTCCTGTTGATATAAATGAGGATCGAATTGCCCTTGACTTTTAGAGTTTCAAGTTTTAGCTGAATTGTTGGCATATCTTCATCTGACCAGCTCTTCTTCTAGTCTTATCACAAAATCTATACCTTGTTGAACAGTAGTGCTAAGGTTACTTCAATCACTGTCATTTTTTTGTTTATTTTTTATTGTTTGAAATTTAAGTTGAAGACTCTTATTTCAATTACATTTGAAAGATTCATGATTGTTCCAGATCAATATTTGTGCTTTAATGCTCTCTATTATTTGTTTCACATATGCTTCCGGGATTTAGGTGGGGTGTGTATGGAAGAGCTAACATGGTTTGTTTCTTCTGTGAGATGCACTTCCTTGCATCATTTCACAAAAATGCAGGAGTTCAAGTGTTTGGCATCAAGATTTCTGCAGAAAAATGGACAGCAAGAAGTTTCTGCAAATTGTGGAAGAAAAGAAGAAGAAAGCTCTTCAGCGGAAGGAGGCCCCTTTGAAATGGGAGCAAAAACTTGAGGCTGCGGCGAAGGCAAAAGCAGATGCAGAGGCTAAGGAAAGGGAAGAAAGAAAGTTGAAGAACAAACATAAGAAGAGAAGCTCGCCAGACTCTGGTGATGAGAGTGATAGAGAAAAGAGGTTGGAGAAGAAAGCTCATAGGAAGCACAGAAAAAGGAGTCACTCAGAATCTTCTGATGACAGTGAAAAAGAACAACCGAGAAAGGCAGATAAAAAAACTCATCGCAGATATAAGAGAAGTACAGGTTCAAGTGATGATAGTGAATATGACAGAAGAATAGACAAGAGGTCTCGTAAGTGGCATAGGAAAGTAAACAGTGATTCTGAGTCCAACTCTGAAAATGATCAAGGGAAGAGGTCAGGCAAGATGGGTCATAGAAGACATGGAAGGAAAGAACTAGGATTGAATTCAGGTGATGAAAGCAGTGATGGCCATGATAAGCGAACAGATAAAGGGGTTGGCATAAAGCACACAAACACATCATCTGACTCAGATGCTGAAAGAAATCAGGAGGAAGGGTTTAAGAAAAAGAGGCACCACAAGAGGCACAAGCATAAGCACACAAAGAAGCAAAGAAGGGATGGCTATGATACTAATACTGACATGGAAGCATCTGATTACTATGATGATAGATTGGCAAGAATGAAGAGGAAAGAGCATAGAAGCAGGCGAGATTTCTCTTTTTCTGAGAGACTTGTAACGTCTGATCATGAAGGATCTTTCAGTGATGAAGAGAAATCAGCAAGACCAAGGAGGAAGCATCACAAAAGGCACTGGCGGGAGCATCCCGGTTCTGAAAAGATTGTAATGGCTGATTCTGAAGGATCATTGAGTGATGAAGATAGACGCACAAGATCAAGAAAGAAACACCACAGAAGTCACAGACGGGATCGGTCTACTTCTGCAAAGTCTGTGACATCTGATTCTGAAGGAGGCAAAGAGAACCGCAAGGGCAAGGATCGTCATGCAGTGGAGTTCTTGGATGATCACTCTTATGGCTATAATATCTGTGATGATGAACATGTCAAAACAAAGAGGCAAAGGAGATCTCATGATCGCCGCCACTCTCGTCACCACCATCACCATCAGGACTCCAGTGCAAATGGGAGAACACCAAAGCATTCCTCTTCTCCGGTGCCTGTTAGTGAAGTGGATGGGATCCATCAACGCGAGGTGTATCATGATTCCAATAATGTGCCAGTCTGATGTGTTATTTCTGATGCACAGTCATAGGAATGATTTTTTTTTCGTGGAATGGTTTTTTTGGTAGATGGATTATCTTTGCCAGACGTTCAGCTTAGACTTATATCAGTTTGATCATGCCTTTTTCACGTAATTCAGTGGAATGAATTCTTAGATAATAACTTCACAAGTATTGGGAGCGATGGCTCTTTTATGAATATTAGTGTTTTGTTTTTCTTTTGACATTGCATGTTAGGTTAATTTTGGAAACACGAGTAATTTTGTGTGGTTATTAGAATATTGGTGATTTTCTTAATTACAAAGAAAAGTAAAACACCTGAAGGAGAGGATGCTTTAATCAGTTCTATGAGGTATCTTTTGTTCCTTGGGTTTTCTACTATGATGCCAGTAATGATTCATATCTATTTCCTGATAGGTCATCCTATGGGCTATTGGTTTTGCTGAAATATATTTCTTTCATTCCCTTCCTAGATACGCCTTAAAAAAATATTCAACTGCCTTTAAAAATAATCAACCGCCTTTAAAAATATTTAGGATGAGTTGTCCAGGATTTAGATTTATCAAATATGGTTAAGTATTGACAGAAATAAAATCTTAATGTGTTAAGAGGCCTTGTAGCCAGGGGTCTTATATCTCTTATCTTTAGCCTCCTAGTAAGGTGAGCTGATTTTATGTGTTTCTTCAAAACATTTTAACAAATTTGAGTGTTTATAAGAAAGTGATGTTTAGTTATGTAAATTGCTGGCAAGCTTAGTAGTGGTGATGTTTGGGTTCTTTCAGGAATAATTTTGGTGAAATGTCAACTCTGTAATTTACGGAACCCCAATAACATATCCTTGTGGCATATGATGTAAGATGAATTTCTATTTATATACGATGTAGGGAGACTGTAGGGGGGCTATATTTTCTTTTCAATGGTTCAGACTTATGCCAAATTTGTGCAAAATGCATTTGCAAAAAAGATCTAGTAGATCAGATGTTGCTCTCAGTGTTTGCAAAACACCGATGTATGTTGTTTTTGTCATCATTAGGAAAATAGGATTTTTTGGTACTATGTACCATTCATGTATATGCTGTGCATTCTAAGTTAATCCATCTCCTTTGTATATATAATCCAAAAGATACTTTGCTCCAACCATCTGGAAAAGGGAAGTTGTGTCCAGGTTTTATAGTTCAGCACCGGCAAATGGATTATCAAATACATAACACCTTAAAAATCTGCGAATTTGCTTTGGAGGTTTCTTACAGTCTTATGCAACTGTGTGATGATTGTTTCATAGGATTTATTTTCATTTGGATCTCCATTGCCTCCTTCTACATAATCTTCTTCCGACTATGATTCTGAAGTTGAAGTTTCCGTTATTGGAAGTCTATAGAAAATAGACAATTTCAAATTTTGTTTCTCCTAGCGGTTTGTATGGGTCATTTGCATTGATTGTCACTTAATCATATAGAAGTCAACCACATCTGTTCAAAAGTGATTTAAAAGATGTATTGTCAATTATGCCATTGTTTCTGTTTGCCATACTCTAAAAGGTACTCCAAGATATCTATAATGAATCAAGGCATTGTTTCTGTTTCTATACTCTAAAAATGAGTTACACTATAAACACTCCGTATTACCCTAATTTACAAGAAGCAACACTATAAACACTCCGTATTACCCTAATTTACAAGAAGCAATAGGCCTAACATTTAAATCTTGTTAGGAATATTTTGCTAGTGTTCAGGTTGTATGTGGTGTGATGAGTTGTAATAACAACCGAGAAATATTATTTGTTGTAAGAGTTAGTATGTTACATATTCTATAGATATAATATATTTATGTGTGATAAAATAGGTGAGTTATTGGCCACTATATTTTTACATATGAAAGATTGAAGGTGATAAGACTTGTAAGAGATCAATAACCTATATATGAATTGTTTTAGTTTTGAATAATGCAATGCAAGTTTTATTGTGCATTCTCATATGTTAAACTCTTTACCAAATTATTCATTTGGTATCGCAACAGGTGGAGTCAGAATAATGAGTCTTCTGAAAAAGAAATAGAAAACTACAAGCGTTCAAACTTGATATAGATGTGGCCTACACGGTAAAGATCTAAATGTGCAGGTTCTAAGATTGCCCATGTCATTTCTGTCCACTTTCTGAGATTTTGTAGCAGTCCGTTCAAAACTTACCACAATTGCCTCGTGCGATTGTTTTCAATGTGGCTGTTTCATCCTCTAGATTCACGTGCTTTCTTAGCAAGATGTTATTTTCTGCATGCAAAGAGCCATTTCTCCATCGAAGGGCAATGCAATCTGCTTTCATCATGTATCACCACGACTTGCCACATATAAAGAATAAATAGAAGTGCCTTGTGGTTTATGCTTCAAGTCTGTCTGTTCTTTGCTGTAGCTCATGATAAATGTGTTCTCTTTAGCCTGAAGTATATCCTCCCCGTTTAAATTGTCGAAATGCTCATTTAGTGATCATCTAATGTGTTGATTGTGAACAAACGAGTTTGAGTTATAGATTGAGTAGTAGAGATGAGAGAAGGCGACATGTGATAATAGTCGATGTCTATTTGTGGTGCTTCCCATGAAAGCCATTGTATTTGTCATAAAGTAAAATTTCAATATTTGTTTATTAGTTAGATATGTTCAATGGTAAAATTAAGTACTCCGAGTAAGTAGGCAATACTAAATTCTAGACCAAGGGTTTATATTATTTGGTGATTTGTTTTGTAAGCGAGTGCATTATTGGTGACGTGACGTCTCAATTATCTTCAAAATGGAGATTTGAATTTTAGTCGAGAAATTTGAAAGAAAGGATTTCCATACCTATTAGATACACATGTAGTTATAGTTGAAGGAAAAAGGATCTATGGGATGTTGTCAAACCATTTGTAATCACACCTACAAATGCAAATTATCTAGTCGAGCGGATCATCAAAGATCAAAAAGTAATGTGACTATTGGTCTTGGTTTGTCTAAAGCTTACCACCATCATTTTGACTTTGCAAAATCTTCCAAAGATGATGCGAAAATAAATCTTCTAAATAGTATGCCAAAAAGCTTTTCTAGCATTGTTTTTATTTTAAGCAAAATGAATATTAGTTTGGAAGGGATAACATCTTTCCTTGATGAAGGAAATATGAGTGAAAGTTTTGTATCTAAAGAGGTTATGTATGTATGAAATAAAGCAATCACTTCCAAGAAAAATAAAAAAAATGTCAAAGCCTAAACCTACGAAAGACAAGTACACATACTTCTATAGTAAGGAACTAAGGTATGTAATCTTGAATTGTAAAATCGGAGCACTAGATCTTTTAGATGATAAATTAGATGACAAGGTCCTCATAGTCGAGGGAAGTGATTGGGAAGTATATATCCCTCATTGAGTGGTGAAGATTTCTCTTGTCCATGTGATGAAGACTATTTGTACTGCGTTAATAGCATTATACTAGATGGAGGCAACAAAGGTTAGAGGACCATTAATGTCTTCTCGTCAACAACTAGTGACGAGGCTGCAAATTTGATACAATTGCACGTTTGTCACTATTTTCATATTTTGTATGGTGTGCGCAATAAACACCTATTGTAAGCAAAATGATATGAGAGTAGACGACTACAATGATTTTTGTTGTATGTTCTTTTAATGATTGACTAGTGAAACATTCAACATTCACCAACAAGGAAAGCGAGAATAATTTTCATATGTAGGTGATTGTTGAAACTACGTGGTTGGCCGGTGAAAAGCTTATCATTTACTAGAAGTGAACATGTGAGGAGTTGTGTTTGTGTATGTACGTGATCACGCGCAACAAATATCATGAATAGCAAATTGCAGATCTAAAACATGTATGGACATGCAATTTTGTTTTTAGTTCCCTTGGTTTGATCACTTTCCATGTTCACACTAAGGGGTGGAATATTAGACTTATCTTGTTAATGTTCACACTAAGGGGTGGAATATTAGACTTATCTTGTTAATGTTCACACTGTATGTAGTGTGATGAGTTGTAATAACAATTCATAGATATTACTCATTGTAATAGTTAGTACATTATATATTCTATAATTAGAATATGTTTGTGTGTGAGAAGATAAGTGAGTTATAACGGCTCACACTATTTTTAGATATGAGTGGTTGAAGGTGATATGTTTGACTTCTAACTTTTAGGATATCAATCACCTATATATGTATCGTCTTAGTTTAAATAATGCAATCTGAGTTTTATTGTGTATTCACGCATTGAGCTCTTAGCCAAATTCTTCAAAATCTATACTATTTGACTGATGGGGCCGAACAAACAACAAAAAAAGTAATAGACAAAGCAATTTTTTCCAAATAAACTTTTGTAATTCTCCTTATTTCCCTGCATTTGAATTACATAAGAGGACCTCTTATTTGAATTGCAATAGAGTCATAATTACACTTGACTTCTAATACAAACATGACTATTCTTACAATTTTTAGCACTAGTTATTTTTAATAAGTTTTGGAATTTAGCTTTCTAGATCCTACAAACTTGCATACATTATCTACACGCCTAAATTAAATTATTACTTGAGTTTTTATTCAAGTTGACTTAATATTACAAAGTTACAATATTTTAAAATTAAAAAAAAAATCAAAAAACACTTCAAACCCTATTTTTGGGCCTTAGATGGATGATTTCAGCTTTCTAAAATTGTCGTCACATGCCATAAGCAGCTAGTGTTGTTTAACATCCTTTGTCGCCGCAAGACAGACCATCAAATCCACATCATTCTCCTCTGGTTAAAAAGAACCAAGTTCCTGCGAGTTTTTGTGATTGAATTGTTGTAGCTTGTGTATATCAAGTTTCTTCAACTCCCATTCTTAAATCCACACATTTTACTCTTATTGCAAACCTTCCCAATTTGTTGAAACTACCTTGCCTTGTGTTGATTATTTTCTTGTCAAGAACCGACATCACCTTCTCCCTTTTCTTTCTTGGAATATGATCCTCACAATCCACTTCTTCATCGTCTTTCTCTATATCCTTCTCCCCATGAAATGCATATAGATCTGCAACATAAAATACTAGAGAAATATCAAAATTGTGTCATAGACTTACCTCTTATGCATTATCATTGATCTTCTTCACAATTTTATAAGGGCCAATCTTCTTATACTTGAGCTTATTGTATGTTTCTTTGGGAAATCTCTCATTTCCTCAAATAAACCATCACCAAATCTTCTTCTTTAAACAACTTTCGTCTTCTAGTGACATATGTTGTCATTTTATATTTTTCAGTACTCTTGTAATTTCTTCCTTACTATTTCTAGCAATTGTTGAATATGTTATGCAAAAACACCTGCATCATCACGCATCCTACCTAAAATAGGCATTTGTACCAAATCTAGGACACCATTATGAATTCTTCCATAAATAATTTGCAATGGTGACTTACCTATTGATCTATTCACTAAACTATTGTAGGCAAATTCTACTTGTGGTAATGCTAAGTCCCAATGTTTGGGCTTTATCACCAACAATACACCTCATCAAAATTTGTAAGCTCTTAGTCACAACTTATGTTTGTCCATCCGTTTAAGGATGATATGCATTATTGAACTGTAACTTAGTGCCTAATTTTTCCCACAAGGTCCTCTAAAAGTGGCTCAAAATTTTGGTCTCTATCTGAAGTGATAGACTTTGGAATGCCATGCAATCTAACTTCCTTGAAAAATAAATCTGCTACCCTTGTAACATCCTTTGTCGCCTCACATGAAATAAAGTGTACCATCTTAGAAAATGTAGCCACTACAAAAAAAATTGAATCATTACCTCTTTGTGTGCTTGGTAGCCCTAATACAAAATCCATGCTCAATTCTATCCATGGTCTTGTTAGAAATGGTAATGACATGTATAATCCAATGTTTTGTGCATGTCCCTTAAAAACTTGACATATTCTACATCTTGGAACATACCTTACCACTTCTCTCTTCATCTTTGGTAAAAATATTTTTCTTCCACTAATGCTATTGTCTTATTCTTTCCAAAATGATCACACAAACCGCCATTATGCAATTCTCTTAAAATATTATCCCTCATAGATCCAACTGGAATACATAATTGCTTTTCCTTAAAGAGATAATCATCTTACATAAAGTAGTCATAAAATATATTACCTCTCACCTACTATTGGCTTCCTTTGTTGCTCAACAATCCTCCCAAATTCAGGATCATAATCTTACAATTCTTTGATAGCTTCAAACCCAACCACTTCACTTACCATAACAATTAGTAAGGCCACACGTCTATTCAAAGCCTTAGCTACTTGGTTTTGTTTTCCTGATTTATGCTTTAAGACAAATGTATACCCCTGCAAGATGAAACCCACTTTGCATGCCTACTATTCAACATCTTTTGTGCATTAAATTTTTTTAAGGCCCTGTGATATGTAAATAGAATAAACTCCTTTAGCACCAAGTAATGTCTACAATGCCTTAGTGCTTGTACAATGACATAAAACTCAATATCATAAGTGTACTTTTTTCTTACCACATTTAGCTTCTCACTATAATATGTTATAGGCCTTCCTTCTTGACTTAAAACAACACTGAGTCCCACATGTGAAGCATCACAATCAACTTTTTTTTGATAAAATTAGGTAAGGCCAAAACAAGTGCATTTGTTACTTTCTTCTTTAATAATTCAAATCTCTCATTCGTTGCCCTTGTCCATACAAACTCTTTTCCCTTCATGCATTCTGTTATTGGTGCCACAATATTACTATTTTTTTATAAACTTTATGTAAAAAGTAGTTAATCCATGGAAACTTCTTACCTCTGTTTTTCTTCTTGGGATATCCATTCAATACTTGCATTTACCTTTCCTTCGTCCATCTTCTGAAACTATAAACCCTAAAAATGGCAAGCTCCTTTGCATAAACTTGTACTTCTTCAAAATTGCATATAAAATCTCTTTCCTTAACACTTCCAACACCATTATCAAATGCACTAAATGCTCCTCTTTACTTATATTGAATATCAAGATATCTTCAAAATAGACTACCACAAACTTATTAGTATGATCTTGCGGCACTTGATTCGTCATCCTCATAAATGTACTGAGTGGATTAGATAATCTGAATGACATTACCAACCACTCATATAGACCATATACAATTTTGAACATTGTCTTCAATTCATCACCTTCCTAGATCCATATTTGATAGTATCCAATCCTTAGATCATTTTTAATATTTTTTTAGCTCCTACAAGAAAATCTATCATGCCATCTAGGAAGGGTATAAAAAATCTATACTTGTTGGTAACTTTATTGATAACTCTGCTATCTATACACATCCTCCATGTTCCGTCCTTCTTGGGAGTAAATAATGTTGGAGTTGCATATGGGCTCATACTTTCTCTTATATCTCCATTTTCATCAATTCTGATACTTGTCTATTTAATTTGCACGTACTATTGGAATCATCCTGTATGTGGCTTGATTTGGTAGGGATGATCATGGAATAAAATCAATGTGATGTTGAACATCCCTCTTAGGTGGCAACTCATCTGGCAAATCTTCTGGTATTACATACCAAAATTCTTCTAGTACTTGTGCTACTTTAGTTGATATCGGTACCACCTCTGTATATTATTTCTTCACCATTAATGCATAACAAAACCCTTCCATCTTCATCTTTGTGATAAAATATTTTGTGGACAACATGCTCTCTATTTTTTTTCTTCCTTAAGTGGAAACAAAACCACCTTTATTCCATCTTTCCAAAAGTTGTGGATATTATTCTCCATCATGACGTACTTTTATGTCAAATTTCCACGGTCTCCCCAATAACACATGACAATCATCGATTGGAATAACATCACACCAAATCTCATCCTTATAAATATTTCCTATAGAAATAATTATCAAACATCTCTCATATATTACAACTTCATTCCCTTTCTTAAACCATGAGACCCGATATGGAAAATGATGTTTTTTTCACATTGCAATTCTAACTCATCTACCATTTCCTTTGAAACCATATTTTCACAGCTTCCACCATCAATGATAATGTTACATACCTTTTCTTTAGAGGTGCACTGTGTTCAGAAAATATTTTTCTACAACGATGACTCATTACCTTGCAAGCATTGTTTCCTTGGGGCAATCATTGTTTCTTATCATGAGATTCTCTCCCACATCCGACGTAATTTATGTGTCTTGTTCTTCAACCTCATCCTCAATCAAATTTACTCTAGGTCAATCTTCTTGTCTTCTCTCTTGTGCATGATAGTGTGGGCATTCCCATCCTCTTCCACTACCATAACTATTATTTCCATAGTCTCTCCCTTTCTTAATCCCTCTCCCTCTTTGTTGGTTCTAAAAACCTTCCATGTTATCCTCTTGCCCCTCACAAGATGTTTCTCCTCTCATGGGATTATAACCACCTCGTCCTCTTATTGGAGATGATTTTCCTCTTTGTTCCTTAAAATATTCTAAAACTCGGTCTCGTATGTTTTTCTTCGACCTTCAAAGTAATTGATAAGTTTATTCCATATTATTCTTCCTATGCATGCTTAGTTCATCTTGAATAGAAAATTTCAAACCAAATACATACCTCACAACCATCTAATCGTCCGTCTCATCATGCTCTACTTGAATGAACAACTTGTAAAATTCATAAGTATAGTCTTGGACACTGTAATCGTTTTGCCTAAAATTTTGAAATCTTCTATATAGGGTTTGTGCATAGTCCACGGGTAAAATTTTCCTTTTTCATCATCTTCTTCCAAATCTTGATCTTTTTATTTTTGTTGCCTCTCCTTTTGTAGGTGATCTCACCATATAATTACACGACCCTTCAACTTTGTGCATGTAAGTTTGACCTTTTTCTCTTATGTTATATTCTTCCATTCAAATAAAATTTTCATGCTATTTAACCAATCTATCAAGTCCTATGGTTTTAAACTCCCCCATCGTTATAAACATTTACCTTAATCCCACCATTCCTTCCTTCGAGTTATTTAATCAACCTTTCTTCAATGGTTTGCGGTTGTTCTTCTCCTTGTTCACTTTGCGTTTCATCTTCTTGTTTTGACTATTGTTCTGTATCATCTCATCCATCCCTTCTCCTTAGATGCATAATAACTTATGATAACTCCTCAAATTTCCTATGAATTTGCTGTATGGTTTGATGCATCTATGCATAACCCCCTCGACCTCTTTCCATATTATCTCGAACCTACGCTTTAATACCAAATGATGGGGTTGAACAAACAACAATGAAAAAAGTAATAGGAAAGTTTTTTTTTCCAAATAAACATCCATAATTTTCCTTATTTCCCTCCATTTGACTTACGCAAGAGGTCCTCTTATTCAAATTTCAATAGACTCCTAATTAAACTTAATTTCTAATACAAACATGACTATACTTAATATTTTTAGTAAAACTTACTATTTTTACCAATAGCTATTTTTAGTAAGTTTCAAAATTTAGCTTTCCAAATCCTACAAAATTACATACGTTATCCACATGCTTAAATTAACTTATTATTTGAGTTTCAACTCAAGCTCACTCATGGTTACAAAGATAGGATATTTTGAAATTAAAAAAAAATTCGAAAAAAATTTAAAACCCAATTTTTCGGCCCTAAATTGGATGATTTCAAACTTCCAATTTTTTCAAAACATGTCATAAGTGGCTAACGTTAATTAACAAAATGTAGATCTTTACGATAGATTTATGTACAAAAATAGAGTCTTTTTTGTTCCAGGATCAAAAGTTATGGCCTCCATAAGATAGGCCATCAAATCCACATCATTGACATCTAATAATACTTGCACAACATGTTTATTATCTCTCTTAGTCATTTTATTTTGAATTATAAACAGACCTATCATACCTAAATGCATCCGTATGTGCTATGTTAGGGTATTTTATTGAAATAAGTTTAATCGATAAAAGTAGATCCACTTGAATGTGAAGAATAAACACATATCCAAATAGAGTGATGCAAAATTATCTAGCAAAGCTATGTATTTAGGGTGAGTGTTCCAATGAAGGATGACATTTCCTTGTAGTGCATGCATCAATGGACACTCTCACAAACACATCCACTCAAAATTGAACACAAAGCTACTTTTTATTTCATTAAATGAACCCAATCATAGAGATTACATTCTCTACACAAAATTTGTACCACCCTGGTCCACCCCCATATGCCTCACCATATCTATGATCTAATCTCTAATAGGGCGCGACAGGGGTGGGGCGTGGTGGGGGGGGGTATCTACAAACATTACCAAGATTCCTATGGAATTGTATAACCAATTTCAATTCTTCCCCAAACACTTGAGTCTTCCCTATTAATGATATTACCTTTATCAAAAGAGCCTATATTTATGTTGCACTTAGAGGTCCCTTTGAAATCCCAACCTCTTGAAAATGCTCAAAAATTGACAATTCATTATTTTGGGTAGTTACTCTCTTTGTATCTGAGTGTGATAACATGTGCCCTGAACAAAGGTATGTTGTAATTTTTTTTTGTAAAATTGGTAATCTAATGGCGATTAATTGTTCTAAGATGTTCTGCAACTACCAAAGGCTAGGAATTTTGTATACGAAATCTTAATACAATGCCTCCTTTTTGAATTTTCATAATTTTTTGAGGATAATTCAAGTAGGCAATCAAATTTTGGTTTTGATGAGACCCTTGTGCCAATTTTCCTTTGTTATAATCTATCTTGTTTTGGTCTTCAATGGATCCAAGAACTTCCTCAATCGTACTGATAATAGAATAACTCAATCGACCCCACTTCGAACCATGACGTTCCCTAAACTCTTTGATGTGCCATGATGTTTGCAAAGAGTAAGAGTGTTGACATCTCTTATGGATTTCCTTCAACTGTCCCAAAACACATAAACACTGACTCATGTATTTGGGGATGTAAGATTTCTTGTGGACTTGGATGTTTCTGCATTATAAACACTAGGTAATAGTTTTATGAGAATCATGCTCACAAATATGGTCTAGATGGTAGAACCATCCTCTTCACTTTTAGGTAAAGGTACCATTCCACCATGTAAGGTACCTTGAAAAATTATCATTCCGCCTCTATCCTCCTCTAGCCATATGTTAACTCATTAATCGTCCTCTCTTACATAGCTCTCACCGTCTCTATCTTTCACCTACCCATTTCTTAGGCATAATTCTCCCACTACCAATAAGCCTTATCTTCACCATTATTGGAGGTCAACATGATTACCCTTCTCTTGCATTGTGATCTCTAGGATGACCTTCATGTCGTCCTCTTCTACTTGCCTTATTTCCATATCAAACAAATTCACAACCTCTATCATAATATCTTCTTCTAATGTTTCTTCCTTAGAGATGTCTTCAAATAGTTCATCCATCTCTCCTTGAAAATTTTCCTCTTCTAGTTGTTCTTAACCCCTATTATCCACGAGGATTTGTCCTCGTTGCTTTTGAAATGTTGTATTTTCTCCATTACCTAAAATAAAATCATTACTGGAGGTAAACATCATATCAATCACCCTCATATCTTCTTCAAGTAAGAGCTAGTTTTATAAAGTCTATCGAATATGAGTCCTTCATCAAACACAATATCAGTTGCTACATTTACTCTCTCTATAACATTTTCATCTTCCTCCAATAGGAGATATTTTTACTGTCCACTTAATACTCCTAATTCTACATCATGCACAATCACACACTCTTCATCTCCTCCTCCATGCCTTTCAAAAAACATGTTTATTTTGTATGTTCTTCTATAAGAGCCTCCTCATTCTCATGTTCTTGGAATGTGCCCTCAATTATCTCTTTGTAGATATATTTTGTGACATTTTTTTGATGACATCAACCTTAAGATCCTCTTATTCTAAGAGACCATCTTCATCTTTGTGTCACATGGAGTGATCCACATTTTCCTCTTCCTTTCCTTTTCACAAATTTCAACTTCATTTTATCAATATAAGATATGAGTGGTATAAATCCACCCTTCCTTCTCTTTTCCTCAATCTTTTTCTCAGACTTTATTTTCTCTCACTAAAATTCAACTAAACCATTTAAGCTACACATCTTATCCATATTTCACACCTATTCTCTCACAAACACATATTATGATTACTATAATATTTCCATTTCAATCCTATTTAGGTCACACACATCTCTAATCCTCTCTATTCTCTACCCAATACTCTCCTATGCAATATTGAGAACTTATCTGTTAGTTGAGGATGTGCCCTCATTTCTCTACCCATCTATGCAAGATGGATAACACTCACCTCTCTCCCATTTCACTCATGCACTATAGCCATTATTTACTAATGGAGGAAAAACAATTCCACTCATATTAGAGTTGTTACTAAATTTAATACCATTTGAGGCAATCAGGTTAAGGGGGCTCATTGAAGGAAAATATTTTATTGCAACCCTAACTCAACATGCATAAATGAACACTCTCACAAAGACATTCAATCAGAATTGAAAAAAAAATACTATCTACTTCAAATATTGATAGGGATGTAGGGTGTGTAAGGTCAATAAAAGTATAAGAGACAAAGTAGAAGTCCCAAAATACATTGTTAATTACTAGTTTTATTTCTTAGGACTCATGTATATATTAGTATGCTCTAGGACCTAGAAATGTACCCAAGTGCATAGATTTTTTGTCTACACTAAATTACACACCAATCGTCTATCATGGTATCCCACCTATGGGATTACTACCAATGGGTAACACACCAATGATTTGTCCTGATGTCATACCTACCAGATTACTTCCAAACAAAATTTGTCTGACTAGTAGAGCTTATTACGCTACCATATGTGCTACCTTTATTTTTCGTGCCTTTTGTGTTGACACTAAAATGTACCTTCACATATCCCTTCCCAATGTGGATATCCATGATTACCTTCCTTTCCTCCATCAATGTGATGATCATCTACTTGGACTTCCAAATTCCAAGCACCAAACACAAGGGACAGGTGTCTGGGTTGGTTAGATATGCGTCAACGGTTCTCAAAGATTCATCATACTTGCTGTCATCGGATGCCGAGGGGGTCCTTCTGTTGCACTTTCCCAATACTAGAGGGACATGGTCCTACGGTCCCTCACCTCTCATAGGGTTCTCATAACTTCCACTTAGCCCCATTCCTCTCTGTCTTTCTGCCTCTTTAAATTCCCTCTCTCACGCTTCATTATATCTATACAATATCTCATCTCTATCTATATCTTCCATACAAATCAACACAATCCTTCCCAATCTCTCTCCTTTCCCCTCCGCATGACACGTGTTTAGCTAGAAATTGGTAGGGTTTCCAATCCTAGTTCAACCATTAAGATCTTTATAGCTAATGATACTACATGTAAATATGATCCCATGGGTTTTGCGCAAAACTTGGAACTCTCTGCTTCTTTCGAGCACACGTATGTTGAGATTGTGTATTCCAAGGTGTAATTTTGCTGCAATCCTTCCCACCAATGATATACTACACACATCCACAACTCATCTAGATTAGAGAGTGTTTGGTACTTATCCTGGATCCACACTTGCTTCTTTCCCAATTGACTCCCTTTATTCCATGTGTAAGCTGCTAACCAATCGTGTAACTCTCTTGAAAATAAACTCAAGAATGTATTGTATAGTGAATCATACAGGTTGTCTTCTACCCATTTACGTGGATTAAAACTGCTACCAATACTATACCTCTGAGTAAACTTTTCTTGGCCTTCATGTACCCAAATCTCAATATTATCCAATGACAGTTGAAACACCATGTGCATGAAACATATTGAAATTCAAAGTGAGAGAAGGTCCCAACAATGGAACTAAAATGTCATGTTGGAGTATACTTTCTAACACAACTTAGTCAGGATCGTTGGCACATCACTCAGAAAAGTTTCTGAGTGCTCACTTGAAGCGCACGTAACCTACTAGGTCCCTTCTTGTTTTGACTTGTCAAGATGTAAATCATGTAATTAGCCTTTCAAAACATAATATAGAAGACATGTGATGCAATATCATAACATAACAAAGAAAAATATAATAATAAGGAGACTGATAATTCATTCATCAATGTATATAATCAATAATAGAATCTGAATACCAATTACACCACATGCATCCCTACGAAATTTGGAAATCCATAGTAAATTATCCATTACAAACACATGAGCCCATAAAACTTAGACATTCAACATTCACACATACATCTTAACTAACAACCTCCTATATCATCTACTGCTCATCATCGTCTTTCTTAAAAAGGATATAACATAATTATATAGGGTGGGAACTTGTCCTCTACCTCTTACATGCTTTAATCTATTAATAAAAAATTCCTAAATATAGTTTGAATGCATCTTTAACTCATGCTTAAATCTTCAACATGTGGTTGTCTATAGGTGGCTTGATTCTCTCTATAAGTTCTTCTTTTGCTCCGTACTATAAATAACTGCTTTTATCCCTACATGTGCTTTATAATTAGATCGATCCATGCATAATCCTTGTTTATCTCGAGTCTTGCATGTAATTTATCATTTTCTGGTGGTCCCATTATTCATGTTGTAGTCTATTTATAGACTTGCTTTGGCAAACATGCCATCTCTGCTTTTGTCTATTTTAGCCCCTTCCAAATTTCTGGCTAACTCACGTTCCTTCTGTTCTTGTGCACGAACCTTTGCGCATATTCTCTTTTCCTTCATGCGTGCACTTTTGTGCATTACTTTATACTTGTATTAACTTTCATTCTTCTACAAATCTCCATGCGCACCCTTATGAATTATATATATTTTACTTATTTTTTATGTGTGTACTTTTATGTGATCTTAATCCTCAGCGTGTGACTTATACTTAGCCACTTTCTCAACCCAATAAAATGGAATGTAATTTCTTCTAATTCATCACACAAAGTATAACTAAAGATGCAACATTGATAAATAAGGAATCAAATTTCACTGGGGTGGGATCTTGTTGTTGATAATCTTTAATGAAATTGGCGTGCCAAAGGGAGATGGAGAAACAACATGGACATACCCATTAGATGATTTATCTCTACTTGTCATGTACAAACAATTCATGGTGCCCACAACACTAAAAAATGCATACAAGGAACGATTCACAAATTAGTTAAGACACTTGTGTAATGTATTTGAGAAATATTGGAGAATCACCAACTGATAAAGGAGTTAGCTAGAGAAGAATATTTTGTTGTTGTGATGAACTATTCAATGGAAAGGTTTAAAGGGATTGATGAGACTTGGCCCCCGTAGGAAAAATTTCCCTATAATTTCACACCTGATTATTTTGTGTGATCTGTCCAAAAAATTAGGGAATCCAAGAGACTTAAGATTGATGCGTAGAAAATTTATGAAGACATTCATACCCTGAATGTAACTTACAAACACCTTGATCGAGATGCCCATGAGGAAATGAAGGAGACATATATTTGTCAATTTACTAGGTGGGATACTATTATTGTGAAGAATGACACACAAAAACTCTTCTTCTATCTGCATTCAAATAAAAAGGCATCCAATGAAGAAGTGCAAGAAAAATAAGAAGAGCTAAATAAGGATATACTTATGCCTAAGTGCGAATGGAAAAGTGCACGAGAGGAAGTGGAGCGTGCTAAAAGGGTATAATAAGAAAAGGAGAGTGTATGAGCACATACATGCCAACCCAAGAAGAAGAGGAGATTAAACTCGAGGCAAAAACCTATCTTAGCATAAGAAGCTGAAAAGAAACAGGATATAGAGCAACCCAATGGCGTAGAAACCACAATAGGCCCCATACAAACTGCGATATCACCAAAGGAATAAGAGGATCTCAACGATGAGGGTCAAGTAAAAAACTTTGCAATCTAGGCTAGTGCCAAAGATGGGCTAAGTAAACATTTGGAGCAACCAAACACATGTACACAAACCTTTGTTCATAGGTCACCCTTGAAAGTGATTGAGGTCAAAGATAACCCTGAGTAGACCAAACAAAGTGACAATGCTGATGGAAGTTATAAGGGAAAAGTGTTCATGGAGGTGATGAAGAATAAGAGCAGCCACAACCAAGTATAGGTGAGAGGCCAATACAAGATATGAAGATAGTGAACATGACGAAGAGGTTGACCCCTAAATTTAACCAAACTTGATAAAAAGGTCAATGAATGCAGAATATCAGAGAATGAATAACATTAAAGAATTATTTCAATGGGATTGCTTCAAAAACAAGATGGCCACATAATGCTTGAAAAACACCTTTTCCTTTTCTTTAGATGCCTCTATAGAGAAGCCACTCATCGAGTTGCCAAGTGACAACATACATACCATTCCTACAAAGGGAGGGGATCATGTTCTCCTTGCTATAACTTATAACACGTCAAAAACTCAAGTGGGGAAGGCATTTTTGAATATTACTAGGGAGGTAGTTCAACAAAATAAAAATGATGCTAGGTTATATAGGGCCTGATCATAAAATATAAAAACAAAGCTAAAAAAAGACTAAGTTGTGTGAGCTCCAACATGAAAACAAGGGCCTCGGGGAGAAGTACGAGCAAGAAAATTCTAAAAAAATAAAATTAGGGAGCGGATAGTAAATAATGACCCCAAGATTACACAAGATAGCCTGCTCATTGTAGGAGAAACATTGATAAGTTAAAACAACTCATAATTTTTTTATTCAAACATATTGAAAAAGAAAGGAAAAAGAAAAATTGTGGAAGGGTGATAATGAAAATATCAGAGTCGTTTGCAAAAAGAAACTTGAGACATGTGAGAATAATGTGAGGCAGTTAGAAGAAAAAGTCGAGGAAGATGAAAATTTACAAATACAGGGATTTATAAGCAACCGATAATAATCAACATGCACATAGAGGAATTGGCCAACAAACTATCAACCATAGAAGCTTAGTTGGTGTAGATAAAAAATCATGCACTTAATACTATTTACTATATCGCCAACTATGTTGTTTTGTATATGGATCTTGCATAAGAAAAGTATTCAGTGATGGCCCATTGTCTAGCATGTTTGTTTGTCTTTCTTGTTTCTATTGTTTTGTCTTTCACACTTGTCACTCATACACTCAGTTCTGGTTAGGTCATAGGGATCCCTGTCTCTCAGTCTTCGCACATCTGTCATCAGTTGTCTCTTGAAACTAGCGCCCAGGCACTCCTATCCATCTTGGGCACCTGTGTCCTCTTTATTTTTTGATCTTATTTTTGACATTTGAGGTTGGTATTTTTGGTTTTCCCACTCATATCTTGAGGTACTAGTCGGCATGTCAGGTCATTAGTGTCGAAATTCAAGCAAGAGATCCCTATATAAACACAAAATACATACCATTATAAGGGCAAGAAATTATTATCAAGGTCCATCTATCTACATATCTCAAGGGACTACATTTGGGCACATTTTTTATGTATGCACACTATATAGGAAGGGGATGTTCATTTTTCCATCGCACACATTTGCATTTTATTTAGCTACTGCCCCCTATCTTGGTATCATCGGCACAAGGGAAACCTAGGAGCACTAGTGCACTCACAAGCACATAGAATTACATTGGGTCCGAGATGTAGTGCAATGCTCAAGCATAAGTTCACTAGTTGACAGTTGAGGACAATCCGACCCCTCATTTTGCATCTTTCTTTTTTAGGATTTGATGTATTTTTTAGGGTTTTGTAGGAGGATATTTGTGTTGCAAATTTACAGGTACTCCCGCATTCAAAGTGTGACTTTTAGGTGATCAGTGGTGAACAAGTGTGAAACCCTAGTGATAGTTTCCAAACTAGATCTCAAGATTTTTCACAGTCTACGACACCCACCAAAGGTCTAGGGCACCTGCAGGTGCCCCTACCCCTATCCAGGGGCCCATTTCCAAGAGTTTAGAGCATCTCTACATTTTTTTGAGTGGGATTGCAATGATCTGTATTTCTAATCTATCACATTCTCTAGTCTAGACACACTTAGGGATAAGTGAAATCAAGGTAAGTGACCTATCTCTTGTATTTTATTTCATAAATAAATTGCTTAGCATCTGTATTTCATTGTATATCAATTGTAACAGTCATTGATTTCAGATTTTAATAAAATATTCAGATTTTATTGAATCATTTTGGTGAACCTATAGCTTAGAAATCCTTACCCTAGGATCCACTAAAACCCTAATGGCTAAGGATAGGTCTTCTCCTCCTAGGATAGCCATGCCTCATGTGAGTATTAATCCTATTTATGATGAATCAACCATAGTTGAACTTAGCACTCTATGTCACAACATTATTATTCCAGATTATACTCAAAGGCAATTTTTGGCTAATGAATATAATGTTCCTACTAGCTTTGATCATTCTACCATTAACATCGTTTCTGATCTAGCAAGCTTTTCTGGTTGTAGACCTTGTTATTTAGACATCAGCACTCCACCCACTTCTATTTATATTGAAACTTTAGATGATGCTATTACCAGTTTTATGCTTAGCCTTGATGATGATACTTGAGATAAAAATCATGATGAAAATATACACGTGCATGATGTTATTTCTAATACTAGTCAAGATGATTATATAGTTGCATCTCATACTCACATTTTTGAAAATGTCTCCAATGATTATAATTATACTTCTAATACTAGTTCTCCTCCTACTTCATTATATGTTGATGATATGCTTAATGAAATCCTTACATCCAAATATTTATATGATATTGATGATACACATACAAGTAATGATTCTACTTCTTTGCATACTGTTGAATGTGAATTCTTTACTCCACTTTCTCTTCTTCTGAGATTGTATCTAGTAACATGCATGTTGATTCATCTCCTACTATATCTTTCGATGCTATTCCTACTATTCCTATCGACACTCCATGTTCTTCACCACCTATTATTTCTTTGGAACCTACATCAAGTGTGCCCTTAGCATCTGCGTCTTCCACTTCTTTTGTTGACACCCCCCTTGATCAATCATAATGGAAAACTTCAACCACTCAATACACCATTCACATCTTCTACCATTCCTTCACATGACATCTTATCACTCATGCATGCTATTGGCCAATTACAATCTCAGGTCCAATCTCTCACGCTTGAAAGCAAGGCCTATTATGCTTCTATCAATAATAATTCTTTACATGGAAATCCTATTCCAAAAAAGATTCACAATTCAACATTTCCTAAGGATTTAACTATGCCTACATTTTCATGCTTTGATGATACTGGAAATCCATATTTTCATCTCAAATATTATCGTATAGCTATGATTTGATACTCCAATGATATATTATTGCCAAAATATTTTCACCATAGTCTTACTGACAACTCTCTTCAATGGTACACACATATACCCTTTGGATCTATTAGTACCTATTGTGAGATGGAAGAGGCCTTCCTTTAATGCTTTATACTTAACAATGGCCCTCGAGTCAAACATGATCGTTACCTGGATTACATCAAGGAAAGAAAGAACAAATTATTGATTACATTTTGTGTTTCAATGCTTACATGCATCAGTTAGTCTTTGAGCCCATTGATTTAGAAAATGAATTCATCTTTTATTGTGGCTTGATTCTTTCTTTAAAGCAACACTTACAATATGATACATGCAAATCATTCACACTCTTATGTTATAAAGTCATTGATCTAGAACAAGATGTCATTGCTACACATCTCATAGATCCTCCTACTATTTCTACTACTACTCCATCTAGTTCTTCTCCTCTTCCATCCATTCAACATCCTCTTCGGTCTCCATCTCCTCCACCCCGTAAGTAAATTCAGTCTTCTACATCACATAAGCATCCTTCATCTCCTCCATCATGTTGGTCTCCACCTAAAAATTCTCCATATCCTCCACAGGAACCATTACACTTTTCTCATGACACTAGGCCTCATGATGTGATGTGTAATTTACTTGATAAGCGTTTTATTCACCTACCCTCTAATCCACATCATCCACTGCATCAGTTACAATGACAACATGATCGACCTTATTGCAACTATCATCGTATCAATTACCATCGTGATAATGACTTTTGTTCCCTTCATGATTGATTACAAAAATTAGAAGACAAGGGTGTCATTGCCTTTGGCTCTCATTATCGTGAACGGTCTATGTATCCAATTCCACGCAAGCGTGCATCTAGTTTAGTTCATTTATCTCCTACAAATGCTCCTAAGGTCACTATTAATCCTCCACCAAAGGTTATTATTCATGTGCACTCTCCATCTCATCCATCCACCGCTATACCATCTCATATGCCACGCAGTGCTCCTATTACATATTGGATGCCTAAGTCATCAACATATATGCTTCCCACTGATGCAACACCCATCATTGGCATAATCTCATATGGAATTCAGTTTGGTTTATACACTCATGCTACTCACACTCCACGTGCTTCCACTACTCCCCGTCCACTTGGTCTTTGGTAGGTGATTTTCTGACCTTACCCCCTGATGACGCACTCATGTTCTCATGGTTCTTACATGACTGTCGAGGGATCTGTTACAATAAGAACCTCTCTCCATCTCTTGCGCTACATGCTTCATCGATCTATCTATCTAACACACACTATTAAATCATTTTCTTGATGACACACTCTTTTTTTACGATTCATTCTTGACTGCTGAAGAGTCTTATATAAATGAACCTTACTAGTCACACATTGTGGGACATCACTATTCTCCTCCCCCTCTTCATCATACTAACACACGCTTAAGTACACTTTTATGATCATCTCATTCACATACTCTTTTCCATCCTTTATTTTGCACATAATTTACCATTAATTGCATTTATACTCATACATAAAATATACCTTTGCATCATATCTGTCACATAGCACAATTGCATTAATATATTCGATCCACTATCTATTATCACATACACTATCTCATGACTTATCTATCTATGATCAAATCCAACATCATTTTCCATCTGTCAACATTAAAAACTATAAAATACACATCAAATCAACATATACGAACCATGCTCGACACATCACATATCAATACAACACATCAACACAATGCTACAATGAAAATCATCCATTTATATATATCATCAAAATAACATAATTACACAATACAATCACTGGGGGGCAAGCCCCTGCATACATATACATCATATCTCATCACCTTTATCACTATCTATAATTGTGTGAGATCTAGAACTAGATGCTTCACTGCTCAATCTGTGTCACTGGTCGTGGCCCCTATACATCTCTACCTGCCTATGTAATAGAGTAAGCTCGATCAAATTTTACGTAAAGTGACTATGTCGCTCCACGAACCTCACAAATACATCATGTGCAAGGGGACCTCCACCTGTGACCTCTCTTGTTCACTGTGTCTCCTCTCATGCCTCATTCCTCTCGCTCAATAACATTATACAATTAGCCACTGCTATTGCCACTGGTTTGAATAAATGAGCATGCTCACCTGCAATGGCATCCAACCACTCTAACATCCTACATCTGATAAGAATGTCGGTGAGAACATTCCATGTCAACATGCAGATCGGAGTATCTACAATCAATGACTAGTAAGAATCACCTGCGATAATCCAACATAACACGTTAGTTCATATCCATAATGTGACACAATATAACCAATAAATAACACTCCAAAACTATCAATACACATATACTCACGTTCTTCTCTCATCACGCGCCACATCATCACCACCAGGTGTAGGTGCTTGTCTCGTTACTCCTCCCACTAGCAGTTCCCCCACCCCATCGACAACAACGAGATATAATAACACCCATCAGTGTGCTGCCCACCATGCACTATACTCCCATGTACAACCCATGTCATCCACCAGTATTGGATCTATGGCTGCATCTGACTCCTCTTGCCCAGGGGGTACTAGTTATGCCCCTGTGGGCCTTGGCCTCACTCCAGCCCTCCTCGGTGCCCTCATAGCTCTCATCCATATATACGGCTTTAGGGGCACATCCTGAACCATGCTAAACTGTCGTGATACATGCTCTCCCTGAAATAGCTTGACCACCCAGCAAACCTGTCCTCTAACCACATAGTACGATGAATACATCGAAGTTCCACTACATCCCCTGGCCATCCTCCATAGTCTCGATATGGTCTCCAGATAATGGCCCCTGACCCCATGTGATCCAACATAGATCTATATGTATCAATTTCCATCTTCCTACCCCGTACACCTACCCATTGCTTAGAAAATATACTAGGTTTAGCCCACTCTGTACGTGGCCCACCAAGTGACCTCACTATCGCAATATGCTTTTACGCCCACACATACATTAAAGTGGTGGCTCCTAGCCCCACCCCAATGTTTGTCCTGCATGAATTTATACAAATCCATGTACAAATGTGCTAATACACATTGAGCCCATACATATCTCTTCCCATCCTCCTCTATACGATGAAAAAAAAACACGCATCTTATACAAGATGCCTACATCACCTCCCTCTACTGTAACTAAAGAAGCAATCATAACCACTTTAAATTTCCACAATCACGGAACCCCAGACCTCAGTATAACATCAATAATGATATGGACCTTAGTATGCACTCAGGTCCATGTAAATTTCCACCTATTGTCCTTCATTTTTCTCTGTGCATCCTCTACGGACATCACCTGTAACCTCTCATGAAAAATAGGCAATCACAACATGTGATATACATCCTCCAAAGTCCCTATCATCTCTCCGGTAGGAAACCAAAATGTGTAAGTATCTACACACCATCTCTCACATAATGTAATGATCATCAACATATTATGGAGGTACATCCCCTATCCTTACTATGTGCTACAAGGTGACACGGTCTAGAACATCCAACTCATCATCTGACAACCCCAATCCCAACAAGGTACTTAAGCGATGACCACCACAAAACTCTCTCGAATGAATATCTCTCTACACAATGCAAAACAACAACAAACACGACATCAATACATCATATACATGTAAAACAACATACCAATGTTATCAAAAAACATCTATTTTCACATTTACAACACTCTGGGATCAATCCTATCCTTTTGGGTTATCAACGCCTAGAAGCAGGATGCGGGCGCTATAAAGCAAGTCATTAGTGCCCATATTTGGGTGCTAGAGTCACGAAGGTCATTAGCACCTTCTCCGCTCTTTCCCAGGTTGGAAACGCCAAGAAAATTAAAAACAAAAAAATTAAAACAAAAATGAATGGAAAAATAACCCAATTCAACACAATTTAAAAAAAATCAAACTGACTAGCTCGGCCATCATACGTGACACCACAACTGTCGCCACCATCTCAAATCAACTGCAATCACAGTACTCTCACTTACAAAATCTTCACAAACTCAGAGCTCAAAATCACACTAGCGCAATGATCAAATGACATACATATTCACCTTTCCCTATTTACTATTTATAGTAACTTTCAATTGCCTACCTCGCTATAGTCACTATTCACACTTATTCTCTCAACTAATACACATCACACAATTTTAATCATATCTTGAGCATAACTACTCCAATTCTTGTCTCGTTTGCATATTTCTCTTTAGAAATCCACCTACTATCATATTAAAAACATTCCATCAATACTATATTCCTCCTCGACATAGTTCCAACTCAATATATACACTATTTTACAACATCTACTATATTGCGAGTCAATCACCATTACATCTTCAATCTTATACTTTCAGCTCAATGTTCGTTCTCATCATCACTCTCTCTTTCAGTGAAAGGGGAGCATACAATCGGGGTCATCCTATAATTCCCCCTAGCACCATTACATGATCATTGTACTTTTCTAATTCGACATTATCAAAAAACTTCTTGTACATCATGTGACATTTCACACCATTTTTCTACCAATTCCCCCCTAATGACCTAATCTAGGGGAAACATGCGTAATATATATATATATATATATATATATATATATATATATATTATAAGAGTATTCAATCAAACACATTCAAATCTCAACAATAAAATTATTCAAAAATACATCAATCAATTGACACAACACAACACATTTTCCCTCCTAGATGACCTAACTTTGGAGTTACATCACTTTCCCAGATCACCTAACATGGGAAGTTATCTCTACATTTTCTATCAATTCTAGATGACCTAACATGGAAGCTATATCAAACATATTATGGCACCATTTGAGTGGGGGAAATGAGACGTCATTGCCTTTCCTTTATTGCTCCTATATGGGTTATTCACATTTGATAAAAAAGTATCGAAAAGTATTCAAATGAACAAATTTGGTCTTTTGTCCATCTATATGTTTCACACAGAATGTTTCCGTTCCGGAATAGAGTTGCTTCTATCCTTTCATTCTCTTGAGAAACAGATAAGGGTTAGGGCTAGGAGGAATATTGAATGTTGGGAAGGTGTGCGCGTACCGTAGAGAGATCAGATCGATTGTGAAGAACTCCTTTTTGTCTGGGAAGGACTACCTGTAAATAAGAACGCAAGACCACTAGATTTTAGTTAGACAACAAGTGAGGGAACTGCCTTAGGCCCAGGAAATATTAGACTTCCTTTCGAAGGTGGTCAGTTCCCCATTTAATATGAATTAAAGAAAAATGATAACAAAGAACTACAAGATAATACTTACTGGTTCCTGATGAAGATACAGGTCCAAGGAATGTAGTGGCGACAGTAAGGCTTAGTTGGGATGATCCGGTATTAGAAAGTGAGCTGATGAAGCTATCCTCAGTCTTTTCCAATGCTTGAATGAGGGTGACAGTGATCTAGTTGCTCAGTTGCAGTCTTCGGCTCGATGCTCTTCTCTGCAACCTCTTCTGCTTGTTTTCACTTCTCTTTGTCTTGCCCAAATGAATTCTCGGATCCTTTCTTTTTGGTTGGGGGAGGTCATTAACAGGGAACCGATGGCGGTTACGTAACCGAAGGCGGTCGAGTAGGAACCGATGTCGGTTAGGTCAAAGTGGCTATTTTTAGTAAAACAACCATCTTTCCCTCCTTTTCTCCTCGAGGGATCAGTTGTGGGCTTGGTCAAGTTATTATTAGGTTTGTTTTGATGCGGGTGAGGGGTGATGAGTCATGGGTGTGGGTCTGGACCAAGTCATAGGTCTTAATTAGGTTGGTTTAGGGTTAGGGCTAGGTCATGGTGAGGTGGCGAGATGAGGTGGTGGGTTTGAAGATGTGGATTTATTAATTATAAGGTAATTAATAAATCATTAGGTGTGTAAGGTTTTAGGTGGTGAGGTAGGGTTAGGTTGCGGGACGAGATACGGGGTAAAGGGCGTCGTAAGACCCAAATTTGGTGTCTACATTTGCCCCTTGTTGTCATGTAGCTTGTATTTTAAAGCTGCACTGACAAAAATAAAAAGTGGTTGCCCCGGTTAAGGGTATAGGTAATCCCCCTCAAATCTATCACAGATTGAGGCGACGTGAAATCAGGGATAGGGTTGATAAAGGGTGAATTATGATGAGATGATGGTAAGATGGTGGGGTAAGTTCAAAGAAGTCGACGCACGTTGAAATGCAGTAGTGCGACCAGGGTACACGAGTTGAAGAGCAAACAGGTAATTCATAGGCAAAGGTCGATAGTTTATCCAAACAAGGTTGATATAATCCTGGTATCCAAGGCATAGGAAGTAGCTCCAGGGGATATAACGGGTAAGGTACCAGAACGTTTAGGCATGTTCAGCAGTACCAAATGGTTGGTTTGGTTGAAATAAACGTCACGGTCTTGGTCTAGGCAAGGCTGGTCGGCTGAACAAGTCAAGTATCCTAGTTATGCTAAAACACGAACAGGTGAGCTCGATGGAACAAACAGCTACATGATAGAATCGTAAATTGTGGGTCTTGGTCGAGGTACTTAATTGGTGCGGCCTTGGGTCAGGCCGATTGGTTGGTTGGTGGCCTTGGGTCGGGCCGATTGGTTGGTTGCGGCCTTGGGTCGTGGCTTGATTGGGCCGATTGGTGGTGGCCTTGGGTCGGGCCGATTGGTTGGTTGCGGCCTTGGGTCAGGCCGATTGGTTGGGTGTGGCCTTAGGTCGGGCCGATTGGTTGGTTGTGGCCTTGGGTCAGGCCGATTGGTTGGTTGCGGCCTTGGGTTGGGCCTGATTGGTTGGGTTGTGGCCTTGGGTCGGGCCGATTGGTTGGTTGTGGCCTTGGGTCGGGCCGATGAATTCAAAATAAGGCTATTTAGCAAAGCCGGGGGTAGGTGAGGTGGTGAAAAATGGAGATTGGTGGATAAGGGCCGGAGTTAGGTTAAGTAAGTAGGTAACCGATATCGGTTATGTGTGACCGATATCGGTCACAAGACCGATACCGGTCTTCTAGGGCGTGCCGTAACCGATCGGTTATATGTCAAAACCTATAAAAAGAAAAATATGGCATGTCATTTTCACATTGTCAATTTGAGTACGGGAACCTTTTGCTTATCTGAGTTGTGAATTGAGTTGTGGAGTTTGTGGGCTGAGTTGGCACTAGTTGAGTGGAGGAGTGAGTTATTGGTAGGCCCAATGAGGATCAGGAGGCAGAGTTTGATTGGTGGAGGACCCTTCGAGGAGATGGAGCCAGATTTTGAGCATGGTTGGTAGCCTGGAGGAGTAGGAGGTGTTGGAGGAGCTGGATTACCATGGAGAGAGATCACCTATCCCACCACGATGACATGTAGTCGTACCGGTAGGCTAGAGGTGAGATTCCTTTTTGCGTGATAGTTGAAGCATTTAGCTGGGAGGATAGTAGTGGCACCTTTGAGGATGGAGAGGCCAGGTGAGCAGCGTTTAATCAATCACCACCTGGTTCGGGATGAGGTGCAAGGGTCTAAAATTTCATAGGGGTAGAAGAATAAATAAGGATGTTGACCTGCGGTCGATGATAGAGAAGATGTATTTGTTTAACATCTAAATAAAACTGAATATGTATGGGTGATTTGAGTTTACGATAATAATAAGAATGTTTGTGTTTTGAATGTTTTGAATTGATAAAGGACAAAGGTGAGTGTTATCAATATAAATATAAAAATCATTTATATTTTAAAAAAGGATAGGTTATGGTAGGGGATGGTCGAGCTAACCTTGGGAGACCCCATGTCTCCTAAGTGCTGCCTACATAGCCCATTGCACAAAGCAAGGAGGGGCCTCAGACTGATGTAGTTCTCCCTTAGGACCAGGGAGAGATGAATTTAGGTAATTTGGTTGTGTTTAGGCAATTTGTTGGTTGGTAAAATTTTGATATTGGTAGGGTAAGGTTGTTGGAGTTGGTAAGGTATAGGTGAAGCGAGGGTTAGCTTACCCAAGCATAAGGGAACCATGTCCTGATTAAGGTCAACATATAATCCTAGATTCAGGTAAAAGAGGCAAAAATGTCCCATAGTTGAAAAGAGCTAAACAAATCACGTATTATCATAGGATGAGCTTGAATCCCTAGGTACCTTGCATAGGCGAGAAGTCGATAGGTGAAAAGAGTTGTATAATCACAATATATCAGATATACGTCACGTCCCTTGAGTTTTGTTGTTTTGAAGAATGGTGAGGTGAGGTGGATGGTATAGCTGGGGCACAGAGAACTTGTTATAAGGTGTTTATTCTAACAAAAGAGAACCAAACCTGAATAGACAAGTCCATGACTCAAAAGTGCTTTTGAATATTGCTTTTATTTTTCTGGATATAGACTGATCAATGCGGGAAGTCTATATGGGATATGCATTTTGTTGTTCTTGAGGTCTTCACGAAGCTGATCAATGCGAGAAGCTTCTGATAGAGGCTGACTTTGTATAGCTGTCCTTCGAGGGAGCAGTCTACTTATAGTAGCAGATGCGGCTTTGCACATAGCTATCCTTCGAGGGAACAGTCTAGTTTATAATAGCAGATGCAGGCTTTGCACATAGCTGTCCTTCGAGGGAAAAGTCTAGTTTATAACTTAGAGGTCTAGATGTCTGTTTGACATGAAGCATCTAGTTTTGCAGGAAGTTTGACTCAAGAATATCCCAGAATTGTATAATTGAGAACTTGTTATTTTGATACTTTTAAGTCATGGACCAGACTAAAAAGGAGAAGGCATCTTTAAGAGGAGGTGATGATCAAACTACGTGAGGTTGATTTTACTTTGAGATGCATGAAAAAAAAAAGGTGTATGAGGTGGTAAATGAGCTCAAGGGACGAGCGCAAGGTAGATAAGAAGTGATGTAACACTAAATTCAATAGTAGAATGGTCAGAGATGCAAGGCATTAAGGGGTTCAGGCTCAGGTTTACCATTAAGTGAAGCTAAACGGTAAGTTCCTGATCCATAAGTGTGAGTGATAATGTAAGGCCCAATCCAATTAGGAGCAAATTTTCCATGTTTGCTCTTTTCTAGTTTGGTCACATGTTGATTCTCTTTGAGGACAAGATCGCCAATCTGAAAGGTACGCTCATGAATTCACTTATCATAAGCATGCTTGATGCACTTTTGATAGATTTGAAGGTGGTCAAGAGCTGTAAGATGACGCTCGTCAAGAAGCTCTAATTGGGCTAACCGCTCTTGGCGGAAATCATCATTGGTGAGAATATCCTGGAGAGATATTCTTAGGGAGGGGATTTGTATTTCGAGAGGCAAGACAGCCTCGGTACCATATACCAAAGAGAATGGTGTGGCATTAGTGGAGGTACGAATGCTGGTACGATAAGCCCAAAGGGCAAAGGGGATGTGATCAGGCCAATTGTTTCCAGAATCGTTAACGACTTTCATGAGAATTTTGGTTAGGGTTTTGTTAGAAGATTCGGCTTGACCATTTGCTTGTGGATAGTAAGGTGATGAGAAGCTAAGTTTGATACCAAATTTGTCACAAAGGTCTTGTAACAACTTATTTTTGAAAGATTTTCCATTATCTGTTATCAGGCGATGAGGAACACCAAAACGACAGATAATGTGATGGTTGATGAACTCTACGATTTTTTCTTTTTTGGTTGAAATGAGTGGAATGGCCTCCACCCATTTAGTGTAATATTCGGTTGCTGTGATTATCCAATGGTGACATTGCGAAGAAGGTGGGTGAATCTCACCAATAAGGTCTAAACCCCATTGTGAGAAAGGCCAAAGATCTCGTGCGACCTGTAGCGGGTGGCTAGGAGTATGTTGAAGGTTGGCATGTTGTTGACACATAACACAACGCTTAACATATTCGCAGTAGTCTTTATTGAGAGTAGGCCAATAATATCCTAGGTGAAGGATCCACTTGGCCATGGCGAGGCCACTAAAGTGCCCACCACAAAGTCCATCATGGATTTGTTGGGTGGTATGAGCGACTTCAGTGCCGGTTAGACAGCGAAGGAGGATACCATCAAAGCCACGTTTATAGAGGAGTCCCCCCATGATGACATAACGAGAAACACTTTTAAGAAAAGCACGTTTTCCATTACTAGTAAGGTCAGGTGGTAGAACAGAGGTTGTAAGGTAGTCGTGAAACTGGTGATACCAGGTATCCTGCGAATCAGTAGATACATTATGTACCATACAAACATCTGGAACTAAGTAAGATGGGGCAAAGAGTTGTTGGACCAAGACAAATATGTCTGAGTCAGTTGGTGAGGCCAGAATTTGCGAGGCCAAGCAAGCCATAGTATCTGCAAATTTATTAGTTGAGCGGGGAATGGTTTGGATAGAATAATGAGAAAATAAGGTCAAAAGTGAATCCACGTAATGTTTGTACTTTTGAAGTTCCTCATTTTTACATTGGTAGATGCCAGTAACTTGATTTACTACCAATTGAGAGTCACCGAAAATATTAATAGACTTCACACCTAAGTGTAACGCAACATGGAGACCCAAAACAAGGGCCTCGTATTCCACCGTGTTGTTAGTGTAGGGGAAATCGAGCCTGAATGAAAGAGGCATAGGTTCACCTTCAAGAGGAATGAGAACAATGCCTACCCCTCCACCACGTTGGCATTTAGATCCATCGAAGAAGAGGGTCATTGGATACAACACATCACTGAGTGAAAGAGTTGCGATGAGCTCATCAGGGAAAGTAAAATTGGTAAATTGTTCCCCAGGTAAAGGGGCTTCCGTGAGTTGGTCTGCGATAGTTTGTCCTTTGACTGATTTTTGGTGTACAAACTCAAGGTCGAGGTCGGCGAGTAGCATAAGCCATCGGGTGATGCATTGGTTTAGATGAGGTTTGGCATACATATAATGTATGGGGTCAGCATTGGTGATGACAAAAGTTTTGTGATTCAGGAGGTAATGTCAGAGTTTGGTGGCCACAAATGATAGGGCTAGGCACAACTTTTCTACGTGTGTATACCTAGTCTCGTAATCCACAAGAGTATGGCTTATGTAATAAACTACTTGTTCTCGATGCTCAGAGTCACGATGTGTGAGCATGGCTCCTACAGCATGGTCGGTGGCAGAAAGGTAAAGGTAGAAAGGGCGATCATCCTGAGGTGGGATAAGCACAGGTGGCTGCAAGAGATAAGCTTTAAGAGCCTCAAAGGCTTGGTGGCATTCCTCGCTCCATTGAAAGACAATGTCTTTTTTAAGGAGATGATGGAAAGGTTGACATCGGTCTGAAAGTTGTGAAATGAAACGCCGGATAGATTGGAGTTTTCCCTGCAAACTACGCAATTGTTTGAGGTTAGTGGGTGGGGGCATTTCTAGGATAGCTTTGACTTTTGCCAGATCAACCTCAATGCCATGCAAAGAGATGATAAAACCAAGGAGTTTTCCTGAAAGGACACCAAAGACACATTTCTTTGGTTGAAGATGAACACAGTATTGTAATAGGTGATCGAAAATAATGGTTAAAACATCGAGATGTTCACTGCGATGTTTAGATTTTCCAAGAAGATCATCGACATAATCCTCAAGGATAGTGTGCATAATGTCATGAAAAATGTAAGTCATAGCCCGCTGATAGGTCGCACCAGCATTCTTAAGGCCAAATGGCATGACATGATAGCAGAAGGTTCCCCAAGGAGTAATGAAGGTAGTTTTATGTTGATCGGCCGGGGCTACCAAAATTTGATTGTATCCCGAGAAGCCATCCATGAGAGAAAGCATCTCATGGCCTGCAGTGAGATCAACAAGTTGATCAATACTAGGTAGGGGGAAGTCATCCTTTGGGCAAGCGAGGTTAAGGTCCCAGAAATCCGTACATATCTGAAGTCCCCCCGTCGCTTTAGTGACAGGTACGATGTTAGAAATCCATTGAGGATAGTCAATAGGTAAGATGAAGGAAACAGAAAGGAGTCGTTGAAGCTCTTCTTTGACCAAGAGGGAAATGCGTGGATGCATTTTTCTCAGTTTCTGTTTAACTGGTTTGGAGTCGGGTTTCAGAGTAATGTTATGGACAGCAATGTCAGGATCGATTCCTGGCATGTCAGCGTAGGACCAAGCAAAAGCTTGGTTGCGGGCACGGAGGAAGGTAGTGAAGGTAGTTTGTTCTAATGCGTTAAGAGATTGTCCGATCTTCACAATGTGAGGATCATCCTCTATGTGGATGTTGATTTCTATAGTCGACTCATTCAACATGGTTTGAGTTTCAGATGGTAAGGCGCGTTGAATATAAGAGTCGTCTGCGCCAAGGTAAGTGAGGATGGAGTCGTCATCCTGGCACTCAACAACATTAATTGAAGGTGAGTCTTCTTCGATCATGTCTGGATACAGAAGGGGAAGAGAAGATGGGTCTTCATTATCACGTTGATAAGTGAGAGGACCCAGGAAGATAGCATTTACGAAAAAAAAAAAATTAGGAGGGATAGATTCCGGGTCTATCGACTCTGTGGGTGAAGATGGCAAAATAGGTGATGATGGTTCAGAAGAGGTAATGTCGTTGTCTTCCCAGATACAACTGACATGAGGTTTCTTTGGTGTAAGTGTTTCAGAAAATCCAAGACCACTACGATCTTTGTGTTTGCGTGTAGTCACGGGAATGATTGTATGTCGGCCTTGTTCATAAAGACCGAAACCAAAACCTTTCCAAGCACAGCGAGTCAAGAAGGTGAGGGCGAAACGACGATTTGTTAGATATTGAAAATCAGATTGGAAGGGAACCACACCAAGGGGAGGTTCAGGGGTAACGGAGGATGCGTCGACACCCCCATACGTTAGGTTGGTGTGGCAATTAGGTGGTCCGTAGGAGATCACCTCCCCCACACGACGGTCGTAGGTAGGATGCGCATGTAACTGTCCGTACTCCTGTGGGGTATGGAAAGTGCTAACATTATATAGGTGATACTCCCCCAGCGTAAGGCATTGAAAAACATCTACCAAGGGATCTGAGGTTGGGATGTTGTCCGCGGGGAAGGAAGTGGTATTTGCGGCGGCGGTTTCATTGGTTGAAGGTGTAGGTGTGGCTAAGGTGGATGGTTGAGGTGTGGGTGAAGTAGATGGTTGGGTTGGATGAATGGGTGCCTTGACTGGTACAAGCACATCATTAGGGCGATATAACATATTACAGGTTTTGAAGGGGGGAGCGTCAGCTTTTACGGTGTATGACTTCCCCTCATACTCGAATTTTATGCATCTATGTAAGGTGGAGGGAACGCATCCCATAGCCCAGATCCAAGGGCAGCCTAACAACATGTTGTATTAGAATTCTCCCTCAAGGACATAGAAGAGTTCGGGTAAGGTACGTGGCCCTACACGAATGTTAAGGATCACGGTGCCTAAAGTAGAAGTAATAGCATCATTGAATGAACACAACATGGTGGGGTTGGCACACATGCAGCTAGAAGGGATATTCATTTGTTGGAAGGCTTTGGAAGAGATGATGTTTAGGCTAGCACCCCCGTCAATCATAACACGACATACTCGGATGTCCTGGACGTAAGCCGAGATGAAAAGAGTGGGGTCAGGATCTTCTGCACCAAAGATGACAATTTCTTCTTCAGAAAAACTGACAGCAGCGGCTTGCTGTACAGGGACAGAAGTGGTTGTGGAGGTAGGTTGTTTGGTGAGAGAGGCAACGTGGTTGGGTGTTAAAATGGAAGCGAACGGGAAAGGTTTCGTTAGGTAAGACCTCTATCCCTTGAAGGATTTCAATGAGAGCTTGTCGATGAGATTCAGAGGTTTGAATGAGATCATACAGTGTCATTTTTACAGGTGATTGGTGAAGCTGTTTGATCATGGTACGATGGGAAACTCCATCAGAGATGGGGTAGGCAGGTCCACGAATAACCACTTTAGGTGGTGGTGCGATCGGGATGGCAGACGGAGAAAGAGAGGCCGCAGGTGTGCTTTCTTTAGCTTTCCCATTGTTTTTCTGCCCTCGAGTAGCAATACTAATCATGTTGATCTCGTGAACATGAGAGGAGGAAGATGGCAGGGATAAGTCATTGTCTTCGAGAGGTGGGGTTGCAATAATGATAGATCTTGGTGAGGTGGGGACAGGTGGTATAGGAGAGGGGATTGAAGCTAAAGGTTTCTCCCTTCGTAAGTTGTCTTTCTTAACCTTTCTATCCGAGATAGGTGACTGACGAAGGATGGCTTTCAAAGCTTTGCATCCCTCCACATCATGTCCTGGTGTGCGGTGGTAAGTGCAGATTTTAGACTCATCATAACCTATAGGTCGAGGTTTAGATGGATCATAGGGTCTGAGTGGGGGTAGGGAAATGGTCGCATTCTCCACCAACATATCAAGGATCTTGGCGTAAGATCCTTTGAGTAGGTCAAAGTCAGAGGAAGATGAGGCTATTGATTGGGTGGGTTTTGGTAATGGTTGGGTATGGTTGGTTCATACGGGTGGTGGTTTAGACAAGGGGTTTTGATAATTAGATTTAACTAAACGTGGCTTCTTCGGCGCAGAAGTCATGTTTAGCTGGTTAGATGATGAGGCCACAGATGACGTGGTGGCAGGAAACAACCATGGGGAAAGAGGAGTGACAACAAACAAATCCTTTGATGATGGAGTTTGTTTAGGGTTGGTAGGTGGACAGGATACTTGGGGTGACGGTGTTGATACACCCGTGGATCTCTGTATGGGTGCAGAAGGTGTAGGTCGTTTTAAAGAAAACGTAGGAGGTATGATGTATTGAGGCAAGGTGGAGGGGTGAGGTCCCAATATAGAAGGTAGGTGTGACGGTGAGGGTTTTAGTTGTGACAGAGGCATAGATTGGACTTGAGGAGATTGGGTCTATCTCCTAGGTGGATGGACGGCTTTATTTTTGGATAAATCTAACCATTTAGGTGGGTGTGTTAGGCTGGGTATTGGTGAAGTCCCAAGCGTAGGGGAAGGTTTGGTTAGGTTAATAGAGGTGGATGAGGTATTCGGTAGAGATGAGGGGGGTGAAGATGAGGACATAGGCATTTTGAGCTTTTGTAAACACCTCGGGTATATGGTAGAGGTGTCTGGATCGGTCATCTGCATTTGAGTAGAGCATGGTGTACTCAAACGCTCCCATAGGACTCGTCTATCTTCTGAGGGATGACAATCTTCACGTGTGAACAGGAACCTTGGTATGGAAGAGAGATGGGTTGTGATCCCGGTCCACTGTGGGTGTGATACAGGGGGTAAATGAGGCACTGTATCAATGGGTACTAAGAGGTCAACCGGTCGCTGGAAAGATTTAGGTGATGAAGAACTAATAGGTAGGAGGGCATGTTCGAGGGGATCCATTATGATTGAGGAGTTTGGTGATGTAGGCTCAAGGGGTTTCTCCTCTAAGGGTGACAGAAAAAGTGGCAAGCCTTCTTCTGTTGTAGCAAGAGTGGTGGAAGGAGATGTTTGGGAAATAGATAAGTTAGATAACATCCGCTCACAGTCTTGCAGGGATGTGGTGTAAGAAGACTCATTCGTGAGAAGAGGACTCTGGGTGGTTAATTCCTTTATGGGTAAAGGAATGGCAAGGTTATCATCTTGTCTTGATGGGGGTGTAGGGGGTGTAGATCCCTGCGTTAGTGAAGAGGCCTGATTCAGAATTTCCTCGATAGAAGCTTTTGGTTGGGAGTTGAAAACTGCATGGATTTCATGAACACTCTTCTCCTCGGCTGAGGTATCTTGATTTGTGTTACTGTTAGATGCATGGTTTGGAAATGGTTTGTTGAATATTTTTAAATTTCGATTAGCGGGGGCATTAGGATTGTCGAGAGTTATATCCCCTACATCAACCATTTCCTGCACTATGTTTTTCAACATCTTGCAGTTTTCGTGACTGTGTCCCTTCACGCGATGGAAGTTACAGAAGTCATTTTCTTTATACCAAGAAGGAATAGCGCGGGTGGAATCAAACCCAGAGTGAGGTTTAATAGGAGGCAAGGTGATAGCTCCTGCTTTAAGCAATTTGTCTAAGATCACACCATAAGTTTCTCCCAAGGGAGTATAGTTGATGGGCTCGGCTTTATACTTATAGGTGGCTTTCGGCTGGGTATTAGACAGTGCTTGAGATTTGACCGTCACAGCGTGTACGGCCCCCTTTGATTTCGAAGCAGCCGATGTGTGAGAATTGGTGGTGTTGGGTTTGGTGGTAGAGTCTTGGGTCTGGAAATTTGAGCTTTTGTTGCGTAACCTCAATTTCTCTTCCTCTAAGGCTCGAATCTCTAGTTTCTGAGCCATAGTAAAGGCCTCATCAAAGGTGTGGAAAGTTTGAATTTGGAGGGTGGGAGAAATGTGTTTAGCACAGGCCCACGTAAAGAGTTCGATGAGCTCAGCCTGAGGTAAGGCGTAAGTAAGTTGGTTGATGAGGCCCCGCCATCGTCCAACGAAATCTGCGATAGACTCGTCTTCAAATTGTCGGATGGCATAGAGGTCGGTAATGGATACTTTCTTGGCAATATTGATGGAGAAGTGATCCAAGAAAGATTGGGCTAACTGGTTAAAGGAGAAGATTGAATGCTGGGTTAAAGCACTGTACCACTCCAAGGCAGGTCCTGATAAGGACATGGGAAAGGTACGGAGTAGTAAGGCATCGTCATGAGCAATCAGATAGCAGGCATGTCTGAATGATCGCAAGTGTTGTTGAGGGTCCTCCTTACTATTAAAGCGAGTAAATTTCGGTAATTCCCATTGAGGAGGATATGTATGAAGGGGGACAGAAGGGTGAATAGGCTCCTGAAAAACTTGCTCGTATGTCAGGGTGTTACGACTTCCTGAAACAGAAGCCTCAAGATTTTGCATCTTGTCCATCATCTGTTTGATTAAATCATTGGTTGGGTTAGATGATGGTGCTGTCATTGTAAACAGAGGAGGATTGGTCCAAGAGCCACTACTAGACAATGATGGGATTGAATGTTGATAAGATAATGGTGATGAATGTGTTGGGGCAGCCGAATAAGGGTGTCCTATATAAGAGGTTGAGGCCACCAGATGAATTTGTGGAAATGAAAAGGTGGGCAGAACTTGTGAGGGAAAGCTCGTGTGTATAGGTGGCAGAGAGAAAGTGATGAAAGAGGCAACCTGCGAGAGAGATGAGGTAGGGGCAGTGGACGGTAGTGATATGTGGGGTCCCAGATTAACCAGAGGAAAACCAATCGGTGCAGTATGAACCACCGAAGCTACTGAGCTGGGAGACGGGGCTAAGGATGAAGATGGTGAGGCAGAGTTATTAGGTGGGGAAGGGGCTAAGTGAGCGGCGATACTAATAGGCATACCAACGAGGAGCTGACCATCGGGTGCACGGTTAGGGGTATGAGACAAATAATATTGTACGGTGCTAGGATTAGCATCCAAAAATTTGGCAAATTCCTTATCTCCTACAGGGATCTTGGGAAAATTGCTGGTATCCGTAGGATTCCCCATAGGATGCGAAGGGGGTGACTCAGGAAAAGGCACAGAACAGGCATGTGAAACCATGGCTGCTGCTTGTTTCCAGGTGATAACAACCATGGAAAAGAGGACACAGTAGGGATTTAATCAATCTAGAATGAAAACAACAACAAAATGTTGGAATTGATAGATTGCTGGTGTGTCAAGAACTGTTAAACACAGTAACCGATATCGGTCAGATAACCGATGTCGGTCAAAATGTAACCGGCGTCGGTCAGTTAACCGATGTCGGTAGTATGGGACCGGTGTCAGTCACTGTGAAAGCAAAGAGAGGATGTAAGAAGCTGCTGGTTTGGGGATAACAATGCTTAATATACCTACCAAACTGTCTTGAAGTGATCACTGAAACAGTGTATGACAGAGAAACAGAACTAAAAACAAGCAAGATGCACAAGCAAATCAATAGACTAACCCTAGGATTAGTTTTAATCACTTTGGGCTTATGCCTTAGACGCCAGATGATGTCAATCCTAAACGAAAGACCTAAGGGAGATGTCAAGTTTGTTGTGGCTCATAAGGCTACCTCAATCGGGTGGAGGAATACCGCGGAAAGGGGGGAGGTTTGAGCTGTTGTATTGATTATGATGTGATTTGGTATGTGTTGTGCAGTGAGAGTAAGATTAATTTCTCATCAATACCGTGGATATCACCCCCACGTGTACGACCTGTTACTTAATCTACGTTCACTAGAATTAAAAACAGTAAGCAAGAATGTGATGCACGTGTTTTAAACCCAAATCGAAAATGATATTCGATGAAGCAAAGAAGATGACTTTCACTAAATGCAAAGATATGAAAGAAAGACAAATTCTTTTACCAAAATGACAAAATATTTTGTGAATATTTAGCAGAAACAAACAACAAGTATGCTCCCTATATGAAAGCAAGCAAGAAAGAAAGAAACCCGAAATGGGTCCCACCGGGCGTGCCAAAATGTTTCACACAGAATGTTTCCATTCTGGAATAGAGTTGCTTCTATCCTTTCATTCTCTTGAGAAACAGATAAGGGTTAGGGCTAGGAGGAATACCTGTTGAATGTTGGGAAGGTGTGCACGTACCGTAGAGAGATCAGATCGATTGTGAAGAACTCCTTTTTGTCTGGGAAGGACTACCTATAAATAAGAATGCAAGACCACTAGATTTTAGTTAGACAACAAGTGAGGGAACTGCCTTAGGCCTAGGAAATATTAGACTTCCTTTCGAAGGTGGTCAGTTCCCCATTTAATATGAATTAAAGAAAAATGATAACAAAGAACTACAAGATAATACTTACTGGTTCCTGATGAAGATACAGGTCCAAGGAATGTGGTGGCGACAGTAAGGCTTAGTTGGGATGATCCGGTATTAGAAAGCGAGCTGATGAAGCTATCCTCAGTCTTTTCCAATGCTTGAATGAGGGTGACAGCGATCTAGTTGCTCAGTTGCAGTCTTCGGCTCGATGCTCTTCTCTGTAACCTCTTCTACTTGTTTCACTTCTCTTTCCTGCCCAAATGAATTCCGGATCCTTTCTTTTTGGTTGGGGGAGGTCATTAACAGGGAACCGATGGCAGTTACGTAACCGACGGCGGTCGAGTAGGAACCGATGTCGGTTAGGTCAAAGTGGCTATTTTTAGTAAAACAACCATCTTTCCCTCCTTTTCTCCCAAGGGATCAGTTGTGGGCTTGGTCAAGTCATTATTAGGCTTGTTTTGGTGTGGGTGAGGGGTGATGAGTCATGGGTGTGGGTCTGGACCAAGTCATAGGTCTTAATTAGGTTGGTTTAGGGTTAGGGCTAGGTCATGGTGAGGTGGCGAGATGAGGTGGTGGGTTTGAAGATGTGGATTTATTAATTATAAGGTAATTAATAAATCATTAGGTGTGTAAGGTTTTAGGTGGTGAGGTAGGGTTAGGTTGCGGGATGAGATATGGGGTAAAGGGCATCGTAAGACCTAAATTTGGTGTCTACACTCTGTACGTACTTCTACAACATCTGCACATACTTCTACAACAGGGATTCTCTGGATACTTTTCAGGTATGTTCTTTACTTCCTTTACACTACTTGAATTTCATTCAAATATCATAAAGGGGGGGAAAATGCAAACATAAAATCACACACTTACTACTATTTAAAATACCACTAAGTATGTTGTTTTATACATGGATATTGCATAAGAAAAGTATTCACTGATGGCCCATTGCCTAGTATTTTTGTTTATCTTTCTTGTTTATATTGTTTTGTATTTCACACTTGTCACTTATACACTCAGTTTTGGTTAGGTCACAAGGATCCCTACCTCTCAATCTTACCACATCTGTCGTCAGTTGTCTTTGGAAACTAATGCCCAGGCGCTCCTGTCCATCTTGGGTGCCCATGTCCTCTTTATTTTTTGATCTTATTTTTGACATTTGAGGTCTATATTTTCAGTTTTCCCACTCATATCCCGAGGTACTAGTCGTCATGTCAGGTCTTCTAGAATCATTAGTTGTCTACAATGTATACTCATACGCTCTGTGCTCCATACTTCCTATTTCTAATAAATTTTACACAACATGATAAAAATTGTATAGTCATAACCCTATGAGGCACTCTTGTGATAAGATTGAAACTTGACTATGGAGGGAATACTACATCCATGAACCTCATACATGAAATTTTACGCTCCATGCTTCATGATACATATTTCTAGCATTCAATTCTTACATATCGTACTACACTATGATGCACTCTAGTTCCATGGTTCATACTTGACAGTCGAGGGTCTAAATCTGAAATGAACCTCATCACACTCACTCTTTACTTGCTACACTTCATGTTCTATTTTGTCTAGCACACAATTTCAAACTATTTCCTAATGATGCAATCTTGTTCTATGGTTCATTCTTGATTGTTGAGGGGTATTTTATAAATGAACCTCATCTCACATCTCCTGCACATCCAATGGGGGCACACTCCTCCTCTCACATTCACATTGCATACCATTCCATTACATTCACGAGACCCAAGAACAACCTAGGGTTAGCTAGAAAAATTATGGAATAATTTTTTTTGAGAAACGTGCCCACATACAGGCTTCGAAAATACAGTTGTCCCATTAATGTTTCTAAGTCAATTAAATTTATTAATAAAATTTTTCCCATTATAACAAAATATTGAAAACCCACATTTAAACTTTAATACATTTAATTTGACTAAGCATGGTTAATTTCCCCCTAAGTGTTATTTTAATAACAATTTAATTCACTATAGTTAAAATTTCCACATTTAAATCTCAAGGGTAAAAGGGTCAATATAAATAAATACTAAAAATTAATTAATCCCACAAGGTTTAATAACAATTGACAAGGTCCCCATTTGACATGGGGTTAGAATTAATAAACATACTCCTACCCCATAAAACCCCTTAAAAAGTCAACCCATGTATTTGAAATTAAAAACATTTAAATTAAAAGACAATTTCCACTCACCCACTCTCTACCTACTTTTTGTAGGGATGAATCTCATCCCTTGGATGGATTCATTTAGGACCCTTGATGAGGGAAAAGGAAACTAACCCTAAAGCATGCTTAAGAAAACTACTTTCTCTCTTTCTTTTGGCTCATTGTTTCTCTTTTGTTTTGCAGGTTGTTGGAGGAGGAAGAGAAGCCATTGGAGGCCCTTTAAGCTTTTGGGGAGGCTTACAAGCTCCATTATTTTCTTGTTTGTTTATACCCTCATTAGGGTTTTAAATGTATTTAAATATTTTATTTCATTAATATTTGCCCAAGTAGTAAATGGGTTTTCCCATTTTGGGTTAAGTTTGATATATATTTTCATTTTGATAGGATATATATATATATATGTATATAATATTATATATATATGTAGTGTATACATATTATATACACACACATTGTATAAGATTTATATCTGTATAATAAACACAATACACATGTATATGTATCTATATAATACATACATGTTATATATTCTGTGTGTAAAATGATTAATATTAATAATAGTATCAAAAATCCCAAGTTCGGCTCATATGCATGGTTGCGCTATACCACATGGTAACGTTTGGTTGGGGGGAGGGTCACCGATTACCACCTCCTCTTTCGCTATCCATCCACTATTACGTAGCCAAATTTATGTAATTTTAAAAGCTATTGGATGGGGTTGCCGACCCCCCCCCCAAACCCTTTGCCAAGTTGATTTTATTAATCGTATTTGATTAATATGCACCCCTCTATTTATTATTAAGTACAATTTAATATTTTGTTTAATATTTATAATTTATATATAAGATATATATAATATTTATATTTTATATATTAATATATATATTATTTTATTTCATAATTTAACAAATATTGTAATTTTTTACATTAGTTAAGGTAATTAATTATATTATTTATCTAATTAACTTAATTTAAATTCCCTCCCCACACTTAAATTTTCTTTGTAAAAATTTGCTAATAGTATTTAGGGTAAGAGGTTTAAATAGAAAACAAGCCCAATTCACTATTATTCTATCAATTTGCAATGATTTTATATGTAAGTTTAAAATGGCTTAATAGTAAATTTTGCCATACTCAAGTGAGGCTAAGGCCTAAGTTTGTAATGTGGTAAGATTTTCACTAGTTTAATAATTACTATAATTTTATTAACCAAGTAAAGACAAGTAAAAATAAGTTCTTACATCTATTTGAATATTTTAACTTTCTTTCAAACTACTATAAGAGAATGAACAAACATAACTTTTTCACACCTTATAATTTTCATGGAATACAATTAAAGTAGTCTATTTTCCTTCAATTTTTTAAAACAATTTTCCAACCATTCTCACAACCAATTTTCCAATGAAGGTTTTCAATAAGTTTTAAAATGAGAACAAGATAACTTTCCAATGATTTCTTTTTGTGGGAAATAAATCAACTACAATGGAATAAGATATTCCCTTTATAACTTCTTTTCTATTACAACAAAACTAGCTTTACAAAAAAATCTTTCTTTCTTTCCTTTTTACATACAATACAACTTTAATATCTAATAATCAAAAAACTTTTCTTCACAAATATTAATACAATATCTTCCACTTAAAGTGGGAAAACTTACAAGAATGAAAGCTAAAAGGAATACAATATTACAAGTCTTCCACCCTAAGTGGGAATAACAAGGAGGTTTTCTCACAAGGAAATATTTCTTGAGGACACCAACAATGCTCCATGTTTCACATCACCAACAAGAGAGCTCCACCATGCTTCATTTGATCACAACAAAAAAGGGGGGAGAGGCAACACTCTCCACCCAACCAAGAATTCCAATGAGGAGGAGAAGCCATCCTCCTCATTGGCCCCCGAGCCCCAACCACATTGCAATGAAAAATGGATTCAACTCATGGCAACAAAACAAGCTTCCACATCACAATACAAGATTCTACAACCATACCAAAATACAAACAATACAACTACAATCACAAGAAGGAAAGCAACAAAATACACAAGGCTTCAACATGCAAAAGCCAAAGGAGTAAGATCTATGGGGAGGTCACTTATGCCTCCCAATGGGAAATGGGTGCCCACCTAAAACCCTCCAATAAACATCTCAAAACCCCTACACACTCTTATGCCTCCCTCAAGTACCTCTTATGCCTCCCACATTCTCTTATGCCTCCCTACAATCTCTTATGGCTCCCTCATAAAAATAGACCAAGTAAGAAATGCAAGCAATTTCTTGTCCAAGGTGGGGCACCCAACCCAACTCCCTCCAAAACATGAAATGAACTCTTATGCCTCCCCACATGTAAGATCCCCATAGTCCCCTCCTACACCACACTTAAGCAATCTACCCAAGCACCCAACAAGCATACCAAAACACTCAAAAACATGCACATATACACAATATAAAAGGAAAATATTTTACAAGAGTATAGCTCCTACCTTTCCATGGTAGAGCTTGATCCAAGAGTCCCACACCAAGCTTCTTCAAGCCCAAACAATCACCAAGAAATTACCAAAATCTCCAACAAATCCACAAGCACTCCAAAATCCTCTAACTCCCAAAAATGCAAGAGCACAAAGAAATGAAGTAACCCCCAAACAAGCAAAAGAACTTGAATAAATAGAAAAGGGAGAGAGGAGGGTGAGGTGGCTCCATGTAGGATGCCACATCACTCATCCTCAACTCCACCTCACAAGTCAAACCTCAACCCCAATGCACCATAAATTGGTGGGTGAGAGGAATGACAATTTACTTACACACACAATCCAAGCCCACACCCCCTAAGGAAAAACTTTAATTACAAGAAAGAAAGTGCAATAATATTTTACCTTTTTATCTTCCCAAAACACATAATGGGGTCTATTTTTGACCCCCCAACCCATAGGTAGGGTTGGTATAGAAATTTAAGAGGTGTGGGACAAGTTTGACTTGTCCCACAAGCCTCCAAAATTGGCCCTTAAGGCCAAATCTGAATTTTCATGAAGGGGTAGAGTGTACAACACTCAAGATCACAAGCACTCAACTTACAACACATAATCCAAGAGCCATCAATTCTAATAAATGAATTATTTTGACCCATTCTTAATTAATTTAGTAAACTAATTAATTTACTAATCTAGACATAAATCAAGTAATTAACAAAAGGAGAATACATCACTAAAATTTCACATACTAAAATTAAATAAAGGAAACTAAATGAAAGAATAACACATAACCCCTTGGTCACAATTGGAGGTGATTCCCCCCATGGGAACCCCCTAACAACAATTCAAACACACACACATAACAAAATACATGTTGTCATGGTGACCCTTGTTGAATTCATCTAGCATTCTAATGTGGTTGGTCTCCAATCCCCCCGATGTTTGTTGTGACATGTTTACCTGCAAAACACATAACACCTCCTTTGGCCTCGTGGCCGCATCAAAACATCCAAAATAAATATACAATATAACTCCACAATCATCTATATATGAATCAAAACATCATCTAGGCAAGTAACAATATCATTTACAATTTCTAACAACATCTCGATTCTACATTTCATCAATATCCATATGATCATAAGATTAGTTCAATTGTCTAGGTCTACTCAATATGACGAAATATCGCATGTCCAAAATATATATATAACCATGTCAACAACATATCAACATCAATATAAAATGTCTCTAATAATCCACACACATCATATATGAATCGAAATCAACAACAATCCAGTATCTCTAACATCTAACATCATGCTAAATCAAAAGCTACAATAATATCCATAAGTATAGTCGACGCTTAATATGATGTTAGGTAAAGTAGTAAAAATAGATAAATAAATAAAGGAAATGACCCATGTAATCTAAGTAATTAAATATGAAACCCTAATGTGTAAAAAGGGTTAAGAAGTGTTTAGCTGATTCGTAGATATGTTGGGACTATGTCGCAATGGAGACTGGATGAATAAGAGGAGGAAACGACCACACAAAAACTCATAAAAACATAGATCCGAGCTGTTTGACTAGACTTGGGTGCCTAGAAAGGGATGGGGGTTTCTGGTGTGCCCTAGTTTGAGATTTGGGTGCCTTAGTATGTAGAAATGACCAGGGAACCTCCTCGACGATGTTGCTGATTGATCGCCTATGCCTTCTTGTCATGTGTATGTCGTTGAACCTCACCAAAAAGTGCCCAAAAGATGAGAGTAAAGTATAAAGAGGATTAGGGTGCCCCGAAGGGGACATGAACTCCTGAGGTACCCCAGTCCTGTTGGGTGCCCCAGCCAGAGATATGACGAACACAAAATGACAATACATACTGGGCATGTGCGGGTGCAAGATCGAAAGTAATGACAGAAAGAAAATTAAATTGGCTAAAGAAATGGATTGATTAGTATTCTTTTCAATCAAGAACCATATGAATAGTAGTATGAAACCGAGACTAAATAATTACCCAAAGTGCGTGATTTAGTGACTAAATTTTCCCCCACTTTATGTTGGTGAGTGAAAAACTTGGTAACATAAAGTAGATAGAGATGCATACCTAATATCCATGTAGAGTGAAGTAAAAAACACACTAAGGGACTAGACAAAGCGTGGAGCAACAAAAATGGTGGAGCATGAAGACTAAAGATATAAAAGTGTAAAAAGTGATTACAATGAACCTAGGGTGGAAACACGTGTAGTTACCAATATGTGTGATGTACTTGCATGTTAGTATGTTATGTGTGGTGTTGTTGTTGAAAAATTTCTTCCCATACAGACAAACTTGCAAAGGAGAAGACATTCAAGTAGTCAAATACACACACACATATATGTGTAAAAGGAATGTAATGAAATTATGAAAATGAAAAAAGGAACCTGTGCACATGATCTGCGATGAGAAAAAGGGTGTAAAAAAGATATCCTATAACTGTCAGTGAAGTGCGAGTTTTTCTGGCGATCTCAGACCACTATGGCCAAAAAAGTGTAGGGAAAAAGGTGTGTTATTCTCTAACCTGTAATTGCTTCTCTGATAATATGAAGAGATCTCTGTACTGCTTGGTTTTTTGGGAAATCCAACGCCACTGGCCGAAGTAGTGTAGGGAGGAAATTCCACTGTATTGTCCAACCTGTAACTGCTCCCCAATATGCTAAGGACAACTTGTCTTGTAAAATCCGATGTGCAGAGTTCTATAAATTGGTCTAAACCCACTTGTGTTATAACCCACTGTGTCATGGAAAAATATATGAAAAATGAACTATACCAATACTGCACTATGTAGTGTGTAAACACAAATGATGCCCCCCTCTTTAGGGGTGCATGTGATGTCACAGATAGGAGGATGCAACCCCAAAAGAGGACTTACCAGATAAACTATGCCCTACAGGGGGAAGGGAATGTGTTTGGTAGAAAATAAGGCACACACAAACAAATGTCTAGAAAACAAGTGTTAGTACAAACACACATATATGTAGAAAACAAGGGTAAGTTATGCAAATTATGTGTAAGCTAGAATGCAAGTAAACACACAAGAAGTCAATCATAGACCACAAAAAGAGGTTTGTAAACATGGGACACCACTCACGATGTCGCGAGACACTCAAGGCCATAATGGCTGCATACAAACAAAAAATTGTGCACATAAAACAAAGGGCAAGGACAGCATACAATAGAAAACAAAGACAAGTAAGTAAAAACAACATATAGCCATGGTAGCAAGTAATCCTACAAAGTAAAGCACCCATTAACATGTTAGAAATATAACCCATATGTCAAAAATTTGTATAACCAAGTAATGTAGAGTGTTAAGTATAAAATGAAACAATAGTACTTGTATTGTACAGATGTGGATGTCCCTAATAGCCGCTATGGGATTGGTAGTATACAAACATCCATGCTGCGTGTAAGATACCTATATCTACGATTGAAACTAGAAAAGGAGGTGAACACACATGTGTGTATGGTAGAGATAATGATATACAAGATATCTATCTAGTGTGAGTAATAAGATGACTATGAACAAGCACATGCGAGCAAGAGTAAATGCAACCAAAATATGCAATATGCTGTGGATAGATGGAATGGAATGAAATATGGATGATAGGAGTTATGTGCCCCCGAGTGGATGGATTTGTATGTAGTAAGGTTCATTTGTTTTTACCCCTCAGTAGTCAAGATTGAACCGTAAATGAGAGTGCATCAACGAGAAATGGTCAAACTATGTGTTGTGTGTAGTATGTTGTGGTGAAGGCCTATGTGTGTTGATGACATGAGACCTAGAGATGATGTGTGCATGACCCTGTAGCTCAAGTGTATATTACAATAAGATGATCAAAAAGTGATGACGTAGCATAAAATGTATACCACTATAAGATGAATAGAGGGAGTGATGATGTAGCCTAAAGCGTATGCCAATACAAGATGATGGAATATGTGACAATTTAGCCTATAACGTATGTCATTACAAGATGAGTAGAATAGATGATGATTACATGATAGTAAGTGATGAGGTAGCCTATGGTGTATATCACTGTAAGGTGAGTGAAATGAGTGGTGATGTAGCTATGGAGTATACCACTACAAGATGATGGAATAGGTGACCATTTAGCCTATAACATATGTCACTAACCTAGGAGTGTTGCATGATATAATGTTGAATGATGAATGCGTGAATGTGATGAGGTCCATTTGTGATGTATACCCTTAATAGTCTAGTATGGATCATGAGACTAGAGTACGCCATAGGGTAGTGAGTGCAAGGTGCACAAGTAGATGTGTGTAGTATAGTTGGTGATGAGAGACAACTATGTGATAAAATGTGTATTATGTATAGTGATGATGAGATGCAACTTAAGATGTGTAATGCCTATTGTGTAGTGTGTGGGGTTTATGTGTGTAAGATTCCCTAAACAGTCAAGTGTGAACCGAAGCACAAAAGTGTGTTATTGGGTAATAACGACGCTAAGGTGTAGATGACGATGCCTATGCTAGGAGGTTGATAATGTGAGTATGAAACATGTGTCGATGCTAGGATGGGGGGAATGTGTGAATGATATGAACCCAAGTGTGTGGTGGTGAATATAATCATGTGACACTATTTAAAAGATCATCACTATAGTGATTGAAGCCCACTGGAGTGGCATTGGAGACATGATAAGCAATATAATGAGGTGGATCGTACAAAGAACCATTGTGACATAGTGTGTAGATTCTCATCACATACTCTTCATCAGTGAAGGGTACGGGTGGAAATTCATGTGCATACCAATGACAGAGATTCAGACCATAAGTGGGAGATGAATCATTAGTGATGGAGACACTGCCAAATTCATAGGAATTAAGAGAAAAGTGTGGTTTGTGTCTAAAATGCTGCCAATATAGTCAAGCCAATATTTCCCAAGTATTAGTGGAGAAGTGTGAGTGGCTTACGTAACGAAGATCGTCAAATGAAACACACGAATTCCATAAGTGGTTGTAATGTGATAATAACCATGATAAATATGAGGTGAGTAAATTGGTGGTAAGATATCATTAAGTGTCAAACCAAGTCTAGTTAAGCCCTCAAGTGTGAAAATAGTATCTAAGAAAATACAATTGATTGGAATGTTATTCCAAAATAGTTGTTAATGAGTAGTGTGCATGTGAAAGGAGGTGGTAGAAATGCAGACTGCATAGTAGGAGATGGGACAACCTATAAAGTGTTAACAGATCCTTGATAAAGTATCATAACATTTGTAGAAGGAGGGGTCTTGAAATTATATTCACCCAGGCCATCGACCACAAATATGTCTTTGAAGTAAGAGTCATCTACGTTGATAGGTGTAAAATTTAGTTGGCCTAATGCTTCATCAGTGAGTTCGATAGCATCAAATTCGTCATCAAATTCCTCAAAATCATTTGTGTTAGCGTTATCATGTTGTATTGCTTTGTTGAGGATATTGCTAGGAGTTGCACTAGGTGGAGGAGTGGAAGGAGTCTTGATAGGTGCGGAAGAAGTGCTCATTGGAGCAGGTATGGTGGGTGAGATAATCTTTATAGTGTGAGTAGAAATAGCTGGGGTATTTGAAGTGACAGAAAAAGGATGCAAAGCACTAGATTGACCAATGTCATATGTGTCAAGGATACCATATGTAATAGGTTGTGAAGTTGGAACATGCATAACAGTAATGGGGTCTATGTGACAATATTTGAATGGCTCAGGATCTGCAGTAATAGTGTGTTCATAACCATCATGTAAGAACTTGACACATTAGTGGAAAATAGATGGGACCATTTGCATGACATGGATCCAAGGTCTGCCTAGCAATATATTGAACTGAAATGAAGCATATATAACTTGTGAGAATGGTCATAGGCCCAACCTGAAAGTGTAATGAGATAGTCCCTAGACATGTGCAAGTGGTAGAATCATAACCTTGGATGATAGTAGAATTCTTAGAAATTAGATTATCATTAATACCCAATTGTTTTAAAAGAGAATGAGCACATAGATTGACGACTGATCCATTATAAATAAGTAATCGTTTGATGCAAGTGATGCTAATGATGGCGGTAATGAGTAAGGGTGCACATGGATTGGTTTTAGAAAAAGGTCATAGATCCTCATTAGTGAAATAGATAGCATGTGGAATATTTCTTAGAGACTGTATGATATGTGTAAAGGCCACCACAGAGTTATCAATTTCTATATGAATAACATGAAGGGATGATTCTAGCGTATTACAATAGTATGGTGCATTACATAATAATTCATAAAGATAAATCTTAGATGGTGTATTTTTAAGCTGTTCAATGATGTCATAACCCTTAGAAGCAGTAGAAGGAACTGAAAAAGTTAAATATGGAGGAATAGAAGTGGGTGGAGCCGTAGGAGGATGAGTGCGGTGATTAGTAACTACATTGATGGATGGATCAAACCTAGGTGTAACAAAGCGAGTAGGTTGTTGAGTACGCACTTGTATGAAATTAGTAGCAGTAGTGATTATAATATAAACTTTAGTGGGTGCAAAAGAAGGATAAGATGATTGAGTCATGACTTGATAAGGAGATGAAATTATCAAAAGGAAGGGTTGGATTGTTAGATTCACCAAAATGATTAAACTAAAATGGAAAATGGTAATCTATTTTTAGGTTAATCTGATGCTATGTAAAGCAACAAATAACATATAAATAAATAAAGGAAATGACCTAAGGAATATAAGTAATGAAATATGAAACCCTAATGTGAAAAAGGGTTAAGATGTCCTTAGATGACTCACAAATATGTTGGGACTGTGTTGTAGTGGAGACCAGATGAACAGGAGGAGGAAACGACTGCAAAAAAACTCATAAAATTGTAAATATGAGCTGTCCAACTAGATTGGGGTGCCTAGAAAGGGATGGGGGTGCCTGGGGTGCCCTGGTCTATAGAAATGACCAGGGAACCTCCTCAGTAGTGTTGCTGATTGATCGCATATGCTTGCTTCTTGTCCCATGTATGTCGTTGAACCTCGTTGCAAACTAGAGATGAAGGAAATGCCTGCAAAACCCCAAGAAAAGCATAAAAAACCCTAAAACATAAAGATGCATATGAAGGGGTCGGATTGTCTTCATCTGCCAAATGGATGGAATTATTACTGAGTACTACACAATATCTTAGAGTAAATATAGTTCTAGGTGTGTGTGTGTAAATTATTACCTAGGTTCTCTTGTGTTAGTCACACTTTGTGAGTAGAAAGAAATAACTAGATGTAGAATGTAAGTAAATAGTGCATGAAATAAAATGAAATCCCCTCATATTAAATGTGATGCAGAAGAGCTAGAATTTGTCCCTTGTGATTATGGAAAATTAGGTATCTCTACCAACATTCATGGGGCTATACGACCTTTGCATTGAATGGTACAACTCCCATTATTGAATGAAACTAATATAAACCAATATAAATAATGGGTTGGCTCAAAAGGTTGGGGATCACACAAGGACACTCCACTGAACCTATGGCAAAGATGCTTGTATGGGGGTACAAGGAAGGAAATTACAGTGATGAGATGAGAAAGAGCGAAATTAGGAAAGGAGAGTTACTACTCATGAGTAGACTAATTACAGAGTTCACACCCAGTAACTAGAGTATTTCAACATTCAATATAGAAGAACAACAAACTTGTTACAAACATCAAGACAAGATGAGACCATGAACACAAAGTTTCAAAATCTCCTTATCAAGGAAGTAAAAAATTCTTTTCTTATTTATTGACATTCACAAATTTGTATAATGAGAGGAATAGAAGAAAATATGAGAAAGGGAAATAGAAGAAATGTAGCTCTTATTTCTTATGCATTGACACAAAGTTCAACAACATACAATCCACAATTACTATATAGTGGAAGTTTTCAAAATCTAAATCCTTTGGAATGGAGAGGCCATCCCAATTTATAGCCATGTGAATTGACCTCTTCAACTCCCTCATATGACTCTTCATTTCCATATTCCACTTGTGACCTTTCGTTTTCCATTATTAATTAAGTATTTCTCTTATAATTTTGAGAAAATACTTTTACAATTTTAAAATAGGTCACTTAAGTGAATAGGATGAAATACAATGATGAATCCCAACAAAGAATTAGAAAGGAGAGAGAAAGAAGAGGGAGAAAGAGAGGAGGGTGGGATGCTCAAAAGTATGGATGAAGAACACTCTACATCTCTGATGTAGATCAACTCTTCCACAGATGAATTGGTGAAATGCTCCAATGTCATGATGAATTTGATCCTTGAATGTCTTTACACCATGAGAAAATTCTTTTGGATGGCACATGTGACACCTTAAAATAGGTGTTTAGAAATACCTTTGAATGATTCCTTTGGTGACCACGAGTGTCGCTCATGATGATGCCTTCTAAGAACTGTTGAAAGTGTTTAAAAATGGACTATTTATGACCTTCAAGAAGTGATTCCATATTGCCTGCACTGAATGAAAGGATGATACTTTGTGACAGTGTCATTTTGCTGACAAAATTTCTCATGGAATCATGTAATTTCACCCCATACACACCGAAGTTCCAGTAGGTGATGAGCACCAATGAGTATATCATTTAGATGAATGAAAATGCAAATGAAATTTAATTCATGGTCTCTAGAACACTTCACTATATTTAGAACAAGGGTGTTATTATTTTTAGTAAATGGAAATTTACCCTCTTTTGATCCCTCCAGTGAGTTTAGCCTTCCAAGTTACCCCTATGTGTATTGCTCCCTCTAAAACCACTCCTTTGTGATGAAGCTTACTATTTATAGGGGAGTGAATAGGAAACTTACTATTTTTTAGTAAGTGGAATTTTCACCCCTTTTCAGACTTTGCTCACTCTATTTCTGATCCTTCTTGATTATCTTTGGTGCACACCATCTTTCACTGGAATTACCTTTTGGTGATGACTTACAGAAATAGCAAGTACCTATGTAGGAAGGCTTACTATTTTTGGAAAGTGGATTTCCGGTCCTTGGTTTTATGATGAAACCAAATTTTTGATATGGGTTTTTTTCTCTTTAGTGCTCTCTGAATTTTCAAGCTCAAATCTGGTTGCTAATTATGAGATTTTAAATTTTAAAAAAATTTTCCATAGGAAACTGGGGTTTCTTCATTGCAAAAAATTTGGGGCATGTACTTGCAAAAATTCACTTTGGGATTCTAATGGCCTCTGAAAAACTATATGATTGCAAAAAAATGGCACGTTGATCTATTTGCACTGGTTTGTGAGATACGAAAAGGATTTTCTTCATGGAATTTGAGGTTTTTTAGGAGAGAAATCTTAATTTTTACTTCAAAGAATCCATTTTTTTTCATGTTTTATTCTTCTTTAGATCATGGAAATATGAACAGCATTGTTTTGTGAGCATGAAAATTGGTGGAGGATATATTTGTGAAAAATACGCAGATTTCAGCAACATGATGGAGGATGTGGGGGGTGAAAATGAGAAAAATGGTCTATCTCCTTTGATATTTATAGCTTTGAAAATGGAAGGAGAGAGGTGGGGTGAATTTTTTTGAACCTCATTTTCCCTTTGGTTTGGTTCAATAGGGACATAAAAATTTTCCTTTCCCCTAGTCAGGACAAGTGGTGAATGTTTATTTGATGAGAGGCAAGTGGAGGAGGGGAGCTAAAAACAAGCACCTGGGGGCCGGGAGATGGTCACATGAGGAATCATGAGGAAAAAAATGGGGTGGGGAAATTTTTTATCCCTCATTGTCCCTTTTAAAATGGGTAAAATAGGTGCAAAAAATGTTTCCTTTCACTAGGGATGACAAGTGGCATGCATGTGGGAGTTGGTGAGAGTAGGTCAAACTAGTCAAAGGGGCTTAAAAGGTGAGCACCAGGGGTCATATGGGTGACCACAAGAATAAATGGGGGGAGGGAACAATTTTTTTCACCTCATGTCCCTTTGGTGAAGGTGAAATAGGGACATGAAAATGTGACCTTAACCTCAGGTTGACACGTGTCCCTGTGAAAATGGTTAAGTATCGAAGAGTGCACCTTGAGAGTTGACTTGTGAAAGTCATAACTTGAGCTCCTAGATGAGTTTTTGGGTGCTTAATTATATGATTTTTCATGAAAAATATGTTTTTGAGAAGAATGGTGAGGGTCTAAAGACTTGATTCTGATTGAAAAACCCTAAAAAATCTCTATTTTTTCTCAGTATCTCCTGTTGTGCATTGAAAGAATGAGTTGGACTGATAAATGTATGGTGCTTGAAGATGATATGTTTTTTCCACCATGTGCGGGGATTGAAAATTATTTCCAATGATATATTTTTGGGTCTTAACTCATTCCATATAGCTCCTGAAATCATTCCTTTGAAGATCAGGTGTGTTTTTCGGTGCAAGCTCCTTCAGGCCTCAAAAACCCACTTTTGGTGAATTGGCTCCTAAACACTCCAAAACTTCCCATATTATTTCCTAAATCAGTTCCTTGGTGATCTTGGATCTCTAGATACACGTCCATGATGAAAATTATCCTCATGTAATTCTTTGGTGATGGCATGCACTTGGCTTAGAAAGGATGAGGGATAGCCCTTTCTAAAATTTGTTGCAAACTTGCCTTGAAAGCTCGTACTCCAAAATACTTGAATGAATTTTATTATTCCTAAATCACCTAGGGGGAATGATGAAATCATAGATGAAATATTAGAGGGAAAATATATGGATTCACATTGAGGGGTAGGTTGATTTGGGGGTGTCCAGAAAGGTATGACATGAAAAAATTGACACTAGGGTATAGTTGTCCTATTTTTGAGTGAATTTTTCCCATGCAAAAACACAAGGAAAATAATTGGATCTAGCTTAGGGACATATTATGGATCAAGCATCAGCAAGGACATGACATGAGAATTCCCAGAATCTCAATTTTAGACTTGACCAATGCCTTATCCATTGGGCTTTATGGAGTCATTAGAGAGATATGCTACACAATTTCCCTTATTGAACACACACACACACAAAAATAGAAGGGAAACACACACAGAAGGGAAAACAACACACAATAGAAAAGTGAAATTATATACAGGGGAGGGATATTTATAGAGGAGGGGAAAGAATATACACATACCCGTTAATGGGTTGAGAAAAGTACATGCCATCATGGAATAGTGGATTGAAATGTGACCTTTGAAGCACAAAAATTATTATTTGATCAAACCATGCTCTTGTGATGGATTTGCATGGCTTGAGAAGAATAAGAGATATCAAGAATCCACCTTTGTATTCATACCACTAAAAAATTCCTGTATTTGATGAAAGCTTTGTCACCCTCTCAAAACTCTTGCATCTTGAACCTTCCTCTTGATGTCCTTGCAATCATGAGGTGTCATTTCTCCATGTCTTTAGGAGTGGGAAATTTATTATTTGACATCTTCATGGATACATTCTTTATCCTTTGAATTGCAGCATGGGGACATCTATTGAATCCATGAGGGCCTCTAAAGGAGTGAGGAAAATTGAATTTCTTCATCTTCTTTGAACATATCACTTTGTTGTTCTGAAAAAAATGCTTTCAAGAGTAGAGGTTACATCACTGGGTTGGAGGTTTTCATCATGCTTGAGAAATTGTTGTAATGTGGAAGTATGTTCAAGACAATTCGGGGATTGGGAGATGGTGAGCTCAATCTGATTTTGAATCATTTCACAAGAATCATGCATACCCTCACTTTGTTGTCCAAAGAAATTATCATCAATATCCATCTGCTCTTGAAGCTCATCTTGGTATCATTCTCGAAATTAAAACCCTCAATTTATTCATAGAGGCATTCTTTACCCTTGAGTGTATTTTTCCATATGAACTCTTGTTTTTGTATTGATGGAGTATTCCAAAGTGGTGGAAACAAGTTGATTTTGAACACAATCCCAACAATCTCCTACAACTTTCAATTTGTTCTGAACAAACTTTCTTAAATGTGAATCAAGTCAACATTTTCCCTATTATCTTCCTCCATGACAGAGATGTTGTCTTCAATATTGGGATATTAAAAGGATATTCAATAACCTTCCTTATTTTTCACTCATGAACTTCTTCACATAATGTGAAAGAAAAATACACACTTTCACATCCATTCTCACTGAACCAAGGCATTGGGGAATTCATTAAACACATCCATTGGCTACATCTCAACATCAAACATTGTTGTATCAAAGAGATGAGAAAAAAATTGATTCATACCCGTCTTGTATTTCCATAGCCTGAGTTAGGAGTTCAAGATTGAGTTGAGGGTCTTTAGTTCATTCTGCATCCTTCAAGATGTCTTGCACAGATGACTCTTCTAAGTTCACCATAGGATCATCTTCATTGTCATGGAAAAGGTCTCTATATTGTGCCTCCAAGATGGTTAAAAATATGATCCATATGCCCATGATTCATTTAAATCGTCCTTATTCACTTCTTCCATGCTTTGCATTGTCCATGATTCATTTTCTTTCAAACATGGGCATACTTGACTCACAACACCTTCTGACAAGGAGAATAGGTCCATGCTTTGTGGGAAGGGCACTCCTTTGAGTTCAAAATCCATATCATCCTTCTTGAAGGGAAAATTGGGACCATGTTGAGGTGGAAATATGGGAAGAATTTTCAACTTCTATCTAGATCATGCATTATTGAATCCTTTTGCTCATATGGAAAATGAAAAAATTCATACTCACAAAGATGATTATTATTATCTTTGGGTAAGAAGAGGTTGTACCCAAAGTGTATCATTCTCCATCTTTAGAAAGGAAGTAGGCCTCTTCCATTCGATCATCATGATTGAATCTGGAATGGAATTTTATTCTTTGACTATCTCCATTTCTTTATTCAACATTTCTACATTGCTTGAAGACTCAAAATAGGATGGAAAATTTCCCATCACCATCTTAAATTTATCACCTTCGGTCCATGATGCAAGGATGGATTTCTTGCACTTCTTCACATACCTCCATTCCATTATTAATTTAAAGATCGAAATTTGGAAGGATATTATTCATGCTTACTTCGAACTGGACATCTTGTATTTCTTCATTGTTGGTGGAGTCTTCAGAAAGCATTAAATCATCTATTATGTAACAATAATCTTCCTCTATTGAATATATTATTCCTCCAATGGGTTTTTCCTCACAGCCAAAATGAATTGATGAATGGTGGTTTCATCTTAATGTCCTTCCCATCTTATTCGAATGTTTTTCTTTAATTTTCAATCTAGGGTTCAAGAATAAGATCTTCTTCGGTTGAATCTTGCACCATCTTGTAATGTCTCATTAAGATTTCCATAGTGCTGATTTGATCTTCATTGATGAAGGCTTCAAGGATAGGATTTGCAAAAGTATTTAGTAACATTCAAGAAGGTTTAAGGGATTTTCTTGAATATCCTATTTCAGTATGGATGATCTTCAGGACCTTCCTCGATAGGTAGAAAATCCTCTTCTTCCTCTTTGTTATGGTCTACTTCAAGTTGCTCATACATCTCTTGCAAAACTTCCACATATTTTAGCATTTTGAGGTAGATTTGGGGACTAGAATTTACTTGTATAGTGATCATGATTATTTCCATATAATCAAGTTTTAAGACTCCCATTTTATCATTCCTATATGCAAGGAAATCATCCCATGGGAGGGTAATGCAAGACATGTCACCAAGATTTTTATTCAGTTGTGCATAATTGAGAGTTTTACCTTTGGCACATTCTTGGGCTTCACACAACATCTTGTATCTTCTTCATCCATATTTCAACCATTCCTTATCTTCTTCTTCACTTGAAAGTTCTATTTCCTTTCCTTTGTCTAAGTACAAATTATTGCTTGAAGTAGGAAACCCTTTTGTTGTTCTTGAATTCCCTTCTTTGCAAGAAATTGGTTCAGAACTGTGGATGTTCCACAATATTTTTTTCTCGGTCATGATCTTCTTCTTCTTCTTCATTGTCACTCATTTCTACCTCACTCCAATTTGGAAATTCATTCATTTTTATGTGGGAAATGAAAGTGATAGGGGTTTGTTCCTTGACAAAGTTACCTTCAAAATTGATTTTCTTTGAAATCTATTTTTTTAATATATATATATATATATATATATATATATTTGTATTTTTTGGGAAGAGATTTTTTTTGTGCACTTATTAAAATATCTCCCCAGTGGAGTCACTAAAAACTATTGGTGAGAAAATTTGTTAATATGGAAAATAAGGTGTCTCCACCAACGTTCACGGGGCTACGCCCCTCTACATTAAATGGTACAACTTCCATTATTGAATGTGACTCATATAAGCATAGAATAAATTTTATTTGTTGGAAAAATAGGCTGGGGATCACACAGGGATACTCCACTGAACCTTTGGAAAAATGGTTGTACGGGGGTACAAGGGAGGAAAATACAATGATGTTAGGGAGAATGAGGGAAATTAGGAGGGGAGTTACTGCCTAGAGTATGACAATTTTAGAGTTCACTCCCAGTAACCAAAGTAGTTCAAAATTCAATATAATAGAATGACAACCTTGTTACATGCATCAAGACAAGATGAGACCATGAACACAAATTTTAAGAAATATCCTTGTCAAGAAAAAGCAACAAAGTCTTTTCTTATTTATTGACATTCACAAATTTGTACAAAGAAATGAATAAAAGAAAAGATGAGAAAGGGAAATAGAAGAAATGTCACTCTTATTTCTATGTGCATTGACACAAATTTCAACAACATACAATCCAAAATTGCTACAGAGTAGAATTTTTCAAAATATGGAATCCTTTGGAATGGAGAGGTCATCCCAATTTATAGCCATGTGAATTGACCTTTCAACTCCATCATATGACTCTTCATTTCCATATTCCACTTGTGACCTTTCGTTTTCCATTAATTAAGTATTTCTCTTATAATTTTGAGAAAATAATTTTACAATTTTAAAATAGGTCACTTAAGTGAATATGAAGAAATACAATGATAAAGCCCAATGAAGAATTAGAAAGGAGAGAGAAAGAAGAGGGAGAAAGAGGGGAAACCTGGACCATAGGATGAGTGTCGAAAGACACCTTTGAGATCTCCCATATACATCGAGAAAGCAAGATACACACACTGATGAGTACACCATTATTAATAACGAAGAAAATGTTGGGGTTAGCACACACCAGTTGTACAAATCTATAATCAGAATTGAAGCATATAATCAATAAACACAAAAATTAAACCAAAAGAACAATACACAAGAGATAACGTGGTTCACCCAGTGTGGGTCATGTCCATCAAGAAATAACCAATCTATTGTTCATTTCTTTACAGAGGAAATACAATGAAGATCTGTAATCTTCCAATCATCTCTTGGATGTACAATACTTTTCCTTCACAAGCTTCTCTCACCTCTCTCCAAGAATATCTTCTTACAATAATATCTATTCTCCTCCTAACCCTAGTTTTCTAGCTTATAAGCATATACAAATATTAGGGCAGCTTAGGTATGCATTTACAACCCCTAGATCACCTTTTAATCAAAGGTATGATCTAATTATGCATTTAAAATAAAAAAATTCATGCACAGGTAACCGATGTCGGTTACCATGATACTAGTTGCTCCCAGGTGACCGATGCCGGTAACCCAACCGAGGCCAGTTACCAAACCAATACTGGTTTCTCCCAGGTGACCAATGCCGGTAACCCAATTGACGTCGCTTACTATGTAAACTTGTAACTTTGTAAATCATGCTATTTGTGAATCCATTTAGCTCCACAACTCAAAAATCTCCCACTTAGAGATAAATTACAGCACTATACCGTACAAATCCATCCTCTGATCCTTTCATTGGCATGTTTCTTCCTCTTCAAGTATCAAACTCGAAGACCAATAGAAGTGGAGTAAAGGTCCAACTTCTCCTTTGGAAACAGATTCATTAGCATATTTTCAGGGTTCTCATTTGTATGATTTGTCTTTAGTTTAAACTTCCCATCCTCCAACACCTGCCGTATGAAGTGATATCTCCATTGAATGTGTTCCATTTTTAAATGAAATGTTGAGTTCTTTTCTGGATAATCACACTTTGACTATCACTTTACAATCTATAATACTCTTGCTCCTTTCCCAACTCTTCCATGAACATGCTTGTTAGAATTGACAGGGACTTAGAGGGGGGTTGAATTAGTCTTGTGATAAAACCTTTTCTTTTCAACTTCAAACAATGATCATTAATTCATATACATACACTCTTATAGATTACAGTCAAGAATTTTTGATCATCAATAGATATAGTTTGTCATGGAATGCATACATGAAAGGAATAGAAGATATGCTCAGAGCTTCTTCTTTATTGACATTCAAAACAAAAGACTTGATACTTGATCAATGTCATCAGATTACAAGGTACTAACAAGATTATAAATACCAAGCCAACTTTATCATACTAGCATTCAACTAAATAGCTGCAAATTAGCTCTTTTTCATCGACATGTTGTCACAAACATTTCATCATCTTCATACAACCACAACCAGCTATAGACCTGAAAAAAATTTCAAGGATTTTGGGCTATGCCCAAGGGTTTTGCTTTGTAGCAAGGTTTTCTTCAAATGAAGAGAAGGGGAGTTTTCTATCAATAATTTTCAAGACAGAAACATCTCCCTTTTGTACACCATTCAACAAACTTTTCAACTTCTTTGAATTCACACATTCTTGACCTTGTCTCTTCATCTTCTAACAAAAAGACACATTCACCACTTCGAAGTCTACTTTGCTTCAATCAGTTTTTGGCCTAAAAATAGTCAACTAGATTTTTAAGTTCCACTTGAGAACATCAAGAGTCAAACCTTCAAAATGAGACAAAAGAGGTCTATTCAAATGCTAATCATGACTATTCATCTCCTAGACTTTGTCTTATCTAGCTCAAGCAAAGAGTGATGCATTTTTAAGTAGGTAAAAATACAGATGAAAATTGACATGTGACCTTCAATCCTACAATCGAATCCTCAATTTTGTACCAAGGAAGACTGACATGGAAATATGGATGAATGACTATATTAGAATCAGTGACTAAGACTTAGTAGCATGAATTCCTAGTAGCTGAGTCGGAAAAGGGGAGATTTATTGGCTATGAGTGGGTAACGTAAATTCCCTATGGCTTTATCTAATTGATTAAATCTAATTATTAAAATAGTTTGAAGTGTCAAAATTAAACTAAGATGAAAGTCAACAATCTATTCTAACTACTTTTGAAAAGGGAAACTATTTTAAACAAATCAACAAAACTGAGAATATTATAATTCACATAACAAAAGATTACTTTCTATTCTAAATAAATAAACTACTTTTACACTAAAACTAGACAAGCTAAATAACTTGGTATGTAGCTAATTGTACCTATGTCGATTGTGTATTCTAATCTGAATTATATCCATAAAACAAGAACTTTTTCAATTACTTTATGATGTATAGACAACTTCTTATAGATATTCTTCTCGTCCTTCAGATCCACAAGGATGAGGAAGAAGATGATCCAACATCGAGAGATGCTATGAATGGTTTAAAACCTCTTGGAAATTAACTAATTACTTGTACAGATGAAGGAATACTAGTTTTCTACCCTATTTGATATGATGTAAAAACAATAAATTGCAATAAAGAAGGAAACCAAATAACAACTTGAACCTAGGATTTACAGAACAAGAGGTAAATCCATAGCTGAGTGAGTAATTTTTCCCCTAAATTTATCCTTTCATTATCTTGTATTTCCACGTGAGTCCAATGAATTTGGGAATGAAGATCCAGCAACAAGAGAAATCACTTGAGCAGTGGTAGCTTGAAGGCAGTCTTGTTGTAATGCAAGTATAAAAGAAATAACACAAGTGATATAGAGCTTAGCTATGTAATTTCTAGTAAGATTTTTGCAATAATACTATGTAAGATACACAAAAATTCTCAAGTCATTTGCTTGAATACAAGCATTGTATTTATAGGAATTTGGCTGGGCAATGGTTGAAGCCACTTGGAAGCCAAAGGGTGACATAACAACAATAAAGGGAGAGTTCAAACTATTAATAACCATCAATCACAAATTAGAAGTAAATAAGAGCATGCTACAAGGCAGTTGGGATTTGGAATTATCTAAAATTGGACAAGAAACACTTGTGCTAGGCAAAGTGAGAGTTAAGCGAGAGCATCACATGTCTTAACGTTGGCATTGGAAATTTTTAGAATTTTTTCTCACAGGACCACTACCTAGCTGCAGAGTGGCGATTACAGGACTGCCGCCAGGGCAAAGAGTGGCAATTATATGACCGTTACCGCCCTACTGTGGGTGTGCCTGGGCGGTGGTTTTGTAACTATTAGACCAAGACACAATGAAAATAGAGTAGCAGGAAGATATAGATAAAGCAAGTAAATGGACTAAGTAAAATATAATAGGCTACAAATATGAATTGCGAGTGGGCTTAGGAGCTTGAAAAACTTCCAAAAAGACATGAATCATCATTGGGGACCTTTTTGTAACCGTCTTCCGACAATGTAGTACATGTTCAAAATTGGGTGCGTAGATATTTCCTCCTTAGAGAATAAATTTAACCATGAAGAGGCATAAAATGTAGAGTCCTAAGTATGGCATTCTTGAAATGGAGAGTTAAAAGTTATACTTGATACACTTCCGTGTGCCGAAATGTCATCGTCTAAGATCTCATTACCTATGAAATGAAAAAAAATACTCATGTATAGATAGATATAATATCAAAAGATAAATTATAAATTCAAATGACAAAAGGACTTACCATTTGTGTGGGGATACGAATATACTTGCGCCAATGCTCCAACCACTGTGCACACACACACTAAAAATAATGGTTAAAAACACACACACACACACATATATATATATAAAACAAACTCATTTTTCAATTCATTTTTGCACATATCCTATTAGTGATTTTTGGAGCTCTAGATTTCCTGTGAATGTTTCATTTGTGAGTATGAGTTGAAATGGAAATGATTTATAATTGACGACATCGGAACCTATGAAATTGAAAGAGGATCAATAAGGGTTTAGATGTGAGAAACTTTGTCTTTTTCATCAGGATTTGGCCTTTGTTGTTTGAATGCATTTCAGAGGAGCTTCTAGGAAATTCGTAACTAGAGCAGTTATAAGGGGACTCAAAGAGGTAAATGAGCATAACACCTTTATTGCTTAGTCCCATTTTTGTGTATTTTATTGATTTTATTTGTATTTAAAGCTCATGACTACAGCATTTTGATCACACTTGGCATGCGATGGCATTGTATACATACTTGATTCACCATGAATATATATAGATATCTCTTTTTGATTCAATTATTCCTTTGCATCAGAGTTGAATTATTGTCATGGTTTACTTTGGATGTGTACTATATATGTTTAGAATATTTGATTTTGTATGCTTTTTATAATCTATGCAATGGATGATGAATTCTTAACAAAATGAATTTTGTTTTGTTTTTTTTGTAATGCTGATTTGATGATGATTATGCAGACACAAAGTAATGTTGAATTTCATATTTTCAAGTCATGTTTAGTACTTATTCTTGTTCATTGGCAATGTGTGATGAATATTGACATGATAATAAGATGGAATTCACTTCACTCTCTAACCCCACGCTAACCAGTGAGATGTGAAGGATCAAGAATGAGAGCTCAGAAGGGACGCGAGTATTATATGAATTTATATAGAGATGGAGCATGATGAGAGAAAGACAATAATTTTGACAAAAAACCCAACCAAGAACTTATATCCTAGTTCTGCACACATTTTATTACACATAGTTCAAAGTTGTGATTGCTTTCCATTTTAGATAGACTTATATCCGTGAAGATAGTCACTCTTGATTGACATGGTCTAGTATTAAGGCTTGGAAAAACTCTTTTGGAACTTAGCATATCTAAATTCACTTTTATTGGGACTTTATGATTTTCAAAGAATTTTTTTTTGAATGAATTTATCTTTATACTTATTAATTTATATGAAGATACCCCCTACACCTTGTCACATTCTACTACTAGGAAGTAATGGGCTTACCATCAAGGAAAAGGCATAGGCAAGTAAGGGCATTTCCTTCCTTTTACAACATCATGCATAACCTGTACGAAGACGTAGACTCAACACTAAAGATTTTTAGGGCAAAGAAAGTGTGTAAAATGAAAAAATTTGATTTGATTTTTTGACTTGACGATATGTACATTTTATTTATTTTTCTTTTAGACTTTAAGGTTTTCTTTTGGGAAGGGAAGATTTTACCCCTAGCCTCAACCCCATGTCAACAAGTAAGAATGTGAGGGCTCAACACCAGAAGGTTGTAAATAGGTGAACAAACAATTCCAAGTGAAAATGTTTAAAGTGTTTTATCTACCAAAGAAGTTTGTTATAGGGATAGATATGATACCAAGAAAGATTCTAGAAGAGACCATAGGAAAAGACATCTAAGCCAGAAGAAAACTACAGATCAGAACCAAGTATCCAGGTCTTGGTAGGATTAAGTGTCAAAAATGAATGTCTTAACTTGTTTGAATTGACGAAGGGATAAGAAATATTGATGATAATATTATGAATGTTTGAAGAGGTATGATTCAAATATATTGCCAACATTTTGTAGAAAATTTTTAGTGTTCCTTGGAAATAAGTTCCTTGATTACCAAATTATCACATAATGAGCTGAAAGATGAGAACATGCAATGCAGAATGTCAGTAATATATATATGTGGATATGTAGGTGGGAATAAATACTGAAATGTCTAAGGAAAAGAGAGTTGAAGGATTTAAAGACTCTTCACCTCTAAAAGCACACAGAGAAGAGAGCATGATCTTTGAAGTTTTTGTTCTCTTGACAAAGGGCCTACCTATTCTAGGGTTTAAACTTTTAATCCTTACTCAGAAGTATATATGCATATATCATTAAAATCCATTTTGTCTGTCTAAAGGAGGCATATCCGAGAACCTCTCTTTCATGTTCTTGACACATTGTGTGTAAGGTGAGCATGACTATGCAACTCAGCCTTGGTGAAGAATAGTGACTTGGTGTTTACCTGATTTTTGTTGACATAATAGGATCACTTCCTCATGGAGATGACATACTTGATTTTTTGACATGTTCACTATCTAAACCAAGGTTTAGAATAGAACAAGCCCTAGGGATGGTTTTGATGGGTACCCTATTGATTTCATCCCTCTCTTTTTCCTTTGCTAATTCTATCATGTTTACACCTAGACCAAGACTATTGGTGGGAAGAGAGGTTATACCAAGAAGGATACCCTAATTCCTTATGGTTCAAATGAGAGGAAGATTGGATCACTCACTCTCCAGGATTTTCATAATGTATGATTTGGTATTAGTGGACATTGTTTCCATGGATATTGATTTACCTTTATTAATTTTTTCTACTGTCAAACACTTTTGGGTCACCGAACTTCAGCCTTTAGAGCATACTCGGGGTGATTGGGACTAGTTATTTTGATGGAGGTGGTTTGTTTAATTGGTTTGTAGGAAGTTCATACTCCGTGAATGGACTCCCCTTTTATTTTTTATATTCTCTGAAATGTATATCAAAGTTCTTAGGATCCTCTTCGGTGATGAATTAAGGCCTTTCCCAAATGGAGGAATCTAACCTCTTGGAACATAGAGTAGAAGGTACATTTCCTTCATTCGATGAATCCAAGGTCTCCCAAGGATCATGTTATAGTTTCTTTTTCCCTGGTCGATGACGTAAAATTCTGTCAAGATGGTTTTTGGACCTGAGAGTAACATAGAATAACTGTGGTTCCAATCGAGGTCAGCTTTAAGATTATCATACCCTCCGCAACATGTTTCTTGTGGAGGATTAATTATTCTCTACATATCCCAAATTATACAAGAAAGAGAAATGAACCACATTCGTATAACAGCTCTATCATCAGTCATGGCTCTCTTAATATAATTGTTGTATAAACCCAGACCTATAAATATAAGGCAGGATTACCTCTTCAGGCTATTTCAACGTCATATGGTATCTTATCTATATTGGAAATAAACCTAGTATCCCTATCACTCCATCCCAGAGGCATGTATGCCAAATGTAAATATGATTTATTTGAGCACTAGGAGTAGCGAATAACCTAGATTAGATGACCAAGACCTAGTGCATCGAGAAATGCAGAATGATGTGCATGGGAATTATCTTCATCAAATATAGGAATGATATGCGAGAGAAGGTATTTTTCAAATATCGATATTAAATCATAGGATCCTACTAGTTTTGTAATTTTAGGAATGTCATCCTATGCAGGAGGAAAGAACATGGGTAGGGTTTGAGGAAAGTATTCCTTCACCCGAGTTGTTGCATTAATTTCTGGTTCAAATTCTAGCTCAATTAATCCCATGATCTTTGTGTTGTCATTCAAACCGAGGTTAGGAGCAACCTGAGAGTTATTGGAAGTTCATGCCTCATCTTCATTGTTCCCCATAGGAATTCCTTTATTTATGTTTTGAGGATTTACCTTGAAATTTTTAGGATGCATAGGGAGTGGATCCTGAAAGATGCTCACATTAGCATTGTGAGGAGTTATGGGTCCTGTATAGTTAGACTGTGGGTTTGTTTCCAGATTTGCTAAGAACATGTCTACAAAGAGTTGTCTTTAGTTTTTGGGAAGTTTTTATAGAAACTTGTTGCAATCGCGACAAGTTATATCATCATGACATCGAACCTTATGGAAACCACAATATTTGTTAGGATCATAATTTATTGGCCTTTGATAAGCATCTTGTTGTTGTTGATTATAAATTTGATTGTAGTTTTGAAATTGGTTGTTATAACCATGGTTCATTGCCCCTTGGCTGAAGTTGTGATGTTGGTTTGGGCCTTGGGTTTGAATTTTCTTCTGAGAGGGATGACTTACATCAACCGTGTTGATCAATTTAGGGCTTAGATGATTTCCCAAGTTACCATTGGCATTACGATTATTTACCTCGTTAGTGTTACCAACATCCGGTTTCCTGACCTGGTCAGTGAAACCATCATTTGTAACACCATGATTCTTATTAAAGACCTTAGGACCTTGCAAAGGAGTGATCAGTCTCCCATTTGAGCCACACGTCTTTCAACCACTATCAATTCCTTCCTGGTCAATTTGGAGTGCACCTTCCAGTACTTCTTCGTAACTATGGAAAGGAAATTTCTGGACTTCTTCCCTGGTCTCTTGATTGAGCAGAATGAAGGAAGAGATCAAAAAGTTCCATTTAGTCCATATTTGGTGCACTTGTAGAAGAGTAAAGAACTTGACACCACCTTTGAATGAAATGGGTGACAGACTCATTTTACTCCTATCTTATATGCAAAAACTCCCTAATCCCGGTATGCAACAAAATTTTCATATCAAATGATGTGATGAATTACGACACAAGATGTTTAAAGAAATGTATAAAAGCTTATGGAATCTGGTAGTACCAGTCCAATTCCATTCCCTCAATAATTTTTGAGAATATTTTAGCTACCATGGAATCCCAAGGAATAAATTCCTTGATAGCAGTAGCATATGCTTTACTATTGTAACATTCCCATTTTAAGACTTTAGAAACAAGGGATTTTTTTTTATATAAATATAATGTTCTCCATTTTAAATAATCATAATTTAAAGGACACATTCCATGCCAACCAATCTCATAATAGATAACCATATGCAGCTATAATGACTCGGTGAAACACCGATCTCTCATTTCATGACTCGGTATCGTACCAATCTCTCATGTTAACTCATTTAATTGTATACTAGGTATAATTGGTTCTCTTACCCTATTCTGGGTATTTAAGTGTTCTGTTTAAGAGGCCTATCTAAATATTTGCTACCAATATTCATATGATATCTCGCTTCTTAAACTAGGTGACATAGGACAACGCAACCAGTAGCTTGCGATACTTTGGCCAAAGATTTCAAAACATACTGTTCATGTTACTATTCCTAGACAACATACTCATCAAACAGAATACATCCTTCACCTCACTCATCTATTATCTAGAATGGTCGTAAATGACTCCTATTAGTCCACTTGTTCAAGGTTTAACCCTAACCCAGGTTAGTAAAATAGTTTAGTATAGAGAACCACTTGTGGTGACTAAGGGTACATAGACATACTCAATCAACCTTAGTTGATTACATGTGTCTTGTTATCCTAAGTCATCATGAGTTAGATGAATATTGATAAAAAAATATTTAGATAGGCTTCTTAAACAGAACACTTCAATACCCAGAATAGTGTAAGAGAACCAAGTATACCTAATATACAATTAAATGAGTTAACATGAGAGATCGGTACGATACCGAGTCATGAAATGAGAGATCGGTGTTTCACCGAGTCATTACAACTACATATGGTTTATCTGTTATGAGATTGATTGGCATGGAATGTGTCTTCTAAAATTATGATTATTTAGAACAGAGAACATTATATTTATACTTCTAACTTGACCTAGAGTTTAACTAAGATCAAGTCCAAGTTTATGTAGATCTAGATGTTCCAATTTTGAGGGGTATTGCAACATGCCAACTGCAACACTGTATCTTCATGAACACCCAAGTATTCATGAAGGTACAGTCCTGTAGTTGGCGTGTTGCTAACATCTAACTGAATCACCCCATCTGGATGTACACACCCCAAGCAAGATGTTAATTATTTAGTTATTTTCCATAATTTAGTTCTAATTATAGCAGCCTTGTTGAATTCTAGTTTAATTAATTCCTAATGTTACCAAGCATAAATGAGTTGTTAATGTTTTGCAGAAACAACAAGATTGCCTTCTAACCATTAACTTCTTACTTAGGGTTCAATTGATTAAAACAAAAACAACAAACAAACAATAAGGTTTACTCATTTTACTCAACCATTCCTAGTTGATTAAGTTCCAAATCATATTCCTTTATGTTAGACTTCATTGAAATGAAGTCTACTTATTAAATGTTCATGTTTACCTTTCACTTATCTTATATTAATGAAGGTATTGATCAAGAGGTAGTTCTTCTTCCTCTTTCTTGTTAAGAATTAGGTTTCACTGTAACCTTTTACTTTTAGCAAGATATCATAATGAATTTTCACTTCCATTAACATTATTTAATAAACTATAGTGACTTAATTAAATGAACAACTATGAATGCCAACTTGATAAGTTACCTTTATTAAAGGGATAGTGTATCAAATTTCCTTTCCACCTATTTCATTTTAAGTCTAACTGAAAAGGTTCAAAACATATATGATTAAGAAAGAATAAGACAATATTACAACTCCCTTTACAAAATACACAAAGGAAGTGACACAACAAGCGTAAGTAAAATCTCAATCTTTTCCATTCATCAAAGTGAAATACACACTTTACAAGTCCAATCATTTCTAACATATTTCATGTCAAACAAAATTAATAACTCAATGAGAAATATAACTTTTCCTTTTACAATAAATTTCAATAATGAATCATATTTCCTCATAAAAGATCCATTCTTTAGGTAAACAAAATTAACTTCATAAAATAACTTGTCTTATTTGATCACTTACGAAGTCCATCTGCAAAAATTGATAGCACGAGTTAGTTCATTGAACTGAGCATGATAAGCACTAAGCATTTAAATGATGTGCTTTCAACGAACTGTTTCATAAAAAGAACTCTACTTTTATGAAACAATTAAAACATCACAAAAAAATACATCATAAAGAAATAACAGTCATGAAGGAAGAATAGAGTGATAAATCACATTAACTTAAGTAAAGATCATTATATAATCAAAACAATCTTTAGTAAATGATTTCATAAGGAATTAAATCAGATAAGCAATAATCCATCCAAATTACTTATCACATTCCTTCTATATATATTTATAGTTCATTTCATGATTCATTCAATCTACATCAAAGAAAGATACTAACTCTAATAATTTACAAAATAGAGTTATTTTGAAGAACAATGATCTACAATACTCAACAATAACATATTCCACCATAGAATATCTAAGGACAATGATCATTTGATCTCTTTGAAAACATTTAGGATGAACCATCAACATCCTAAAATAAGAGTATCCCATTTAAGATACAACATCCAAATTCAAGCCAACTCTAGCCTAAGTTTTAGATTGTGCCTTAACAGGTTTGATAAAGGATAAATATAAATTCATTTACATGCACCAAGTAGTAGTCACACATCACAAAAATAATATTCCAATTAGTAATTTAAGGAGAAGGAGTAAGGATTATGCCTGATAGAGCTTCTATCGATTTGTAAAAGATTTCCAGCCGAGCCTCCACAATATTTTCTTTTCCCAAGCGATGTCAACAACCCCAACTTTCTACACTTCTTATTCTTCCTCTAGGAATAACAATCAAAACTGTTCCAGCCATTTACTTAGATCCAGAAATAGTTTAGAGATGCCAAAAATAGCATATGTTCAAAAATAGAACTGCTGGTTCGAATAACCAAAACCTCCATGCAGAGTAAAAATTATAAAGAGCAAATGATCAAACAACCTCTCCCAAAATCCACTTCACATCTTCCTTAGGCGGTTACTTTGCCATGACCAAGGCTCATTAATGCAAGGATAACCAACTCTCCCACCTAATTCCCCACGCCACCCACCATCCGAATTTGGCGAACTCTAAATCAAACTTTGTAAGCATTATAAATTTAGAGATGATGCCAACTAAACATCCCCCTAACTCCCCATGCCTCTGCTAAAAATGGCAGTTCAAAGGTTTTTTAATACCAAATCAAATCTCATAAATGCCTTAGAAACCGACGCCACCACCCATTTCAACTTGCCAAGTAGTCCATAGGTACCCTTAGCTTAGTATTAGATTAGGTTAGATTAACATTAGGTAGCAATCAACCTTAGTCCTTAGGTAATTAGTATTTTCCTTAGGTTAGTTCAAAACTCCACAACCATAAAGCATACCATCTTAGGTTAGGTCATAAACCTTAGTAGTTTAGTAAATAGGTCTTTAATCCTCTTACGCTATTCAACGTCTTAAAAAATATTTATCAAGAAGACCACAATTTAATACTTACCACATGATGTAAAACAAGGACATCAACAGAAGGGTCCTCATAATCATAACCAAAAGAAGACTCAGTCCACATTACCTTCTATTTCAGAATGCCAGGTTATCAAGATGATCAGGTAAGAAGAATTGAAGCATATCTTGGATCAATGGAATTGATCCAAGGTTTTGCTGTTAACATATGCTAAGTATGAAAACAACAATACAGGTTCAAAACCTTTTAGAACACAAAGAAGAATGACTTCATTTTCAAGTAAACATAATCACAAAAAAATGAATCTCTGTACAATAATAATTTATCCATTGCAAACATGATTTCCAACAGTCAAAATAATACACCTTCCTAAGACAAATCATATGTCAACGTTTGTAATGTCAAGAGGAAATGAAATCAAAGTAACCGTTTGTTTAAGATGTTATAGATATGAGAATTCGGGTCTCCTTCTCCCTTAAATTTAGGAAGATCAAGAAATGGGTGTGGAATCATGAAACCACGTATAGTGAAGTCAAGAGGTTCCTTTAAGTACTCAGTGCAAGTACGCATTTTGTAAGATTCCACCATCGAAGATCCTTGATGAGGAGGTGAAGGAGGAGGAGTTGGATAAGCTACATTATAAGCATAGACTGGAATGTATGGAGCTCCTTGATATGGTGTATAAGGAGTAGGGACAACATATGGGTCCATCTAGGGGGACTTCAAATACATATGCAAGTAAGGTGGGATGATACCAGGATATGGACTAGTGGGCATAAAAACAGGGAACATTGCATTTCCTAATGGAGTGGCATTCGAGAACGCACTTCTGACCAGCCCTTGCGTAGGATCATCTTGAGAAGGATAAGGACCCATCCCTAGTGTGTTAGATCTTGTAAGAAGATCACTTGGACTCATTTGACCCAAATAACCTTGTCGTATATGATGTTGCATTGATTGTTCATTAGTAGGGATGTATCCCTTGTTATTTACTTGATATCCCATGTTCTGCCCTACTGCATGAGTTGGTTGCGATGGTTGGGCACTCTCTAGTTCTCTAATCCTTCCTACTAAATTAGAAATGAGATATTTGGGAGAGGATTGAGTCCCTTGATGGGATGCCTGTGGCGTAGGGTTTCATCGAGTAGGCTCATGATACCCTATCATGAATTATTCGATGTTATAATTCTTTTCTTCCTCAGAAGTAAGAATCTTAGGATAGGCATTCGAAATCTCAGAGTCTTTAGCCTTCATTATATCCAAAGACTTGTCTATTGGACAAAGAGAATTAGCTATTTGTGTGAATATGTCATCTTTTGTTGATTCCCTGACAATGTTGGGTCTTGACAAGAATCTGTGCTAAGAAACTGTTTCGTTTGTGATAACAACATGGTTTGCATTGGGTTTACCATATTACATGTTTACCAGTTGATCAAACTCCTCCATCCTTACAGAGCTAATGGGGTTTGAAGTGTGACTGGGGGAGGTCTGGACGTTACTTGTGTAATTGTCAGCCCATTCAGAAAGGGAAGGGGATTGTTGTGGTTGAACATTGGTGTAATATCTATCAAAGCCAAATGGCCCACCAAACTCTCTTCTAGACATATTTTAAAAGTATAAAATACCTACAAAATGGGGAAGAAATGGAGAGGTGAGGTAAAAACAATGAAAGAAAAGGAAACAAGAAGGAATTAATCCTTCACATCGGGTTCACCAATTTGTATGGATAAAAATCGACACGCAACCTTTAATCTGTACTCGACTCCACGAGGTCGCATCGAGGAACTGATATGGAAATTTGGATGGCTAACTATAGGAGAATCAATGGCTAAGACCTGGTACTGTGAATTCCTAGTAGCTAAGTTCAAAAAGGGGAGATTTAGTAGCTATGAGTGGGTAGTGTAAATTCCCTATGGCTTGATTACCTAGTTGATTATAAATGCTAAACTAGTTTGAAGTGCCCATTTAAACAAAGATGATTTGTCCCCTCAGTTTATCCTTTCATTCTCAGCGTGTCCACGTGAGTCCAAAGAATTTGGGAATGTAGAGGCAACATCAAGAGAAAGCACTTGAGCAATGACAACTTGAAGGTAGTCTGGTTACAATGCAAGTAGAAGGGAGATAAGACAAGATATCTAAGCTTGGCTATGTAATTTCTAGTAGGATTGTTGCCGCAATACTATGCAAGATACACAAAAATTCTTAGGCCATTTGCTTGAATACAAGAATTGTATTTATAGGAATTTAGCTGGGCAATGGTTAAAACCACTTGGCAACCAAAGGATGACATAACAACAATGAAGGGGGATTTCAAACTATTAATAACCATCAATCACAAATTAGAAGTAAAGAAGAGCATACTACAAGGAAATTGGGCTTTGGAAACATCTAAAATGGGAAAGAAACGTGTTCTAAAATGGGAGTTAAGTGAGAGAATATCATGTCAAAAGACGAGTGAAATTTCTTGAAAATTTGCACAAGATCGTTCCCCAACGTAGAGAGGTGATTATAGGACCGCTACCTTGTCTAAGCAGTGGTTACAAAACTGCTGCTTAGGTAGGGTGGCAATTTTGACACTAGAGGCCAAAAACAAAGGAAGATGAATTGAAAATTTGGGGAAAATTATGCGGGGGCTAAGTAAGACATACTACACTACAAATATAAACTATAAGTAGGTTTTAGGAGCTTGAAAACCTTCTGAAAGGACATGAATCATCATCGGGGACTTTATAACCATCTTTTGTCAATGTAGCACATGTAAATTTGGGTGTGTACAGTAATTGATGAAGGGATCTTCACATTATTTCATGGAACAAACAAGACTTCATGAGACAGGGATTATGTGCCTTTTGAGTTTTGAGGTTTCACCAACAAAAGAACTTACCATTTCAACTTTGCCATGTTCCAATACTTCAAAAATTAATGTTTCTTGAGCATGCTATCTGACTATGTTCTTCACCCTTGAAAACCATTTGAATCAATAACACTTGAACTGCTTACAAGGAGGATAAAAGAGCATTATCTATATCACAGTCTCCAGTTCATTGATTAAATATTTTGTGTTTTGAGCCTCTCAGGCTTGTTCAAGTAGGATTTTTCTTTTCAAACATGTGTTTTCACTTGTACCATCATGAGTCATCAAGATGAAGACGTTTAGTTGTACCCAACACTTTACTTTTGACACAGAGCACTGTCTCACAATCATGCATGACTGTTAGCCTCATTGTAACTCTAGCTTGAATTCTCAGAGCTTGTTTAGGCTCTCAACACCTTCTCCAACCATGCTCTAGTCTTCCAACATCTTTAGACATAAAAAAGAATGAACAAAATTAATCAACAAAACAAGAAACATGAAGACAGACACCTTTTCACAGTCATGGATGGGTTTTGATGAACAAATTCATCAAATTATCTCCCATTTCTCCATGAAATCTTCTGAAAATTGTTGCAATGGATGTGTATACCATAGGTAGAGCTCTAGTTCAAATTTTAGATTTTTCCTCTGGTTGAAACAAGAGAATCGAGCAAAAAGGTCTTGTGAAAACCCTAAATCAGGGTATGACCACTGTTATAGCCCGAGAGCCTTCAAAAAAGGATTTCCTTCTCATTTTTAGATGAAAGACAATGATTTTTGTTCCTAAAGCTTCATGCAATCATCATTCAACTTCTATAAACATACTTAAAGATTGAAATATCATTAAATGCTCCCAGAACTGAGATCTTTAGTGTACAATTTGATAAGAAGAGAAAGGTCTTTGACTGTGAAGAAAGACTAACTCTGTCTCACCCAATTTGAGGACATATTGTTAGGAATATCTATTTAGTGCTCCATTTGAGTGATTGAATATTTACTTAGAGGTAAATATCATTGTGTAATATAAATGTTACATGTGGTGACTTGTGAGTTACAACAACTCATGTATATAGGAGTTGGGTGAGAAATTTGTTGAATTATAAAGAAAAAATATTATATTGTGTTTCATATTTTTTAATGTTTTAGTTTTAAAATTGCAAGATCTCTGACCAAATTTATATTTGGTACCACAGCGATAATAGTTCTGTACTTGTGATGGAGAAATAATTTCGTTATAGGGGCAAACAAATTTATTTTTTGCCCTTTGGATGGTAGTTTTTATAAGAAATATTTGTATATGATCCCTGACGTGGTCATTCTTGCATCATATAAGGAGTGGGTTAGCCTCTAACCATGAAAGTCTTATGCAAGTGATTCAAGAGCATCACGATGCATTGGATTGGAAGTTATTGCGTTGAACATATAGATCTCACTATATTATTCTGGTATGTTCTATAAGTTTATCATAAACTTGTATCTGAATTCATTTGTTTAAAACTAGAAGGATCATAACATAAGTATATGAAAGTAAGTGCATCTTCAGTGTGTTCTCTACCATGCTCACTGTCTCACTGTTGAATAACATTCAAATCTGTGCGCATATAATCTCTAGATCAACATTCTAGAATTATCTACACTTAAGCATATGCTTCACATCAGATCCTTGCCACCATTCAATCTCTGCATCGAGCTTCATTCATCACAAATTAGCAAAAGATCAAATCACGGGACTGTAATAGCCTCTGAATGATTGGAGATCTGCAAATACTAATCGGGAAATAATTATGTGTATTGATGAATAGGATCAGTCAAATATTCATCCAAACCACACACTACCACGCACAAAGGAAGACATATCTGACGTTGCCACGCCATATCAGCCATAATTTTTTTTATATCATATGACAATATCTTCTAATTTTGGTACCATTTTGAAGCTCTCAGAACAAGCTCTCCGACGCATCAAACGGTTTGAAAAACGGAGTTCTGCATCTCAAGTTATCAACGAAACATAGAGTTCATGTCATGTGCATCGACATTGACGATTTTAAAAAAAAAAAGAAAAAAGTTGTTTTAGGTGTGAATTCGTGGCATTTGATAAAGTAATTTTATTTTAAAAGGTATATAGTCACATTTAGTTGTCTTATAGGTTTTATGATATTATTGATAAATAATCATTAGAGTCGTTAAAAAAAGTAATTTGCATATTACCTTTTTAATCGTTTTATCATTTGTTAATGGTTTATAGGAATTTAGTATCACTAAGTCATGTTTTATGTTTTGTCATTTCGTTATAGTAAAAAATTGTGTATTATCAAAGTAAAGATTATATTTGTGGTCTATAGGTTGTCCAGAAAAATAAAAAATAAAATTCATTGTTGTAAGTGCCATTGTCCTCATATTAAAAAGTTCAGTGATTTTGAAGTTCCTGTGTTTAGTGTCAAATTTTTATATTCATCGTTAAACTTATTTTCATTTTCAAAGTTGTCCATCATTTTCAAAATGTCAAAATAGTCTCATTGTTAACGTTAGAGTCGTCGTTATAATTTATGAGTTATTGTCAAAATTGTGTATTTGTCAAAAGTGTCATTTAGGTGATTATTCAGTTTATCAAATTTAAAAAAACCTACCTCACGGATGCATTTTCGGTGTTACCTGACGTCTTGGAAAATAAATGTTTTCACATTGCGCGGAGGATATAAAATAAACACAATGTGGAAATCATTGAGCTACATGAACATATTTGTTGAGTAAGCAACATCATCTACTGGAGGGCGGAGGCACAGGAGGCTGGAGGTCAATCAACGACATCTCGTTAGTCACCAACGACGGGGCCACACTGAGCTGTGGTGGCATTTTGTGGTGTGAGTTTTCTTTTATTTCAAAGTTTTAGTTTTTTGTATGTAGTATGATTTCAGAGTTCCTATTTTGTGTTAAATAAGTGAAATGTTCACATTGAGGGGGGAACATGGTCTCAATGTTCCATTTTTATTTTTCCCTCTTTTTTAATTTATATCATGTGAGTAGTGCTCCCTACATAATTACCTGAAGGAAAAACATAGTGGACAAGCACAAACACAAAGGAAAAGCAACATCATGATATTGGGGTTGTTGGTTGTCATGTAAAACCATCCTTTGTTGAGGTTGTTGGCTATCCTGTAAAACTATCCTTGTTGAGGTTGTTGGTTGTCCTGTAAAACCGTCTTTATTGAGGTTGTTGGTTGTCTTGTAAAACCATCCTTATTGAGGTCATTGGCTGTCCTGTAAAACCATCCAGACATGAGCATGCACAAGCGACAAGCTGCGAAGGAAGTGTGATTGTTTTTTCCCATGTTCGCACTAAGGGGGGAATGTTAGGAATATTTATTTAGTGATCCATTTGAGTGATTGAATATTTACTTAGAGGTGAATATCATTGTGTAATATAAATGTTATATTCGGTGAGTTGTGAGTTACAACAACTCACGTATATAGGATTTGGGTGAGAAATTTGTGGAAGATGTTCTATGTAGATGTAGGAGCTACCTCTCCTATATATTTGTATATTGCTGTATTGAATTATAGAGAAAAACTATTATATTGTGTTTCAGATTTTTTAATGTTTTAGTTTTAAAATTGCAAGATCTCTGACCAAATTTATACATATTAATGATTTTGGAGCATGTTTTTACCTTCTTGGAAATTTGAAAGACATTTGAAGAAGAATAGATAATCTTAGAGTAATAGCTTCATAGGGAGGCTTTGGCAACTTCTTGAGATACATCTTTAGGACATCATAAAGAGTATGAATTCATACTCAAACCTTCATTTGGTAACAACTTTAGATGCACAAATACCTTTAAAAATACCTCTGGAGACATTCTGAGCACTTAGAACATGATCAAAGACCAAAAACCATTCAACTATACCTCAAAGCTCAAAGCACATGCCAAAATGATGAAGAAACACCTTTGAAAAATGCTCATATCTTTTTAAATACACCTCCTTTTGACAAACCACTTTTTGCACATGATTTCTAGGAAAAATTACTCTAAAAATTTATTCTATGATTTATTTGAAGGAGTCTCCATATTTTTGTTTTACCCTTAAGAATCTAGGCAACTCAAAATGAGCTTTTCAATAGACCTGTTTTGCAAAAACTCACATAGCTTGCTCAAATGACCTGAAATTTTGCATGAAGCACCATGAAAATTTCCTCCATCATCTTCCATGATTTTTTTGAAAGGAATATATGTAAAATTGTTTGACCTATCTCATTTGAATGCCAAAACAACCGAGTTCTCAAAGAGCAGTTTTGGCTAGATGTAGCATTTTGCTCCAAGACCTGTTTCTTGACTTCCTAAGTCTTAAGATGAGTTCATTCACATGTTATACACTTGATCCTAGCAATTCGCTGCTTCACTTTGCATCATAGAGACTTGCATGAATCACATGAACCTAGCTTGCATTAATTGACTTAATAAGGAATGACTTAACTTAACTGGACCAAGTGGACTTGTTTGACCTTCATACCACCTTTGAGAGACTCAAGTCATACATATACATCTGTGGAGACCCCTAGATCACCTAGCCAACATTCCTAGATCACCTAGCCAATATACCTAGATCACCTAGCCACTTGACATCAATGACAACACAACTGACACATTCTTCCAACCCTTCTCATCCATATAATCTCTTTGTTAGCCTCTGTAGCTGCAACATATTTATCCTCTGTAGTAGACAAGGCCACAATCTTCTACAATCTCAAAATCCAGCTAACTATCATGCCACCTACTATGAATACATATCCAATGGTGCTTCTCCTACCATCCAAATCTCCAGCCATATCTAAATCAACATAGCCGCATAAAGAAGTATCCGACCCTCTATAGCATAAATGCATGTTGGATGTCCCTCTCAAATATATGAGTATCCATTGGACTGTTTTCCAATGCTCTTTACCTAGATTGGCCATAAATCTACTCACAACTCCCATTGCCTATGCAATGTATGGTATGATACAAACCATAACATACATAAGGCTTCCAACTGATGAAGCATATGGAACCCCTGCCATGTACTCGACCTCCTCATGTGATGTAGGGAAATTATCTTTGTTTAATTTAAAGTGTCTAGCCATAGGTGTAATTACATGTTTTGAATTCTGCATATTAACCCTTTCCAACACCTTATTGATATAATCTTCTTGAGAAAAATATAATTTCTTGTTCTTCATGTCTCTATGAATTTGCATGACAAGGATTTTCTTTACAGCTCCTAAATCCTTCATTGCAAATGTATGAGCTAACTTGTCTTTAAGCTCAACAATGCCCTACATACTAGATCTTGTAATAAGCATATTGTTAGGAAATAAGAGATAAAATATGCGGAATAATCCCTTACAAAATCGCAACAGTAGAAACTAATATGCAGAAAATATTACAGATCTCAAATAAAAGTGCAGAATAAATAACATAACACAGAGAGACAATATTTAATGTGGTTCACCCAATATGGGCTACGTCCACTAAGAATCACTTGCTCAAATTTTATTACAAGCCTCCACTCTCTCAATACAATACACAGATCCGTTTTGATCTATGCTCAACAAACTCTACAAAATTCACACCTGAATTCAAAGCACATCTGCAATACATTTTCTTGTACATCTATCATATGCATAAGACCATATAAATAGACAACTGCTTAAGTAGTTTTACAAAACCGTGGGTATCAAACAATGGGCAAAAAACAAAACCATCCCATAAAACTATGGGTAGCTGAAGAGGCAGTTTTACAAAACAATGGGTACCGAAAAACCATGGGCCCAAAAATAGCCCATAACGGTTACCCATTACCCATGGGTTAATGAACCACCCATGAAAATTTGCTTCGGGGGCTTTGCCCCTGAAATCCCTTCGATTAGGGGGGCCTCACCCCCCCGAATCCCCCTAACCCGCTCACTGGCGAGCAAGACCGCTGTAAAAATACCCGAGTGTAACACATAGAAGGTGTACCACAATCTAACATGAAAATAGGCTCCACAAACATAACAATCTCCCACTTGGAGACTGATATCCACTGAGCAAGCTTCTCAACCCTTCACTGTCATCCACGAAGGCCAACCAAAGCTGAACATAGCTTTAGTTTATCCCTTGTGACCACCTTGGTCATCATGTCTGCAGGATTCTGACTGGTATGAATCTTCTCCAACTTCAACTTATCTTCCTCCAAAGCTGTCCTGATGAAGTGATATCTCAACTGTATATGCTTCGTCCTGGAGTGGAAAGAAGAGTTATTAGCTAGGTGTATAGCACTCTGACTATCACTATGTAACTTACATTCCTCCTACTTATGCCCCAACTCCTCAAGTAATTGTTGTAACCAAATCATCTCTTTACTTGCCTCTGTGGCAGCAACATACTCAGCCTCGGTGGTTGACAAAGCCACAATCTTCTGTAGTCGTGAAATCCAACTCACTACTATCCCACCTACCGCGTAAATATAACCTGTCGTGCTCCTCCTGCTGTCTACATCTCCAGCCATGTCTGAATCTACATAACCACGTAAAGTGGTGTCTGATCCACTGTAGCATAAAATTGTCCCCATGGTCCCTCTCAAATATCGAAGGATCCAATTTACTGCTTGCCAATGCTCTTTACCTGGATCACTCATAAATCTACTCACAGCTCCCACTACATGGGCAATATTAGGCCTAGTGCACACCATAACATACATCAAATTGCCAACTACTAAAGAGTAAGGTACCTTGGACATCTGGTTTCTTTCCTGCTCTGTCTTGGGACACTGCTCCTTTGATAACTTAAAATGGCCTGCCAAAGGAGTCCCAACCGGTTTAGCTTCCTGCATGTTAAACCTATCCAATACCTTCTTAATGTACTCTTCCTGAGATAAAATCAGCTTCCGTTCCTTCCTATCCCGAGTTATCCTCATACCAAGGATTTGTCTAGCTGCCCCCAAATCCTTCATATCAAAGGATTTACTTAGTTGTTTCTTGAGTACTTTTATTTCATGCATGTTTTTACCTGCAACCAACATGTCATCAACATACAAACACAGGATAATATAACTTCCATCCTCAAATTTCTTTGTATACACACAATGGTCAGAATGACATCTAATATAACCTTGCTCCATCATGAACCTGTCAAACTTTTTATACCATTAGCGTGGAGCTTGTTTCAGGCCATACAAGCTCTTCTTCAGTTTACACACCATCTCCTCTTTACCTTTGACTTCATATCCTTCTGGCTACTGCATATATAGCTCCTCCTCCAAATCACCATGGAGAAATGTAGTCTTTACATCTAACTGTTCTAAGTGCAAGTCTTCTGCTGCCACTATTCCAAGAACAGTTCTAATAGAAGTCATTTTTACTACAGGAGAAAAAATCTCATCAAAATCTATACCTTGTTTCTGTGTAAACCCCTTGACCACGAACCGGGTCTTATATCTATTCTTTCCTCCTTCATCTTTAACTCTGTACACCCACTTGTTCTGCAATGCTCTTTTGCCTTCCGGTAGCTTCACCAAAGACCAAGTCTGGTTCTCCATGAGAGACTTATGCTCCTCATCCATGGCTTGCTCCCACTTCTTACTAGCATCTACATGCATTGCTTCATCAAATCTCTCTGGCTCTCCACTATCAGTGAGTAATAAATAATAAAGAGAAGGAGAAAACCGTTCAGGTTCTTTTCTTACCCTAGAAGACCTCCTCACTGTAGGAGTTTGGGGTTCCTGTTGAGTAGGTTCCTGAACTGATTCATGGGTCACTTTCCCATCCGGAAGATCCTTTACCACTGTATATTCTTTCTTGGATTCTTCCCTGTTTTCCTACAACTGTTGCTTATACATGACTTTCTCATTAAAGACCACATCCCTAGACCGAATGATTTTTTTGTCTTTAATACTCCAACATTTAAATCCAAAGTCATCACCACTATAACCAATGAAAGTACATTTTTCTGATTTAGCCTCTAGCTTGGTATTATCATCATTGTCTATATGAACCAACACCTCACATCTAAAGACTCTAAGAAATGAATAATCAACTTTCTTACCATACCAAGCCTCCTCAGGTATGCCTCCATCCAAGGCACTTGAGGGTCCTCTGTTTATCGAGTACATAGCTGTGCTCACCGCTTCTGCCCAAAAAGAAAGAGGTAGTCCTGCATGTAACCTCAAGCTCCTAGCACGTTCCATTATTGTTCTGTTCATCCTTTCTGATACTCCATTCTGCTGCGGAGTTCCTGGAACCGTCTTTTACCTACAGATTCCATTCTTAGAACAGTAATCATTAAATTCATTGCTGTAATACTCCCCTCCATTATCTGACCTAAGACATTTTAGCTTAAGACATGTTTCATTCTCTACCAAAGCTTTCCATTTAACAAAAGTGTCAAATACATCAGATTTGTTTCTAATACAATAAACCCAAAATTTCCTTGTTACATCATCAATAAAAGTAACATAATAACTTGAACCCCTAAGAGATGATACTTGAGCTGGCCCCCACACATCAGAATGTACAAACTCTAACTTACTCTCTTTCTTTGTACGTCCAACCTTGAGAAACCTTACTCGCTTCTGTTTCCCATATATGCAGTTCTCACAGAAATCCAAACCTGTTTTTGTATATCTAGGCAAATTCTTCTTTATGATGTCAATGCCCTTATGGCTCATATGACCGAGCCTATAGTGCCATAATGTTGTATCTACATCTGAAGCCACAATATTACAATCATTAGTACTTTCAATGGATAAATACAAGGTTCTAACCTTCTTACCTCTTACCACCACAGGAGTACCCTTGGTAACCTTCCAAGAGTCAGCTGTAAATATCACAGTACAACTATCACTTCCTAATTACCTTGCCGATATCAAATTTCTCCTTAATGTAGGCACATGTCTGACATCCTTCAATAGCCATTTATTCCCATTCTGCATCTTAACATGAATAGAACCTTTTCCAACTATACTGCAAGGCTCATCATCACCAAGAAAAACATGCCCAAAATCCCCTTGAACATAATCAACAAAATAATGCCGATGTGGAGTAGCATGAAAAGAAGCCACTGAATCTAAAACCCAATATTCAGTAATATTATGCAAAGAAAGAATCAAAGCATCCTGGCATACATTACCCGATGCCACATTTACCTCCTTGTTTTCTTTCTGTTGTTTCTTCTTGTCCCGAAGCTCCCAACATTCCTTCTTTGCATGCCTAGATTTTCCATAGTTCTGTTGTCCACTCAAAATTTCCCTACTTTTGAGAAGTTGAAAATTGAAAATTTTTAAGTTAAAAGCCTTCTCTGTTGTCCTGGTAATGTGAAAAGTCAAAAAATTGAGAAAAGTCTGCATTTTTGGGTCCTTTTGTGTGATTTTTGGGCCTGTCGGACATTCTTGTCCCAAGTGTTCCAAGTTCATTCGGGCTCTCTGTTCCCCGATCAGCCACTTTACCTGAAGTCCATTTTTTTTTTCGGTCCCGTCGGATATTTTTGTCCCAAGTGTCCCAAGTTCACCCGGACTCATTGTTCCCTTTTCGTCCGATTCGGCCGAATCGCGTACTCCGTGTACTTTCATCCCTCATGTCCCAGAAGCATTTGTGCATACTTTTCCCGCATCACCCATATCGGTTGAATCACAATTTCACGTCCCGTGTGTCCCAAATGAACCAAAGGCCATTCAAATTAATTTTTCCTACTCTTTACAAATATCTTGCTTTCCAAGTTGGTAGGTGTGTATTTAATGCACATTAATTGTCTTTCTCTCTCCCAAACAACTATATAATGAACTGCCCCCTATGCGTTTTGCACACTGCTTTTTTGCTATCCATTGCTCATACCTTTGTAATAAAAATTTCTGCGTGCATACTCATTTCCCCTGCAATTTCATCCCGAGTCCAGATTGCAACCTTGGCTCCTCAAATTGCTAATAAAATGAATATTAAGTTCCAAGGCCAGGAGCAAGTCTCACCGCTCGAGTCTGCCATTCCCGATATCGGGGATAGTGAGGTTTGCCACCTCGACTTTGGAGATTTTTGGGCAAGAATGACAGACGCGAACCCTTCACCTATGGCACAGATGATTCATGACAGTGGTTTGGCATTCACCGGTGGTTTCACTATCTTGGTGCAATGCGCAGATACAGTACTCTCCTGCAGTGCTCATTTCAGCCCTGATTTGAGTGAGTTGACAAATGTGCATGGGGAACTCATTGCCAAACTTGACGCTGCCGCCATTGACACTGCCCTAAGAATTCCAAAGATAGACAATGCTATAGTAATTTCTCAAAACTAGGCACAAGCCCTCTTCGATCAGGACAGTGAGAAATATAAGGCGCAGGTGGCGAAGTCATGGCTAAAAAACCCTTAAAAGGGGGCGTCTCGTCTATCAAAGGTTCTTTTTCGTGTAGATTTCAATGATGAATTGTCATATTTTATAATCCTACTAGCTCGGGTCATGGGCTTACCCTCTACAAATGAGTTCCATTTTTGGATGTGCCCACATATCAATATGGTGTGTGAAGGAACTCAGAATATCAATTGGGCAGAGATCATTAGTATGAACCTAGCAGAGCAGCTATCCAATGTACAACAAACCAAGAAGTTCTATATGACTTCATACTTGATGTATACTCTGGCAACATCAAGGCAATGGTTTGGCTTCTCATACATTGATGCTCACAAGGGTGACCCCGTATATGCCTACTACCCTCAGTTCACCTTAGAAACTAGCAATCACAACTTTAGAAGGGTGAATGATGCCTTCACCATGTACATTGTTAGGCTTCTGGAGAGTGATACAGCGAGGAGATTTTTTGATGAAGCTATGAATCTGATATCACACTACGGTGCCTACTTGATCCAATTTAGAAAATTTTCCTATATAAGGCTTGCTGGCTATGAGAGCACCCCTCTTAAACTCCCCATGTTCTGCAATGATAAAATGGCCTTAATAGAAGTATGCAGACAATTGGATAAGTTGCACAGAACTTGCAGGGATAAGAAAATTACTGGCTTGCACTTCCCCATCACTTTGGGAAACTACACCTACAAAATGGCTCTAGATGCACAAAACATAGAAAGAGCCCTAGCTCCCATCACTGTCCATTTCTTTAGGCCAAGAACCTGTTTTGACTCGAAAAATTTTATTAAGCAGAACATCAAGATTACTTATCATCATAGGGCAGACACAGAAGATTATTGGGTTGACTGTGTTGATGATTTTGAAGCAATAAGGAGGCATTATGGCATATTTTCTCTTCAACTAATTCAAGAGCTTAACCTGTACCAAGTTCCTGAAGGGCTCCAAGATGATAATTTTGACCTGTACTCATATGAGTATGACAACGTGGTCAAACACATTCCTTTGGAGGATTTGGATTGGTTCAAAAAGGAGAAGGATGATTTGGCAGAAATCCTAGCTCCCGTCGTGGTAAGAACCAAAATATGGTTTGACAGGAGAGTTCGCGAACTCAAAAGGCACTCAGGTGAGTCATCCAAAGACACCTCAACACCAAGAAAAGAGGCATTGTCACCTGATTCGAGAGCACATATGAAGACCCCTCCTGCCTCGTCAACTCAAGGTCCCACAGTCTCCACTCCTTCCTCATCCACCCAGGTATATCAAAAGAAAGTCAGAGAAGTCAAGAAGGAGCCTGTGGAGGAAGATCCCCTAAGGAAGAATACGGAGTTGCCCTTAGGCCCAAAGAACATCATTGTTCTCAGTGAAAGCGAGGAGAATGAAGTGCCAGGTCTCTACAAGTGCTCCAGAAGCCCCCATGGATAAAGAAAAGGAGGTCTAAAGCACTGAGCTTCCGGGTGCTAGTGACTCCTCTGTACCAGAAGCCCGAAGCACTCCACTCATATCCCAACTAGAGGTAATAGCAGTGCAAACCTTGGGTGCCATGAGTTCTTTGTCTCTTGGTCCTCTTGCCCCACCTGCTTCTTCCTCCTCCTCTTTTGCATGGGTGCAGCCTCTTGTTGACAGTAAGAAGAGAAAGTCTTCCTCCTGGATCTCAGGACCCAATTTTGATGTTTTGGCGGCCTTATTAGAAACTACTCCTCTTCCTCACGCCAAAAAATCTAGAATTACCTCTAGGATAGTGTCTGGTGCTCAGGGCCAAAAATTCCTGGAGATAGCCAAGTCTAAGGTAGATAAGCCAGAGCAAGATTTACAAGCATCCGACCTTGAGCTCTCAAGAATTCCCATGGGAGAGTCTACCCCTGAAGGTGAGATCCACAATCTTCAAGAAATAGTCACTAGAGTCATTGGGAGGGTAGAGAAATGACAACAAACCATAGAGTAGTTGGAGGAGCAGGCCTAGATTCTTACAAGTTTCATCAAGTCGCTGCTGTCCAAGGACAAAGTTTTAGATAATACCCCACTAACTATTCTTCCACCACCTGTGATTCTCAGCTAAGATGAGGTGCAGAGTATCAAAGATATGCACAAGTATTCCATCTATGGAAGGGCAATGGAGGCCATGGTGGATGACATGCTCATTGCAGGATTAAATTTCATTAGAGAAGCCTTCAAACTCAATGAGAAGGTAAATAATTTGCAACAGAAGCTCTCCTCCACTATTGGGAATATAGATAAAGAACTCAAACTCTAGAGCAGCTACATAGTAGACCTTCACCTTATGGGACAGGCTGATGAAAATATTTTGATGGTAAGCAAGGTCTTCGATGATGCAAAAGATAACTTGTCAAAGTCATGGGTATACAACATGGAATGGTGGAGGAGGCTTTGGGAGAGTTAAGAAATAGCTGGCAGAAGGGTGAGGCCTTCAAGACTCTAGTTGTATCTGCCTTCAAGGATATACATTGCCATCTCCATGATGAGACTTCTGGTGTGCCTCTCTCTTTACAAGAAATCAAAGCTCAATTCAGAGCTTTTGTCAAAGAGAATTTGTTCAGGGAGGAGTCTATTTCCAAAGAAAAGATAAAGGAGATCTACTCTCTCCAGTCTGCTATTGAGGAGGCGAATAAAGATTATCATACTCATGTCGAATTCGACAAAGAAATGGAGAAGTGCCTCAGATTTTGGACTCAGTCCACTGCCAACACATCAGTCCCACGAGGCAGAGACATAGCAGAGGCATTGAAAAGATTCAAACAGCAGATCCTAAAGTCAGTGGGCCCCTCTCAGACGTGATCGCCTGTCTTCTTCTCCTGACTCTTCTCTTTTCTTCATTTCTTCTTGGATTTAATGTAATTAGTTGGGGTAATTGCGATTAGCAGCCCTCTAACTAAACATTAGTTAAAAGAAGTAGTTACCAAGGGTAACTAATTTGTAAACTATATAATGGCCTCTCCTCGCCATTTTTAAGGGGGGAACTTGGCTTATCTTTGAAAGTGTAAAGAAATCATAAAGAAATCAATACAGAAGGATTTTCATTCTTTGTCTATCTGGTTCTTTTTATTCACAAGCTATTCATTAAATCTTGTTAGATCATTTGTCTGCATTATGTTGAGAAGCTTTGTATTCTTATAGATGTTATTCATAGAACTTTGTGTCTCTTCAAATTTCATCTTATTAATGTGATACAAATGATCTTATTCCAATTCGCTGTACCCTCGCATGCATAAGGAATTATTCTATCATCTATAATTTTGAATGGTGCCTTTCTGCTCGTTTCCACATTTTCATTCCTCTGTCCTTTTGTGATTGATGATCTATTTAGGAAACACTTTCATGGTATCCAAGTTCCATAGTGAAACCATGCTTTGTATATGTGTAAATAGGTTCATTTTTGAATAAGGGAACCTCTCCCACTAAAGAGGAGGGACTTCTTGTCCCCTGACTGTTGCTCTTCTTAAAGTTCCTTTTCGACGACCAACAGTTTTTGGCGACTCCGCTGGGGAATCGTATTCCAGTTCTATAATCAATTATCGATCATCTTTTGATCTGGTGACTCCACGTTTTACTTGAGGGAGAAGGACCCTTGGTATTGAAGATTCTCAGTTTCAGCTTTTGGAATAGCAGGGTTTTCCTTTCCCTTCCGCAAGGAGAAATAGAGAGGCTCGTTCAAAAAGCACTCCTCCTGTCAAAGATAGGATCCCTACGGGTGGTATTCCTTCAGAGCAAATCAGTCCTAATCTCCGAGCTCTGATCCTTGCTGGTGTTTCAGTTCCTCTTCAAGCCATTTTTCCAAGAATGGCGGTACCATTGCCTTGGGGCCATCGTGTTGGGCCTCTTGCCCTTCCTCAACCTTTGCATGAGTTACCCAGAGGTAATCGGAAGAACTTTCCTAAATTCAAGGGTGATGGCAAGGTACATCCTGATGAACACATCGTGGCCTTCATAGTTACATGTGGAGTTCTGGGAGTTGAACATGAAGACGTCTCCGTAAGGATTTTTGTTGAGACTTTACAAGATAATGCTACTGATTGGTTCTATCACCTTTCGGCCGGAGCTATCACTAGCTGGAACACGATGAGAACTAGGTTTGAAAACCATTTCAAACCGGCGGAAGACGTGCATGCTTTGCTAGCCCAAATTTCTCAAATAAAGAAGGAATCACAAGAGCCCATGAGAGAATTTGTGGCTCGATTCAACAGGTTAATTAACAAAATTCCACCAGACACTCAACCTGTAGATCAAATCCAAAAGTGCTTCTTCCTAAACGTCCAATTGGCTGAAGTTAGTTATGCATTGAGAAGGGCTAATCTTGCAACATTGGCTGAGGATCAAACTCTCACTGTTAGTGTTGAAGATGATTTAATCATGTCGGGAAAGTTGAGGAGAGACCCTTCTAGATCTAAGTCTTCTCCTTCCTCCTCTTCCACTCCTAGACCTAATACTGATCCATTGGTACAAAAACTTGCAAATGATCTCATCGCCATTAAGAAACAATTGGCTCAGCATGCTCCATATGCAGACGTTCCAAGGAGGAATTTTCAGCCCAGAAATCATTTGCCTGCTTCTCAAACAAGGCTAGCATTTGAAGGACCTCCTATTAAAGTTCCTGTTAATGCAACATGTGAAGTTGAAGAACCAGAGGATGAGGAGGTTAATGAAGATTGTGAAGAATTTGTTGAAGAGGTTGATGATGGAACAAAAGAACTTGAGGGATCTCGAGTTAATTTCTTCACCACTGAAGGCGTTGATGAAGGAGATGATTATGATGAAGTAGTAGCAGACATGAATAGTGAATCATACGCTGTCATGACTCGAGAGCAGACAAATCAGAGGGAGAAAGTGATGCAGCCCACCAAAAAATCTAAGGAGCAGCGGACAACTATCCCTGTAATTGCAAAAAGAGGATCTCCTATCCCCATTTCATCCACACCAAAGGTGAGTCCTATCAATTATGCTACTAAAGTTACTTCTTTTTCTCCTAAAACTGATAAGCCTAGGATCCCAAGTGATGATAGCCCATTCACTTCTGGGTCTTTCGATATTATTGATCACCTGAAAAAGACTAAGGTTCAAATCTCAGAGGTTGAATATTATCAAACCCATCCCAAGGCTTTTGCTAAAATGATTCACTTTGTCAATTCTCATTCTAAAACTACCTCTAAAGGCCTTTTACCCACTCCATCTTCTGCACCACAACCCAATCTGGTAGTCGCTATCACCTCACCCAACGACAAAATCAAACCATTCTATGTGAAACTCCTTATAGCCGGCCATAGGCTCAGTAATTGCGTCATAGACTCAAGGGCATTAGACAATGTAATGCCTGCCAAAGTAGTCCATGCCTTAGGCCTAACTCTCACATGCACTTACAGATCTTGTTATTCCATGGAGAGTAAGGAAGTGCCCCTGGTCGGAAGAATTAAGGATGCACAAGTGGCTTTTGCTACTTTTCCTGAGAAGAAAGTTTTGGCTACTATCCTAGTAGCAGACATTCCTCCTTCATATGGGATGCTGCTAAGTAGGAACTTCTGTAAGGATGTGGGTGGAGAAATTCAAATGGATTGGTCACATGCCCTCATACCTGTTAATGGGAAAATGAAGAAGTTGCTACCTGAGAAGCAGTCTGAGTATATTGTACAAAAAACAGATGATCCCAAAGCACAAATACTCTATGAGGATATGGGGCATGGAAACTACATGATTATGTCTCCAGAAGAAATCCAACTCCCCAAAGTGTCACCTAAGGATCCTAATGGTGTTTGGATATTAGAGTTTGATGGAAGTTGTTCTTCAGCTGGTTTTGGAGCTGGTGTCATATTGGTGTCGCCTGAAGGAAGCATTCATCCTTTCTCATTCAAGTTGCAATTTGAAAATACCAATAATACAGTAGAATACGAAGCTCTCATTCTCGGGCTTCATGTGGCAAAAGAACAGGGTGTGAAGAATCTCCTAGCTCGTGGAGATGCGGAACTGATTGTCAAGCAAGTTAGAAACCTCTTCCAGGTAAAGAATAGAAGATTGAAACATTACAAGAATCAGGTTTGGGACTCCATTGAATTTCTTGACGCCTTCTCCATCGAAGCAGTGCCTAGGGAGGAGAATACCAGGGCTGATTCACTAGCAGTCTCAGGGTCATTGCTTATACCTCATCCTGACTTCTCTCAAGATAAGTTTACCATTGAGATGATCCATAGACCCAGTGTACCTGATAATACAAGTAACTGGCAAGTTTTCAATGATGATCAACACCTTCTTTCTTTCTTAGAACTCAAGGATAATTTTGAATAGTTGTACTTTGAAGGAAGCGATAATTTTCCTCGTGAAAGTGTGCCCTTTAACGAAGAAGCCGTCAAAGAAGAAGAGGCAGATCAGGATGGATGTATCAAACTCAAAGGAAACAAGATTCCAAAAGGATTGGTGAGTTTAGAATAACTGTTTGACAAACATGATAGCTATGTAAAGTTTAAAGCTTCTACTGACCTCACTACTAGACCTCAACAATCAACTGAATATGACAAAGTTAATATTGGGAGTTCTACTGACCCTAAACTCATGAACATTGGAAAATGTTGTACACCAGATGAGAGGAAGAAGGTAATTAATCTTTTAAAGAAGTATAAAGATGTCCTTGCTTATTCCTATGAAGATTTAAAAGCCTTTCAACCAAAGGAGATGCAACATTTTATCCCTCTCAAACCTGGAATCAAGCCTTTCAAACAAAAACAGAGGCAATACAATCCTAAGATAGCTGACACCATTTTTTAGGAAATACAGAAGTTATTAAAAGCCAAAATCATTTTTCCTATTCACCATTCAACATGGATTGCCAATATTGTGCTTGTTAGAAAGAAAAATGGTGAGATCCGCATCTGTGTCAATTTTAGGAATCTGAATCAAGCTTCTTTAAAGGACAACTATCCTTTACCCATGATGGATCAGGTCCTGCAAGCAGTAACGGGATCCGAAATGTTGTCTATGCTTGATGGCTTCTCAGGATATAACCAGGTAGAAGTTAATACCGCAGATCAACACAAAATGGCTTTCACTACCCCTTGGGGTACCTTTGCTTACAAAAGGATGCCTTTTGGGCTCATTAATGCTGGTGCCACTTTTCAAAGGGCTATGGACTTGGCCTTTGGAAGTTTGAAAGGGAAGTGTATTGTCGTATACCTTGATGACTTGATTGTATTTTCTAAAACAAGGACAGATCATTTTCAGCACCTGGAAACAGTTCTTCTGAAATGTAGAGAACATGGGATCTCTTTAAATCCTAAGAAATCTATTTTTTGTGTCACGGAGGGGAAATTATTGGGGCACGTTGTCTCCAAAGATGGTATAAAAATTGATCCTGAGCGAGTTCAAGCTATTCAGCAAATTCCTCTTCCAACTAGCAAGAAGGGAGTGCACTCTTTCTTTGGTAAGATTAACTTTCTGAGGAGATTCATCCCTGATTTTGCAGAGCTAACTTTGAATATCTCTCAAATGATGAAAGGAAAATAGACATTTGGTTGGTCTCCCGAAGGGAAAGGGGCTTTTGAAGGTATTAAAAAGGCTATTGCTAAGACTCCTGTTTTAGCGTGTCCAAATTTCAACAAAGATTTTATTATCTATTGCTATGCCACAGATAACACCCTGGCTGCTGTTCTGACTCAAAAAGATTCTAATGATCATGAACTCCCAATTGCATTCATGAGCTACATTCTAAAAAATCATGAGCTAAGATACACCATAATGGAGAAACATGCTTTTGCAGTGGTTAAAGCTGTCAAGCAGTTTCGTTTTTACATTCTTAATTCTCACTCCACAGTATTTGTACCAGATACAACCATCAAGTCCATTCTCACACAACAAGAGTTCAGATCCAAGAGAGGGAACTGGGTGGCCAAGGTCCAAGAATATGACATTGACATCAGACCAACTAAGCTCGTTCGTGGAAAAGGCCTCCATGAGCTCATTGCTGAGGGAGCTGGGCATGGGTTACTAGAGGATGAGGCTTATCTTCCTACCATTTTGTTTCTTGGATCAATCGATGAATGGTATGCTGATATCACACATTTTCTCACCTATGGGGAGTGCTCCTCTCATTTGACTACCAAAGAAAAGAGAGCTGTTAAACTAAGGTCAGCCCAATATGTTTTGTGGGAAAATGCCTTGTTTAAGCGTGGATTGGATGGGAGATTTTTAAAATGTGTGGACAAGGAACAACAGAAGAAGCTACTTTCTACTTTTCATAATCAGGCATGTGGAGGGCACTACTCATCAACTGTTACTGCTCATAAGATTCTTCATGGAGGATATTACTGGCCTACCTTGTTCAGGGATGCATCAAAGTGGGTTGATAAATGTGAAGCATGTCAGACTTTCATGGGTAGACCCAAGTTGGCCTCTTTGCCCCTTAAACCAGTTGTGATTGAAGAGCCTTTTCAATAATGGGGTTTAGATTTCATTGGGACACTTAATCCTTCTTCTAGTGCTGGTCATACCCATGTATTAACCGCCACAGATTATTTCACCAAGTGGGTAGAAGCCATTCCAGTAAAGAGTACTACTTCAGAAGTAGTATGCAGTTTTATCAAAGAAAACATCTTGGTAAGGTATGGTGTGCCAAACAAGATCGTGACAGATAATGCTTCAAATTTTTCTTCAACCGAGATGATGGATTTTTGTTATGGATATGGCATCTCCCTGGCTCACTCCTTAGATTATTATCCTCAGGGGAATGGACAAGCAGAATCAACAAATAAAAATATGGTGGCTATAATAAGGAAGTTAGTTAATGAGTCCCAACGGAACTGGCACAAGAAACTCTATGATGCTCTTTGGGCAGATAGGATCACACCTAAGAGAGCCATTGGGATGTCTCCTTTTCAGGTAGTATATGGAGTGGAAGCTCAATTTCCAGTCACAGTGGAGCTACCAGCCTTGCATCTAATGAAGGCCATTGAAGACACCAGTTTCAATGATTCTTTGGATAAGAGGATCATGTACCTCTACAAATTGAATGAGGACAGATTGAAAGTTGCTGATAGGATATCTGCCCACCAACAGAAAGTAAAGGTCTTATTTGATAAAAAGGCCAGGTTTAGAGATTTCAAAGTTGGAGACATTGTTTTATTGTGGGATAAAAGGCATGAACCTCGTGGCAGCCATGGCAAGTTTGATTCCCTTTGGCTCGGACCTTTCAAGATCAGGCACTTTGCTGGTAAGAATTCTTTTTACCTTGATTATATGGACGGTTCTTCTCTCCCACTTCCTTATAGTGGGCAGTACCTGAAATTGTTTAAGTCATAGGTGATTAGGAAGTCCTTTTGTATATTCTGTATAGCGTTTTGTTTTTCCTTCCTTCTCTTTGTTTTGGTGTGTTGTCTTCTGTATTGTTTTGATTTGGTGACTCCGTGGCCCAATGGATAAGGTACTGGTCTACTTCCCCTAGTTTGTCTGAATTCTTGCCTTGTCTCATTCTTTGAAGTTATGCCAAGTCATCCCCAGAAGGAGCCAACTGTTGTCCACTCAAAATTCCCCTACTTTTGAGAAGTTGAAAATTGAAAAATTTTAAGTTAAATGCCTTCTCTATTGTCCTGGTAATGTGAAAAGTCAAAAAATTGAGAAAAATCTACGTTTTTGGGTCATTTTGTGTGATTTTCGGGCCTGTCAGACATTTTTGTCCCAAGTGTCCCAAGTTCATTCGGGCTCTCTGTTCCCCGATCGGCCGCTTTACCCGAAGTCCGTTTCTTTCGGGCCCGTCAGAACTTTTTGTCCCAAGTGTCCCAAGTTCACCCGGACTCATTGTTCCCTTTTCGTCTGATTCGGCCGAATCATGTACTCCGCGTACTTTCGTCCCTCATGTCCCAGAAGCATTTTGTGCATACTTTTCCCGCATCGCCCGTATCGGCCGAATCGCACTTTCGCGTCCCACGTGTCCCAAATGAACCAAAGGCCATTCGAGTTAATTTTTCCCGCTCTTCACAAATATCTTGCTTTCCAAGTTGGTAGGTGTGTATTTAATGCACATTAATTATCTTTCTCTCTCCCAAACGGCTATATAATGAACTGCCCCCTATGCGTTTTGCACACTGCTTTCTTGCTATCCATTGCTCATACCTTTGCGATCAAAATTTCTGCACGCATACTCATTTCCCCTGCAATTTCATCCCGAGTCCAGATTGCAACCTTGGCTCCTCAAATTGCTAACAACATGAAGATTAAATTCCAAGGCCAGGAGCAAGTCTCACTGCTCGAGTCTGTCGTTCCCGATATCGGGGACAGTGAGGTTCGCCACCTCGATTTTGGAGATTTTTGGGCAAGAATGACAGACACGAACCCTTCACCTATGGCACAGATGATTCATGATAGTGGTTTGGCATTCACCGGTGGTTTCCCTATCTCGGTGCAATGCACAGATATAGTACTCTCCTGCGGTGCTCATTTCAACCCTGATTCGAGTGAGCTGACGAATGTGCATGGGGAACTCATCGCCAAACTTGACGCTGCCACCATTGGCGCTGCCCTAAGAATTCCAGAGATGGACAATGCTATAGTAATTTCTCAAAACTAGGCACAAGCCCTCTTCGATCAGGACAGTGAGAAATATAAGGCGCGGGTGGCAAAGTCCTGGCTTAAAAACCCTAAAAAGGGGGCATCTCGTCTATCCAAGGTTCTTTTTCATGCAGATTTCAATGAGGAATTGTCAGATTTTATAATCCTACTGGCTCGGGTCATGGGCTTACCCTCTACAAATGAGTTCCATTTCTGGATGTGCCCACTTATCAATATGGTGTGCGAAGGAACTCAGAATATCAATTGGGCAGAGATCATTAGTATGAACCTAGCAGAGAAGCTATCCAATGTACAACAAACCAAGAAGTTCTATATGACTTCATACTTGATGTATACTCTGGCAGCATCAAGGCAATGGTTTGGCTTCTCATACATTGATGCTCATAAGGGTGACCCCGTATATGCCTACTGCCCTCAGTTCACCTTGGAAACTAGCAATCGCAACTTCAGAAGGGTGAATGATGCCTTCACCATGTACATTGTCAGGCTTCTGGAGAGCGATACAGTGAGGAGATTTTCTAATGAAGCTATGAATCTGATATCGCACTACGGTGCCTACTTCATCCAATTTAGAAAATTTTCCTATATAAGGCTTGCTGGCTATGAGAGCACCCCTCTCAAGCTCCCCATGTTCTGCAATGATAAAATGGCCTTAATAGAAGTATGCAGGCAATTGGAAAAGTTGCATAGAACCTGCAGGGATAAGAAAATTACTGGCTTGCACTTCCCCATCACTTTGGGAAACTACACCTGCAAAACGGCTCTAGATGCACAAAACATAGAAAGAGCCCTAGCTCCCATTACTATCCATTTCTTCAGGCCAAGAACCTGTTTTGACTTGAAGAAGTTTATTGAGAAGAACATCAAGATCACTTATCATCATAGGGTAGACACAGAAGATTATTGGGCTGACTGTGTTGATGATTTTGAAGCAAGAAGGAGGCATTATGGCAGATTTTCTCTTCAACTAATTCAAGAGCTTAACCTGTACCAAGTTCCTGAAGGGCTCCAGGATGATAATTCTGACCTGTACTCATATGAGTATGACAACGTGGTCAAACACACTCCCTTGGAGGATTTGGATTGGTTCAAAAAGGAGAAGGACGATCTGGCAGAAATCCTAGCTCCCGTCTTGGTAAGAACCAAAATCTGGTTTGACAGGAGAGTTCGCGAACTCAGAAGGCACTCAGGTGAGTCCTCCAAAGACACCTCAACACCAAGAAAAGAGGCATTGTCACCTGATTCGAGAGCACCTGTGCAGACCCCTCCTGCCTCGTCAACTCAAGGTCCCACAGTCTCCACTCCTTCCTCATCCACCCAGGTATACCAAAAGAAAGTCAGAGAAGTCAAGAAGGAGCCTGTGGAGGAAGATCCCCTAAGGAAGCATACAGAGTTTCCTCAGGCCCAGAGAACATCATTGTTCTCAGTGAAAGTGAAGGAGAGTGAAGTGTCAGTCTCTACAAGCACTCTAGAAGCCCCCATGGATAAAGAAAAGGAGGTCCAAAGCACTGAGCTTCCGGGTGCTAGTGACTCCTCTGTACCAGAAGCCCCAAGTGCTCCACTCATATCCCAACTAGAGGCAACAGTAGTGCAAACCTTGGGTGCCATGAGTTCTTTGTCTCTTGGTCCTCTTGCCCCACCTGCTTCTTCTCCTCCTCTTTTGCATGGGTGCAGCCTCTTGTTGACAGTAGGAAGAGAAAGTCTTCCTCCCGAATCTCAGGACCCAATTTTGATGTTGTGGTGGCCTTATTAGGCACTACTCCTCCTACTCATGCCAAAAAATCTAGAACTACCTCCAGGATAGTGTCTGATGCTCAGGGCCAACAATTCCTGGAGATAGCCAAGCCTAAGGTAGACAAGCCAGAGCAAGATTTGCAAGCATCCGACCTTGAGCTCTCAAGAATTCCCATGGGAGAGTCTACCCCTGAAGGTGAGATCCACAATCTTCAGGAAACAGTCACTAGAGTCATTGGGAGGGTAGAGAAAGGACAACAAACCATAGAGCAGTTGGAGGAGCAGGCCCAGATTCTTACAAGTTTCATCAAGTCGCTGTTGTCCAAGGACAAAGTTTTAGATCCTACCCCACTGACTACTCTTCCACCACCTGTGATTCTCAGCCAAGATGAGGTGCAGAGTATCAAAGAGATACACAAGTATTCCATCTATGGAAGGGCTATGGAGGCCATGGTGGATGACATGCTCATTGCAGGATTGAATTTCATTGGAGAAGCCTTCAAACTCAATGAGAAGGTAAATAATTTGCAACAGAAGCTCTCCTCCACTATTGGGAATATAGATAAAGAACTCAAACTCTGGAGCAGCTGCATAGTAGACCTTCACCTTATGGGACAGGCTGATGAAAATATTTTGATGGCAAGCAAGGTCTTCGATGATGCAAAAGATAACTTGTCAAAGTCATGGGTATACAGCGTGGAATGGAAAATCAAGGTGCTGGAGGAGGCTTTGGGAGAGTTAAGAAATAGCTGGCAGAAGGGTGAGGCCTTCAAGACTCTAGTTGTATCTGCCTTCAAGGATATACATTGCCATCTCCATGATGAGACTTCTGGTGTGCCTCTCTCTTTACAAGAAATCAAAGCTCAATTCAGAGCTTTTGTCAAAGAGAATTTGTTCAGGGAGGAGTCTATTTCCAAAGAAAAGATAAAGGAGATCTGCTCTCTCCAGTCTGCTATTGAGGAGGTGAATAAAGATTATCATACTCATGTCAAATTCGACAAAGAAATGGAGAAGTGCCTCGGATTTTGGACTCAGTCCACTGCCAACACATCAGTCCCACGAGGCAGAGACATAGCAGAGGCATTGAAAAGATTCAGACAGCGGATCCTAAAGTCAGTGGGCCCCTCTCAGTCATGATCACCTGTCTTCTTCTCCTGATTCTTCTCTTTTCTTCCTTTCTTCTCGGATTTAATGTAATTAGTTGAGGTAATTGCGATTAGCAGCCCTCTAACTAAACATTAGTTAAAAGAAGTAGTTACCAAGGGTAACTAATTTGTAAACTATATAATGGCCTCTCCTTGCCATTTTTAAGGGGGGGAACTTGGCTTATCTTTGAAAGTGTAAAGAAATCATAAAGAAATCAATACAGAAGGATTTTCATTCTTTGTCTATCTGATTCTTTTTATTCACAAGCTATTCGTTAAATCTTGTTAGATCATTTGTCTACATTATGCTGAGAAGATTTGTATTCTTATAGATGTTATTCATAGAACTTTGTGTCTCTTCAAATTTCATCTTATTAATGTGATACAAATGATCTTATTCCAATTCGTTGTACCCTCGCATGCATAAGGAATTATTCTATCATCTATAATTCTGAATGGTGCCTTTCTGCTCACTTTCTGCATTTTCATTCCTCTGTCCTTTTGTGATTGATGATCTATTTAGGAAACACTTTCATGGTATCCAAGTTCCATAGTGAAACCATGCTTTGTATATGTGTAAATAGGTTCGTTTCTGAATAAGGGAACCTCTCCCACTAAAGAGGAGGGACTTCTTGTCCCCTGACTGTTGCTCTTCTTAAAGTTCCGGTTTCCTCTATTCTTCTGTCTCCCTCTAGTTTCCACTTTCAAAGCATTCCCTGAAGTAGAAGATTCCGCAGAGATTTTTCTTCGCATTTCCTCACTTAGAATCACCCCTACAACATCCTCAAACTTCAACTTTGAGTTAGCTAGAACCGAGTTGCTTACCACTATTACCAGGCTATTCCAACTTTCAGGTAAAGAGCACAAAATTAATAAAGCCCTAACTTCTTCATCAAATTCTATTGTAACCAAAGCTAGCATATTCACAACCATATTGAAATCATTTAAATGATCTGCTACTGAACTATTCTCAGACATCTTCATATTAAACAATTTTTCATTAAAAATATCTTGTTAGAGGCAGAGGGTTTTTCATACAACTTCCCTAATGCATCCATTAGATATTTTGTAGTCTTTTCCTTTGAAACATTAAATAATACCGAAGATGCAAGACACAGCCGGATCATTCCAAGTGCCTTCCGATCAAACAAATCCCATTCCACATCTGTCATACTCGAGGGTTTGTTCACCTTCTCAGACAACGGAGTATAAATATCCTTCTGATAAAGGTAATCTTCCATCTGCATCTTCCAAAGATTGAAATTCTACCCGTTGAATTTATCAACCCTAGATCTTCCATCATCTGCCATAGCTCCCACTCAAGATAAAACTTTCCCTGTGATTCAACACTTCAGCAAACCAAACCAGGCTCTGATACCAATTATTAGGAAATAAGAGATAAAATATGTGGAATAATCCCTTACAAAATCGCAACAGTAGAAACTAATATGCAGAAAATATTACAGATCTCAAATAAAAGTGTAGACTAAATAACACAACACAGAGAGACAATATTTAACGTGGTTCACCCAATATGGGCTACGTCCACCAAGAATCACTTTCTCAGATTTTATTACAAGCCTCCACTCTCTTGATACAATACCCAGATTTGTTTGGAGCTATGCTCAACAAACTCTACAGAATTCATACCCGAATTCAAAGCACATCTACAATACATTTGCTTGTACATCTATCATATGCATAAGACCATATAAATAGACAAATGCTTAAGAAGTTTTACAAAACCGTGGGTATCAAACAATGGGCAAAAATAAAACCATCCCATAAACCTATGGGTAGCCGAAGAGGCAGTTTTACAAAACAATGGGTACCGAAAAACCATGGGCCTAAAAACAATCCATAACGACTACCCATTACCCATGGGTTAATGAACCACCCATGAAAATTTACTTCGAGGGCTTCACCCCCGAACCCCCTTGACCCACTCACCGGCGAGCGGGACCGCCGTAAAAATACCCGAGTGTAACACATAGAAGGTGTACCACAATCTAACATGAAAATAGGCTCCACAAACATAACACATATCATCTACGTATAATAACAAAATAATATAGCTTCTATTTTCAAGCTTCTTGAAATAAACATAATGGTTAAATTCAAAACTCATATAACCATGATCATGCATAAAAATGTCAAACCTCATATACCATTGCCTTGGGGCTTTCTTGAGCCCATACAAGCTCTTTTTCAACCTTCGCACAAGATTTTCCTTGACCTTGACTTCATATGCAAGCAAGTGCTGCATATATATCTTTTCCTCCAAATCACCATGAAGGAAAGCCATATTAACATCCAGCTATTCTAAGTGCAAATATTCTACTGCAACTAAACTCAAACCAATACGTATAGAAGTCAATTTTAAGATCATCTCTTGGATTTAAGATCCAACTTTTTTCTATTTTCTTTTGATTTGTAAACTCTTTAACTTTAGAATTATCCATAGAATCACAATTGATCACTGCTGTAATACTTTCTATTAGAAAATAACAGAGATAGCTAGTGAATGAATTATACTTGTGAGAATCAACAATTTGCAGAAAGGGAAATAATATAGACTCATACATCAACAATTTTATCCTGGAAAACCTCCATAGGAGGAAAAACCAGTCGAGAAGGGAAATTGCTCTTTCTTCCCACTTTTATTGGCCAATTCAATAATAAGTATAGAAATTACAATAAGTACGAAAGAGAAGTAGATGATATTTCGCACTTCCTCCCAGTTACTTGCTTGCTCTGACTCAATTACTCCTTGCTTCTACAAATCACAATTCCAACACTAAGAGCTTCTTACTCACTTGCTTCATGCTTCGATTCCTTTGTTCTATTCCATAACATGCATTTATAGTCTTTCTCATGTTCTCTCCCGTGCACTAGAGAATGGGAAAAATCATGCAGAAGAAGAGACATGGAAACCCTTTAGAATTCTGGGACTGTTTGCGTCATATTTTATTTTCTGTCTGCAAGATCTAGGACCACCGCCCAATACAGACCATCGGTCCCAAGACCACCACCTTGGTGGGGTGGTGGTTATGTAATTGCCACCCTGCACAGGGTGGCGGCCCTGTCACTAAACAGACAGAACCTCCGTGTATATTTTTTTAATTCTTCATGTTGGCTGATTTGATAAAGTAGAGTCATTTTGGATCCCTATGGATCATCTTTATCAACATGAACAAAATCTTCTAAACCAAATAATCTAAAAAAAAAAAGATCTACCTCTTTTCTAGTCTAATCTTCTTCTAATATTCCACAATCCAGTGCACTTGAAAGCCCACAGTTGATTAAATATACTGCCGTGTCTACTGCTTGTGCCCAAAACTATAAGGGTAATCCAGCATGCATTCTCATGCTTCTTGCATGTTATATGATAGTCATGTTCATTTTCTCAGCCACACCATTCTCTTGTGGTATTTTAGGAACCATTCTTCCTATGTGTATTCCATTTACTGAACAACAATCATTAAAAACCTCACTGCAGTACTCACCACCATTGTCAAATCTAAGGCATTTTAACTTTAAATTGTATTCATTTTCCATAATGGCTTTCCATCTTTTAAAAGTATCAAAAACATGAGATTTATGTTTTATACAATAAACTCGTACCTTTTTGTGGCATCATTAATGAAACTCACATAATATTGGGATCCTCCATGAGAAGCTACCTGGGCTAGATCCCACACATCTGAGTGCACAAGCTCTAATTTTTTATCCTTTCTTTGTTTCCCCCAAATTTGAGAAATCTCACTCTCTTTTGCTTTCCAAATATTCAATGCTCACAAAAATAAAGATCTACATTTTTCAAATATGATAACTTACCCTTTTCCTTTAAGATCTACATTCCCTTTTTACTCATATGGCCCAACTGATTATGCCACATGTTTGCATTTGAATCTGAATTAGATAGAACAAAAAAAGAATCAATAATATGGGTAGACAAATACAATGTTATTACATTCTTGCCTCTTTCCACAACAAGAGCTCCTTTGGTAACTTTCTAAGAGTCGGTTGTGAATGTAACCATGCAACTAGCTTCACCTAGTTGTCCTGCAGAAATTATATTTCTCATGAGGCTTGGAACATGCCTAACATCTTTCAATATCCATGTATTTCCATTATGTAATTTTAGATGAACTTCGACTTTACCATTAATATTACATGGTTCATCATCTCCTAAATAAAAATGCCCAAAATTACACTGGACATAATTTTTGAAATAAACCTTATTAGGGTAGCATGGAAATAAACTCCTAAAACTAAAACCCAAGATTCTATTTTATCATCCAAGGAGAGAATAAGGGCATCTTTCATTACCTCAATTGCAACATTTTCCTCTTGACCTTTGTCTGGTATATTCTCTTTGTTTTCCTTGAACCAACAATCCTTCTTTGCATGTCCTTTCTTTCCACAATTCTAGCAAGTTATTCCCCTACCTCTGGATTTAGATTTTTCATTCTTAGAATTTGATTTCCCATTATTCTTGCTCTTGGATCTCTCCTTCTGCCTTCCACTGATTTCTACATTCAAATCATTTCCAGGTGATGAATCTCTTGTAATTTTCTTACGTATTTCTTCATTCAGGATTATACTAGCCACATCATCAAATTTCAAAATATTAGTAGAAAATGTTGTATTACTAACATCCATTACCAAGTTATCCCAACTATCTGACAAAGAGCATAAGAATAAAATTTCTTTCACTTCATCATCAAATGAAATATTAACTGATTTTAATTGATTCAAAATGGAATGGAAATCATTCGAATGGTTTGATACAGATCCACCTTCTTGCATTTTAGAATTAAATAATTTCTTCATAAAATAAACTTTATTCAAAGTACTTGATTTTTCATATAAATTAGCTAAAGATTTCATCAAATCTACCATAGTTCCTGCTTCAATAATATTAGAAGCTACAGATGCTGCCAGACTCAATCTTATAGATCCCAGAGATTTTCTGTCAAGAATCTTCCATTCTTCATTAGTCATCTTTATAGGCTTTGCAATCACATCCAATGGTAAATATCATTCTTTCTGATACAGATAATATTCCACCTGCATCTTTCATAATTGATAATTATAACCATCAATCAGAAATCCCTCAGGCTCTTAAGGGACTACGCCCAAACGAAGTAGCCTAGAAGCAACGACCTTGTTGTGCACCGAAACACCACCTCCTCTAGTGTTCACCTGGCTACCATAATATGTCGGCACAGTCGGTTTGGTGACAGGACCCACCGTTTGCAAAATATAGCATTTGACAGCCTTACACTGGGTCAAACTGCACTATTTCACGCGTTTGCAAACAATAGGGCAACGAGAGCACCGATCTGAGAAGCAAAAAATTGAGAGAGGATATTATAGAGGGTCCCTATGCCAAGGTGTTGGATCAGACGAGATGTCTCTAGGTGCCACGGAGTCTGAGTAGTCACCTGTCGAAGTTGAATGATATTTTGGTCTCAGGGCTCTTAAGGGACTACGCCCGAACGAAGTAGCCCGGAAGCAACAACCTTGTAAAATATAGCGCAGCATCAAAACACCACCTCCTCTAGCTATTGTTCACTTGGCCACCTAGATGTGTCATTGTAGTTGGTTTGGTGACATGACCCACTGTTTGCAAAATATAGCATTTGACAGCCTTACACTGGCTCAAACTGCACTATTTCACGCGTTTACAAACAATAGGGCAGCGAGAGCACCGATCTGAGAAGGAAAAAACCGAGAGAGGCTATTGTATAGGGTCCCTATGCCAAGGTGTTGGATCAGATGAGACATCTCTAGGTGCCACAGAGTCTGAGTAGTCACCCGTCAAAGTTGAACGATATTTTGGTCTCAGGGCTCTTAAGGGACTACGCCCGAACGAAGTAGCCAGGAAGCAACGACCTTGTCGCGCACTAAAAAACCACCTCCTCTAGCATTCAACTGGCCACTCTAGATGTGTCAGTGCAGTCATTTTGGCAACACGACCCACCATTTGCAAAATATAGCGTTTGACAGCCTTACACTGGCTCAAACTGCACTATTTCACGTGTTTGCAAACAATAGGGAAGTCAGAGCACCAATCTGAGAAGGAAAAAAACTAAGAGAGGCTATTGTAGAGGGTCCCTACATTGAGGTTTCAGATTAGACGAGATGTCTCTAGGTGCCATGGAGTCCGAGTAGTCACCCGTTGAAGTTGAACGATATTTTGGTCTCAGGGCTCTTAAGGGACTACGCTTGAACGAAGTAGCTTGGAAGCAACGACCTTGTCACGCACCGAAACACCACCTCCTCTAGTGTTCACCTGGCCACTTGGACATGTCAGCATAGTTGGTTTGGTGACATGAACCCACCGTTTGTAAAATATAGCGTTTGACAGCCTTACACTGGCTCAAACTGCACTATTTCACGCGTTTGCAAACAATAGGGCAGCGAGAGCACCGATCTGAGAAGGAAAAAATGAGAGAGGATATATTGTATAGGGTCCCTACACCGAGGTGTCAGATTAGATGAGACATCTCTAGGTTCCACGGAGTTTGAGTAGTCACCCGTCGAAGTTGAACAATATTTTGGTCTCAGGGCTCTTAAGGGACTACGCCCGAACGAAGTAGCCCGGAAGCAACGACCTTGTCACGCACTAAAACACCACCTCCTATAGTCGTTCACCTGGCCACTCAGATGTGTTGGTGCAGTCGGTTTGGTGACACGACCCACCGTTTGCAAAATATAGCGTTTGACAGCCTTACACTGGCTCAAACTGCACTATTTCGACGCGTTTACAAACAATAGGGCAACGAGAGCACCGATCTGAGAAGGAAAAAACCGAGAGAGGCTATTGTAGAGGGACCCTATGCTGAAAGTGTTGGATTAGATGAGACATCTCTAGGTGCCACGGAGTCTAAGTAGTCACCCGTCGAAGTTGAACTGATATTTTGGTCTCAGGGCTCTTAAGGGACTACACCCGAACGAAGTAGCCAGGAAGCAACGACCTTGTCACGCACCGAAACACCACCTCCTCTAGTGTTCAACTCAGCCACTCTAGATGTGTCAGTAGTAGTTGGTTTGGTGACACGACCCACTGTGTGCAAAATATAGTGTTTGACAGCCTTACACTGGCTCAAACTGCACTATTTCACGTGCGTTTGCAAACAATAGGGCAGCGAGAGCACCAATCTGAGAAGGAAAAAAACTGAGAGAGGCTATTGTAGAGGGTCCCTACGCTGAGGTGTTGGATCAGACGATATGTCTCTAGGTGCCACGGAGTCTGAGTAGTCACCCGTCGAAGTTGAATGATATTTTGGTCTCAGGGCTCTTAAGGGACTACGCCCGAAGAGAAGTAGCCCGGAAGCAACGACCTTGTCGCGCACCAAAAAACCACCTCCTCTAGTGTTCACCTATCCACCCAGACGTGTTGGCACGTAGTTACAGTTTAGTGACATGACCCACCGTTTGCAAAATATAGCGTTTGACAGCCTTACACTGGCTCAAACTGCACTATTTCACGCATTTACAAACAATAGGGCAGCGAGAGCACCGATCTGAGAAGGAAAAAACTAAGAGAGACTATTTTATAGGGTCCCTACACTGAGGTGTCGGATCAGACGAGACATCTCTAGGTGCCACGGAGTCTGAGTAGTCACCCGTCGAAGTTGAACGATATTTTGGTCTCAGGGCTCTTAAGGGACTACGCTCGAACGAAGTATCCCGAAAGCAACGACCTTGTCACACACTAAAAAACCACCTCCTCTAGCGTTCACCTAGCCACCCAGACATGTCAGTGCAGTCAGTTTCGGCGACACGACCCACCGTTTGCAAAATATAGCATTTGACAGCCTTACACTGGCTCAAACTGCACTATTTCGCATGTTTGCAAACAATAGGGCAGCGAGAGCACCGATCTGAGAAGGAAAAAATTGAGAGAGAGGATATTATAGAGGGTCCCTACGCTGAGGTTTTGGATCAGACGAGACGTCTCTAGGTGCCACGGAGTCCGAGTAGTCACCCGTCGAAGTTGAACGATATTTTGGTCTCAGGGCTCTTAAGGGACTACGCCCGAATGAAGTAGCCTGGAAGCAACGACCTTGTCGCGCACTAAAACACTCACCTCCTCTAGCATTCACCTGGCCACCCGGACATGTCGGCGTAGTCGGTTCGGTGCCATGATGTCCTGAGACATGACTTCTCACTCCTCGTCTCTGTTCATTTCCTAGGACTCAAAACATTCAATGTCACTTGTTTACCTTCCATCTCTCTTGTTCTCTTTGGACTTGCCTCTGTCCTCTTAGGTGCTTCATCACTGTCCTTGCTTTGCTCTCTCGAGCTATGTTGTTGTGGTGATCTCTCTCCATCCTCTGCTGCCCCAGCTATGTGCTTACATGCTCATTATGTTTGCATTGTAATATGGTCATGCTCTTGGCTACCTTGAAACTTTTTACATACTTTTCATCCCTTAATGGGTATCTAATACCCTAATTATCATGCTTTGAAGATTCACAAGAATAAAGCATTCCCTTGTTATTCTAATAGTGGATTAAGTATTTGAATATAGGTCAAGAATACTAAATGGAGTTGAAATTAAATGAGCCATAATTGCTAGTGAAGCAAGAACTAGTGAAAAGTGGTGAGTAAAGGTAAGTCATGTTAAAGGAATGAAATGCATTTATTCATTGTTTCTAATAGTATGGTGAGAATGTGAACATATGAATAAGATTATCAATAAAATGCTAAGGCAAGTAGCTTCAAGTTTGCATATTTGGATGGAATTTTAGAAGGAGAGTGAAGTGGCCAATCAAGTCACTTATGAAGCATGCTAAAAGAAGTGAAGGAAACAAATAAGTGAGAGCCTATGAAGGAATAAGAGGAAAATAGTTTCCATGCACGAGAAACATGAAGAAGAGAAAAGAATTCTCATAATGGAGAACATAGCACGAAAGAAGAATAATGGAGGAGAAAGGAAGTGCAAAATGAAATGCTTAGAGAATAAATAGGTACTCATTCAATATGAAATGGGAAACAAGAGGAAAGTGGTGAGAAAAGGTCAAATTTCAGTTTGAGGCAAGCATGTAATGGCTGTGATCAATAAATGAAGAAAGTGAAGGAGAGAGTGAATACTTGTTGTACATGAGGAAATACAAAGGCTTGAGGAGATATTTATGACAGGATATTCAAAGCAACAAGAGACAAGTCAAGAGAAAAAAGAGTGAACAATGGCAGAATAAGAAGGAGAAAGAAAGAAGTCTTAAATGTACAAGCAAATAAAAGGAAAGAGAGGATGGTAAGTCCAAGAAGAAAGAGACAAATAATGAAAATGAAAGAGAGAAGTGAATCTACTTTAAACGATAATCAAATTGAATGTTTAACTTCTTAGTTGATTGGCATATAACACCAAATTATAAAGAGATTAAGGTGTGTACATCTATTGATTCCCTTAATTTATCTAAAACAATGTAAATACTTCCCTTAATTTCTTAACAATTGTACCATGCAATATTGCACCATAAGTAACGTTATATTCATATAGTTCAAGATGAACTCTACCTCGCTTATTTCTATCAATGTTCGCATTAGTTGATATGCAACAGATGAGTGTTAGCTTTAAAAGAAAAAAAAGTAATTACATATTGTCCTTTTGTAGTTCACCTAGCATGGTTTTGCTTAATGGAATAGGTTTGCTTAACAATTGTACCATGTAGTGCTCCGGGACATGGTTTTTTTAATTTTAAATCAAACATACATATCTAGAACTAATAAATGGTTATGAAAACATACATAGAAGGATATCATACATGCAATGAAATCGAATCAAACATATAGAAGTAATATCGTTATGAAAACCAACACACATGGATATATAAGAATCAAACAAAGTGTGCTCCAGATGCACGTCTCTGAAAATATGTAAGTTCATAACATGTGTACATCTCGAACTAAGTGTGTCATACATATAGGACCACATGTCGGTCGCAAAAGGCTATATATATACAATGGACTATATGAAGAAACATGCTCACTAGGACCAGATGACCCATATATATATATCTATCTATGTACATCTAAGTGGACTATGAATCTACTCATGAAACATCTTCCCTCTCTTCGCCCTGCTAGAAGTATCACGTCCACGACCTGGGGATGTAGTGGAGGGAGATGCCACTACGGATTTCATCTGTGTGGTCCTAGGCGTCTCTAAGCAGGTCTGCAACCTAACCTGCACATTCATAAACAACAAGTTTTTAACACCCAAAATTTTAAAATACATTCAAAATTTAGAAACTTGTACAATTTAGTTAAAATGCATGTGAAATCTTACCACAATGTCATGATCCCTATCAATTTGTCGTTGACGCATCGCAGGGACAATAGTAGACTCACGAGGGGTAAGCTACATACAAATAATTAATTTTTAAATTAAATATTTCACATACATAAAAAATTTGATATTGTAGATTTAAGTAATAAGAAATAATGAACCTCCAAAATTTAACAAATTTGAAAAATTGTACCTCAGTTAGTGGATCTGCAGATGCTATGGCAGTATCTACAGTAGCCTCCACAGTCTGCATATATGGAGGATTCTCTCTGGCAGTCATAAGCTATACAAAAAACATGTACAAATAAATATTAAAATCTACATGACTGCACCACATAACAGAGACCTCCAAAGCATGTAATCCATGTGAACTTCCACAATTAGAAACAAAGTGTAAAGAGAAACTAACCTGCATAAAACTCATGTGAGGCATGTCAGTAGCCTTAGTTCCGAGAGCAGATGATGACTCCACCAGGCTCCTGTGTATAAAAGACAAACATATTAATATGTACAACATACACGTGAAACATTATAATAATAATCTAGTGCAATCAAATGAAATTAAAAATGTAAGTTTGTACAACTTGAAACTTACGTTTGAAACACGCCCAACTGTAGTAGCTAGCATGTCGACGCCAGATGTTTCCTTTCACCGGCTCTTGCTATTTAAAATAAAATAAAAAATTAGTTTTTACATGTATGTACATGACGTACAATCAAATACATATATATTAAAATCTCAAACATGAATTAAACTATTGTATATATATATATATTAATTTATATTTATTTGAAATTTACATGTGAAAGACCAATATCTGTGGCACCAGTTCCAAAAACATCCCCCAACATCTCATCTATAGAAAAGAAATCATGTGAACCAGTAAATGATGTCTCGCCCGCAGTGCATACAGCACCACATGATCCACAGTGGTGTGGTGCGCTAGAACTGGCGCCTCCACCAACATCACCAGATGCAATCTAGTCACTATGCTGGGTCAGAGTGTCAGTGAGCTCCCTCAATGCATGCAGTGTGTCAATCTCCATAACCTCCTTCACTGTAGGAGGGATAACTGAAGGTAGTGGGGGTTTTGGGGCATGGGGGATCCTTGGTTGACCTATGCGTGCACCAGGTCTACTCTGTGCAGAGCCACCTCCTCACCCAAAAAAGCTAGAAAAGTCAAAATAATTCGGGACCTCATTAAGCATGAACTCGCAATATAATTTCTTCAAAAAATAGAGAGGAACCTCATTGTTGTTGTATGGTGGATAATAAAAAACCATCCACCATCGGTTCCTAAAAATTGTTTTTGATTCGGTCATCGTGGCACCAATGGATTGGGAACCGTTTGCAAGTAGCTGCGGGGGGGGGGGGGGGGCATTGGTTCTCAGGTCAGTAAATAATGCACAAATGAGGTCTTTTCCATTTTTTTTGTCTTTTACGGCCGCATGGGATAATTTATCCGCATACCACTGCCTACAATCACCTCTAAAGGTATTCCATCTATGTATTTGGTTGGTTGCGGAGTCGACTTCACCAATCAATGTTTGGAATGTGTTGGCTAAAGTCATACAGGATGGATTTGTGGCATGATTTTGTCTTATAGTATGAATAAGGTTCTGAATGACAATTTTATTTTCTCAGATTCTTCCAATGATATTATCTTGTGTTCCTATTGGTTTAGTGGGGACAGAAGGAGCCACAGGAGGAGGATCTATGTTTGGAGGAGGGTTTTGAGAAATGTTCGGAGGGTTTTAAGGAATGTTTTGACGGTTTACATGATTTCGAGCTTGCCGACCAACTGAAAAAACAAGAAAATTGTATACATAAACAAACATTTCAAAAAACCCATGAAAATGCAAAAAAAAACCATCTTATGTATTTCCTAAAATGCAAAAAAAACCTAAAATGCAAAAAAAATGATTAAAATCGTGGGCTTACCTCCTTAAATCTTGGCAGCATGGTTGAATCTATTGTGATCCAGAAGTCTGATGAGCAATTTTGAGGTGGTATTCAAAGCTCCAGTGAAAAACGTCTAGGAGAAATCGCGGTTTGAAATGAAAAATAGGGAAAATGATGACTCGCGGGGACTACTTTTTTTTTGTCTCAGAGTTCCGCGATCGCAGTTTTAACCGCGTTCGGGGGTTATTCCAAATGTGACCTCAATCTAAACTGTGATCGTGCTAGTTTTTATTCGGCTAGTTGAAAACCGCTACGGTGCTATCAATCCGCGACCGTCGGTTCCTGAATTTCAGGTTTTTATGTCCACGGAATTTTCCACCAACTTCGTGCACTTACCCATATAATAATATATAACTTCAATATAGGTAATCCTTGTGTCAATAGAGGTGATGCCATGTACCAGAACCAACCCTCCCTCCAACATAATGGTTGATTGGATTTACTTCTAAACTCTTAAATCTCCATATTTATCAGAAAATACTTATATCATTTTTTACAAAAGAGAATGATTTTTGTGGGATGGATGTTAGCTCTACGAGTGCTGCTGATTATGGTGAGATGAAAAGTATAAAAAACCTTGCAAGTGATAATAAGTGAACCTTATAACCTTCATACATCAACCAAGTGGTGAAGTGTTTGAGTTATTTGATAGCTTGTGCCTTCTTGCTGGAGGAAGGATGATGTGGATCCCACTGTAAAAGGTCAAAATGCCTCAAAAACACATACACACAATTTACAAAAACTCCAAAAGATTCAAAATAGTTTCATTATCATTCCGTAAATCCATACTAACCTTGTACAATATTACAATCTACCTTTTATTTCCCATTATCTCTAAGAAAAGTTCTAAAACAAAAAAATCCCTAAATAGTAAAACACCTTGGATGGGCCCCAAAATTTTCATACAAAATATGCCTTCATAAATGAAGGCTTACAATTCAAATCTTGGCTTATTCCATAAAGCGGAGAAAAAGATATTAAAAATCTAAGTTCTAGACAAAACCCAAAAAAAGGTTCCGAAACCAATTTTTGACCACTAGATGAAGGAATTTGGCCTCGAAAATATGTTGAAATGGCACCGGTACATGGATGAAAAAGTGGGTCATGGCATTTTAATAATCAAGATCTAACCCCCCAGGAAAATTCCAAGATTCTGATCTTGCGAAATGGATCAAAATTTATGGTCTCTAGAAGTTATGCTCCTGCTTCATTCTCCCTTGGTTGAAAAGAATTATGCTCCCGTGAATTCAGTTCATGGAATTCATCCAATTTTCCATTGTGTAATCTTCTTCAACTCCCACTCAAGAATCCAAGTATTTTCTTCTTGTTGCAAACCTTCCCACTGTATCAAATATATGTTGTAGCTCTCATGCCTAGTAGCGAATGTCTTTTGTCCAAGACACACATTACCCTATCCTTTTTATTCTTTGGCATATGTTGCTCCTAGTTTACTTCTTCCTCCTCTTCAACATTTTCATCATGACCTTATAGTGCATTATGAATTATTTTCTTCAGAACCCTACATGGCCCGGGTATATTCTTATAATTTAGGTTATTATATTCCTATTTGGAAACCTCTCCTTTCGATAGATGAACCATCACCATATCCCCTTCTTCAAATGAATTTACTCTCCTATTTGCATATGCAGCCATTTTATATTTTGCATTACTATCTTTCAGTTTCTCCCTCACTTCTTCCTACAGTTGTAGCAGTGTGTTCTGCAAATGTTTATACATCATCATTGTTTTATCTTCACCAGGTAGCGCAATAAGATCTAACACTCCCTTGAGGTTCCTACCATAGAAAATATAGAAAGGAGACCTTCCTATTGACCTATTTACTAATTTTTTATAAGAAAACTTAGCATGTGGCAAAGCCAAATCCCATTGTTTCAACTTTTCTCCAACTATGAATTGTAGAAGATTTCCTAAGTATAGACACCTGTAATTTAGCTCGAGTCAATTTAAATACTTAAATTGTGATAATTATCCCCTTTCCCACAAATTAATGACGTATTGTCGATATGGCACATTTTCTCTTCTATTTCTGTTAATTAACTACATTACCTCATTTATCGTTTATCTTCGTGTTATGACTCCTAATGAAGTATTTGTAAGAGAGTTCAAGTGGGAGTCCCTGACAGTTCTTTGGGCCCACTTCAAATGTTAACATGGCTATTTATGTGAAGAATTATTTTCCAAATTACCAAGATCAAAGAACAATTCTCCTTGCAGCTCATCTTTCTTTTGTGAAGAATACTCATTCTCATCATTAGACTATGAGAGCGATCTATGAGAGGAGGTTGGTACTGACTTTTTTTGTTTGGAAATGAGTCAAATGATGACTCGTTATAAACCACATATCGAATCTCATGTATTTTATTTTTGTCAGGATCTATGAGATGATATGCTTTTGAGGTAGTATTGTACCCACAAAATATACACCAAAGTGTCTTTGCATCTATCTTCTTCCTCTTCGTAGTTGGGACATACATATATGTTGTATAACCCAACAATCTCAAATGGGATAGCGAAGACTTATGGATACTCCATATCTCTTCCATTATCTTTTACTGCAAGATATTTGTAGATGTCCGATTAAGAAGATATATAGTTGTGTAGACTACTTCTACCCAAAATATGTTCTCCAACTTCGCAGTGGAAATAATGTAATGAGCCATCTCCATGACAGTCTGATTACGACATTATGTAATGCCATTATGTTGGGGAGTATAGGGGGTAGTCAAGTGTTGTGTGATATCATACTCCTTCAAGAATGCCAATAATGTATTTGACGTGAATTCCCCCCTCGATGTGAGCGGAGGACAAGAAGGGGCTTCCCGGTCTCCAAAAAAACTCACTTATAGAAAGTATGAAAATTATCAAATGAATCACTCTTCTTTTGGAGAAATAACACCCATGTCTTGTAATAATAGTCATCAATCAATATCTGGAAGTACTGGAATGCTTAAAATGAAGTAGACAAGAATCTGCATAGATCAGTTTACATGACCGCGAGATGATTCTTGATATGGAAGGTACTCAATTCAAACTAATCCTGGATATTTTTTTCTCGCCAAACATCCAGAAGAAAGAGGTAATGAAAGGGAGAGCGGAGGAATTCCTCATATCATCTCCTTAGAACTAAGTTGATAGAGGGAGATGGCAGAAAGGTTCATATATCAATAATGCTAGAGTACTGATGCAACCTAGAATTTATAAGATAACACCCTAGTCGCGCTGACACATCACTCATCCTAGACTGAGCACTCACCCGAAGTGCACAAAGGTACCAGGTCCCTCTTTAGGGTTGTTGTAACAAGATGTTAACATGATGAAGGAAGAAACATAAAGATTCATAACTAATCCATCATTTATACAATGCATACTACCCTCAGATCTATGAAAGAACAAGTTTAAACAATAATCATGATTGAATTAATAACATGCACTACTAAACTACACACAGAATGACACTTAGATTCAGCCAATATCTTCCATCTATTAGTAAATACAGAAGCTCCTTATAGTATTGTTAATCTATACCAATGCGCATATGGAACTGATACAGTAGTTCAGTCATATGTGTATATTCTCTGTTACACATACATACATCTCTCTCTTTACCATGTACCTAACATCATATATATAGGGTGGGGACTTTCCCTTCACCGCTTATCTATTCCAGAAATAGGCCGCATGTTATTGATAGCCACACGCCGTTTACAAACATAGCCACACATGCAAGTGTGTTATCTATAGTCCTCTTACAGTTAACTGAAGTGTCAATTCTATTCTCAGCTCGTCTCCATGCAAAAACGATGCTTTGATCCACTTCTCCAAAGATAGACAATGCATGGCGCTCATGTCTCTACATCGTTGATGTGTTCCGCATGCCATCTTTTAAAAATAGGTCTTCATGCTCAAAATTAGATAAGTCCTGAAATATGAACTTGCCTTTCTGCGTGTGGGTCCTTTTTGTCCTTCCACGCCCATTGGTTCCGGGCCTTCTATCCTGCGCGGAATCCTTGTGTGATCTTTGACAAGTATTCTTTGATCAACATTACCCCGCACTAATCTCATTGTTGTCCCATCAATGGGTATCTCCAAAAATTGAAGGAAAGAATAGAAGAATGGAAAGAATAAGAATGAAAGAATGTAGATAAATAAAGAATTTTTATGAGGCTATGAGGCAACCTCCTTTGTATCAGTTTGCAGTATCAACTCTGGATACTCCTCCTTTATTTCAGCCTCTAAAACCTACCTCCATTCAGTGAGTGCTTGCTCTACTTTTTCTGGGATGTCCACAACATTGGATTCGAACTCATCCCTCGCAATCTCCCCTTTCTCATTTTGCAGAACCAACACAACACTGGACATTGATGTCATTCTTCCTTCTAGAAGGTCCATCTTCTGTGCAATTAGCTTTCCAAGCTCTTCCATCTTGTGCAAGTCTTGTGCTGCTACCAGGGCCTCGCGCTTCTGTTTAACCATTGACAATCTTTTTACATGGCCCAAGGTCTCATCTTTCATTGCTTTCTGGACCTCGTTGTTCTCTTCGAGGGTCTTGATGTTGATAAGCGCCTCTAGAGCTGTGCATACATTTAAAGCCTGGTCTGCTTTCTTCAATACTTCTTGTAATGCTTGCAATAGCCCTTAATAAGATGCAATTTTTCTCATCACTGATGCTTTCTCCTGTTTGGCATCTTGTTCTGAGCTTTCTAGCACCTTCATACGTAGAGTTTCATCTTCAAGTATCAAGTCCACCAACTTTCCCACATAGTGTATTGCTGAAGGAAATGTCTGTGGTACCTTGGCCTCCAAGTGTGGCCTTGCTCTGATGACATTGTCCCCAATCTCCTCTGTGATGCTTATAAACACCTCATTCTTTTTCTATGCAAAGTCCCTCTCCTGTGTTATGTGCACTATCTCTGCATCCTTTGTCTTCAACTCCTCGCGCAACGCTCTGATCGTGGCAGCTTTGTCCATGTTTCTTCTAGCCACCTCAGCAGATACCTTTACCAATGCATTGCTGACTTGCTCATCTGACATGACAGTAGGCTTTACTGTCATGTGTCTAGCTTGAGGTGCCTACTACAATCGTCTCGAAACGCATGATTCTTCGCACACATCAAAGTCAGGCTCATCCATGTGGGTGTGCATTGACCACGATAGTTGCTTTCTAATGTGCACACAGTCGCCATATCCTCATCCATTAACTCCCAACCGAATAAATCCTTCTACGCTATCGTGCTCTGGAAGAAGGTGCAGACAATTTTTCCTGTGTCCTCTACATACCCCATGGCTGGTGGAATGTGCTCTCCACTTATTCTTCTAGAGCTTTGCTACTTAGGAACTTTAGCTTCCAAATTTGGGACTTGTGTCTCCATGTCCTGAACATCCTTTGTAGCTGTCTCCTTAGGTATTTTCTCATCCTCTTATTTTTCCTTTGATGCCTCACCCTATTCTTCTGTGTCCTTTGGAAGTGTAGGAGAATTAGGTGCGCTTTCCTCTAACTCTTCCGCCTCCTCATTAAACTTCAGTTTCCTCCTTCTATGCGTGGTTGCCTCCTTTTATGGAGAGAGTCTGGGTGATTTATGCACAATGGTTGGAGTAGCACCTTGGGTCCTTGTTCTCCTAAATACCCTCTTAAACATGTGCTCCCCTTGGACTACATTCAAGTCCTCATCATCCCCCTCTTGTGGCTGAGGTGGTGTAACGGTGCACTCAACTTCACCATTATTTGTAGGATGTCTCCTACCCCTATGCTCCAAACCACCACTATCTTCGCGTTCCTCCTCCTCCTCCATTTCAATTGGCTCTGTGGGCTTAGGCGCTAGGATGTTCTCCATTGTATGCTTTCCCTTTGGTGGTGCTGGAAGTGCGAAACTCACCTTCCACATATTTGTTATTCTCCATCTTCGGCTTCAACTGGAGATACACCAATGCTGCCCCCACATCTGCTACAGTCAAACTTATTGGTTTGATATTCAGTACCTCTGAAATGATCCTCTCTGTATAAGCACTTCTGCCAGGATACACATACTTCTTCCTAAGCGTATGGTAGTCCCAGTCTACCTTATCTGCATTGAAGACCAGTCGACGCGTGTCTGTAAATATATGAACAGATGCTTGGAAATACCTTGCAGTGAATGCATAAGGAAACTTGCACCAAGGGTTCCAGACTCCATATTTCATTGGGAAGCGCACGATGCAGAAATGCTGATATACAGCAAACTGAACTTCTTTCCCTACCACTACTGGTAGGTCCTTTGGGATACACCACTCTTCCCCAAATGTCGCGCGGAGCCTGTCGTACCACTTCTCCGCCCTTTGCTTTACGTCATCTGTCATGGCCCCTTTGCATAGGTACTTGCTGAATCTTTCAACTGGGGACTTGTTCTCCATGGGGTATTCCCATACTTTTTCCTTCGGTCCATCTGGTACTCTGATCTCCATGAATACCAGTGATAGTAGAACAACCCCAAAGTTGATCTTCCCTCCTTGTGCGTGCTTCTTCAACTATTTGCTCTGCAATATAGCCTGCAATGTTATAGATTTTCCCTTCTGACATCTTGCGTGTCACATGTAACCACATAGTATTTACCTGTGACCATCGCTCTTGATCATTCAACTTAGTAACAAGGTGTGCTGCAGCTTGTACAACTGGACAATTCTTCAATTTGTTCTATGTCCATTCCGTGCTGACCCTTCAGGTATCCCAACTCCTATTTGGTCTTTACAATCATGACTTTATCTACGAGATCACCTTTTATATCTTCTCTTATGGCCTTCAAACCTGTAACTGATGAGACAAGTGCAGATGAAATTCTAACTCTACGTCCTGCAAAGTAGAAGAAGTCTTCGTGCACCCTGCTCATGAGCCACTGATACAAGGGCTCATACTTCCCAAAATATGGAAGCTCATACAACTGGTAGACCCCAATTCTCTTCAAAATATTCTCACCTGCATCGTCATATAATGGCATGTCATCTGTTGTGCGCTTGTTCATTCTAGTAGTGAGCAAGGAATCGAGCTCCTTCTTGTTCTTCGAAGTCCTGTGATTGTATTCACTCACTTTGCTCTTTCTGATGGGTGAATCCCATTCTTGGCCGATGATGACTCCTTCAGGATATTGCATCTCTAAAAAATAGCTTTTGGGTGCCATCTCTTCCTCCTCGACGACCACCTTCTTCTTTCCTTTTACTGTTGCTGCAGATGCCTTCTTCGGTGCCATTTTTACCTTGCAAATGTCTCCTCTTCAACTTTGTAACTTTGCGAACCAAACCCTAGATTGATTCAATCATGCCCTAGGTGGAAACTTCGTAACCTAACTCTTTTTTGTCTCCCTGCTTCACTCAAACCCTTCACCATTGGGGACGCAAGCTTCTTGTCACACAGATCTGGTTATCACGCTTGGTTTCACACCCTTCGCACATTAACTCGATCACTTGGCTCTTCGCACTTGGCTCTTTTCTCAAATACTCTTAGTTGACAATGGTAAAAATGAATCCGCATCCCATCCTTATATAATTTTTTCAAATTTTGATGCATTTATTTCTCCTTCACCTACCAAATATCCCCACATTCATTGACCAAAGCCATTCATTCCGCACGGTACATCTTCGAGCCCAGTTATAACCTTCTAGCACACCTTCCTACCCTCTGGTCACAGACTTCTCTTCAACGCACACTCCTACACCTGAGTACCTCATCACTGTACCTTCTCCTGGTAGCTATCATGGCCTCTGCTTACCTCGCGTTATATTGTTCTTTCATTCATCTCCATCCTTGGTCACTTTTGAGAAACAATCTTCTTTTGACTTAAAGCACACCCGTAGCAGCTTATTCCTTTCACCTTTCAAATCCCACAATCATTTTCTTGGATAAATACAACCACCCCACACTAAAAGTATGTGCATTCCTCTATGCATAAACATTCTTCATACAGTAATTAGCTTCATGCGCACAAGCACGCTTATTACACAAAAATAACAACTAAATTGACAAAGCATAGCGACAATGAAGGAAATACATAATTGAAAACCTAAACTAAATGGCAATACTACCTTATTACAAACACCAAGAAGACTTATTTATAGTAGGGCTTCGGCCTACTCCCATTGAAGTAACTAGGTAGCCGTGTTCCATTAAGTGCTTCTAACTGGAAAGCACCTGATTCAAGTATAGAAGTGATGACATACGGCCCCAACCAATGTACTTTGAGCTTGCCTAGATGGCGTGCAAGAACTTTGAGTCATAAAGAAGTACCATTTGTCCAATCTCAAACTTCTTATCCCTTATGTTTCTGTCATGTCATGCCTTCTACATGGCCTTTTCATGCTTCTGACTCCATCGTGCTATGGCTCGACACTCATCCAGTTGAATCATCTTTTTGATACACTCTTCTAAAGTCTGTTCATCAGCTAGACCTCCAGCACACGCAATGCGCAAAGAAGGTAACATAAATTCTATAGGGAGGAACAACTTCCGTGCCAAACACCAACTGAAAACGGTGTGACTTTGTTCAATATCTTGTAAGTTGTTTTATATGCCCAAAGCACAGTTGATACTTTGTCATCCCAATCCTTTCTTCCAACATCACAATTTTTTTTGTCAAAGTCTGGCCCAAAATCTTGTTGAAGGCCTCAACAATTCCGTTTTCCTGAGGATGATAAGGTGTAGTTTTATGGTGTGCAACCATAAACTCATCTAATAAGATCCTGATTGTCTCATTCAAAAAGTGTGTACCCCTATCACTTGTCAAGCTTAAGGGACATCCATATCTTGTAAGAACATTCTCCCACAGAAACCTAGATGTTGTAGCTGCTATATAGTCCTTGGTAGGTGTTGTTTCTACCCACCATGTGAGATAATCTATGCAAGTAATGATATAGCATGATCCAGTCCTGCGCGCGGCTGACGAAATAGGTCCTACAAAATCAATGGCCCATTTCTCAAACGGTTTGGCACTAGTAATCGGTCTCAAAGGCATCTCATCTCTTTGCCCTATTTTTCCTAGGTGCTGACAATGATCACACTCCTTACAATATTATTTACAGTCCTTATACAATGTCTCCCACCATAATCCAGCAAGTAGGATCTTCCAGGAAGTTGCATCACCTGCATAATGGCCTCTTACAATACCATGACAAGCTTCTTCCATGATATCCTTACGCTCATGCTCTAATAAACAACGATGTAATATTTCATCTCTTCCTAGCTTGTAGAGGTCACCACTGATTAACATAAATGGTGCCACACGTATAGCAAGCTGCTTCTTTTCTAATGCTTTCATTCCTTCTGGTGCCATACCTATTCGTATAAAGACAACAATGTCTTATAATTCTGTGGCTACGCATTGTAACCTATATAATTGTGCATCCATCATTGTTTCTTCAATTGTCTATGCATCCTCTCCTGAATTGATTCTAGATAAATGGTCTGGTCTAGAATTTCTTTTCCCTAGCTTCACCACAACTGTAAAGTCAAACTCTTGAAATAGGAGCACCCATCTACATATGTGCCCCTGTAAGACGGGCTTGTTTACCAAGTACTTCAATGCCATGTGATCTGTATAAAACACAAATGGTGTTGCTAACAAGTACTGTCGAAACTTGTACAATGCATAGATCATTGACAAAGCTTCGTGCGCTCTATAGTTGTATAATTCCATTCAGTAGGAGTCAACTTCCTACTAGCAAAATAGATTAGATGATCTATAATACCTTTGCTAGGTTGAGCTAACACAGTGCTAATGGCCATACAAGAAGTGTCAACATGCACATGAAATGGTTTATCCCATGAGGGAAAGCACAGAATGGGCGTGGTAGTAAGTCTCTCTTTTAATATCTCAAATGTGCACGTTGTTGCGGTTCTCCCCAATAAAATGTACCTTTCCCCTTCAGTAATTCTTCCAAGGGTGCAACAATTTTGGCATACCCTTTTATGAATTTTCTATAATATCCTGTATGACCTAAAAATCTGCGCACCTCACTTTGACTGGTAGGCGCTTCCAGGCCTAAAATGACTGTAACCTTGGCTGGATCAACTAGCAAACCTTCCTTTAAGATTATATGTCCTAATAATATCCCAAATGGTGTAGCAAATATGCACTTCTTGATGTTCAAAGAGATACTCAATTGTCTGCATCGTTCAAAAATTAAGCGCAGATTGTCACAATGATCTTTCACAAGCCCATATACTGTCTAATCATCTAGGTAGACCTGTAAGAAGTTGTGAATAAAATCTTTAAATTCCTGAACAACTATGTGCAAGAATACATCAGGCACATTTTTCAATCCAAAGGGCATCACAGTATAGGCAAAACTGCCCCATTCATTAGTAAATGTTGTCTTTTCTTGATCCTCCTGAGCAATCCTAACCTGATGATACCCAGAAAATCCATCTGTGAAGGAATATATTTTGCACCCTGTAACTCCTTCTAGTATTTCCTCAGTGAATGGCATAGGGAATGGATTTGTGACGCATGCAACATTCAGTTCCCTGTAGTCCACACATATCCTAATCCATCCGTCCTTCTTGATATTGATCACCATTGGGCTAACCCATTCTGACTCATCAAGGGGCTTGATAATTCCAGATTTCAACATTTTATCAATTTCATCTTTTACCTTTTCACACAAATTAGGATTCATTCTGTAAGGTCTCTTTCTAACTGGCCGTGCACTGTCCTTAAGTTTGATCTTAATTTCCCCAAGTGATTCATGCACGCCTTTAAGTTCATGATATCCTCGAGGGAATAAGTCCTGATAATCCTGAGTAACTCGATGATCTTTGCTACCTCTGAGTTTGACCAGTAGTTTCCAATTATGGCCTCCTTAGGCTCAGCCTCCGAACCTATATTCACCTTCTTTATCTTCATGGGTTCATGGTAGGTGCGCGTATCCTTGTCTTCACTTTCCAAGACCTCACACACCTCGTGTGAATGTTCAATATCCAGGTTCTCAACTTCCTCGTCATCCACGATGTAAACCATCTTTCCTTTCTCTTTCTCAAGGCAAGCGCATTCAAGTAGTATGGAGTCCATTTCTTCTTCCTTTTCAAAACATGCTCCGAACTCTGCCTCACCGAATAATTCTTGAATATGCTCTTCTGCTTTTGCACTATCTCCCATAGTTAAGCGCTTGACAAATTTTAATGCCTCTACTATAGGAGGTTTAGTCGAGAAGTAGTCAAAAGTCTGGATCATTCCTGCAGTCAAATCTTGCCAGCTTCCAGTTTCTCGATGTAGTTCTACATATACATACCAGGTGCATGTGCATCCTTGTAGCATAGAATACAATCTATGCACCCAGAGTGAAGGTGGTAATGCTTCCTGTCCTGTTGTCCAGAGTCTCTCACACTGTTGAATGTGATGTTGAACAGGTTGATCACCATGATAAGTGCAAATTTGCGTAGGTGCATTGTTCCTTATAAACCTAGTAGACAAAGTGACTCCAATCTCTTCCCAGTTTATAAGATTATCTCTGTGGACTACCCACCAGTGCACTATTGTCCCACGTAGTGTATATACTAACATATCTCTCCTTTTAATTTGATCTATCCACTGTGTTTCCATGGCCTTAAAAAATACAGGAAGATCTTCTGCCCCTGTATACCAAGGTACTGTGCTACCTATCCGTCGAATCGAACGAAGTCCATTCTTGCATGCAACCACACTTTTCACCTCGCACCCTACTAATTCATATGTACCATGAGCCCAATTTTCGCAAGCAATACTCGTAGTATCACTAATAGAATGAGAATCCTCCCACTGTAGGATGCCTTCTTTTAATGGCTCATTGACCTCTGGGTCCTAAATAGTGCACGTACATAGACTCTGTTTAAGTCCTCCTCACTTAGAGGCTCAACATATGGTGTAGAATTCCCATCTGCCAAAGGTATCACAACCCTTTCCTCCTTGTTTTCAAAGCTGAAATATCCCTTATTGAATCTCAAGTCAACATTATTCGCATAACACCAAGGGCATCTAAGCAAGGCTGGAAAATTGTCTGCTTCTACAAGTGCTAATACCTCAAAATCCCCAGTGAACTTGGCCCCTTGTATAGTTATAGATGCATCTTTCAAAACTCCTATGGGAGTGGCCTTAGTCCTGGTTTTCCATAAATAACACATTAGATGATGGCTGTAATGGAGGCCTCCCCATTTGTACCCATGCATCTAATGTAAACACATTTACTTCCACACCTGTATCAATCAATATGTTGCTCAACAACCACCCATCCACAACAAAATTCAGAGTAATTTCTTTTCATAGTCAATGCTATCAGGGGGAATATTTGCATGCAGAATCTGTCATCCAGTCTCAAGACTTATGCGTAGAGTGTTCCCTTTTAACCAACTTCCTAATAGTGGAATAATGTTCTCCTGGCGCAACATCTTGCACACCTTTCACAGATCATCGATATCAGTTTAGACTATCTCTGATGCTTTCTTTTTCTCCTTTAGGTACTGTATCTCACCCTGAAGATTCCTTAGTACTTCCATGGTATCTTGGTAAACTTCCTTCTAATGAGTAGGATATGGGTACCTTGCATGTAAAACATCCTCCTTGGTGATCGTAGGCTTCTGGTGCAATGCCTCTCTCATGCATGCTACTTCATTGCGTGTAGTAATCTTCACTGTCAATGCCTCAGGTCCTTCTATTATCTTGGGCATCCACTATGATCTCCTACCGCACATTGTATCCTAACCATCCCGACGCCTTTGTTTTCTTGCTTATGCTACTTACTCAGATGCTCATATAAGTCCGGGCACTCTTCATAGCTATGGTTCTTTCCACATAAAGAACATGCAATATTCTGAGGACATTCACACCTATAGTGGTCAGGAGATCCGCACGTACAACATGTTCCACGAGGGAACTCAACTCTTCCTCCACCATGGCCTCGTCCTCCATATCCACCACGATACCCACGTCCCCTTCCACGACCTCATTCAAAACACCCCTATCATTCTTGTCATAGCATGTTTGATTATGATCCCAATCCTGGTGCTCATTCCTACCCTTAGAATTATCTATTATACTTGTCTGTCGTACCCCAAGGTCTATAGCATCCTGGATCTAACCAATCAACTGATAATCCTCAGTATCATGGGTCGTGGACCTACAAATTTTGTAAAAGCAAGATACATTCTTCCTTATCGTGCACTGTAACAAAGGACAGTGACTAGCATCATGATTCAAATGACAAATTTCACAGTCCAACAGTAATGAGCATATAGATCTGTGAGGGCAACTATCCTTGGTGTGACCTTCCACTTCACAATCTATACACCAAATTACTGAATGCATCTCATGGGCTGAATTTACTGATAGCTTCTCTAACTACTTTGCCATAGCTGCAATTTGTGCCTCTAAGAAATGGACTAACTGCCAGTGTCAATGCTCCCAACTACCTCAACACGTAAAGCTATTTCCAGTGCTTCACATGGATCAGTGTATGTCTTATGTGACAACGCCCTTCTAAAAGGTGTAATCAATCCTCCAACGAACCACTGTGCATGTTGGCTAGCATGAATATCATAAGATAGCTTAGATAGAAGTGTCTTAAAATGAGCATCATACTCACGTACACTCTCAGTAGTTCCTTGCTTGATATCTTTGAGCGCACTTATACTCTTCTGCTCAAACTCAGGGATATGGAACTCTTTTAAGAAAGCATCTCTCAATGCTGCATAATCCACGCAAGTTTGATCAGGGTCAAACTTCCTATACAAGCTATGTGCGTGCCCCCTGTAATGTAGTGGTGAATTGACTTTCCTTTCGCTCAGCAGTTGTGATCCCTTTGGTGCCCACAAGATTTCACACATATGCATATGTTTTCCAGCATCCTCTATACCTCTATACTCCCAGAGACGAAGAGACATCTCCATGTAGATATTATGTGGTTGTTGCAGACCTTGACCACCTGATCTGGAACCTCCTGTGTTCCATCTGCCTCCAGAACCACCAGATCCAACAGAACTAGAACCACCTATACCTCCTGATCCGCCACCTGTAGTTTGAATAGGGTCTGTAGATGTACTCCCCTTGTGCTCCGACAGTAGTACTATATTGAACCCCTACAGTCTGTGAGGTAGTTCCACTTCCAGAGGTGAATCCAACATTTTGTGCGCTCACATTCTGTGCGGATGGTGCACATAAGAATGCTCCTCCAAATGACATTGAAGTCGTTTGTCCTACCATTAATGTACTTGATCCCTGACTTACTCCTCCTCTCCTACTTTCCAAGTTAGTTTGTTGGTTACTTTGTTCGTACTAGATACTGAAAAACCAAGCACAAGGGCTAGGTCACCAGGTGGATTAAGATGCATGCCCGTGGCCCAGGTAGTCTCTGACTGGCGCACTTCTTTGTGAGGCCGAGGGGGGATCTCTATCATGCTTTCCAAGATGGGGGAGTTCCTAATGCTCTGGCTCCACATCTTCTACGTGAGATGTAAATCCTTCACGAGCCATCTCTCTCCTCCATGCCATACTCTCTGCAACGGAACGTTGCTTCTCTATCTCCCTCTCGCGCGCCTCATTATACTTAAGCCACCTTTCCTCTCTCTGTTTCTCTACCACTAGGTCTGCCATCTTAAACCAAACTTGTTCCTGCCCTCATGCGTGGGTGAAGTTTAGTTAGCCATCGGTTTACTTTCCAGATTCAAAGTTACCATTAAGATCTTGATCGCCAGTGGAATACCTTGCAAATATGTTCCTCTTGGATACCACAAAAAACTAGAATTCAGCTACCTCTGGGCAAGAGTACGTCGAAATTGAATATTCCAGAATATAACTATTTAGAACACCACGAAACCACGTATCCACCACGTGAGTCCAAATCAGATCAGCATCATAGAGGGCCTGAAATTCTTCTTGTGTCCAGACAAGTGTGTGATACCTCCAATTCCGCCTGAGATGCATAAGCAGTAAGCCACTCGTATAGTTCTACTGGAAAGATAGTGAAAAAGATCTCATATAAGCTATCATACAGGTTTTGTTCTACCCAAGTGCGTGCATTAAACTCAGATCCACTGCTGAACCGTCATGCATATTCTTCCTCCAGATCATGTATCCATTCCTCAATACTTGCTAGAGTTAACTGGTACATCTTCATCGCGAACCATCCTGAAAACAACTGAAAAAGAGGTCCCAGCAACAGAACCAATGATGCAGCCTAGAATTTACCAGATAACACCCTAGTCGCGCTGGCACATCACTCAGCCTAGACTGAGTGCTCACCCAAAGTGCACAAAGGTACCAGGTCCCTCTTTAGGGTTGCTGTAACAGGATGTTAACATGATGAAGGAAGAAACATATAGATTCATAACTAATCCATCATTCTATAATGCATGCTACCCTCAGATCTATGAAAGAACAAGCTTAAACAATAATCATGATTGAATTAATAACATGCACTACTCAATTACACACAGAATGACACTTAGATTCAGCCAATATCTTCCATCTATTAGTAAATACAGAAGCTCCTTACAGTATTGTCAATCTATACCAATGCGCATATGGATCTGATACACATAGTTCAATCATATGGGTACACCGCTCTCTATTACACATACACTACATCTCTCTCTATTACCACTGTACCTAACATCATATATATAGGGTGGGGACTTGCCCTTCACCGCTTAACTATTCCAAAAATAGGTCATGCTATTGATAGCCACACACTTTTACAAGCATAGCCACACATGCAAGTGTGCTATCTATAGTCCTCTTGCAGTTAACTGAAGTGTCAATTCTATTCTTAGCTTGTCTCCATGCAAAAATGCCTTGAATCCACTTCTCCAAAGATAGAAAATGCATGGCGTGCGCACATCTCTGCATCGTTGATGTGTTCCACACACCATCTTCTAAAAATAGGTCTTCATGCTCAAAATCGGCTAAGTCCTGAAATTTGAACTTGCCTTCTGCACACGCAGGTCCTTCCTGTCCTTCTAAACCCTTGGTTCCAGGCCTTCTATCCCACATGGACTCCTTGTGTGATCTTTGACAAGTATTCTTTGATCAACAAGTACAATAAACTCCATTATGGAGGTAGATAAATAAATTGCAGGGGATGAAACTGACATCTAATGTAAATAAATGATCCTTAAAAAAAGTTATAGCAAGTATCGTAACTTTTTCGTCAGATCAAAAAAAATTTGATGCGTTTCTGGACCATGAACTCCACCTTGAGATTGTGATTCAATCGCTGAGAGACAAACATGATATTTGTGGTCAAGCCCAAAACATAGAGCACCTTCGTGAGAGTATAACTTCTCATCCCCATAGGAATTGTGACATTGCCTATTCCTTTTGCAAGATACTATTTGTTTTATATAATTTGAACCTGATCTCCAATGGGTTGATCAATCAATGAATCAAGCAACTTACTCTCTCCTGTCATGTGCTTGATGGCCTGAGAATCAATCAACCAAACATTCTGCGTTGATTGCGATGTTTGGGAGACTAGAAAAACATCAGCTTCATGTGCATCATAATTTGTTGATTCTAGTAATTCCTCATCTAAGTCAAAATTTGGTTGGTCCATGACATGTCCTTTTTGCATCTTTTGGTGAGGATGTCGTTTGGATTTCTGTGAATCACCATAACCAGATGTGCTCTCTTCTCTAGAATTTCTATAATCGCCTCTGGGCATTTTTGTCCCACTCTCTCTTTTTCTAATTTTTGGATGTTACTTCTTTCTTGTCTTTTTTTATCAACCTAGATTGGCCTTTCACTTGTTAATGACGAAACTTAAAAGAAGGAATCATAGATATACATGACTTATATAACTCCATTAGGGGAGGCAAGCATTTAAGAGACATATACATCTATAAGGAGCTAATATTTCTATCTACTACATCAAGGAATGCATTTTGGGACTGCATACTTCAATGCATAAGAGGGTCTATTATGAATTCTGTACCACACATTTTACATTGGGACAAAGTAGTTACAACCTGTTATCTTTGTACAACTAGCACTAGGGAAACCTAGCTCAAGAAACACTATTCTAGTCACACACACCAGAGCTACATTGAAACTGAATTGTAGTACAATGCTTGGTGACAATCACATTGGGGTGACATTATTTATTATTTATTCATCTAGGACCAAAGCTATTTTGTAGACATCAATTCCCAAAACATATGCTAGTGCCTAGGCGGTCGTGTCCTCTCCCAGGTGCTTTTGTTCAGGAGATCGTCAACTTCCATGTTTCAGAAACAAAGCTTAAACACTCCAGGATTTTCCTTTCTAGCCTATTCATTAGCCTAGATCAATCCAAACCTACAGCTACATGCTGAGTCATTCTGGAAACCCTATCTATCACTCTTGCTTTTATTTTTGTAGCTATATATATACTTGAATATTGTTATATTTATCTGATCATTAATTCCCTTATAGATTTTAATTTTGTTAAATCATTTGGTGAACTTGTTCCTTACATGCCCATTATTGGATCTTTCATGGCTTCCTATACCTTTTATTCCAATGCTTCCCCATTCTATATCCATGTTCAACTTTATAATCTCCTTATTAAGCATGTCCTAATTGATTCTGGATTTGGTCATAATGTACACGTAACATTTCCTTTCTCCATCAAATTGGACTTTCTATTGCCAATCTAACTCCATCTAGTCTCTGTATTCATGGCTTTGATAATACAATTAAGCAAGTATTGGGTGAAATCTTTCTACCCCTTATTGTGGGATATTGTACTCTCAATGTTCTATGTCACGCTAAGCCTCATGATTTCCCTTATAGTATCCTTCTAGGTCATCCTTGGTTACACACTATACATGCATTCCTTTCTACCCATGCCATAACACACAATGCCCTTGCTATTCCTTCCATGGATACTACTACAATAGACTCCCCACCTCATGTTGCTATTTTCTGTGATATTCCTCTCATACATGATACTGATGGCATTACCTACATTGCACATCCTTCTCCTCTTGGGATGCACCCTAGTGTTACTGATTTACAAGATCAAATTTCTATTAACACCCACGATACTCGTCCAATTATGTTTCATTCTTGATGCACTTCAATTGATCATATGCTTGGTGCTTCGAAATTTACATCTCTCTCCACACCTTCCTCATCACAAGTTAGAGCATCGTATGCTGATTTGACAACGATTCTTAATGTTTTCACTTTTTGACATTAGATGCATGATTCATTTACAATGGTTGCACCTCATCTTTTTACAGATCAATGGGAGAAATCAATTCCCCTCTTTCCATATTTCTGTTTATTGTCATTGGGGCTAATTCATATTACTTTGTTGCTTTTGATCTTCTCAAATTGCACATATTGCTTCAGATGAGTATTGTGTCTCTCCCTCCATTGCTTGACATTAATACTGATGAGCCTTCTAGCATTACATATGTTACACATCTTTTGACTCACATATTGATCCTTATGTTTGCACTCACTTTTTCCACTTTTTCCAACACACCCAATGGTACACCTATTCTATTTTCTCCTAAGGGTACATTCTTATTGTTTATACACTTCCTACTCCTTCAAAGTCTAATGTTTTTGTCACTGGACAATTTAGTGAACAATATTGATTATATTAATATATGATAATGTGATTTTTGTAGAGTCGAGATTGTAATTTGGATATTGCTTGAACACGTTACACAATACAATGCATTCCTAGGCGAGTGGGAGGTTGTAGAGTTGATTTTGGATATTTGCTTGAACACATTACCTATTTTGACTATTGTAGGAGTCGTCTAAGTTATTTAGTCACCTCAAATTACACCATGCTTCTGATTGGCATATAAGAGAGTCGAGCTCTCTTATTCATTTGATCAATTTGTCGGTGAACAAAATATTTTAAAATATATTTTCCTGATAGGTACGGTGGTACTAGTACTTCATGATTCATCCCACGGATGAGATTTGACAACTGATCCCACTTGCCAAACTAAAAATCTATGACATTAAGAGGTTTTACACAACGTGTCCATCTCTGTTAAATATCTTTTATTTAATTAATAATTTAAAAAATACATTGTTTGTTTTAGTTGTATTTACGAGGGTTGGGTAAGTTGCAGGGATTATATGCTTGATGTAAACACATTTTTAGTAAAATATGATATTTAAATATCTATGTAATGCTGCACTTATATTTATATTGAATGTGTTCCTAATAATAATGATGGTTTTGCCAAGTTTTCTCATGTCAAATACAGACGGTCTGACAATTTTACAAAGTGTAAAATAAAATTAAAATTGGCAAAAACGTCCCGGACGTCAAATCTCAGCGCCGATTCATCCTATTCCAACAATTAATGCACTTGTGGACATATTTAATGCCTCGTAAACTTATACAAGATAAAAGAGATGTGTCTTGGCGGCTGCAAGACTTGGCATCAGGCCTGGAATTTCAAATTATTTGTGCCTGTCAAAGCAAAATTTGTTGACGGTTTACCTCTTTCACATGGCTGTAGTTTACAGAAATTTTTATAGATATATGTATAATCTGTTCATATATATATATTAGGTAATATGTTTTTAAATAAACCCCTTAAAAAAATTGACGGTTTTCCAAATTTTCAGTCTGTTATTGTCTACGGTTTCTAAATTTTTTTGCCTGTAAAATACGGTTAAAATCACAAAAAACGGCCCACAGCCTGTCAATTTCCAGCCCGGCTCGGCATTGAAGATTTTGAATTGACCAGGGAATTCGCTTTCACCATTACATCTTACTGGCAGACTGGCAACAAAATTTCACATTCTAATCGTACATTCTTTGAACCTGGGATTTTGTTACATTTTTGAACGTGGGATTTTGTTAGTTTTCTGACAACACGTAAGGACGATGCTTTTACTTCTTTCACCTACACTTGATATTTATTTATTATGAACACAGGTTTCTCAGGTCTGCCCAAGACTCAAGTGCAGTAAGAAAAGCCCATTTTGCCATTATTACCTACATGTAAAGGAATTCACTTTCACCCAACAGGACGGATGGACGATGCTTAACTTCCTTCACCTGCACTTGATATTTATTTATTAAGTGTGAACACAGGTTTCTCAAGTTTGCTCAATTGGAAATCTGTTTCATAATTAAAAAAAAAGGATTAAGATCAATCATGTTAATGGAAGTCTTTAAACAGTAAACAAGTTCTTACAAATAGAGAGAAACAATCTGATATTATCACACGGCTCTTCAGATCAAGTGCATAGCTATTCTATAACATTTCCAAGTTCCATATCTTTGGTTTAGACGCTGAGATATCTCTAGCATTTGTTACCATGGCTTCTGAGATCCCCCGATGGAAAGCCAGCCCAAAGAAATACCAAGAGAAACATCAAGAAAGTGGCAAGGATGGCTTCGATGAATTAGAAAATTCTTCTCACTCTGCAGAATATTTCTCCAAAAAAAGTTGGCTTGTTTGGCGTTCACAGAGTTAAGCGCCAAAGGGGGAAGTGGTACCATCATAAATGCCATCTAAGACACGGGTGAAGTCAATGAAGTAGATGATGTTAGCACTAGCAAAATAGGGACCAGTGTGGAACTTACTGCAAGCAATACAAATATACCTACCCAGTAGTGATTATAGCTTGGGTGTTTGGTTGACGTGGAAGGATGTGTGGGTAACAGTGCCAAGTCCAAGAGGAGGAAGTAAAATACTTGTTCAAGGGCTCACAGGACACGCCCAAGCAGGACAAATGGTTGCCATCATGGGACCTTCTGGATCTGGGAAGTCTACCCTTTTGGACGCTCTTGCAGGTCAGACGTTGGAACTTATTTCCATTATCATTTTATTTCGATATCATTATGTTTCAATTCATTTAACTCTATGATATGTTTCCATTCATTTAACTCTATCATATTTACGCCGTGAGGCGTTCTTGTTATGGGCAGCGACCTGTTTTCCCTGACAGTTTTAGGGCATCGGACGGCTCTATTTCGGGGTCGTTGAAATCCAACGGCGGAGGAAACCCTGGATTTCGTTCGTGTGGAGGAAGCGGTTTGTTGGAAGATTGCATGGGCCGTTAATGCTGCTCTGCTTCGCCGGTTATTCATCATTACACTTCGTAGTTGGGGCCGAGAGGGGGTGCTTCGTAGTTGGGGCCGAGAGGGGGTGCTTCGTAGTTGGGGCCGAGATAGCTCTGGAATGGGCGCCTGTTCTTTGGCAATGGACGGATTATGTTGTGCGTGGCAGAAATATGAGAGGGCCTTTGCATGTGGAGACGGTTTGGGTGCCTATAAATGCCTGCTTTGCCTGCTGTTTGCATTCCTGAGGTTATCTTTTCATGCTGGTTTGGATTCGTCCTGCAGTGTTCTGGTAAGTTGTGTCGGTTGTATCTTTTCGCTAACAACCAGTCGAGGCTGTGTTTCTTGCTTCCGAGGTCTTTCCCGTGGGTGGGTTCTTGCTTAAGCAATGTATGGTGTGCTGTGCAGGTGGGTTTCGTGAGGGGCATATTCTCTGCAAGGTGTTCGAAGGTATGAAATCTCTTTGATCACACCCTTTTACTCTGTTTTGAAACTCTGTTAAGACTGTTCTTTGATACGAAAAAGTGTATTATAGATTTCAGCAGAGCGATTTTCTTTCTTCCCTTTAATTTGTCTTTGAGGATTAGATATTCGAACTGATTGTAAGGCAGTTGAACATATCCAATTGCAATTTTTTCTGGAATGCTTTTTAAATTAGAGAATCATGTGTTGAATTGAAAATAGGGTGTTTCTGGGATGTGCTCCACATATTTGGGTCTTTCAATTGATCTGCATGTGCCAGGATGTTTGACAATTTTTTCGGCACCCTTACCTCATATGCAGCGAACTAGCGGTGCCATATTGTACCCAATTTCATCATTTCTTTCAGGGATTTGAACCTGCTACTCCCCTCATCAAAGCCCCGAAAGTTTTTGGAGCTTGAGCTCAATGCATTCTACAATATCGTTATTTTTTGTGTTATGTATTCTTTCTATACTATACTTTCCATTTAAGTTCTACATATTTTTCAGTTATATAATACTTTTACATATATATCATCCATATACATATTTCTGTAATGTATTTCCCTTTTCTGGATGAAATTCCAACATTTTCCCCCAACTTTGCACGCTAATTTGTCAACATTAGGTAGCAGAGCATTCACACAAGCAGCAAATTTAAGCAGTCATGGGTGCCTGAAGACTTGAATTCTAAAACCTTGCCAAAGAGTAGAACTGTACATTGAGAAAACTGATTTTAGTAAAAAATCCAGTGAGCTTCAAATGTCTCCTCGGAATTCTCTTTGTCCAAAAACTGAACTGCATATGTGTGAAGTTTGACCTTCTCATAAGCTGGTAGAGTCTTGCATGCCATTCTGATCAAACCATCTAAAAGGAATCGACAAAGTGCGTAGCACCGAGTATATAAATCAAAGATGGGTCATGAAGATTGACTTGAATCAATTCACAAAAAAATGATATACGATCATTGCTCTTAAGAAATCAAAAACTGCATAAATAGGGTTGGGATGGGGATCAGATGTTGACCGTTGCAAGGCATTAGGGTTCCCGGTTGAGTGACCCTTCAGATTAGCACATTGGAATGACTCAAAATATTTCATTCTCATTTGCCTGATGCCTCCTGTTTGATTTGGAGATAGTAAACTTTCCCATTTGGATTGTTGGAATCTTATCTTGTATCAACTCCTTTTCTCTTAGCTGTCAGAGTTTGAGATAGAAGAAGAATCAACTTCAAAGAAAGAAATTTGGTGCAATCATTGAGTGTCATCATTATCCAACAATATCATGTAGTCGATATGCGTTAGACTTTTCACTCGTTTTTGTTTCCATTTTATGGCTTCTCTCTTTAGGAACACATACAAGTGCAATGATTCCAAAAATACACAAATGGTCTTTGGCTTCTGTCTACTCCAAACCCTTATGGTGTGATCCTTTGAACATCTTGTATTGGGCTGTGATTCATCTGATATACTGGTGTCCTAACAGCTTCAACCCATGAAGATGAATTTGGCTTCTTACATAATCTGTGTCCTTTTCCTTTCAATATCTCATATTGTTGTCTACAGGATTTAGTTAGCCGCCTTCCAATATTGTATGCTATGCAAGTCTAATAAAAATAATTGGAACCAAATTCACCTCCACTGTAAGTGTACAATGTTTCTAGCTTATTGCCTCGTTTATTTTAATTTTTCTTCAAAAGCATCAAATTTGTTCTTTAAAAAGTAGGCCTCATACCTATGCTGTCAGATTATCAATGAATGTGATGAAATACCTGGAACCTCCATTCTCATTGGTCCTTGATTGTTTCTATGGATCAATTCCAAGTGCTTTCTCGCGCTTACCGCATTCTTCCCAAATGGTTCATGGTGCTGTTTACAGAGGTCAAGCATGCTTCACAGACATCAACACCACCTTCAATGACAGGGAAACCAACCACTGTATCCTGTTTTGGTAGCAGATGAAGCTATGAAAATTCAGGTGGCCACAGTTTTCATGCCACACTTTATCATTTGTGAGAACAGCTGCTGCTAAAACTCATTGTTTGGATTGCTTTGCTTCAGCATAAAAATACACTTGACAATCTCAGCAATTAAAAGGAATTTTTTTTAGCAAATCTGGAGCGTACAACATAACAGTAATGCTGTATATTACCTTTCATGGTGCGCTGGAACTTGGAACTACATGTCACCACAAATTGTCATTCGTTTGCAGGAATCCTGAGTCTAGGTACCATCATTCCTTATACTCTTTCTCGGCCACTTTATCAGCAACATCATCTACAAACATGAATAATCCACCTTTTCTTTTTCTTTTTGAGAATTGGCAGCAAAATTGTTGTTTTGGCTTTTTAAAGTAGTTTTCTTGGGAAAGGAGCCCTACAAAATTGTAACTTGTGCCCTTTCTTACCTCCTCTGAAACAAATAAGTATCTCAATATTGTGTCAATTTTACCTTGAAAACCATCCTTCTTGCCCTCTTTTGCTCTGGCCGAAAACATTTTGCCAACTTTGTTTGTATTATATCCCCCTTGCCTCCAAGTTTGCCTCAAGAGCAACATTATCCTCTTTATCACCTGCTTGGGCCTTCTCTCTTTCTTCTGTTTGTAGAAGATAGCCCTAGATTTCATCAAATATTTAATTTTTGGCTTCAATATGAATAATATCTGCATTTGCATTTAGACGATTTTGGTAGATTATTAATGGTAATAGGTTTTTATGTTTTGCTTGTGGGTTCTCACCTAAACTTGCAATCTTGTCTTTTGTCTTTGAGACTTGTTAAATATTTTGCTGTCAATTTACTTTATTGCAACTTCAAGGACAATAGTTTGTTTCTAAGGTGCAGAACTGTTCACATATTTGTCTTCATATAACTTCTTTAGCATTTTCCATGTGTCATATCTTGAATTTGTAGCACAATCTCCTCTGGAACTGCTGAAAGCTATGAAATTCCTTCACCTCTCATCTCATCAGTTTTAGGCTGTCCTGCAGCATCAGCTTTAGGAGGTCTTGTCATTGCACCTCACACCACCTCTCAGATTTTTTAATTTTAGACAGGGCTGTCATTTTGGGTTTGCAGACAATATAACATTTTCCATTAAATTTATATGTTTCACCAATCAAAATAGTTTGTGATGATTCTATCTCCCTAGCTTAGACTATGTGGGCGACCCCTCCCTCACATCCGTTTTGTTCCAGGCCTTTCTGGGTTTCTTGGGAATTCAGAAAAGTGTCTAGATGATAAATTTAAGGGCAACAGAGGGGAGGCAATAAATGGAGACACAATGGTGGGCTTAGATCATTATAAATCTTAGGCAGCACACATAAATCAACAACAATAAATGTGGTGGCAGATTTTTTTTTGGAAAAGATCATATTGATATTGTCATCAATATGGAAAAGGGAGAGACATAATTTCTTGGAGAAGCAACACTAAATGACAACTTAATAAAAGGGCACGATCTGTAATTTTTTTGATTTTCAATGATATTATTTGGAAAGCCCTAGAGCATAGCCTTTGTAACAGAGTGAATGATGTATTCACAGATGTGGGTGTGGTAGCATAGGCAAGGATGTCTATGGATTTATTCCACTGCATATGTCCTTAATGCATGAAGGCTATAAGGGTAGCATTTAACTCCTTTAAGATAGATCTGGATTGGTTGTTTTCATCAATAATTTTGTTCATAACATCCGTGATAATTCTTTCAAAGATTTGGAAGAAACCAGCTGAAAAACCATTTGGCATAGAGGATTTATGTTTGCCTGAAAAGAACAATGTTTCGACTGCTTCTGAGCTCTGTTACCAGGAAACGCCTAGGGCCCCCCCGTTTCCGTTTCCGTTTCCGAAACGTTTCGGAAACGGAAACTCCTTCGAAACGTCCTAGTCTCCTAGAGATAAGTATACATGATAATAATGTATAATTTCAATGAATATAAAATATTTTGAGTGTTTTATCAGTTATTCTTATCACTTATGGTGTATGGAGCACAATTTTAAAATGAGTACTATGCACACACACACATATATATTTTAATAATATATTGTACAGACGTTTCCTGTAACGTTTCGTATCCAAGGTTTTTTGAAAATTGCCGTTTCCGCGTTTCGTACACGTTTCCGTTTCCGTTTCTGTTTCCGTTTCCTGGCAACATAGCAGTTCTGAGTGACGTTCCTTGCAAATTCTCCTACAAGATCCTTCTGCCTTTACCATATTTTAATTTGAACAGAACATGTTTGATATCAAATATTATGTTTCTCCTTATTTCATCCAAATTTTTAATTTTAAAGGTTTCTTCATTTTGGTCACTCTGAGAACTTGATTCAGTTAATTTGGCTGTGTGCTATGCTTGATTTATGGTATTACATTGCACTTCTGAGGCCTTTTAACCTTTTCTAAGCTTTAATACTTGGGACAGATATTTTGAGCTTTTGCTTCCATAACATTTCTTTCTCTCTGTAGGTCAAGTTAAGCTTTTTCAAAATAAGTCTTTCTTCTCTTAGTGTGTCTTTAGCTGGATTGTTTCCATGGGTATATTCTTGAATCGCGTGCATGTTTTTTTGCCCAAGATGATTTTTTTTTAAGTTAATACAGAGTTATCTAATTCTCTGGGATGAGGGACAGTGGGATGGAGGATGGGGTTTCTGGGACAGCAAAAATTTCCCAGATTTTGGGGAGGGTGGGACATGGTTTCTGGGATGGCAGATAAATTCAAAGATTTTGGGAACAACTATTAAAATAATATATAAAAATTCATATATAAATATTCTTACTTTATTCACTGAAATTTAGGGGTATATACTTCATTTAATATTCTTTGGGTGCTTTCAGGATTAGGGTTATATGTTATTGGAAAAAAAATGGGGACATCCCATCCAAGTCCCCAAAATGTTCAGGACATCACCAAAATCTAGGGGATGCGTCCCTGTGTAACACTGGCTATATAAAAAAACTTTCAAGTACATAAGATTTTCAAGCTAATGTCTTCACATTTTTCCAGGCATTAGCTCTGCCAAGGTAGAAATGACTGCTAAACAGGACACTATTCTGAGACTTCCATAGACAACCTAAAAACCATACCAAACAGATCAAACCAGATCATCAACAAACTGTCATCCAAGATAAAATGAGCAGTGCTTAGTCAAGGACATGGTCATAAACACATGCAGCAACCTCCATGAGTCCTCGGAGCATCACGTGTCGGTCTTTACTCTTCTGTTTCTGATCATCAGAAACCTAATAGACTACATTATTCAACCCATCTTTGGTTGCCGGCAGACCACCTTCAAGACAGACACAAATTTGGTCTTAAAAAGATGGCATGGCATGGCATGGCTTGGCTAATTCTATTTTCCACCCTTCCTACTACGATCCCATTGATGGTCTCCACAGCTTAATTAAAACCTCGAGTAACATTCACCACAGCTGCATGAATCACAGAGGCCAAATGGTTGGCTCTGAATATTTTAGTTGTTCCTCCATGTGTGCATCGTTTGTTTGCACAATTGTCCTCACAGCTCCCTGAATCCTCTCTGTCACATTCCTGCAGCATTTATGGCCATAGTCGTGGTTGTCAGTGCTGCCTTCCTCCAGTTCCATGGAGGCCATTTCTTCATTCCAATTCTGCACTGCAATCTCAGGACTTGCAGGAGTATATGTAACGAAGGAAGAATTTCTTTCCGCACAGTTGACTCCAATTGGTGCCACTATACTTTGAATTGCTAAAAAGGATCCAAACTCTATTCCATTTATAGCCATCACCCACCTTCAAATCATTAACATGGATGCTGTGAGCCTTTGTCCTATTCTTGTACTAGGAATCATTGCTGTGTTGCATCAGTTGTGCCTCCAAGCTATACGTCCTGCTGGCACAGTGAGATATGCTTGCAATCTGGACTGTGCCCCCTTCAATATTTTGCTTGCAGAAGGAAATGAAAAATGCATGGTTAGAACTTAGTGTTAATTAGGTGCTTTGATAGGGGTTTAGGCTTAAGCCTTTGCCACCTGTCCCTCACCCTCATCCACTGTTGCCTCATCAGTGACAACAGGAATGGAGCCCTTCCCTTTTCTACATCCACGTCATCCTTCTCTTTGTACCAGATAGCACTTATCTGAAATGAGTGTTTGACTTCTATCTCCAGTCTTGGTTCGCAGAATGGCTTCTCAATGTGTCCCTTCTTTTTTTTTGATTGGTATAGGGATTGTTTTGGGGATGAGAGAAAATCTGTAAAAAAAATCCTTCTTTTGATTGCCTGTGAGAAAGTGATATGGTTGTGAAAGAAGGGATTTTGAGAAGAGATGGGAAGGATGAATGTCCGCAGGGTGAAGCCCTCTTTGCATTCGTACCTCCCTTCGCTAGTGTATGTAGCTTTCAAACTGCTTCGTCTAATCATCTTAGGGGTCTGAGCATACCCCCTACTCTTCTAATTAATCCATTACCCTCCCTTCCACTCCCAAATCCAGACATATTTGCTTCGAGAGCTTCTTCCTTCCAGAAAATATTACAAAAGATTTCTTTATTCCAAATTTCCAATCCGGAGCTGACCAACTGTAGCCTTTGAAATAAGTTTTACATCCCTAAGTAGTGGTGCAATCAATCATCCTTTCATATTTTCCTCCGCAACAGCTGGAGAAACTGCATAAGTGCCAAGTTCTCCAAAATTTTAGATGTAGTTTTCAGTTAGATTTTTGAGATTATTTTACAGGGATAAGACAAAATTGTTCATGCCATCATTTGCAGAAGAGAGGAGATTCAAACCTCCTTATCTCTTATGGATTTTTAAAATAGAATTAAATTCCCCTTTAAAAACTTCTCTCCTTCCAATTTTCTCTGTCAAAAAGTGGAGATTTCTTTATTCCAAAACTTCCAATCCGGAGCTGACCAACCCTAGCCTGTGAAATAAGTTTTACATGTTAAATTGGCTTAAATAGTGGTGCAATCAATCATCCACTCAAACTTTCCTCTGGCAACAGCTGGAGAAACCATGATAGTGCCAAGTCCTCCAAAATTTCTAGACGTATTTGTCAGTTAGATTTTTGAGATTATTTCACAGATTCCCATTTTTAGAACACATATGTGAAATAAACTGTGTTATGGCTGTTAGATTTTTGAGATTATTTCTCAGGTTTTCATTTTCGGAACATATATGTGAAATCAACTGTGTTCTACCCACTTTTCACAGGCTAGACATGTGGACATAGGGCAAAGTAGTATGTTGTGTACAGCTGATACCAGACTTCTACGTAGCCTTCCATTACAAGGGATTCAAAAATCTCCTTTTAATATTTTGATAACTGTATATCCTGTTGCATCATCTGTCAAATCCAGAATTTTTCAGATGCACTGAATAGGTCTGATAAAATGTGAACAATGATTCAACTTTTAGCATTCACCAATTTTCTGTCTTAAAGCCCTAGGAGAAGGGTATAGTGCACAATATCGAAGAAAGTTTGTATTGTTTGAGTTTAAACTACTTCAAAGCTTCCATTACTCTCTACAGACCTTTGTTCCACTTTTTCAACCTCCGTTTACATGTTATACCAACTTGTCACGAGTTATAAACATAGTTCTTTCACTCAGACTTAACATAGACTATACAGTAGTAGTTAACAAATTTCAGGGCTTGATCATTCATAATCCACTCTTATCAATATAAGTCATGCTTAATAACAATCCACCTCTTCGCATACCTTTAAAAACAAGTCTTAAACAGTTCACACTTCAATCTTCTCTCTTCTTCACACACTTCCCTCATTTTACTCAGTCTTATACTCATGCATCGGATTGTTTTCATTGTCATTCTTGTGTCTTTAAACTTCTTTCTTGCCCCCAATAAACCTACACAAATCTCTTTCTCCTGTAGAATCATTCACACACATAATATATAAGTAAGAATCATTCACAATTTCTTAAGCATACAATTCTGCAATATCGTAATGAACCTTCATACATAGTTTTTACAAACTAAATGTGAATGGGTGATGGAGCATGATCAGGAAAGATTGAAACTGTTTTCCAGAATTATATATACACTTTTTTAAAAAGTGTATTTTAAAGCGGATGACATAAATTCTTTTCAAAACTGTGATTTTTTAAGGCTACAGCTGTTAAATATGTTTATTCTGTGTTTATTCTTTGTCTGTGTAAATGTACGATGTTTTTTGGCTTGTGAGTTTTTTAAGTTTAGATAAGTATTTACTACAATCACTGACATTTGTATTTATATTCGCTTGAAGTATAGATAAATTTCACTTTGTGAAAGAAAGAGTGTATCCTGGACCAAATACAGAAAACGGATTTTTTTTTCTCTTTTCAAATTGTTTAGGTTAATTAATTTTTAGATATTTCTATTTTTTAAAAATCCTTGGAATAATGTTTTCAAATTTTATACTTGCTGGAAAAAGTATGTTCTATATTGTTTTTGCTTGAATTCTTTTTATTCTGTCAAGAATAATAGTATGAATTTTCTAAAGATTATATACAGTGCCATGCCTTGTGGTTTTGTTAAATCTAGATGGACATGTAGGGGCATGTGCCCTGCCAAAGTCAGGAATTGGAGTGTGCTGAGAGATTCTATTTCTCTGGGAGGCCACTTCAATACGCCCCATGTAGGGCGTTAGACTGCGCTTTCGTAGGGCTATTTAAGCTGCCTGTCTTCAGTATTTTTAACCTCCTTTGCTTGCCATTACGGTACCTAACGTTTTCTTGTTTCCTCTTAGATTACACTAATGAAAACACGAAGTCAAATTTGCATCCCCCCAGTTGGTATTACTGTCACAACACCACAACTACGAAGGCATGAAGAATTTAAAAGAACTCAGTTTGTAGTCAATGTGTTCCATCCTAAACAATTGCGACCTGAAAAACCACAGATTGCAGAAATTGTGAAGGCACGCCTTCACTTACCGCTGGAATCTGTCATCTATCTTTCAAAATTTCGCACGGTGGATTCATTATCGAAAGGCTTTGGGCTTGCGTATGACACAGCTGCTGATGCAGAGAAGTATGAGCCCCCCTACAAATTGAAGAAGATGGGTGTCTTTGTTAAGAAGGGGAAAACAACATTTAAAAAAGATGACCGTGCCAAGAAAATCCCCTATGTGCAGCAGAAAGCTTTTCAGAAAAAAAAATGATGTTACGCATTGGGCACATTCCTTTTTGACTTTGAAAATGCTTGATATATATATCATGCTGTAATCAAAGCTTATGTTTTGCGTTGTAAATGCTATTTTTGTGCTTCGAAATTACTTTATATAAATATCATACTCTAATTACTGTTGGTTAGTTTTTTGGCAAGCTGGACTATTTTTGTACAGAAATTAAAGCTTATGTTTTGCATTGTGAATGCTATTTTTGTGGGGTGCTAATTTGCATCTGTAACTGTTGATTTTAGGAATTCTTATGTTTTAACAATGGACTCATTATCTATATGCGTATAGTTAAAACATTTATATAATTTGCAATTTTTCATTTTGATATGGTGATTGCAAAAAATGTTCAAAGTCAAAATTGAATCAGTTATTTGTTTCTTGATCCATTTTCACATTTATCACACATGTGTCCCATGCAGTCCATTATGCTTTCACATTTATCATACATATGTCATGTGCCTTGTCGAAATTCCTCCATCCATTATGCTTTGACAAATGTCCATACCCTCTTCCAAAGCTCCCATTTTGCCACAGGCAGCAAGCATGGTGACAAAGATTGTGGAATTTACCTTCACATCTGCCAATTCCAATTGCATGGATGTTTCTAACTAATTATAATGCATTTTCAACACCCTTACCTCATATGCAGCAAACTAGCGGTGCCATATTGTACCCAATTTCATCATTTCTTTCAGGGATTTGAACCTGCTACTCCCCTCATCAAAGCCCCGAAAGTTTTTGGAGCTTCAGCTCAATGGATTCTACGATATCATTATTTTTTGTTATGAATGCTCTTTATATTCGGCTAATTATAGTTTTAAATATTACAAAAAAGGTAGTGGTATTGATTAGCATATGATGGTTTTGAATTGTTTTATGATGCTTCGGTTTGTGTAAATGTTCTTTTGGTAGACATGTGGACATAGGGCAAAGTAGTATGTTGTGTACAGCTGATACCAGACTTCTACGTAGCCTTCCATTACAAGGGATTCAAAAATCTCCTTTTAATATTTTGATAACTGTATATCCTGTTGCATCATCTGTCAAATCCAGAATTTTTTCAGATGCACTGAATAGGTCTGATAAAATGTGAACAATTTTTTTTTTTATTTAAATTTTAAGCTTGTGTCACTGCTAAACCACGTTCACAGGCCAGTATGATCTGCTTAACCGAGCAAAAATTACACATTTGTTTAAGTTGTATAATACTTTTACATATATGATATATATCATCCAAAGTTATGTATTCTTTCTATACTATACTTTCCATTTAAGTTCTACATATTTTTCAGTTATATAATACTTTTACATATATATCATCCATATACATATTTCTGTAATGTATTTCCCTTTTCTGGATGAAAATCCAACATTTTCCCCAACTTTGCACGCTAATTTGTCAAGATTAGGTAGCAGAGCATTCACACAAGCAGCAAATTTAAGCAGTCATGGGTGTCTGAAGACTTGAATTCTAAAAGGCCTGGCCAAAGAGTAGAACTGTACGTTGAGAAAACTGATTTTAGTAAAAAATCCAGTAAGCTTCAAATGTCTCCTCAGAATTCTCTTTGTCCAAAACTGAACTGCATATGTGTGAAGTTTGACCTTCTCATAAGCTGGCAGAGTCTTGCATGCCATTCTGATCGAACCATCTAAAAGGAATCGACAAAGTGCGTAGCACCGAGTATATAAATCAAAGATGGGTCATGAAGATTGACTTGAATTAATGCACAGTGAACTAATGGAAAATCATATTATAGAATAATTTTCTGTGGAAACACCAATTGCATAAACATGATAGAGCTATGGAGCTCCATAATAAATCGTTTCGTAAGGCACAATGCCTTACGTAAGAGTTTGCAAATGCAGCTTCAAGCTAAACAGGTCTGATTGTAGGGGCTAGAATGCAATGAGTACCGACTGGAACATTCAAGCTGCTGAACATTGATTTGAATTAGCACCCCTGTTTCTTGGAAAATGATATTAGAAATTTAAATATTCATACAGATCATCAAAACACCCACGCCTAATCCAAGAGTAGTACCCATGCCACACTTTTCCACAAACTGTCCTTTCACAGCTCTTTGCTCACTATTTTCTCCACCCCATCATGTTTTTTACTCAAGGCTACAAGGAATAAGTACATATAAATTCTAATGCACATCACAAGGATGCCTCCCCATACTTCATAAGGAAACACACTTCTGCTACTGAACAAGGAATCATACTAATTTTTCAACCCACGGCTCACTAAAAGATGGAAAAGAAATATGTTCTCCTCAACGCACACCTTAGGCCTCAACAATATTAGACTCAGGCGGTCAAGGCAATGCAAGGAATGTCGACGATAAGCATTAGTAAGGCATTCTTTTGACGCATTCTGTCAAACAGTTTACATGCCTTGTCTACGGTTCCACATTTTGCACACATGTCTACCAGGGCATTTGCAATCACGTGTGACACCATTCCTATGTGCCATAGTGCCCACAACAGGTCGATAGGACACAGAATTCACCTTGTTATGACAGGAAAGTTAGGGGCACAAGTAACCCAACTCAAAGTCCAAAATCCAGAGAGGAAATCTATAGTGGATGTACCCTAACACTATAGCTCCAGGGCCTACAAATGCATAGAGTAATGTCGCAAAGAGAACACATTATAAGGGAATCCACAGACATTCAACCTGAAAAATAGCCCAATGGCTGTAAACCACAATGTTGCTATTCGATATCAATAGATAAGGTTGAGTCCTTTTGCAGGTGCACAATCCCTGCCACCATCAGCACCTGACTGTACTTAGACCAGAGCAGAGGATTAGCTCACAATAGTTACTCATGTGTAAAACCACCTAAAGCCAAAGAAGAGATACCAAAAAAAGAGCAGTTCTAGCCAGCGTTAGAGATATTGATTTCCATTTAAAAGTGTGTCAGATCTTCTGAGTAATAATATTTTTTTATCTTTTTACGTAATCAGAACCCTAATTTTGGATTGATTAGGGCCTTCAGAAGCATTTTAGCTTTAAATGCATTACAAGATGGAAGACCTTATTTTGGTTTTCATTAACAGCACAGTCACTTCCAGTTTCCATTCTTTTTGTTTATCTCATATGTCCTTACAACTTATCAATATACTATCTTCGTTCCATTGATTCAGTCTTCACTTTTCATGTTTTTCCAAATGACAACGTATTTTGAAATATTTTTGTTTTCTTTTTACTTTTTCAATTCAAATATGTCTTTCCCATCTTCATATGCAAGCTCATTTAATTGTATTTGAAGACTTATTGCATCATCGAATCTCATGTCTTGGTATCTCTGACTAACATGATTACATGTGTTTTTGTTGTCAACTTGAAGATGTCTTTCTAATTGGCCTTCTTGCATCTTCAAATTAGCTGTGTCTAATTCTGATTACTGATTTTTATCCGTATATGCTGCTGCTTCTCTGATTTCAATTTCTTGTTGAATTGTTTCATTAATGACACACAAAAACTGTTGGATTTCTTCCCTTTCATATACAGCCATTGTGAGAATGTTCTCCACAAAAATTTCAACATGAATTCACTGCTTCTCCATTGAATTTTTATTTAGACTTGCTGCAGGTCCAGGCTTAAACACTAATCCACATTTGTTACAATGCTGAAGTTCAAAGGATATCCCTGTCCAGTCACCCTTCCCAACTTTTCCCGATCGAATGAAAAATAGTCTCTGCCCTTCCTTGCTTCATGGCATCTCTATCATATGCACAATCAATAGGTAATATTAACTGGGTGTGCATTTTTAAACTGTACATAATAATTTAATTGTTTGACTTGCCTGAGTGCTCTGTTTCGCAAGTCTATCAAACGGTCCATGAGACCACATTTCTTTGACGCATTCTGACAAATAGTTGATGGGCCTTTTCAACCATACCCTGTTCCAAAGCTCCCATTTTGGCACAGGCAGCAATGATGCACACAAAGATTGTGGAATTTGGCTTCCCATCTGCCAATTGCAATTGCATGAATGTTTCTAAGTAATTATAACGCATTTTGAAAAAAACCATTTTGCGCATATCTTGCAATCATTACTGTCCACAATACCACCATTTTGACACAGGAAGCGACCATGCTGACAAAGATTGTGGAATTTGGCTTCACATTTGCCAATTGCAATTGCATGAATGTTTCTAACTAATTATAAGAGGCATTCTGTCAAACAGTTTACGTGCCTTGTTTACAGTTCCACATTTTGCATCCATGTCTACTAGGACATTTGCAACTACATTTGACAAAATTCGTCTATCCTTTATGCTTTGATGGATGTCCATATCATGTTGTATTCCATGAGAAACTGTCTCGTTCTTTCACTTGGTCAAACTCTTTATGCACATCAATTTTTTTTTAAAAGAAAAGCGACTAGGAGTGACTAGGAAAATCCATGCAACAAGATCAATACTATTTAACTTTCAACTCAGTTATGATAAGCAGATTTTAAGAACCCCCAAAACACTCCTTAAGATAGTATATATGACCATAGAAAGATCAGATTACACTGATGCAATAAATACCCCGCAATGGCGACCACATCATAAATCAACTACGATATGGAACATGGAACGCCCTCCAACAAATTGATTCTCCTTTTTATGGAAGAGGAGACCTGAAGGAGACCTTTTTCTTCTCTAATCAGCTTGCTATAGCATTAGTTGTACAAAAATATCAACTCCATTTTGTGTAAGGTTTGAGCATGACTTCTTTAAAACCCTTTGGATGCTATTGCTATCAGTATTTGTGTTCTAAATCATACCATCAATTCAATTTTTTAATTCGTACTCTATTCTCATTGCTTTCCAAATTTTTTTCCTCATGGATCATGTTCTTGATTTTCAGTCACCAGTCCTCACACTTTTCCGTCTTCCGCACATTTCTTCCCTCCAATCCCTTTCGGCGTCCACATCGCACGGTCCCGCACAATACTTGATGTAAAGAACTAGGTTTCCATCGCCAAGATTGCATTTCTTTATGTTCTCTGAGATTCCATGTCTTATACTACTAGATAAATTCCATTTTGGTTATATTATACTGCCGATGTATATGGGTTGGTTTCTGAAAACAAGGTATGGCATAGTTAAAATTTATATGAAACAACATGTATTTGGTTTTTTCTTTTGAGCATGCCCTGCATTCAAATTGAAAATCGTTGCACACACATTTTTTTAGTGAAAATGTTATTCTAACAATTAAAAGTTTAGTATAATTTTCTGGCATAACAAATCTATTCAAACAAATGCATTAAAGGATTTTTACTTACCTAAATGTTTTATAGCCAACTTACTATCCTCATTAGAAACCAAAGACAACTTACTATCCCTTTGTTATTATAATTTATTCTTTTATTCTTACTGTTATATTCATTATCTTATTTTTAGAATTCGCCCGCAGTTCAATAACGTATTTACAAGTTAAAGTTTATTGCAAAACCTCAACTTCTTGCTTGCGATGCATGTTTTTTTCCTTGCATGCCATGATGGATTTGTATACATATAGCTAATTCTGTTTTTAATTTAAAAAAGGAATCCTGAATGTTTTATTTTTGCATTTTTAAAGTTTAAGGCACAAATAACTCATCTAATATTTAGCAAGTTTTACTTGCAGAAACAATTGTTGCGTACGTTGTTTCATTGACGATAGCTGCTGCTACAAAAAGTAATTGAAGTGGATCTATTGCGGCATTGTCTTGGATTGAGGTGATTTAAATTTTTTGAGCATTTATAACTACATCAACCTGTGCGTTATATCGTCCACATTGTTCCCTGCCTCAATACATATAATGTAACTCAAACTTTGCAAAGCCTGAAGAAACAACATTAACGACTTATGTTAATTGCATTTGTTGGTTGCAGTGCTTGTATAATACATCTTTGATTGAGCCAAACGCTCCTGCATTTATTCTCAAATCACTTGCGCTTCGCTAAATGGTAACTTTCTAAGGTTATGAAACGTCACATCATCTTCTAAGGTCATTAAAGGTAGTTTATGTTTTCATCCCATTCTGTCGCTAGAATTATAACGAGCCCCCATATTTCCAAATTGCTAAGAAAGCTCAAACTTGCATTTAAACAAAATAGAAATTCTCTTTTCTTTTCCATATGTATTCCATTAATGTCCATTACATAACTATAGTGAAGATAAAAGTAAAAAATATGTACAAAATAATACTAATATGCACATTGATTAAAATTAAATACTCTAGACAAATAAGCTAAAAATCCATATGACAACATAAAAAAAAGGGACTAAGAATAAATCAACAAATTTTTCGAACAGGATTGCAACATTTCCGAAAAGCTAAATAGTCTTACACATAATGGAGATAAACTTGATTGAAGGAGGTGTGTTGAGTATCATTAAAGAATCCCCCCATAACGACTTAACACTACTACTATTGAACTTGTCACCATTGTGTTCATCGTTCAACTCTGCAATTCAACACCGAGTGGACCTGTCAGATGGAAATCATATTCAACCTGCCCTGCTTCCCTCTAAGTTTGCGGGCCATGTACTCGAAAAAATATTGCAAGAAGGGTCCATTGTGCTGCTCCAAAAATATGTCTGCAGAAATTATAATAAAGATCTGTAAGTTGCATCTACGTCATTGTTTGAGTTTTGTAAAGTCTTATTTTCTGATTTTGTAATGTTGACTATTCTTTCCTTGTGTTATAAGATGGTTCTTATTATTGACATGGAAAATATTGTCTCCACGCTGGCCAAGGCAAGGAACACCTGTTCCTGTCCTTGAACATATTTTACGAGGGAAAAGAAATAGTATGCGAGTCAATGCCCCCCGCACACACTCAGCTGTCTCCAAACACACCTCGCCTGCGATAGATACACTACTACAAATAATGAAAACAATTGCATAGACATTTCTGGTTTGACTTCAATGTCAAGGATATGGACTATAGAAGGCAAGGCTCTTACTAAAACAACTCTCAGATAGTACCGAAATACAAAGGGCAGTGGCGTCATATTCGCCTTTGATTTCGTGGACAAAAAAGGCGCAAAAATAAGAATCACTTATTTTAATGATGTTGCAAAAAAATTCTATACACAAATAGAAAATGCAAGACTATACAGTATATCTAATGGCAGAGTGGGTAAAGCAAATCGTTCTTACAACCATTTAAATAACAAATTAGAAATTTTCTTGCTTCCCTCGTCTACTGTCACTCCTGTAATTGAACTACAAAACGATGTTCCCCTCCATCACTTCCACTTCAAAGAAATAAAAGATATACCGTCCATGCCTTCATGCTCAATGGTGGACTTAATTGGTGTTGTGATGGCCATTTCTCCTTGCTCGACCATTTGTCGCAGAGACAATTATGAGGCTATAAGGAGAACACTATTAATGCGAGATATGTCTGGCTTCAGTATCTCCGTAACCTTATGGGGCCAACATTTACACGATATTTACGAAGAGTTGTCAGAGATACTCACAGTTCCAGATTTTCCAATCTTGGCAATAAAATATGGCCGTGTTTCAAATTTCAATGGCATAATTGTTGACACCATTTCCGCTTCAAATTGCTACGTCAACCCTCCGATTTTCTGAAACACAAGCTCTCCGCGATTGGATATCATTGCCAAATTCACATGTTCCGTGCCCATCTGTCACCAGCAAAGATGGGCCTCCACAATCTATGGTTGCCAATGCTACTTTGTTACAAATTTTAGAGATGGGAAATCTCGAAATGAATGAGTGTGGTAACTATTGAAGCTGAAGTATCGAACATCAACATGGATAATTTCTTCTACATTGCTTGCCCTAAGAACAGTCAATGACAAACAATGCAAAAAAAAGGTTCTGAGAACAAATTGGTGGTAAATGGTTTTGTAAAAAATGCAATATTCATGTTCAAAATTGTAATTACAAGTACGCTCTACGTATGGATTTGAAAGATGCTACAGGGGAGCTGAAAGGGGTTACTGCTTTTGATGACACTGCAAAAATGATAATGGGAATTTCAGCCGCAGACTTGTAATTTCTTTACATTGATAATGATGCCACACATGAGATTTTTTGATCATGTCATAGGACATCCTTTCCTATTCACTCTTTCTCTTAAAAAGCAAACATACAATGGAACAACCCAATTAAAATGTGTTATTCTTACGTCAAAGACAACATGACATATACTTGCGAATTCCACCATATGGGTGTTCTACATTTTGTTAATGCACAGATCCTCCCTCCACAACTACGCTCTTTTTGCATTCCTTTTTTCCCATAGTACCTTTTCCAAGTTTAGGTTTTTTAAAAGAATATTGTAACTTCCTTACTATATGTATTCCAACAATACAAAAAAACAAATAGTATTTTCATAAATCAACTACAGTCATCCACTAAGTTTTTATTCCTCTACAATATTTGTCATATCTCCCTCTTATATGGTTATGAAAGAAATTATTTCATGTTGCTCTTGTCCAAAATCAATCGTTTGTTATCATTACCCATGTGTACAATTGCACATTTGTTACTATCTTCTCGACCAAAATTTAATGTTTGCACGTTGTCGTACATAAACATCTATATTTACGTTTCTGTAATTACTTATACACTAATTACTTTTTGGTTCTTGATTGGTGGTCCTATTGCCAATTCAACAAAACGGAAATAAATTATCCCCCCCCTCAAGAGGAAATTCCCCTTGTATCTGATCTAGAAGAATTTACATCTCCCAATAGTCAAACCCTTCCATCATCCTTTGTCCCAGTTTTCCCTAATTCAGGTACTGAAGAGGAAGAAATTCAACGGTTCTTGATTGGTTCAACAAATGGCTCACCCTTATCATTACCTTGGCCTGAAATTGGCCTTTCCCCAATCAATGAATACAACACAGAAGGCTTGTTTTCCATGGCTTTCCCGACCTTGTTTCTCACAGGTTCAGCCATGTTTAAACAGCCTCGCATGAAGGAAGGTCCAACTTCATGATTATGCACATGCACCTACTTCGTTACTTTGACAACCGCTTCAGAGCACACCCCAGGTTCAGGTACTTTTTTCTCAACCTCATCATGCGGCATCGTAGCCAAGCAACAACTTCTATCTTCATGAGACAAGATATCCTTCAAAACATTCCAACATCTATAAGTGACTTGCGACAACGCCTTCAAGCTAATCCAAATGATGCACTCCCACAAAATATCATGCATTTTGGCACGTTGCTTCGCAGAACTAGGTCTTTTTGGTTAAAAAGCAGAGGTGAACTTTCTGATATGGTTTGAACAACTAACAACACTGACTTTGTTCTTCACTTTGAAGTGCTGCTAACACCAAATGGCTGGACCTCCATAGTGTAATGCCTGACACTAGCCCTGTAGATCCTCGTGAAGCACAACAATGGAGGAACCATAACATTATCTCCAACCCTCATCGAGTTTCTGGCTTACATACACCAAAAATTCACAGTATTCCGCGAAGAGGTCTTGCAAAACTACTTAGGAGCAACAGACTACTGGTATAGGTAAAAAATCTCTCTTCATTTATTTCCTCTTCCAGAAAACATCCTTATATTTGTTCATCTCTTTCCACGAATGAATGGCATCATAACCCTTCCTCTTACTTATTCATCTCTTTCTAGGTACAAGTGGCAACATAGAGGATCCGCACATGTCCATGGGTTCCTTTGGCTTCCAGAAGTGCCAAATGTGGAGACAATTGACTGGAGTGACACGTCTGCTATCAACCAAGTTAGAGAGTACTTTGACAAAATTCTTTCTGCATGGAATCCCCGTTCAATTTCATGTAGATAAGAATACATTCACCGTCCACTCCAAGATGATCCATGCTTATTAAAGACATCTGAAATATTGGCAACAGATCCTCTTTTAGACTTAGAAGAAATTCTAAATTGAGTGTAAAGGCATACCAAATGCTCTGAACGTACATGCCTACGAAAAAAAAAATGGCATGGAATGCAGGTATAAAGCACCTTGGGAACTACTTCAACAATCAACACTAGCAGTCAATGACACACACAAAGTCCAATACATGCCTGCCAGAAATGATGACAGATTGAATATCCACAACCCCGTCATGCTATCCATCTAGAGAGCCAATGTTGATTGTCAGTCTGTACTCTCTAAGCATGCAGTCCTTAAGTATATTGCAAAATATGCTTCCAAAGCAGAGCAACGCTCTAAATCATACCACCAAATGCTCTCAAGAATATCTTCAACATCCGATCCCCATCAACTAGCCAAGGTTGCCTTCCGAAAAATGCTTATAGATAGTGTCATTGATCATGACATAAGCGCCCAAGAAATGTGTCACATGTTGTAAAAGTTGCCTCTTGTTCTCTGTAGCCGATCCTTTGTTTCACTGAATGTCGGAAAGAAAATTTTGCATCGCATCCCTCCAACCAATCATCCAAACTCTGAGCCAACCAGTTTCATAGATGCATACATGAAACGCCTAGCCCATATGGAATCAATTACATTGATAGAAGCAGTAAGAAGCTGGTCTCACAACAAGCTCTGAGTAGGTGAAAAATGGAAGCAACGATCAATAAATGCTATTTTACGTGTCTAAACTATATTTTACTCCATCCCCAATGACCATTCCCCTGCCTTTGAACTCTTCTGTTGGAGTGAACTTCTTCTCTACAAACCTTTTCGAAATATCCTCGCAAACATTGGAACCACATCAGAGCAAGTCATTTCCAATTGGCTATTACTCAAAGACTTTTATCATCCTTGGTATGTCAAATGCATATCCTTATCACATGATTCCTCTTCCTCTAACGAATCCCGTTCAGATTCTAAAAACTTAGGTCCCACTCCACTACATGCTGAATGGGAAATTTTATCCCGAATTACATCTGAATACTTCCATGTGCCTTGACAAGCTCAACATGCTAGGCCTTCGAGACTTTGACTTGCATCACAATTGGCTCCAAAATGGCGTGCCGCTTCATTTACATGACATTGCCCCCGTCATTCATTGATATGTCCAAAAACACTACACCAATCCCTTTCCACATGCAAAATTCCACATCCAGCATAACACTTTTCTCTCCAGAACAACACTAGGCTTTCAATACTATACTCAACCATTACAAGCAAGGAACTATTTCACCCCCTCTAAAAATGATTATACAAGGTACTAGTAGGCATAGGTAAATCTTATCTCATAAACAAAATTTGTAATGCATTATCCTCAACAAGTCTGCAACAACCATCTCCTCTCCTGGTCGTCGCACCTATAGGAGTAGCCGCATTCAACATTTCTGCATCGACCATACATGATGCGTTACGCATTCCAATAAAAGAAATAAAACCGCTCGAAGGCATGTCACTTTCCACTCTCCAACAATCCCTACAACATGTTCGCTACATTCTCATTGACGAAATGAGCTTCATAGGCCCAACACTCCTTGCAAAAATTGATTTCCATCTTCGTGAAGCCTTCCCCCACTGTAAATCAACCGCATTTGGCAAACAGATCCATCATTCTCGTTGGTGACCTTGGCCAACTACCCCCAGTCAATGACGTTCCACTTTACGTCGGCCACACCTACAGAACAAACCTATGGTTTAGTTTTCACAACATGCATCACACTTATAACAATATTTAGGCAACAAGGTTCAAATGATGCCCAAACTTCCTTTCGAAAACTACTACTAAATATCAAAGATGGAATCCCACTCCTCCATGACTGGAAAAAACTTATCCAATGAACAAACTCCCAAATACATGTTGCCGACATAACACCCTTCCTTCTAGCTCCACATTTGTTCGCAACAAATGACCTTGTCGACCAACACAACCTTAACATGCTAAAATCCCTCAATTCACCAATCGCACACTCCAACGCTGAACAAACAAGGCGTAACTACTCAGAGGAACATGATGAGGAACAACTCGAACCAGTTATTCTCCTTCTGTAAGCAACAAAAGGTTATGCTCACCGCAAATTTGTGGGTTGAAGCTGGCCTTGTGAATGGCTCCATTGGCCCTATTATCGACATTGTCTACGCCCCATCATCATCCCCTCCTACTCTTCCACTTTTTGTTGTAATTGACTTCGAACAAATACAATGGCCCTCCTTGGAATCCAGATTTCCCCACCCATGTCCCCGTACCCCCCAATCTCAAGAGGCAACCGCAGGCAACTTCCTTTAAAAATGGCCTGGGCACTTACAATCCATAAATTGCAAGGGCTTACTTTACATAAAGCAACTGTCGATATAGGTTCTTCAGAATGACCAAGGCTTACTTTCACCACATTTTCTAGAGTCCCCTCCTTAAAAGACCTACGCATTTCACCCCCCTTCTCTTTCGAACGCTACTCCAAAATGTCCCTTTCCCGACACCTCCTTCAAAGAAAGGAGGAGGAATCAAGACTACAAAATCTTCGTTTCACCACATCCGTACCATAATCCACCCTAGCCCATTCCCCCCCCCCCACCACATTCAATCACATTATCGCTCCCCAATGCTCTGCTTCCACTCTCAAACAAGTAAGTAAACGTTCCAAAACAAATTGGTATCGATTGCAAATTTCTAAAAAATTAGAATAAATTACATTGCACTTTACTTAACAATTTGTGCAATGATGCCTACAGGTTAGGCTCGACTGATGCAGACGGTAAAGGCTATGGAGTGATGGCTTGCAAAAAAAAAAAAAAAGATGACAAAAGCCAACTCCTTTCTTTTTCTTCCTTTATGTAAATTTCCTTTCTTTCTCATGTACAACTTTCTCCCGATCTATAAACAATCCACTATGTAAAAAACATGTTGTTATAAATGACAAACCAATTACTTAACATTGTAAATAGAAACAACACAAAAAAAAATTTACTAACAACGTATACTTCAGAACTAAAGGATTTTCAATACATTCGTAAAAAACAACATGCACATTAATCAACCCGAAAACCAACTGCATACACTTAATACTGCACTCCCTAGCTGCATCATACTGCACACCCGACCCAATAATAACCCTCATGTTGAAATAAAACACCCTCACATCCCTTACGGTGTCAACATTGCACGCTTCATCGTGCGATTGCTAGGTGATATGTTTCTATCCTCTTCTGTGTTCTTTTTGTACATCTTGATACTCAAACGCTTTTCCACTGGAGGAAGCCTATTTATTATTTACTTTATTCATTTTGGAGATTAGGTAGATTGGGAGGTGGCCAACCAGACAGGCTGGAGACATCTAGTAAATGGTCCGAAGGCAGCCTCTTTCTTATGGTAATCGTTTACTTTTTGTTTTATCATATTTCTTCTTAAACTGGAGAAGACCAAATATGTGGACTTGACAAATTCAATTTATTATAAAGATTGAACAAACAAGAAAAGACGCCATTGAGCTTAAGAGAACAATGTTCCATAATTATGCATGTTAGAACTTTTTCAATGCGAAGCAATTTACCATTAGTTATAGCATTTTTGGTCATATATAATTATTTATTTCATCGATATATATATATATATATAGTATATATATATATATATATATATATATAAAAGATTATTAAACATTTATTTATTTTTATATAATCTAAAATGGAATATGGATTGCATCGCCAAGCTTTTGGCCTCTTTCCTTTTTTCTTGATCAAGTTCTTCAACGCTTGGTATAAAATCACTAGTATATATTGGCACAACTCCATATCTCCAATTATATGTCTTTGGAATATCCATTGAATAGGTTGTTCTTATCTTCAAGTAGCAGCCCAAGTTATACACCATGGATCCCAGCCCACAAAATGATGAACATAAAATTAAAAACAGTCCAGAAAGCAATGATTGGAAGGAGAAGAATGTGGTAAACGGCTTGTGCTCCTGCTTGGAAGGAATTGCCAAACAAGTTCCTTCCTCTCTCTTTGGTATGGGAAAAGATTTGCTCAAACCACTAAAACCTATTGGGATAAATATATCATTCCTTCATTTGCTAACTTTTTAATTATAGATCACAGTGTGTAATCCTAAATTTTAATTCAATTCTTCAACAACATTGTCATTCTAAAAGTTGAGACGGTCATGATAACATTATGTGTCTAATAAATCACTCATTAGTTAGTTAAAAAACAAGATTGAATTTGAAATTAATTTGGTCTAGACGGTAATAAAGGGGAGGAAATAAAAAAAGTAGGTGCCATTATTTCTTGAAGGAAGAGTCTGAGTTCTCCCATTCATGATGGTCTGGAATTTATCACTAACTTGATGGCCTATTTAACATATTTTGAATAGTTATTAACAACATTATTAATTAATAGTCTTCTCTTTCCACGATTTTAGGTACACATTCTTCATCTTGACAGAGTGGTTCGTCAGGTGTGGTCTTTTATGATTTGGTGGAATTTTGTCTCTTTACTTCTTGGTCATCATCTTCAAATTTTACTTATGGATCTAGAAAAATAAATCTTTTGGAATTTGATTCTCTTTTTTCCTAGATGGATGTGCTTGATTCTAGGATTAACGTAGCTTTAGGTGTCTAGGAAGTTTACATATGCAACATTGAAATGTTGAATTCTCATTATATCCAACACTTGAATGTATTGATATTTTGCCATATGAGAATCAATTTATCTGGTAGATCCTTTTTGATATATATCTCCATGGCTGAACGAGAGAACAAGTACACAACCCCACTATAAATCTTTCCCTATTAGTCTTGATGTGGGAATCCAAATTTTTTCTCAATTTCCTATCTCTTTGGAAGCAAGATAAAGACAAAGTGGTAGATTGGGTAGAAAAATCTGGACTGAAATGTTTGTAACTTGAATGTAAATTAGGGTCAAAATATGGAAATGATTGAGTGATGAATATCCCTGTAGTGTCCCAAAATAAAGGTCCACCCACAAAGGATAGCTTGATAGTCTTCCAACAGATCCTCAAATATAACATTGAAGTGATCAATTTGGCAATGATATACATCAAAAATAAATCCATGTCATGAAATATATGTCTAATTTCCACAGATGCAGATCATGTGTGGATGGCCATAACATGTTTCAAACCGACAAATAACAACTACTTGTTTTAAGTACTCTCATTCTTGCTCCAAATATCTTCATTATTTTTGTCTCTTCTTCATCTACGATGTATGTAAAAAAAGGATTGTGAGAATTTGGAATGGGAGATAATTCTTTTCACTTAACCTTTAAAATTCCTGATGGTTTAAGGGTACACAACACCCCTAGACACATGGCTCCTCCACAAATTATACAACACCGTGATGAGGATGGGGTATTTTCTAATAGAGGATTAAGATCATCAAGTTGTTTTATCTCATAATAGGACCATTCATGATGTCCCAAGAACCTTAGTTGAAGATCCATTTTCTACTTGAGATCAACCACATGAACCTGGGAGGTAGATGGTATTGTTTACACCCTAGTCATATTTTAGGTGTGGAAAGTACACAACGCTAAAGAGGATATAAGGGTTTGTAATAGGTAGAATATTGTAATCTAATTAACTTCCAACATCAATTATGCACAATCATAATAATGTATTCAAACTTGAAATGATTGATAAACGATAAGAACTTTATCAAATACATAAGAGGAGATATAATCTTAGTTGTTCAATGGAGGAAAAAGTATCTTGATATGCAAGATGATGAAATAGGATGATATGGAACTATTGATTATGCAATTTAGAAGTTTTGGCACTAAACACTAAGTATGAATAGAAATGTACATCTAATGTATGATTCAAGATGGAACCATACGGTCCTGACATGGAGTTGTGTGATTTCAAACCCTCTGATAGTATGGATCTATAACTTTCTATATGCTTTTTATATTTGAAAATAAACTTTTTTGTATGTCACAATTTCTCACACAAATTTGGGATGACCTGTAAACACCTATAACAAAATAGAAACATATAAAACCTTTCATCAGAGCATTAGCAAACCAAAAGAAGAAAACATGTGTGTGGTGAGGTTGAACTACCCTCGATAGTTAGACTTTAACTATTGAACCAATCTAAGTGATCCACTATATGTCTTTGTTGTGGTATTACGGCTCGCGTAGTTCTTCTAACCTTGCTTGTGCAAGTGCGCTTATTTAACCAACCCCTAGTGGTGCTCTTGTGTATCTTAACTACAAAATAGTGGGATAACTATGTGTTGTCCTCTCAAAATTCCCCCCTTTCGAAAGTCAAAAATTGAAAATTTTGAGTTGACACCCTTCAGTGATGTTTTAGTGACGTGAAAATACGAGGAAATAGTAAAAATTCATGTTTTTTGGAGTCATTTTGGTGATTTGGGGGTCTGTCAGACATTTTTGTCCCTCATGTCCCAAGTCTTCCGGGCCTTCTGTTCCTCGATCGGCCGCATTCCCTGAAAATCTGTTAACTTTCGGTTCTGTCGAACTTTTTGGTCCGTATGTTCCAAGTTCGTTCGGGATTTCTGTTCCCCGATCGCCCGTATCAGCCGGATCGGGTCCTTCGCGTACTTTTGTCCCATCTGTCCCAAAAGCATCTGTGCCTTCTGTCCCTGATTTTCCCACATCACACGCATCAGCCGAATTGCGTCTTCGTCCCTCATGTCCCTTGCGTTTCCAAGTTTCTGAACCGCCTGTGCTCATTTGGCCCGCTTTACCTGCATCGCCCGTGTCGGCCGGATCGCGTCTTCGCGTCCCTCATGTCCCAAATGTACCAAAGACCATCTGGGCCAATTTTTTCCACTCTTCCCGATTCTTACCTTTTTAAGTCGGTGCAATATGAATTTAATGCACATTTATGACCTTCTCTCTCTAAATGGCTATTTAATGGGACTACCCTCTATGCATTTGGCACACTACTCACTTGCCATCATTCGCTCGAATCCCTGTAATTAAGATCATCTACTTGTGCTCCCATTCCCTTTGCATTTTTCATTACGGATTCGATCTGTGAAAGTCATTTCTCTGTACGTTGCAAACATGAAGATTAAATTCCAAGGTCAAGAACATGTTTCACCTCTTGAGTCCTCTGTTCCCGATATCGGGGATAGTGAGGTTCGACACCTGGACTTTGGCAATTTCTGGAACAGATTGACTAGCCCTAATCCTTCTCCCATGGCACAGATGATCAATGACAGTGGTCTTGCATATGCGGTGGGCTTCCCTATCTCAGTACAATGTGCCGACACCGTGCTCACCTTTGGGGCTCACTTTAACCCAGACACCAAGGAATTGTCAAATGTGCACGGGGAGCTGATTGCTAAACTGGATGCTGCTGCCATTACTGCTCCTCTGCGGATTCCAGAAGTAGAAGACTCCATTGTTATCACTCAGGCTCAAGCTCAGACTCTATTCGAAGCAGGACAGTGATAAATATAAGGTGAGGATAGAAAAATCGTGGTTGAAGAACCCTAAGAAGGGAGTGTCCCGACTTTCTAAGGCATTATTTAGGGCTGATTTTAATGAAGAGTTGTTTGATTTTATTATCTTGCTAGCTCGTGTCATGGGATTGCCCTCTACCAATGAATTTCACTTTTCGATGTGCCCTCTCATCAACATCATCTGCGAAGGTAGTCAGAACATAAATTGGGCAGAAATCATTTGCATGAATTTAACTGATCAATTGTCCAATGTGCAACAGACTAAGAAGTTCTATATGACTTCTTATCTCATGTATTCCCTAGCAGCATCCCGGCAGTGGTTTGGATTCACATACATGGAGGGCCAGAAGGATGAACCCATTTATGCATACTGCCCTCAATTCACTCTTGAAACTAGCAATCACAACTTCAGGAGGGTTAATGATGCCTTTACCATGTATATTATAAGGCTCTTAGAAGGTGATACTGCCAGAAGATTTTCTGATGAGGCCATGAACCTGATAGCAAAGTATGGAGCTTTCTTCATTCAGTTTAGGAGGTTTTCATATATCAGGTTGGCTGGTTATGAGAACACACCTCTCAAGCTCCCCATGTTTTGTAATGACAAGATGGCTTTGATTGAAGTGTGCAGGAAATTGGATAAATTGCATAGAACCTGCAGGGACAAGAAAATCTCTGGTCTGCATTTCCCTATTTCCTTGGGTAACTATACATGCAAAACAACCTTGGATGCTCAAAATATAGAAAGGGCCCTTGCTCCCATCACTGTCCACTTTTTCAGGCCTAGGACCTGTTTTGATTTGAAGAAGTTCATTGAGAAAAACCTCAGGATAAATTATCATCACAGGTCAGATACTGAGGACTATTGGGCCGATTGTGTAGATGACTTTGAAGCAAGGCAGAGACACTATGGCAGATTCTCTCTGCAGCTGATAAAGGAGCTCAATCTCTACCAGATTCCTGAAGGGTTCCAAGATGATAATGAAGACTGGCTGTCCTATGAATATGAGACATTAATCAAACATACTCCTTTGGAAGATCTGGACTGGTACAAGAAGGAGAAGGATGACTTGGGTGAGATTTTGGCCCCTGTCCTTGTAAGAACCAAGGTTTGGTTTGACAGAAAGGTTCCGAGAGCTTAGGAAGAATCAAAGTGGATCTTCTTCCAAAGATACTTCAACACCTAGGAAGGAATCACATACACCTAACACGGAGGTACCTGCACAAACCCCTCCTCCTTCCTCAAATAAAGAACCTGAATCATCTACTCCCTCTTCTTCCACTCAAGTGTATCAAAAGAAGGTAAAAGAGGTTAAACAAGAGCCAATTGAAGGAAGAACCCCTTTCAGGGAATTCAGAACTACCTTCAGGGCCAAAGAACGTTATTGTTCTCAGTGAAAGTGATGATGGTGAGGTACCAGACCCTTGCAGGAACTTCAGAAGTTACAACAGAAAAAGAGAAGGAAGTGCCTAGCACTGAACCTCCAAGTACCACTGATTCCTCTGCTCAAGAAGCTGCAGATGCCTCACTCACATCTCTACTGGAAGCAACAATGGTGAATACTTTAAGTTCCATGAGCTCACTTGCTCTTGGACCTCTTGTTCCTTCTTCTTCCCCCTCTACTTTTGCATGGGTGCAACCCCTGGTTGACAGTAGGAAGAGGAAACCTTCTTCCCATTTGTTAGGACCAAACTTTGATGCTGTGGCAGCCTTGTTAGGCACTACTCCTCCTCCTCCAGCAAAGAGAGCCAAAGTAACTTCAAGAATAGTGACCAATGCTTAGGGCCAACAATTTCTAGAGGTTGCAAAGCCTAAAGTTGATAAGGCAAAGCAAGATCTATTAGCCTCTGACTTGGAGCTTTCTAGGATTCCAATGGGAGAATCCACTCCTGAGAGTGAGGTGCATAACCTCCAGGAAATAGTAACCAAGGTTATTGAGAGAGTGGAGAAAGGTAAAAAAACTATAGAATAGTTGGAAGAACAAAATCAAGTTCTTTCTAGCTTCATCAAATCATTGTTGACTAAAGATAAAGTTTTGGATCCTGCTCCACTAACTGCCCTTCCACCTCCTATGATCCTCAGTCAGGATGAGGTTCAGAGTATCAAGGATATACATAGGTATTCCACTTATGGAAGGGCTATGGAAGCCATGGTTGATGACATGATCATTTCAGGCTTGAATTTCATTGTAGAAGCCTTCAAACTCAATGAGAAGGTGGCCAACCTGCAACAAAAACTCTCCTCCTCTATTGGAACCATGGACAAAGAACTGAAGCTTTGGAGTAGTTGCATCATAGATCTTCACCTGATGGAACAGGCCGATGAAAAGATATTGATGGCCAATAAAGTTTTTGATGATGCCAAGGACAATTTGTCAAGGTCATGGGTTTTCAGTGTTGAATGGAAAATAAAAGTTCTTGAGGAAGCCTTGGGAGAATTAAGGAACAATTGGTAGAAGGGAGAATCCTTCAAAAATTGTGTTGTGTCTGCCTTCAAAGATATTCACTATCATCTCCATGATGAAACTTTAGGTGTTCCTTTCTCTCTCCAAGAGATTAAAACTCAGTTCAGGGCATTTGTTAAAGAAAACCTGTTCAAGGAGGAATTGATTACCAAAGAGAAGATAAAGGAGATTTTCTCTCTTCAATATGCTATTGAAGAGGCTAATAAAGAATACCTTGAGCATACCGAGTTTGATAAGGACATGGAGAAATGCCTAGGCACTTGGTCTCAAGCCACTGCCAACACATCAGTCCCATGAGGCAGAGAGATAGCTGAAGCATTGAAAAGATTCAGGCAACGGATTCTCAAGTTGGTGGGCCCTCCCCAGCAATAAGCAGATGTTTTCTCTTCTAGCTTCTCCTCTCCTCCTTTTTCTGAAATCGAGCTCATTATAAACTAATTAAAGATCTTGTGTCAAGAACTTCCTTAATTAACACTTTAGTTAAAAGAAACGGTTACCAAGTGGAACCAATTTGTAATCTATATAATGAGACTCTCTACGCCATTTTCTGAGGGCTGGAACTCTGTTGATTTTGAAAGTGTAAAGGAGTTAAAAAATCTATCAATACAAGAAGATCTCTCTTTCTGTTTCCATCTGCTCTTGTTCTTTCATTGCTATCTGTTAAAGGTTATTGGATCATTAGTCTTTTTTACTTCAAGAAGCTTTGTATTCTTGTGGATGTCATCTCTGGAACTTTGTGTCTATGAAATAACATCTTGTGGTTTTAAATGCAAATGATTATGTTCTATATGATTCCCTTATGGCATGAGTAAGGAATTATTTTGTTATCTATATTTCCTGAGAGTGCTATTCTGCCCCCTCCCATTCCTTAATTCTTCTATCTTTTTGTATTGATGATCTGTTATATCAAACACTTTCATAATATCAGAGTTCCTCATTAAAGCTAAAAGTTGTACATTTGTAAATAGGTTTTTGCCTTTAAATAAGGGAACCTCTCCCATTAAAGAGGAGGGACTTTCTGTCCCCTGACTTGTTGCTTTCAATAAAGTCCTTATTTGACAACCAACAGTTTTTGGCGACTCTACTGGGGATTCATTTTGAACGTATTCTAGTTTTATGAACATTTTCTTGATCATTCTTTGATCTGGCGACTCTACGATTTACTCGTGGCAGGAGAGCCCTTGGTATTGAAGATTCTCAGTTTCAGCTCTTGGAGCAGCAAGGTTTCCCTCTTCCTTCAACATGGAGAAATAGAAGAGTTCGTTCCATAAGTACGCCTCTTGTTGAAAATAGAACCCCTGTGAGTGGCATCCCTCCAGAGCAACTTCAGCCCTAATCTTTGTGCTTTAATTCTTGCTGGTGTTTCAGTTCCCCTTCAAGCAGTCTTTCTCGAGGATGGCAGTTCCATTACCTTGGGGCCATCGTGTTGGGCCCCTTACCCTTCCTCATCCTCTGCATGAGTTACCCAGGGGTAACAGGAAGAACTTCCCCAAGTTCAGAGGTGATGGTAAGGTGCATCCTGATGAACATATTGCAGCCTTCATAGTTGCATGTGGAGTCCTCGGAGTTGAACATGAAGATGTCTTGGTGAGGATTTTTGTAGAAACTTTGCAAGATAATGTAGCAGATTGGTTCTATCATCTTCCTGCTGGGGCCATTACCAGTTGGACCACGATGAGGACAAGATTTGAGAACTGTTTTAAACCTACAAAGGACGTGCATGCTTTGCTGGCCCAGATTTCTCAAATAAAGAAAGAATCACAAGATCCCATGAGGGAATTTGTGGCCAGGTTCAACAAGTTGACTAACAAGATCCCACCAGACACTCAGCCTGTAGATCAAATTCAAAAATGTTTCTTCTCTGAATGCTCAATTACCTGAAGTTAGCTACGCATTGAGAAGAGCCAACCTTGTAACATTGGCTGAGGATCAAGAGATTAGCTGTTAGCATTGAAGATGACTTGATTATGTCTGGTAAGTTGAAAAGAGATCCTTCCAAATCTAGAGCTTCTTCTTCCTCTTCTTCTACCCCTAGAGCTAATACAAATCCATTAGTACAAAAGCTTGCTAATGACCTCATTTCCATCAAGAAACAATTGGCCCAACACGCTCCTTATGCAGATGTTCCAAGGAGGAATTTTCAGCCTAGAAATCATTTTCCTTCCTCTCAGACAAGGCTGGCACTTGAGGGGCCACCCATCAAGGTCCCTATTAATGCAACTTGTGAGGTTGAAGAGCCTGAAGATGAAGAGATTAATGAAGATTGTGAAGAACCTGAAGAAGACAGACTGATGAAGAACTAGAAGAGCTTGAGGGATCTCGAGTTAATTTCTTCACAACTGAAGGTGTTGATGAAGAGAATGACTATGATGAAGTAGTAACAGATATGAATAGCGAATCATATGCTGTCATGACTCGAGAATAGACAAATAAGAAGGAAAAAGTGATGCAGCCTGCTAATATATCCAAGGAACATCCCATGACTATCCCCATCATTGCAAAAAGAGGATCTCCTGATTCCCACTGCATCCACATAGAAGGTGAGTTTCTGATAATTCTTCTTTTCCTAATTCTACTGCTAAAGCTTCTTCTTCTCCAGTTCCTAAACCTGATAAGCCTAAGATTCCTAGTGATGATAGTGCTATCCACCTCTGGATCTTTTGATATCATTGATCACCTTAAGAAAACAAAGGTTCAAATTTCAGAGGTTGTGTATTATCAAACCCACCCCTAAAGCCTTTGCCAAAATGGTCCACTTTGTCAATTCCCATTCCAAAACTACCTCTAAAGGCCTTTTTTCCTACTCCATTCTCTGCACCTCAACCCAACCTTGTAGCTGCAGTCACCTCACCTAATGAGAAAATCAAACCGTTTTATGTGACTCTTCTTATAGCCAGCCATAAACTTAGCAACTATGTCATAGATTCAAGAGCATCAGATAATGTAATGCCTACCAAAGTGGATCATTCTTTGGGTCTTACTCTCACATGCACTTATGGGTCTTGCTATTCTATGGAGAGTAAAGAGGTGCCTCTGGTTGGAAGGATTAAAGATGCACAAATAGCTTTTGCCACTTTACCAGAGAAGAAGGTTTTGGCTACTATTCTGGTAGCTGATATCCCTCCTTCATATGGTATGCTGTTAAGTAGGAATTTTTGTAAAGATGTGGGAGGAGAGATTCAAATGGATTGGTCACATGCCCTCATACCAGTCAATGGAAAGATGAATAAGCTGTTTCCTGAGAAGCAATCTTTTCAAGTAAAGAATAGAAGGTTGAAGCATTACAGGAATCAAGTTTGGGATTCTATTGAACTTTTTGACACCTTCTCCATTGAAGCTGTGTTAATGAGAGAAAAGAACACTAGGGCTGATTCGCTAGGTATCTCAGGATCATTGCTGATACCTCACCTTGAATTCTCTCAGGATAAATTTACCATTGAAATGATCCATAGGCCAAGTGTGCCTGATAATGCAAGTAATTGGCATATTTTCAATGATGCTTAGCATTTTCTTTCTTTCTTGGAGCTCAGGGATAACTTTTAACAATTGTACTTCGAAGGAAGTAACAATTTTCCTTGTGAGAATGTATCTTCCCATGAGGAGGGTGTCAAAGAGGAGACATATCAAGATGGGTGCATCAGACTCAAAGGTAACAAGATTCCTAAAGGGCTGGTGATTTTAGAGGAATTGTTTGATGAACATGACAGGTATATTAAGTCTAAAGCTTCTACAGGAGGGTGGCAATCTACTGAGTATCAAAAGATTAACATCGCGAGCTCTGCTGAACCCAAAATGGTGAACGTTGGAACATGTTGTACACAAGAAGAAAGGAAGAAGGTGGTGAACCTCTTAAAAAATTATAGGGATGTTCTTGCATATTCATATGAGGATCTAAAATATTTCCAACCAAAGGAAATGCAACATTTCATTCCTCTCAAACCTAGGATTAAACCTTTCAAGAAAAAGAAAAGGCAGTACAATCCAAAGATTGCTAACACCATTTTTCAGGAAATACAAAAAATATTGAAACCTAAAATTATCTCCCCCATTCACCATTTGACATGGATTGCCAATATTGTACCTATCAAGAAGAAAAATGGTGAGATTCGTATCTGTGTTGACTTCAGGAATCTGAATCAGGCTTCTTTGAAGGACAACTACCCTCTTCCCATGATGGATCAAGTTTTGCAAGCTGTTACAGGATCTGAAATGTTGTCCATGCTTGATGGTTTCTTAGGGTATAATCAAGTGGAAGTTAATACCGCAGATCAACACAAGATGGCCTTTACCACCCCCTGGGGTACTTTTGCCTACAAGAGAATGCCTTTTGGACTCATTAATGCCGGTGCCACTTTTCAAAGGGCTATGGACTTGGCTTTTGGAAGCTTGAAATGGAAATGTATTGTTATGTATCTAGATGACCTAACTGTGTTTTCCAAAACTAGAGAAAATAATTTTCAACATCTGGAAACAGTTCTCTTGAAATGCAGAGAACATGGGGTTTCTTTGAATCCCAAGAAATCTATCTTTTGTGTCACGGAGGGAAAATTTTTGGGGCATGTTGTCTCTAAAGATGGAATCAAAATTGATCCTGAACGAGTTCAAGCTATTCAGCAGATTCCTCTTCCCACAAGTAAGAAGGGAGTGCATTCTTTCTTCGGTAAGATCAACTTCTTGAGAAGATTCATTCCTGATGTTTTAGAGCTAACTTTGAATATCTCTCAAACGATGAAAGGAAAACAAACGTTTGGTTGGTCCTCTGAAGGAAAATAAGCTTTTGAAGGTATAAAAAAGGCTATTGCCAGGACTCCTATCTTACCATGTCTAGATTTTAGTAAAGATTTTATTATTTATTGCTATGCCACAAAAAGCACCTTGGCTGCTGTATTGACCTAGAGAGAGTCTGATGATCATGAGCTCCCAATTACATTCATGAGCTACATTCTTAAAAATCACGAGTTGAAATACACCATGATGGAGAAGCATGCTTTCGCAGTGGTTAAAGTTGTCAAGCAGTTTCAATTTTATATTCTTAACTCCCACTCTGTGGTGCTTGTGCCTGATACTACCATCAAGTCTATTCTTACGCAACAAGAATTTGAAACTAAGAGAGGAAACTAGGTAGCAAAGGTTCAAGAATATTATATTCACATCAGACCAACCAAACTAGTTCGGGGTAAAGGCTTGTGTGAGCTTATCGCTGAAGGAGTTGGTCGTGAATTACCTAAAGAGGAGGTAGATGTTCCTATTGTTCTATTTCTCATCTTGACAGATGAATGGTATGTTGATATCACTCATTTTCTCACCTATGGGGAGTGTCCCTCTAACTTGACTGCCAAGGAGAAGAGAGCTATCAAACTAAGATCAACCCAGTACGTGTTGTGGGAGAATGCTTTGTTCAAACGTGGAATGGATGGGAGATTTATTAAATGCGTTGACAAAGAACAACATAAGAAGCTTTTCTCAGCTTTCCATGATCAAGCATGTGGAGGTCATTACTCGTTTGCTGTTACTACCCACAAGATTCTTCGTGTTGGATACTATTGGCCTAACTTGTTTAAGGATGCATCAAAATGGGTAGATAAATGTGAAGCTTGTCAGACTTTTGTGGGAAGACCTAAATTGGTTGCCTTGCTTCTTAAACTAGTTGTGATTGAAGATCCCTTTCAACAGTGGGGTTTAAATTTCATTGGAACACTCAACCCATATTCAATTTCAGGACATACTCATGTGTTGACTGCCACATATTACTTCACTAAGTGGGTAGAAGCCATTCCAGTAAAGAGTACTACTTCTGAAGTAGTATGTAATTTTATTAAAGAAAAAATCTTGGTAAGGTTTGGAGTGCCAAACAAGATTGTGACTGATAATGCTTCAAATTTTTCTTCTACTGAGATGATGAATTTCTGTTATGGATATGGCATTTCCCTTTCTCACTCTTCAGATTATTATCCTTAAGGGAATGGACAGGTAGAATCAACAAACAAGAATCTGGTGACTTTAGTAAGGAAAATGGTTAATGAATCTCAAAGGAACTGGCACAAGAAACTCTATGATGCTCTCTGGGAAGATAGGATTACACCTAAAAGAGCTATTGGGATGTCCCCTTTTCAAGTGGTGTATGGGGTGGAATCTCAATTGCTAGTAACAATGGAGCTACCAGCTTTGTACTTAATGAAGGCCATTGAAGACACTAGCTTCGATGATTCTTTAGATAAGAGGATCATGTATCTTCATAAGTTGAATGAAGATAGGCTACAGGTGGTTGATAGAATATTTTCCCACCAGTAGAAGGTGAAATATTTGTTTGAAAAGAAGGCCAGATCTAGAGATTTCAAATTTGGAGACATTGTCTTGCTATGGGATAAAAGACATGAACCTCGAGGAATCCATGGTAAGTTTGATTCTCTTTGGCTCGGTCCTTTCAAAATCAGGCACTTTGCTAGTGAGAATTCTTTCTATCTTGATTACATGGATGGTTCCTCTCTCCCACTTCCTTATAGTGGGCAATACCTGAAATTGTTCAAGTCCTAGGTGAATAGGAAGTCTCTTTGTATATTATGTATAGGGTGTGTTTGCTTTCCCCTACTTTTTGTGTGTTTCTTTTCCCTGTTTGTGTGTTTTCTTCTGTATTGGTTTGCTTTTGGACTCTATGGCCTAATAGATAAAGCACTGGTTTTCTTCCCCTATATTTCCCAGAGTTCTTGCCTTGTCTCATTCTTTTGATCTAGCCAAGTCATCCCTAGAAAGAGCCAGCTATTGTCCTCTCAAAATTCCCCCCTTTCGAAAGTCAAAAATTGAAAATTTTGAGTTGACACCCTTCAGTGATGTTTTAGTAAAGTGAAAATACGAGGAAATAGTAAAAATTTGCATTTTTTGGAGTCATTTTGGTGATTTGCAGGTCTACCGGACATTTTTGTCCCTCATGTCCCAAGTCTGCCGGGCCTTCTATTCCCCAATCGTCCGCATTCCCCAAAAATCTATTAACTTTCGGTTATGTCAGAACTTTTTGGTCCGTATGTGTAGACACCCCAAGTTCACATCTATTCTAAATCAATTAAATCCCCTTCCTCATTTCCCACAAAAATACACTTCGAATTAATCAAATATAATTTGATTAATTATCTATTTCAAAATCCAAAAAGTAACCTAATCCTCACCACATGTCATTATTCTCCATGTTTTTCTACTATTGAATTAAAAATTCAAATTCAAATCCTCACCCACTATTTGTGGTCCCCACTCACCTAAAATCCTCCACTTATGAATTAAAATTATAATTCAAATCCTTACCCATTCTTTGTGGCCCCCACTCACCTAATATTGCCCACATTTTCAAACCACTCACATAATCTTGCCCACATTTTCAAACCATGATTACTTAAATTAATCTAAGTTAATCACTCCCCCAGGCTATAAATACAACCTTACCCCCCCTCTAAACACACAGAGAATAAGCTTGCATGCCATATCTAAGTTCTTGCATCCTTTGAGCAAAGAACATCCTTTTGCCTCATCCTAATGCCAAAATAGCCTCATAATCCTTTTTCCCATCTAGTGCAAAGTAAGAGGATCGTTGTTGCAGTAAGGTCTTACTCCATCTCAAAGGAAAGCACCTACACATCACAAAATCAGGGCTCAATCCAAGTTTCCTAGCCCGTTCTGAGGTTTGCTACGGAACGCAAAGGAGGAGGTATGATTATTGGTATTTTACTTCCTTGTTAGTAGTGTATTTTTCCTAGCATACAGTATGTTCCAAGTTTGTTCAGGATTTTTGTTCCCCGATCACCCGTATCAGTTGAATCAGGTCCTTCAAGTACTTTTTTCCCATCTGTCCCAAAAGCGTCTGTGCCTTCTGTCCCTGATTTTCCCGCATCATGTGCATCAGCCAAATTACATCTTCGTGTCCTTCGCATCCTTTGTGTTTCCAAGTTTTTGAACCGCTTGTGCTCATTTGGCCCGCTTTACCCGCATCGTTCGTGTCAGCCAGATCGTATCTTCGCGTCCCTCACGTCCCAAAGACCATCCAGGCCATTTTTTTCCGCTCTTCCTGATTCTTACCTTTTTAAGTAAGTGCAATATGAATTTAATGCACATTTATGAACTTCTCTCTCCTAAACGGCTATTTAATGGGACTACCCTCTACGCATTTGGCACACTACTCACTTGCCATCATTCACTCGAATCCCTGTAATTAATATCATCTGCTCGTGCTCCCATTCCCTTTGCATTTTTCATTACGGATTCGATCTGTGAAATTCGTTTCTCTATACATTGCAAACATGAAGATTAAATTCCAAGGTCAAGAACATGTTTCACCTCTTGAGTCCTCTGTTCCCGATATTAGGGATAGTGAGGTTTGACACCTAGACTTTGGTGATTTCTGGAACAAATTGACTAGCCCTAATCCTTCTCCCATGGCGCAAAAGATCAATGACAATGGTCTTGCGTATGCGGCGGGCTTCCCTATCTCAGTACAATGTGCCAACACCATGCTTGCCTGTGGGGCTCACTTTAACCCAGACACCAAGGAATTGTCAAATGTGCACGGGGAGCTAATTGCTAAACTAGATGTTGCTGTCATTACTGCTCCTTGTGGATTCCAGAAGTAGAAGACTCCATTGTTATCACTCAGGCTCAAGCTTAGGCTCTATTCGAGCAGGACAATGATAAATATAAGGCAAGGATAGAAAAATCATGGTTGAAGAACCCTAAGAAGGGAGCATCCCAACTTTTTAAGGCATTACTTAGGGACGATTTTAATGAAGAGATGTCTAATTTTATTATCTTGCTAGCTCATGTCATGGGATTGCCCTCTACCAATGAATTTCACTTTTGGATGTGCCCTCTCATCAACATCGTCTGTGAAGGTAGTCAGAACATAAATTGGGCAGAAATCATTTGCATGAATTTAACTGATCAATTGTCCAATGTGCAACATACTAAGAAGTTCTATATGACTTCTTATCTCATGTATGCCCTAGCAGCATCCCGGAAGTGGTTTGGATTCACATACATGGAGGGCCAGAAGGATGAACCCATTTATGCATACTACCCTCAATTCACTCTTGAAACTAGCAATCACAACTTCAGGAGGGTTAATGATGCCTTTACCATGTATATTGTAAGGCTCTTAGAAGGTGATACTACCAAAAGATTTTCTGATGAGGCCATGAACATGATAGCAAAGTATGGAGCTTTCTTCATTAAGTTCAGGAGGTTTTCATATATCAAGTTGGCTGGTTATGAGAACACACCTCTCAAGCTCCCCATGTTTTGTAATGACAAGATGGCTTTGATTGAAGTGTGTAGGTAATTGGATAAATTGCATAGAACCTGTAGGGATAAGAAAATCTCTGGTCTGCATTTCCCTATTTCCTTGGGTAACTATACATGCAAAACAACCTTGGATGCTCAAAATATAGAAAGGGTCCTTGCTCCCATCACTGTCCACTTTTTTAGGCCTAAGACCTGATTTGATTTGAAAAAGTTCTTTGAGAAAAACCTCAGGATAAATTATCATCACAGATCAGATGCTGAGGACTATTGGGCCGATTGTGCAGATGACTTTGAAGTAAGGCGGAGACACTATGATAGATTCTCTCTGTAGCTGATATAGGAGCTCAATCTCTACCATATTCCTGAAGGCTTCCAAGATGATAATGAAGACTGGATGTCCTATGAATATGAGACATTAATCAAACATAATCCTTTGGAAGATATGGACTTGTACAAGAAGGAGAAGGATGAATTACCAGAAGATTTTCTGATGAGGCAATGAACCTGATAGCAAAGTATGGAGCTTTCTTTATTAAGTTCAGGATGTTTTCATATATTAGGTTGGCTAGTTATGAGAACACACCTCTCAAGCTCCCCATGTTTTGTAATGATAAGAGGGCTTTGATTGAAGTGTGTAGGTAATTGGATAAATTTCATAGAACCTATAGGGATAAGAAAATATCTGGTTTGCATTTCCCTATTTCCTTGGGTAACTATACATGTAAAACAACCTTGGACACTCAAAATATAGAAAGGGTCCTTGCTCCCATCGTTGTCCACTTTTTTAGGCCTAAGACCTGATTTGATTTGAAGAAGTTCATTGAGAAAAACCTTAAAATAAATTATCATCACAGGTCAGATGCTGAGGACTATTGGGCCGATTATGCAGATGACTTTGAAGTAAGGTGGAGACACTATGATAGATTCTCTCTGCAGCTGATAAAGGAGCTCAATCTCTACCAGATTCCTGAAGGGTTCCAAGATGATAATGAAGATTGGCTATTCTATGAATACGATACATTAATCAAACATACTCCTTTGGAAGATTTGGATTGGTACAAGAAGGAGAAGGATGACTTGGGTGATATTTTGGCCCCTGTCCTCGTAAGAACCAAGGTTTGGTTTGACAGAAAGGTTCTAGAGCTTAGGAAGAATCAAAGTGGATCTTCTTCCAAAGATACTTCAATGCCTAGGAAGGAATCACATACACCCAACATGGAGGTACCTGCACAAACCCCTCCTCCTTCCTCAAATAAAGAACCTGAATCATCTACTCCCTCTTCTTCCACTCAAGTGTATCAAAAGAAGGTAAAAGAGGTTAAACAAGAGACAATTGAGGAAGAACCCCTTGAAGGGCATTCAAAACTACCTTAAGGGCTAGAGAACGTTATTGTTCTTAGTGAAAGTGATGATGGTGAGGTACCAGACCCTGCAAGAACTTAAGAAGTTACAACAGAAAAAGAGAAGGAAGTGCCTAGCACTGAACCTCCAAGTACCACTGATTCCTCTACTCAAGAAGCTCAAGATGCCTTGCTCACATCTCTACTGGAAGCAACAGTGGTGAATAATTTAAGTGCCATGAGCTCACTTTCTCTTGGACCTCTTGTTCCTTCTTCTTCCCCCTCTACTTTTGCATGGGTGCAACCCCTGGTTGATAGTAGGAAGAGGAAACCTTCTTCCCATTTGTTAGGAACAAACTTTGATGCTATGGCAGCCTTGTTAGGCACTACTCCTCCTCCTCCAACAAAGAGAGGCAAAGCAACTTCAAGAATAGTGACCGATGCTCAGGGCCAACAATTTCTAGAGGTTGTAAATCCTAAAGTTGATAAGGCAGAGCAAGATCTATTAGCCTCTGTCCTGGAGCTTTCTAGGATTCTAATGGGAGAATCCACTCCTGAGAGTGAGGTGCATAACCTCCAGGAAATAGTAACCAAGGTTATTGAGAGAGTGGATAAAGGTAAACAGACTATAGAACAGTTGGAAGAACAAAATCAAGTTCTTTCTAGCTTCATCAAATCATTTATTGACTAAAGATAAAGTTTTGGATCCTTCTCCACTAACTGCCCTTCCACCTCTTATGATCCTCAGTCATTATAAGGTTTAGAGTATCAAGGATATACACATGTATTCCACTTATGGAAGGGCTATGGAAGCCATGGTTGATGACATGATCATTGCAGGCTTGAATTTCATTGTAGAAGCCTTCAAACTCAATGAGAAGGTGACCAACCTACAACAAAAACTCTCCTTCTCTATTAGAACCATGGACAAAGAACTGAAGCTTTGCAGTAGTTGCATCATAGATATTCACTTGATGGAACAAGCTGATGAAAAGATATTGATGGCCAATAAAGTTTTTGATGATGCCAAGGACAATTTGTCAAGGTCATGGGTTTTCAGTGTTGAATGGAAAATAAAAGTTCTAGAGGAAGCCTTGGGAGAATTAAGGAACAGTTAGCAGAAGGGAGAATCCTTCAAAATTTGTGTTGTGTCTGCCTTCAAAGATATTCACTATCATCTCCATGATGAAACTTCAGGTGTTCCTTTCTCTCTCCAAGAGATTAAAACTCAGTTCAGGGCATTTGTTAAAGAAAACCTATTCAAGGAGGAATTGATTACCAAAGAGAAGATAAAGGAGATTTACTCTCTTCAATCTACTATTAAAGAGGATAATAAAGAATACCTTGAGCATACCGAGTTTGATAAGGACATGGAGAAATGTCTAAGCACTTGGTCTCAAGCCACTGCCAACACATCAGTCCCACAAGGTAGAGAGATAGCTGAAGCATTGCAAAGATTCAGGCAACAGATTCTCAAGTCGGTGGGCCCTCCCCAACAATAAGCGGATGTTTTCTCTTCTAGCTTCTCCTCTCCTCCTTTTTCTGAAATCGAGCTCATTATAAACTAATTAAAGATCTTGTGTCAAGAAATTCCTTAATTAACACTTTAGTTAAAATAAACGGTTACCAAGTGGAACCAATTTGTAATCTATATAATGAGCTCTCTACGCCATTTTCTCGGGTTGGAACTCTGTTGATTTTGAAAGTGTAAAGGAGTTAAAAAATCTATCAATACAAGAAGATCTCTCTTTCTGTTTCCATGTACACTTGTTCTTTCATTGCTATATGTTAAAGGTTATTAGATCATTAGTCTGTTTTACTTCAAGAAGCTCTGTATTCTTGTGGATGTCATCTCTGGAACTTTGTGTCTATGAAATAACATCTTGTGGTTTTAAAGGCAAATGATTCTGTTCTATATGATCTTCCCTTATGGCATGAGTAAGGAATTATTTTACTATCTATATTTCTTGAGAGTGCTATTCTGCCCCATCCCATTCCTTAATTCTTCTCTTTGTTTGTATTGATGATATGTTATATCAAACACTTTCATAATATCAGAGTTCCTCATTAAAGCTAAAATTTGTACATTTGTAAATAGGTTTTTGCCTTTAAGTAAGGGAACCTCTCCCATTAAAGAGGAGGGACTTTCTGTCCCTTGACTGTTGCTTTTAATAAAGTCCTTATTTGACCACCAACACTATGCAACATAGAATGGACCAATTATAATAGTAACTTGAGATATGGCATGCCTTAGCTATATGACCTAACCATTTATTGATTAGAACCATTTTGCAATGCTCAAAGTAAATTGTCTCTTGCTAAGACATATCCTTGTGACCTTTTATTACTTGGAAACAAAGAAATATATACTATTTACCCTGGTCAAGTACATCAAACTTGTAGTAGGGAATGTTCTAGATGATTTGTAGTTGATTCAAGAAGATTTAGGAACCCTTTGAATGCTTTGGAGAGATATCCAAAATAGTATCTTGTAAGAGCATTAGGTGAGTTATAATATGATAAATCCTTACTTATATAGCCTTTCGTATGCGAAAATTTCAATAATGTTGACTCTAGGAATATGAAATGACCCAAAGATTAATTTGAAATTGAAATCATAATCAGTGAATGTGATTGGGTGAGACCATATAGGCCAGCCAAGACCAGGCCCTATATCCCAACCCTTCCATACATTTTCAAACCGAAGAGAGAAATATCAGAACTCAAATTTTTGCCATACAAATTAGCTTTTTGATGATAATTTGATTAAATAATATTCTCAAAATTAATAACAAAGTGGAGTGTAAAGATAATCAAGTTGTAGAATATCTAGAGAGATTAGGAGATTGGATTCAAAATGTGACAATTTCTCTTAGCAATGGAACATGGTCAAACATGACATCATAAAAAAACAAGTCACCAAATTTTAGTGCCTACATTTCCCCCCTTTAAATGTTTAATTAACAATTTCATGCTTAAAGGAAAAACATGTCCGAGTGTGTACACACACCTTGCCTTTCCTCAAGAGCATCTCTTGATCTGTTTGTGTTGTAATTTTCAATGATGAACTCTATAACATGGAGTGTAGTCAATATTTATGATAAAAATTGAAATTTAATGCAAAATATAGATAAGGCATGTAATTTTGAGTTGTGCAAAGAGTATGCCAATGAGATGAAAAATGGAAGGAATACACATGTTCATTTTATGAAGGGAGGAGCTCACATTGTTTTCATTCCTTTAAGATTTGGAATTTGATTGTGAAGATGTTAGAGGATTGGAAGTGATTAGTACCCAATGTTGTGCCACATGATATAATAAAAGAGATGAGTCATGTTTGCCCCAAATTCAAAGATTTTGTAGAGAGGAAGGATTTAGACAATGAATCACCCATGTACTTTGATGCCTTCCCCACGTGAGAATTTTTTGATAGTGGAGGAAAGAGTAGCCTATGAAGCCTTTTTTCTTTGACATTTTCCATATTTGGGAATTTAGTGAGAGAAGAGGGAAGGCCAATCTATGAAGCTCTTAGTTTTGCTTCGATGTTTTCTAGTAAAGCCACAAAAACACACCATTAAGAAATAATCTAAACCCAATTTGTTCCAACTTGAAATATTTAAACTTTGCAGGAATAAACATTTACATGCTCCCATATGGTTCTACTATGCCTAAACTAATCATATAGAATTTTGAAACTGTTGGAGAAAAACGAGAGAGAAGATTTTATTGAATGAAAAATACAATGCAAACATGACAATATATACAAGAAAGAAATGATTCAAGGGATGAATTAGTTAAACTATGAACCCTGTAAAACATGCCACCTACCCGATCAGTATAATCACAATACAACACATAAAAAATGTAATATTAAATTAATCTAACATTCCCCCCTTATTACTTTGTTTTTTACAAATGTACCCCTGAAACAATTCAAATTTCATCTTTCCAAGAGACTTGGTGAGTATATATGTTATCTAAGAATTTGCTGGGCAGTACTGGAGCTGGATGTGGTAGTTCAAGACTTGTTCTCAAATGTAATGACATTCAACCTCAATGTGCTTTTTTCTTTCAAGAAAAACTGAATTCTTCACAAGCTTCAACACACCCTAATTGTCACAATGAATGATGGGTGGAATTTCTTCAGGAATTCCCATATCAGCTAAAATGTGATGTAACCAAATTGCTTCACACATAGATCCTCATGTAGCATGATACTCTGCCTCAATGGATGAGAGAGAAACAATAGTTTACTTCTTTCTTATCCATGAGATAGGTGGAGACCCAAGATGAAAAATATAACCTGTAGTTTATTTCTTATCATCAATAGATCCAACATACTCTGTGTTCTGTATATCCTTGCAAGAAGAATTGAGAGTTCTTCTAATACTCCAGACCATAATCAACTGTACCTCAGACATATCTCAAAACATGCTTTTGCTATGTAACTTGGGATATGATATTATAATGTATATGGGTTGATGGAGATGCCGACATGTGGCACACATCCCCTTAGTTATAATATATGGGCTCACATAGGAATCAATTATATTGGATAATGAGTCGGCCTACATGGGGATTAGGTGTTACCCATCCATCAAGAGTAATTTATGTCTATATAAGGGATGTGAGTATCGATGTCATAGATGTATGAGTTGAGTCTTCTAGTAGAGGTTTATTGGAGGTGTCCCCCTCAAAGTGGACTTCCCATAGAGATATATTGTGGAGTTACTCCTTCCTTAAGGAGCATTGTATGGTGTTGCCCTACCTTAAGGGTATTATTCTATATATATTGAATATTTGGGAATCTTGGCCCCCCATATCTCGTGTTGTGTTATATTCTGTAAATTATTCATTTATTATATGCAAATATCATAACATTTGGTATCAGAGCATCGATTTCGAAAAAATTGGGTCAAAACCCTAATTTTATAGATTGATATATAGTTTGAAATTGGATTTGAATATTTTCTCAAATGATCTTACCATAGTTTCAAAAGGGTTTCAGTGAGCTACAGTCCAAATTTAAGAAAGTTTCAATGTGTTTTGTAGAAGTTATTCCATTTTTAGGGTTTCAACTAAATTTGCTTCACAGGCCAATTTTTTGTGGAATTAATTTTCTAAATTTATACCAGCATTGCGATTCATCTTCAAAACACTATGGTTAAAATTTCAAAATTTTTGGATCATGTTTGAAGAAGATATTGAAATGTTTAGGTTTTATATAATATTTTCCTACATGTTGCAATTTTCTATATTTCTTTGATTTTTTTACATATTCGAAAAGCTCTCACAATTTTAGTAGGCGTTAATTCTTTTTGGTTTCAGATTGGAGGCTGAATTATAGATGATATCATCAGGTCAAACATTGGTCAAAGGAGTAAGTTTTTGAAACACTAATTTTTGTGCATCATGGATATACCAATTTTCTATGGAAATGGGGAAATTGATGCAAAAAAATGGCGGATACAATTTAAACAAATGTATTTTGAAAAATGTTTAGTATGGGTTAGTTTTTATTTTCATCTTGGTGGGAAAGCACGACATTGGTATTCTTATTTGGATATAGATCTATTGGATTGGGATTGGGAGGAAATGGAAGATATTTTCTTAGCTAGATGGGAAACAAAAAGGAAACATAATTTTGTTGAAGAAGAAGAAGAAGAAGAAGAAATGTTGATGATGAAGCTGCTACACATGATAGTGTGCATCTCCAAGGAAGGAAGCTTCAATATTTCAGTTTGAATGGCGTATTCAAAGAAAAAAGGTAATTGTTTCCATAAACCCTAGCAAAAATATAACTTCATCAATATGGATGTAGCTCAAAATCTACATGTGTAAACAAAGCATATTATGGAAGCTCAAGTAGATGGCAAGAATATTCAAGTTTTTGAAATTTAAAGCTCTCTATGGATAAATATGATTTACATTCAGATTTTTATGCTTTAGATATGGATGGTATGGATATTGTTCTTAGATATCCTTGGTTACAGACATTGGGAACAATTAATATTAATGTGTAAAAGAAATTCATGAAATTGTGGTACAAGAAATAAAATTACATTGGATATCACACTTAGAAAAAAAATTAATTGAGGATCAAAGAGGAATTTGAAAATGATGAAGAAGGGAATAAGGATTAAAGCTAATTCATCTACTCAAGAGAAAAAAGAAATAGCAAACAAGGTGGAAGAGAAAAATAAAGAAAAGGTTGATAAGGTTGAGGATACCAAGGTTGCACCATATAGACACCCTCATCATCATGAGAGGGAAAAATCATGGAGTTATGTTAGGCCGCATAAGGGCAGAAATCTATATAGATATATAGGGAATTGGAGGAGCAATAATTAGGGCTATACACAGAATCAATGGAGATATAATTATATGACATGGAATCACATGAATAATTATTATGAATATGCATGGATACTGAGAAGGATCACATATGGAAAATGATGGAATCAAATGAGTCCAATGGAATATGGAATCAGGTTTGGAGAACATCACCCACTAGGATCTCATATGTGTGGTTGGATGATCGAGAATGGTGACAAGTGTGCAATAATTTAAAGCACACTCATTATATGGATTCTTCTTATGTTTCAGGGATGAAATATGTCAAAGAGGGTGGCAATGCTATGTACCTTGGGATATGATATTGTAATGTATATGGGTTGATGGAGATGCCGACATGTGGCACACATCCCCTTAGTTAGTTATATGGGCTCACATAGGAATTAGTTATATTGGTTAATGAGTCGGCCTACATGGGGATTAGGTGTTACCCATCCATCAAGAGTAATGTATGTCTATATAAGGGATGTGTGTATTAATGTCATGGATGTAAACGTTGAGTCTTCTACTTGGTAGAAGTTTATTGGAGGTGTCCCCCTTGAAGTGGACTTCCCATAGAGATATATTGTGGAGTTACTCCTTCCTTAAGGAGCATTGTATGGTGTTGCCCTACCTTAAGGGTATTATTCTGCATCTATTGAATATTTGGGCATCTTAGCCCCCCATATCTCTTGGTTGTGTTATATTAAGCAAATTATTCATTTATTATTTATAAATATCATAGCAGTAATGGAGCTGGATGTGGTAGTTCAAGACTTGTTCTCGAATGTAATGACATTCAACCTCAATGTGCTTTTTTATTTCTTGAAAAAATGGATTCTTCACAAGCTTCAACACACCCTAATTATCATAATGAATGATGGGTGGATTTTCTTCAGGAATGCCCATATCAGCCAAAATGTGATGTAACCAAATCACTTCACACACAAATCCTCATGTAGTGTGATACTTTGCCTCAATGGATGAGAGAGAAACAATAGTTTGCTTCTTTCTTATCCACGAGATAGGTCGAGACCCAAGATGAAAAATATAACCCATAGTTTATTTCCTGTCATCAATAGATCCAACATACTCTGAGTCTATATATCCTTACAAGAAGAATTGAGAGTTCATCTGATACTCCAAACCATAATCAACTGTACCTCGGGAATATCTCAAAACATGCTTCATTACTACCCATTGATATTTCTTTGGCTCCTACATGAATCTGGAAAGATATAGCTCACAACAAAGTAAAGTTCTAGTTTGGTATAAGTCAAATAAATGAGACTCCCAACAAGCTATTTATAGTGAGTACCATCTACTTGACGGTGAATCCTGGAATCTAGAAATTTATAAACCTTCCTCCAATGGAGTGGACATAAGTTTACAATCTAACATGGCATACATTTTTAGTAGTGTCTTGACGTATTTCATATGGGAGATAAAAATATTCTTCTTCTTCTGTCATATCTCCAAGCCAAGACAGTAATGAAGTAGCCCCAAATCTTTCATGTCGAATGATTTCTTCAGATCATTGTTAACATCTTTGATGAGATTATTTGAACTCCCTATGATCACAAGACCATTCACATACAAAACCAAAATGTCAATATTTATGCCTATCTATTTGATATATAGATTTGAATTAGAGGGGCTACGAGTGAATCCATGTTGCAATAGGTGATCATCTAATCTAATGTACCATGCCTTGGGTGCTTGTTTAAGTCCAAAAAGAGACTTAATTAGACGAAAAACCTTTTTAGGATGCTTCTCATCGATAAATCCTTCTGGCTGGGTCATGTATACTTCTTCTTTGAGATCACCATTCAAGAAAACACTTTTTATGTTCATCTGCTGAAGTTTCCATCCTTTTTGTGTTGTCAGTGCATAGAAAACTATGATGGTTTTGATCTTTGCAGTGGGTGCAGAGGTCTCCTCATAGTCAATTACTTTGTACTGAGCATATCCCTTTACAACTAGCCATGCTTTGTACTTTTTGAGAAATTTGTCTGCCCTGTATTTTGTTTTGAAAATCCACTCGCAGCTAATGGATTTCTTTCCTACAGGAAGATCGAAAAGTTCCCTTGTCTGGTTTTGAATCAAGGAGTCATATTCGACATCCATGGCCTTCTTCCACCATGTTTAACTGAGTGCCTCATAAACTGTATCAGGTTCATTGCTATCAACCACTTAACTCATGAGTGCAAGATTTACCTCGTTTCTCTCCTATCTTCTTGTTCTGAATTCTGATGAAGTATTCGGAAGAGTGTTTAGGTGGGGGTCCCTTATGGTTCTTTGGAACCACTTCAGACACTGAAATTTCTGTTGATGTGCATAATTATTTGATTCCAAATTACTAAGATCAATGAAAAATTCTCCTTGCAGCTCATTTTTCTTGTGTGAATAATTCTCATGCTCATCATCTGACCATGAGAGCAATCTATAAGAGGATGTTGGTACTGACTCTTCTTTATGTAGAAATGAGTCAAATGATGACTCATCACAAACCATAGCTCTACTCTCATATATTTCCCATTAGTCTTAATGAAGCCCTGAAAGGACAGATGGAAGCTAATGACATTCTCCCATATTTGAATTAGCCATTTCACGCATTGAACTAGTGAGTGACAATTATTTCCTATCACAATCCCCACATCTTGAAAATTTCAAAGTATTTCAAAGACTCTCAAGTCTCGTTGAGTGACAAGTGTCCTAGATGAACACATAGAGGTGATCGAAAGTAAGACTATTCTTGACCTTGATTAAACCTTTGAACCCTTTGAAACACTGATGAACAAATGGCAAAAGAGGATAGGTGTATGACATTAGCGAGTGCATCTCTTTCAAACTTACAAGCCCTTTTCCTTGAATTTGAAAAGATGACCAATAAAGGGCACATAGCATACATTTAGACAAGTGATTCCCATCAACTTGCATCTTCATGACTTTAGAATCTTTTCCCCCTTTGTGTCTCCGATAAATGAAAAGTGGTCAGGATTAGTTCCACGGGGATCTCTCAAGGATTTCTTCTTATCATGATCACCCCAAACCTCCCCAAGGCACAAAAGAGAGATACACAGCTTGGAGAACATATGGCAGAGATTTGTGGAGTCAAATATTTTTTTCTGTGCTTGTCACGAGCTTACATTTGATAGTTTGAGCTAATGCTACAATGAGCTTGGGACGTCATGGTGACATGACATGGATTTGGTTTTCTACCCATATCTTTTGACTGAAGGCTTCTTTTCACCTACACATGGTACCATTTGAAGCATCTCAAGGAAAGCTACACTTAGAGCATGGGTTCAAAGTTGATGTTTGAGGCATCAAAGAGAGCTTCATGTTATATTTTGGCTATCTATGGATGTATAAATGGATAAAATAAACCTCGTGTCACTTTCAGATGGTTCCGATCTCTTCTAAGGAATTATTTAAGATAAATATGCCTCTTGGCCCCACCCCAAATGTAGATAATGAGGTAAACAAGATAAGCATGTAAGAGGGTACAAAAAACCGCAAGCGAGGATCATGAGGGATGATGTGCACATCAACATACGTGCGAACTGCAGTGTGAAGAGATCTCGGGAGGAGCGAGCATCAATCGAATGTGTGTGAAAAGATTTGACAAACGGGTAGAACCTCAGATAAGCCACAAAACTCTCCTCTATCTCATAGATCCAAAGGGGTGTACATATAGGAGGTGTTGAGTAACCCCCAGTGCTACAATCATGACAACTTGAGTAGAGAGGGGGAGTTACATTCCCAGAATAGAAGTTTAACTCCCTAATGACGCATATGATGCATTGACGCATTGACGCGTAAGAGAATCTCATAATGACCCCTAAATGACACGTGGACCTACGATCTCACCTAAGTGAGATGACTCGCCTAATGATGTGGAAAATAACACACACCAACACCCCCCTTCATCGTAACTTAGGATGAGACAGCAAGTTAGAAATGAGAAATGGGTCCCGACACAAAGCTTGATGAGGTACCCACGTATAAGAAAATCTCGAAAAGTGGAGTAAAAGGAGAAAACCTAGTGGGAAAAAACTCCCCCCAAAAGAGAGACAAGTCCACTCTCTAATCTAAGAAATATGCCAAAGATGGGTCCCAGCTATAGACGAGCCTGAAAAGGTACCCATGTACAAAGAGGCAATCTCTCGGAAGGAAGAAAAAGAGAGAAGAAGAGGGAGACGAGAGGAATGCAGAAGATGCCATGGACTGAATCTGAACTCTGCAAGCTCTAGGAGGTCTCCCAAAAGAATGTCCATGATGAGATCCTCTGCCTCTGGATTGAAGAAGAGCCACCCACACCCAAACTGTGTGCTTTCCCTTAGGAAGGAAAAAATGACATGCTGGAGGTCCTCTCACATCCGTAAAGGAAACCGAAGGCAGCAACACGAAGAACTCTAAGTCTGGTCCACGAAAGTGTGGCATAGGTATAGCAAGTGAGTGCCAAGGAACTGAAGATAATGCCACGTGTGTAGAACTGTCAGAGTATGAAGGGTGAACACCTGTAGAAAGGATGTCCAACTGATGTGAAGGCAAGAAAACATTCCCCACAACAGAAAATGGATCCACAAGCAAGGGTGGATCAATGAAGGTCTCCAGAAAAGTGGAAGTGGTAAGAGTCCTAGAAGGGGCACTCCCAACAATGGAGATGATGAACTCCTCTGAAATACCTCGTAGATGGATGATGAACCTGTAGTACATCACAAGTGTAATCTGTGAAAAGATGACCAAGGTCAAGTAGATACTCGTCCCAATGAGGGGGCTCAACAAACAGAAGAGCAATGTCAGATAGATATGAGTCATCCAATGAAGGTAGAGGAGTGAAAGGGGCCTCACACACTGAAGGTGGAAAAGAGGTGGGTGTGATGACTGTATGAGACTGAATAGGAGACTACTTGATAGCTGATGAGATGTGGGATGTGTCAACACTCTCTGGAATAGTGAGAGAAGGAGGAGAAGAGTCCTTTGTAGTACTCTCGACATCAGAACTGGGTGCACAATCCTCGTCATCAAAAGTAGAACCAAGCAAGTATGTGTCAGTGGAACTGTCATCACATGAAGAAATAGAGGAGACAACTGGATCAACAGCAGCAACAATGGCGGCAGTATGTGAAGGGTCTCCATAGAGGGACTAAAGAATGCTCCAGACACGGTGGGTGGATCTGAGTCTGCCACGTGAAACCAGAGAGATCTGGAGACATGCATCATCAAGTGACAAAAAACATGGTCGCAAGTTTCAAGGAAGTCCTCCAGAAGACGATGATCAATGGGTGCAGGAACTGGCCCAAGTAAGAAGGGTGAAAGACCCTCGTGAGTGAAGTAACGTTCCATGGAAGGACGCCAAGCTGAATAGTTCCCTCTCCCAGTGAGAAGTGGCGGAGGCTGTAAATTGATCCTATGATGCTCAAGTCTAGAAAGAGTACTCTCCATGATGTGTAAGCAAGAATGCAAGATGCACAAAAGCAAGACGTCAGACTTGACTGATAATGCGTCTGCATGTTAAAACCTAAGAGTACTAGTGAACCCCCCTAGAATGTGGCACTTTATAAAGTAGTGCATTTACAAAACTAACAATTTCATCACGTAATGTGTGAAAAATCATGTAACTTTGACTAAAGAAGCACTCAAAAGTGAGTAACGAGTCAAAAGTTATAGCAAAAATACAATTCCCGCAACTGATGGAAAATGCCAATGAACTTTGCAAACTGATTAAAAAGTGCCTGAAATGGGTGCGAAGGGTATCGTGTGGGTACTCATTGGAAATGACATAAAATTTTAGGTAGGGTTTGTTTTTCTTGCTAGGGGGATTAGCCTCATGCCAACCCCGGACCTTGCCCTCCGTCTTCGACATGCGTAGGAAGGAAATAATTACAAGCAAATAAAGGCCCTAAAATTATTACAATGCCATTACAAGCAACCTGCTCGTGATCTCCTTGGACGTGTTATGCATTTCTCATAGAGTTGTTGTGGTTTTGTTCCATTGTGCTCGCATTACCTTGGCTCCAACAATGTAGAGACAAGGAGGTGCAGAGCATGAGAACGGAGGAGCCGTCGAGCAAGGTGGGCATAGGCTTCAATAAGGCAGTGAGGAGAACCGAATGGTCCAAGACTACGAAGCATAAACACCAATGCAAGTAAAATGAATGTCGAACCAAGGAAACTCATACAAAAAACTAGCACAAATCACATAGATCTGCAACTTGGAATGTAAAATAAAACACCTCTAAAACTGCATGCAAAGATGCAAAACTGTTAAACCCCAAAAAACGAAGCCACGAACAGCCGAAAACCAAACTGAGGTATGAAGTCCCTGAATCAAAACACTGAAGTGCACAACGGAATATCCATTACGACACATGCATGAGAATCTGAATATCACGCCGGAAGCTGGAAAACACACGATCAACACTGAAGAGTGCACAGATCCACAAGATCCACTCTAATACCATGTAAGAGGGTACAAAAACCAGCAAACAAGGATCACGAGGGATGACGTGCACATCAACGGATGTGCGAACGGTAGCATGAAGAGATCTTGGGAGGAGCGAGCATCAACCGAGTGTGTGTGCAAAGATTTGACAAACGGGCAGAACCTCGATAAGCCACAAAACTCTCCTCTATCTCATAGATTCAAAGGGGTGTACATATAGGAGGTGCTGAGTAACCCCTAGTGCTACAATCATGACAACTCGAGTGGAGAGGGGGAGTTACATTCCTAGAATAGAAGTGTAACTCCCTAATGATGCATATGATGCACTGACGCGTAAGAGAATCTCATAATGACCCCTAAATGACACGTGGACCTATGATCTCACCTAAGTGAGATGAATCACCTAATGATGTGGAAAATAACACACACCAACAAAGCATGGATATGATCTCTTATTAGCACCAATCTAAGTGTAATAATAATTTAAATAGAAAATTAGTAGATTATTACTCATCTATATCTCTTGATATCATAGGTAAACATCGATCTAGGTTTGAGTTTATCTCCAAAGAAAATATATTCTTATTTGCTTGTAAGTGAAGGCATCTAATTGACCAATTTTGATCTACTTGTAAATATTTTCTTAGGGTTGTGATTAATTTTGTTCTCATGCCTTCACAATTATACTTTATCAATCATGAATCATCAGGATCTAGTTGTAGAGAACCCTTATAATATGCCAAGGATAGTTTTGGGAAAATATCTTTAGATTAGAGCATCTTCTAGATCCTTAAGATATTTTGAAAAGATAATCTAATGAAGAATGAGATATTCTTCAAAATATTATTCAACCTTGTCTTCTCTTCTCTCTTCTCTTTTATTTTTCTTATATATGTGCATTCAGGCACAATTGTAGGGGATTCCTCTCTTTGAAAGTAAAGTTATTATGCTCTTTTGAGTGATGAATATTCTTGAGTGCCTTTGATCTATGGGTTAAGCTTTGTAGATGATTGATCACCTTGATTTATGGTGGTAGAAGACTGTGTATATTCTATATTTTAATACAAATGTGGTTGTGGCTCATATTTACTGTTTTTTTGTGTTAATTTTTTCTCTAACTTCTCTATTATCTTTGTAAGATATTCTATGTGGCATCTGCAATGTTCTGATTCATCGTGTCTAAGGGTTAAGAGTGACAATTTCCTTTAGATGCATGTTTTTGTTGTGGCTTATGTTTTCCCTCTAGATTTTTTTTATTTTTCTTCTCTCTTTTTGAACTTATTGGAGAGTGACCCACTTCTTTCTTGGTGTCATTACTGTCATTTTTTTTGTTTTCTCTTATTCCCTTTACTTGCAATTTAGTAGATTAGTGTTTAGGGTAGTGTTAGCAATACATGTAGGTATACGTGTAGGAAGTTGTCATTCTTTATATGTCTTTCTCAAAGAGAAAAAGGTTCCCATACCTTGGGGACAATCACATTATTGTTGTTGAGATAGCCAAGTTTACCAAACTTAGTGATCTTACATGGGCGAACACATTTCAGCTCCAATAGCTTTTGGTATGCCTAGTGGGAGATGTTTTCTTCGAAATTTTTGTAGATTTGGTTCTCAAATTAGTTGTATTTATATAAATGTGGATCATTTTGGGAAACTACTTATAATTGAAAGACTCAAAGCCTTTTAGATGGAGTTGTTTCTATAATTTCAGAGACCCCCAATTTTAAAATTGTCATGGAAAATTGTGACTGTAGGATATGAAAAAACAAATGAGTTGTTGATATAGCCTTGAAGAATTCTAGGCATACGCATTAAGAACTTTGAAGTTGAATTCTTCAATTATTTCTTGTATCGTCCCAACATGTGAAAAAAATGTAACTTTAGAACAGGGTATGAAGAGCCAACAACAAAAAAATTTATTTTTTTGCCAAGTATCATTGCAAATACACACACACACACAAAAGACATAAATATTTAAAAATATATATCAAACTAAACATTTACATCTCTCCCTACATACTTTGAAACTCATGTGAAATTTCTTTAGCATAGAACTTATCTATTTGTGGCGGAATCTCATTATGTACTCTTGGTCTAATCACACAATGTGTATGACACCTTTACAATGCTACTTCTATTGTATAGTTGCACCTATGTCTTTGTTGTTTTGTATCTATTTAGAAGTGTCCCCGATCAGAATTTTTGTTGACTAATTGTTTAGAGGATGTAGTTTATGTGTTTTTCTAATTTGTTTTGGTCTGATCTTTTGTTAGACTTGACTGCTAACCCTTATATTTTTTTGTATGTTCTTGATTCATATCTTTTTTATTTTCCTTGTAAGATGACAAAGCCCCTTTGAAAACCTCCGATTACGTATTAAAAAAAGTAAAATTTCATATCATGATATCTTTTTCCTTTTCTTAAATAATTTGATTTATGAAAGAAAAAAAGAACTTGTGTGAAGAATGCAAAATCAAAATATCATGTGTCATGTGGGATAGTCTAAATACAAATCAAGACTCAAATATTGGGTGTTTATTATATGTAAATAAAAAACATGGTTACACCATGTATAACAAGAGATCCATATCAACGTCATTAGGCACATGCCTTTCTTTGGGGAATTTAGGCAATAATTTTGTAACTTGTTTGGCTTCTGCCATGTAAATCCTGTATTTTTGTTGGACGTCCTCACAGCCATATACTATTTGGTCAAGTTTCGTGCTGAATATGGTCAATGCCCCATGATTTTGAATTTTGTCCAAAACTTTTTAGTTGATGCTCCACTCTCCTGTTTACCAATTGAAATCATATAACACAAGAAATCGTTGACCATATTCAGCCAGAAATTCAATTACGGAGAGTATAAATTCAAATTCTTCATCAGATATGTAATAGGCAAAGCTAAGTCTTGTCTATCCTGGCTTGAGACCATTATATCCCTATCAAGCACAATTTACAATATATGCATTAATTTTTATATTTTAAAACATTAAACTTCAATAACTCAAACACATATCCGTTGATAGATCTATAAACATTTACCAAGTCAAAAAAAGCTAAATCCTAATTGCAAGTTGAACTATTTAATTTACAAAAATAGTGAGAGCAATTGCAAATACCTTCTTTATTATAGAACGAAAAGCTAGGGACTGTGCCTTATCCACCTGGAGAAGAAAATAGCCATAAGGTCATGCACATGCACATCCTCCTCTAGCCTGAATTCCAAACAAATCAATCAATAATTTGGTCATGAAACGACCTTGTAAAGGCTTCCCTCTTTGAGGAGTTGTTTCTTTCCAGGTATATAAAGCTTTCTTTATCTCCTCCCTTAGTTCGTCCATTTCCAACTTTTTGGGTATACAAAAGAAAAGACAACACAGGTTGTCATTTCACAGTGGTATTTCCCAAAATGTGAATATTTGGATTGGCTGAAAGGCGTATCTCATTGCTGTTTGGATGAAAAATTCCTCTCAAGACTCTATGACATTAGATCCCACAAAATCCTTAATCCAAAATGCAAGCATTGCTTTGCATATTTGAATTATGGGTGGGGTTCCTACATCCTCTCTTTCCTCTACCTCCTCATAATTACAATGTATCCTACACACAAGAAATTGTTGGGATACTCTTGTAAACAATAACTAAATGTGTCATGGACATACTGGCTAATGTTTGAGAAAAATATCCCATGAAAATTAAAAAACAAATTCATTGTTTTAAACCATGTCCCACTATGCACAAATATAACACTATTTTCTTAGAATTTGGAACAAATTTAATACCTCTTCATTGAAACCATTAACATAACGAACAATACCACCACAGCAAGTTGAAGGGGGTTGATTGTTGATGATATATAGATGTTTACTCATTAGAAGAATGACAGGTGTCCCCGGACCACCAATAATCTTGTGAGGGCTCACATAAACTACAACGTACCCTTCCATCTCACCTCATCACATGTCTATGTTACTGTAGGGCCCACTGCATTGCGTACAATAAAGGTTTTTAGTCATGTTTCTTTCTCCATTATCTTAACATAAATAAGAGACTATTTATAATATAGTTTATAAGCATCTCAAAGCAAAATCGAATACAAACAAATGTTTCATGACACTATGGATCAAATTTGAATGGTTAGTAAAAAATTTACACTAAAAACTTATATTTAATCAGCCCTTTTATAAAGAAAAGTGATATAACATTTACACATCAAATAAAAAGAATAAATCTAACTTATACATGTGTTAAAAGTTAAGCATTTTTTTTTTTTTAAAAAGATTATATTATAGCGCATAATACTTTAGGTCTTAGTATTATTGATGTGTTGTCCTCTACAAAATTTCCCCTTTTTCATTAAGTCAAAAATTGAAAATTCTTTGAGTTAACACCTTTTATGATGTTACATATGTAAAGGGAAAAGTTGAGAAGTTAGATATACTAATATCTATCAAATGTCATTTATTGAGTCATTTAGATGTGACCTTGTAGCAAAATCTATTGGAGCATTTTTTGCTCCCTTCATCGTCCCAAAGTCTCTGATAAAGCTTTCTGTATCAACACGAATCGGCTTAACTTTATTCCAAGCAGAATCTGAACCTAGTTTGCGGGCCCGTCAGAACTTTTTACAGAGGATCCTCCAACTGTTCTACAGTTCAACATTGGGCTCATGTTGTTCAAACTCAATCTTTACCTGCATTTATTTCGAGCACCGTCGCGTCATGTAACGATGTCTTTCACATCCCTAAGCACTCTAGATATTTGTAAGACTTTAATCGTGCTCTTTTGAGCCTCAATTGCCCGCATCACCCGCGATCTATGACTCCAAGGAAAAATACGCACTTTCCACTTGTCCCTCATGCTCCCATATATGTACCAAAAAAAACATTTGGGCCAATAGTTTAAAAAGTTCCAAAATCTTCCTGATGCATTCCTTAAACTAGGAGTGAGTGATATATCCGAATTTAGAAATGTGCATCTGTGGGATATCAAAGCTTCTCTAATCCTACCAAAATGAAAGCTATTTAAACTGGATGGAGCATACCCTGACTACGCATTTTGCACATTTGTTTTCTCACTGCCATTATGCTCATACCCTTATAATATAAATTGTTCAGTCATCTCATCAATACTTTTGTCTCTACTCTTTTTCTTCAAATTTGACATCAGCTCCTATGGGTTGCACTTGTTTTCATGGTTGTCTAACAGGGCCAACTTAAAGGTCAGGAGCGCCCTAGGCAATAGTTTGAGTGAACACCCTCCTCATAAATTTAGTTAATATTTTTTTTTTCGATAAATTAAATACATAAAATATGTCTATATTCTTTTATTTTTAAATTTACATCATGGTCATAATGAAATAATAATAAAACTATATTAATTAAGTATCACATGAGGATGAAAAATATTTCGTGGATGGAAAACATTAATCGTAGTAGATGCACAGAATGCAAAAAATTCAATATTTTATACAAGGCTTTTTACCATTCTGATTTAGCCATATCAAGTAGGTGACAGGAACTCTATCCTAAAATAAAGCACCATTTCTTTGCAAAGAAACAAAAACGTTTATGTAGCTCCCATTGTTTTTGAAGAGTCGTATTTGGACCAGGCCTATCGAAGTTCCTCCATAACAAAATAATAGAATTTTTCCCCAAAAAATTAAGAATAGAAAATAAAATACTTTTTTCCTTCAACTATACTCACCTCTACTAGATACATCAATGACATCATAAAAAGTACATTAACCTTTTTTCTAGAATAAACTACACACCTACATAATCTGGAGCTACATCAACAGAGTCGGCAACAATACCAATAAAATCATATGTGCTTATAAATATGTTCTTTTACTTGCAAAAATATTACAAAACCTTTTTATGTGTATGCGTGAAATTTATGTTACTATACAATAATATCTATAAATGGATTTATCAATATTAAATATTCAGATAAATTATTTTAAAGATAAGTTCTAAAATTAACAGAAAAAAAGGAAACTTTTAGATTCAGGTGCCCGCTGACTACTGGCGCCCTAGGCAACTGCCTAGTTTGCCTAAGGCTTAATCCCCCTTTGTTGTCTAAGCACTTCTAGCCCAACCTGAACTTAAAAAATTATCTCTGTTTTCTCTCAAATTATATTTTAAATGTACTTATTAAACTAAAACAATTGTTTAAACATTGGTTAGCATGATATTTGGTTCCCTCAAACTCTACTTTTCTTGAGAATGGTAAGATTGGACATTCTTGAGGTCTCCGCCTTTTGGAAAAAAATGCCTAAGTTCTTGCTAAGACCAAGTCTGGCTAGAATAATTTAAATTAAAGTTTTGATTTTAATAGAAAGAATAATTATTTATCATGATTTTTCTTGTATGGACTCTCTCGAATATTTTCCATTTTTTGAGAGGAGAACTTGTCAATCTATGAAGAAACATTGAGCAGGAAGAAGAGGAATAAGGGGAAGAAATGTACGAAGAAGAGTTTGTATTACACACATCTCCCTATATTTCTTTTACTAAATTTGACTTAACCAAACAGACATTACCATTATTCCCTTTCTTTGAGGGCATAAGGAAAGGATATTAACCAATGTGGCATTAAAGATGGACAACATTCATACCCCTTTGTATCAGCATTGGACCTAGGAATTTATTCACAGTTTATTCGTGACTAATGCATCATAAATTTAGTTTATATATGTAGTTAAATTATTTATAAAATTTTGAATTCATGTTCCCTGGTCAAGAATAAAGGTAATAGATTCATTAGAGAATTTTCTAATCACACAATGTGTATGACATCTTTATAATGCTACTTCTCATTGTATAGTTGCACCTATGTATTTATTGTTTTGTATCTATTTATAAGTGTCCCCGATCAGAATTGTTGTTGACTAATTGTTTAGAGGATGTAGTTTATGTGTTTTTCTAATTTATTTTGGTCTGATCTTTTGTTAGACTTGACTGCTAACCCTTATATTTTTTTTATATGTTCTTGATTCATATCTTTTTTATTTTCCTTGTAAGACAACAAATCCCCTCTGAAAACCTCCGATTACGTATTGAAAAAAAGTAAAAGTGCATATCATGATATCTTTTTCCTTTGCTTAAATAATTTGATTTATGAAAGAAAAAAAGAACTCGTGTGAAGAATGCAAAATCAAAATATCATGTTTCATGTGGGATAGTCTAAATACAAATCAAGACTCAAATATTGGGTGTTTATTATATGTAAATAAAAAACATGGTTACACCATGTATAACAAGAGATCTGTATCAACGTCATTAGGCACATGCCTTTCTTTGGGGAATTTAGGCAATAATTTTGCAACTTGTTTGGCTTCTGCCATGTAAATCCTGTATTTTTGTTGGACATCCTCACGGCCATATACTATTTGGTCAAGTTTTGTGTTGAAGATGGTCAATGCCCCATGATTTTGAATTTTGTCCAAAACTTTTTGGTTGATGCTCCACTCTCCTGTTTTCCAATTGAAATCGTATAACACAAGAAATCGCTGACCATATTCAGCCAGAAATTCAATTGCGGAGATTATAAATTCAAATTCTTCATCAGATATGTAATAGGCAAAGCTAAGTCTTGTCCATCCTGGCTTGAGACCATTATATCCCTGTCAAGCACAATTTACAATATATGCATTAATTTTTATATTTTAAAACATTAAACTTCAATAACTCAGACACATATCCGTTGATAGATCTATAAACGTTTACCAAGTCAAAAAAAGCTAAATCCTAATTGCAAGTTGAACTATTTAATTTACAAAAATAGTGAGAGCAAGTGCAAATACCTTCTTTATTATAGAACGAAAAGCTAGGGACTGTGCCTCATCCACCTGGAGAAGAAAATGGCCATAAGGTCCTGCACATGCACATCCTCCTCTAGCCTGAATTCCAAACAAATCATTCAATAATTTGGTCACGAAACGACCTTGTAAAGGCTTCCCTCTTTGAGGAGTTGTTTCTTTCCAGGTATACAAAGCTTCCTTTATCTCCTCCCTTTGTTCGTCCATTTCCAACTTTTTGGTATACAAAAGAAAAGACAACACAGGTTGTCGTTTCACAGTGGTATTTCCCAAAATGTGAATATTTGGATTGGTTGAAAGGCGTCTCATTGCTGTTTGGATGAAAAATTCCTCTCGAGACTCTATGAGATTAGATCCCATAAATTCCTTAATCCAAAATGCAAGCACTGCTTTGCATATTTGAATTATGGGTGGGGTTCCTGCGTTCTCTCTTTCCTCTACCTCCTCATAATACAATGTATCCTACACACAAGAAATTGTTGGGATACTCTTGTAAACAATAACTAAATGTGTCATGGACATACTGGCTGATGTTTGAGAAAAAGATCCCATGAAAATTAAAAAACAAAGTCATTGTTTTAAACCATGTCCCACTATGCACAAATATAACACTATTTTCTTAGAATTTGGAACAAATTTAATACCTCTTCATTGAAACCATTAACATAACGAACAGTACCACCGCCGCAAGTTGAAGGGGGTTGATTGTTGATGATATACAGATTTTTACTCATTAGAAGAATGCCAGGTGTCCCCGGACCACCAATAAACTTGTGAGGGCTCACATAAACTGCATCGTACCCTTCCATCTCACCACATCGCATGTCTATGTTACTGTAGGGCCCACTGCATTGCGTACAATAAAGGTTTTTAGTCACGTTTCTTTCTCCATTATCTTAACATAAATAAGAGACTATTTATAATATAATTTATAAGCACCTCAAAGCAAAATCAAAACAAACAAATGTTTCATGACACTATGGATCAAATTTGAATGGTTAGTCAAAATTTTACACTAAAAACTTATATTTAATCAGCCCTTTTATAAAGAAAAGTGATATAACATTTACACATCAAATAAAAAGAATAAATCTAACTTATACATGTGCTAAAAGTTAATTTTTTTAAAAAAAAATAAAAGATTATATTATAGTGCATAATACTTTGGGTCTTAGTATTATTGATGCAAGCATTTACACAATACATTATTCATTAAGTCCAATCTTCTTTCAAACATCTCAAATGTCTTACATATGAAGAAAATTAATAATAAATATACTAATATATATCAAATGTCATTTATTTAATAACTTATATGTACCTTGCAGCAAAATCAAAACAAGCAAATGCTCCGTGCTCGTGTAAAAGTCTTGCTAAAGCTCTTGTATCAACACTAATGCCTGTAACATTACTGCAAGCAGAAAATGAACCAAGTTTTGGACGCATTTTGTACAGAGGATCCTCCAATGCACACTTCAACATTGTCATGTTGATCAAACCATCTTTAGTTGCATTTATTTCCACCACCTGCACATGTAACGATTTATTTACATTATAAGTACTAAAGATATTTTGAAGATTTTACTCAATTTTTTATTTAATCAATTAACCAAAGAAAAGGATCTAACTCCAAGGAAAAATACCATGTCCACCTGTAACTTAGCTTTATATATTTAAAAAAAACCATTAAAATAGTTTAAAAGTTCACAAATTTCAGCGAAGCTTAAACTAGGAGAAGGATATATCCGAATCCAGAAATCTCTCTATGGGATATCAAAGCAACAGTAATCCTACCAAAATGAAAGCAGAGAAACTGGATGGAGCATAAAATTGACTATGGCTTTGGTCATTTGTTTCCCCCTATTATGGATAGAAAGAATATGAATTGTTCAGTCATCTCATCAATACTTTTGTCTCTACTCTTTTTCCTAAAATTTGACCTCAGCTCCTACGGGTTCCACTTGTTTTCATGGTTGTCTAAGCACTCAGGCCCAACCTAATCTTAAAAAATACATCTCTGTTTTCTCTCAAATAATATTTTAAAGTACTTAAAACTAAAACTTTTCTTAAACATTGGTCATCATGTTATTTGGTTCCCAAACCTAGTTTTTCTTGAGATATGGTTAAGAGGGACATTCCTAAGCTCTTGCGCCTTTTGTTAAAAAAATGCCTAAGTTCTTGCTAAAACCAAGTCTGGCTAGAATAATTTAAAATAAAGTTTTGATTTTAACAGAAAGAATAATTATTTATCATGATTTTTCTTGTATGGACTCTCTAGAATATTTTATTGTTTGAGAGGAGCATATCAACAGGAGCAAACATTGGGGGGAGCTCGAGGAAGAAGAGGAATAGGGGAAGAAATGTACGAAGAAGAGTTTTGTTACACACATCTCCCTGTATTTCTTCTACTAAATTTGTTACTTAACCAAACAGACATCAAGCCATTATTCCCTTTGAATTCTCTGAGGGCATAAGGAAAGGATATTAACCAACATTAAAGAATAGCATTCTCATAAATTTGTATCAGCTTTGGAACTAGGAATTATATTCACAGTTTATTCATGGCTAATGCACATAAATTTAGCCTTTATATAAGTAATTAAATTATATATAAAATGTTTGAATTCATGTTGTGAAAAATCAAGAATAAAAATAGTAAGATTCAAATTATAAATTTTATTAGAATAATGTTAAACTAGTGAATGAATACAAATTACCGAAGAATTTTAATAGTAGGAATGGAGATTCAAGTGAGCTATTGAAACTTTTCCATATCCCAGTTGGATTCGACAATTTAGAAGAAGGCGTTTTTGCTAGAGAATAATCTAATTAGACTGACATATATAATAAAACTTTATAGCCTATATTGGTAGACTAACTTTTATTGAGGTGGTTTAACTATCACTGTTGACTTTTTGGATGATATTGAATATTGTGTTGTTATAATAATTCTTTGGAAGGTCTCCAGGGATATTCTTTTAGAAACGTAGCAATCAAGAGATGCAAAGAGATGACAACCTCTAGAGTGGGTAAAGTTATATTAGGGATGTGTATCATGTTAGAATAAGACCTAAGGAAGATTATTTTAGCAAAATAATTGTGAAGAGTTTAAATCCCTTTTTATTTATATGAACAATATATGTTATATTAATATATGAGAATAATTTTATGTGTTTTGTGTTGAAAATATTATGTATATATTTGTTTAGTTTTTTTTATATTTTGATTTATAATGAGTTTGGAAATTATTAAAAATATCAATATCTATTTTAATAGTAGAGTTTAAAAGGTATTTTGATTCTATTTTTTACTTATTTATATATCTTTGTATTTGTGATAAAAACACGGTAAATAGTTAAATCTTATAAATAAATCTTTAGTCATCTTAATCCAAGCACTGCACTCTTATGACGAATCAAATGGGATGCATTTAAGAATGATTTTTAGGTACTCCCTGAAGTGTCTGCCTCTAGTGGTGTAAATATAATCATAACCAACTATTAAAAAATAATTGTCAAGGATGAGAGATTAAAGCCTTTGTTGATGAAATGAAGATTTAGGAGAATGCCATGGGAAAATAAAAATCAACTTTAAAAAATTGAAACATAAATCATGCCGAATCTCCTCCTGAATTTGTAAAGATTTTTCTCCAAACCATTGAAAAAAGGGTTTATAATATTTGTTCATAGTGTACTTATTGAATTTTACACATGTAAATCCTTATTTGTCCCATCCTTTGTTACTATTTTGTATTTTTAAAAGATATGAATTTCAATTGTTTTAAACTTAGAGACAATTTATTTATTTATTTACAAAATTTCATAATAAATCAAAAAATTAAAAATAATATAGATAATAAGATTAACAAATTAAATATTGATATCCCTTCAAATATTTTTTTCAACTCATATGCACTTAATAAATACTCAAATAACAAACTATAGCCAATGGACATGAAGATACTAAAGTATCTTAATAAACAAAACAAATATTGTTTACTGAGTTTCCAAAATATATCTCCTACTTCAATTTGAGCATCATAAGAAAACTTACATCTACCAGATATAATAGTTTTTTAATTAAAAAAGATCTAATTAACTCATAAATTAACATTTCATTAACTTCAATTACTCAATATTATTTTATAATAATAAGAACACTATAAATTTAATAATATAAATTATAATTTTGAATCTAAAATACAATGCGAACTAATCATATCTTATTCTTTAACATATACCACTTTTGATATTAATTTGCAATAAAAAAATGAAATTATACTAATTTATTAACTTGATATTAATTTATTTTCTCAAACTCTTATGTCATATATATCAAAAGTTTGAAAAAACATGTAATTTAAATTCTAGACATTAAAACAATTTTTTTTTATCATATTATTATAAAAGATAGAGGAGTACTTGTGCAAGGCTTTGACGCCATGAGAGCAAATTGGAATGATGTTCGTAAGGTCCCACAAACACAACCCAATTTTCATTAGGTGTTAATCCTCTTCGAAGTCGTGCTTTCATAATGAATGGGACTGCAATTCCCATCATTTCTTGGAGTCGTTTGATGGCAGCAGTTGTTCCAGAGCCACAAAAAAGAAGAACATCCTCCACACTGCCTCCCATACATTGCTTAATGTATTTTGCTGCTTCATGTACCATTTTACTTGTACGATGTCCGACAAAACTGTCATCTGTGTGAGTGTTTCCTAAAAGAATCATATATAACAATCATTACTGCTATTATTTAGAAGGAATCAAGCCACAAAATATTAGAAAGAGAACACTTACACATGTTATGTGGTAATTGTGTATATAGTTTATTTCAATTGTGTATATTAGATTTTTAAAAATATGGAGTAGCACACATAAAAATAAAAATGGAAAGCACAAATTTATGTGGTTTTTTTCTTGACAGGGGGGGTAGACCCTTTGATAGTAACAAAAGAATTATTAAATGGTATATTTTGTCTTAAGATTATATAAGTCAATATTGTATATAACATAACATATACTTAAGCCACGAGTAAATAAGTCATGTCTACATAGTATGAAGCCTTTTATATAAATCGCATTACAGTATGTGTCTATATGTATGAAATATGCAACAGACGCCAAAACGACTCAATTCAGTGGACAAAATGTATTTTATTCCTTACAACTTTACAGTTTTAAAACATAATTATTATAAATATTTAAGATTCAAAAGTAAACCTGGTGCAACATACCATAGTATGGAAGAACATTTTCCAGGATGTAATTCTCGATATTGTAAAGACATCTTCCCGAAGCTGTGTGGTCTGCATAGGTTAAACGCCGTCTGCCAAATGCCGTTTGTATTTCTGCATCGTTTCCCACGATTTGTGAACGGAGCCACGCACATTTGTCTTGAACGCCTTCGTTTTCATTGCAGGCGAGAAGGGCGTTACAAATTTTTCATGGATTCCTTAGTAGAACTGTCACTGATCTCTTGCTGCAGGCTCATGGGCTGAATTGAAGTCATGGTTGCTTTCGCTGATAAAAAAAAAAATACCAACCTTGAGAACAGTGGAGAAGGCTCTTGAATGACGTCTATAATATTTGGGCTCATATATAGATACTACACTCAGACACTGTAGTGAATATTTGTCATATTCACATAGACGACTTCGAATATTTTATTAAAACCCTCTGTAGACCTTGTCAACAATACAATGCCGTCCTGGAGTGGACGGTTGACTTGATGTTTAATGCCGATGAGCTATTGTATGTAGGAGTCTTAGTCAGTCGAGTCTTCTAATTGGCCTAGGTACCTATAAGACTTGGCAATTACATTGAAGATTTTGAATTGACCAGGGAATTCGCTTTCACCATTACATCTTACTGGCAGACTGGCAACAAAATTTCACATTCAAAATCCTACATTCTTTGAACGTGGGATTTTGTTACATTTTTGAACTTGAGAATTTGTGGAAGTAAGGACAAGACGGGTGGACAAGAAGCGAGATTTTGTTAATGCCTCGTAAGGACAAGACGGGTGATTTATTTGTTATGAACACAGGTTTCGCAGGTCTGCCCAAGTGCAGTAAGAAAAGTCCGTTTTGCCATTATTCCATGTAAAGAAAGTCAAGTTTGATGGAAGTTTCAAGGATGAGTGGAGAAGGGGATGCGGTAATTCAAAAAATGTTTATTGAGATTTTTGTATATGTGTCTCGAATGTGTATATTCATCTTCAAAACTACTACTAATAAACAGTATTTTATATTTGCAAATCGTCGAGTTCTACTCTAAGAGGGTAGGGTAGGGTAGGGTATATACCTTGCATCCTTACTGTGAACTTACAAAGAAATATACAGGGGTACACACTCTAGTCCTTAAGGATCTTAGTTTGTGATTTTAATTTCTACAATACGAGATCATCACATCAAACTCATAATAAAATAAGTTCATAATGCAAGATAGTCTAAAATGTTCGCAGTACAAGATAGTCTCGATTGTATGTATTATATTAACAGTCACCCAATTTACAAGAAAGTTGTTTACATGGTGGATTTGTACCACCAACATTATTGCTGATCGTAATAATATTTATTTATAGAGCTATGTTTTTTAAAAATTTCTTTTTATATATGGATAATTTCTTCCTTGCCAAACAGTATCTTCATGGAAGTATATAATAATATATAACTTCAATATAGACAATCCTTGTGTCAATAGAGATGATGCCATGTACCAGAACCAGCCCTCCCTCCAACATAATGGTTGATTGGATTTAATTCTAAACTCTAAAATCTCCATATTTATCAGAAAATACTTATATCATTTTTTACAATAGAGAATGATTTTTGTGGGATGGATGTGCTCTACGAGTGCTGCGGATTATCGTGAGATGAAAAGTATAAAAACCCTTGCAAGTGATAATAAGTGAACCTTATAACCTTCATACATCAACCAAGTGGTGAAGTGTTTGAGTTATTTGATAGCTTGTGCCTTCTTGCTGGAGGAAGGATGATGTGGATCCCACTGCAAAAGGTCAAAATGCCTCCAAAACACATACACACAATTTACAAAAACTCCAAAAGATTCAAAATAGTTTCCTTATCATTCCTAAAACCACACTAACCTTGTACAATATTACAATCTACCTTTTATTTCCCATTATCTCTAAGAAAAAGCCTAAAACACAATAACCCTAAATAGTAAAACACCTCGGATGGGCCCCAAATTTTGCATACAAAATATGCCTTCATAAATGAAGGCTTACGCCAAATCTTGGCTTATTCCATAAAGCGGAGAAAAAAATATTAAAACTCTAAGTTCTAGACAAAACCCAAAAAAAGGTTCCGAACCAATTTTAGACCACTAGAAGAAGGAATTTGGCCTCGAAAATATGTTGAAATGGCACCGAACATGGATGAAAAAGTGGGTCATGGCATTTTACTAATCAAGATCTAATCCCCTGGAAAATTCCAAGATGATCTCGTGGTTGGATCAAAAGTTATGGTCTCCGGAAGTTATGCTCCTGCTTCATTCTCCCTTGGTTGAAAAGAATTATGCTCCCGCGAATTCAGTTGATGGAATTCATCCAATTTTCCATTGTCAATCTTCTTCAACTCCCACTCAAGAATCCAAGTATTTTCTTCTTGCTGCAAACCTTCCCATTGTATCAAATATCTATCGTAGCTCTCATGCCTAGTAGCGACTGTCTTTTGTCCAAGACACACATTACCCTATCATTTTTATTCTTTGGCATCTGCTGCTCCCAGTTTACTTCTTCCTCCTCTTCAACATTTTCATCATGACCTTATAGGCATTATGAATCATTTTCTTTAGAATCCTACATGGCCCAATATTCTTATAATTTAGTTTATTATATGTCCTATTTGGAAACCTCTCCTTTCAAAGATGAACCATCACCATATCCCCTTCTTCAAATGAATTTACTCTCCTATCTGCATCTGCAGCCATTTTATATTTTACATTACTATCTTTCAGTTTCTCCCTCACTTCTTCCTACAATTGTAGCATGTGTTCTGCAAATGTTTATACATCATCACTGGTTTTATCTTCACCAAGCAGCACAATAAGATCTAGCACTCCCTTGGGGTTCCTACCATAGAAAATCTAGAAAGGAGACCTCCCTATTGACCTGTTTACTAATTTGTTATAAGAAAACTTAGCATGTGGCAAAGCCAAATCCCATTGTTTAAACTTTTCTCCAACTATGCATCGTAGAAGATTTCCCAGGTGTAGACACCTATAATTTAGCTCGAGCAATTTAAATACTTAAATTGCGCTAATTATCCCCTTTCCCGCAAATTGACGACATATCGTCAATATGGCACATTTTCTCTTCTATTGTCTGGTTAATTAATAGATCCCCTCAATCCCCATGGGTCACTAAAGGACAAATTAAACTCTCCTAAGGTTGACTCAACCCTCCCTAAACCTTACTTATCCACAACTAACCCAACCTCTCTATTATCCCACATGTAAAGGCATGTAGAGATTATTTTATCCATTGGGCTATATAAGGAGCCCTCCTCCTACCTTTCTACTTACACCTAAATGAGCATAGAGCCTAAGCTATAGCCATTTTCACCATCTTAGAGTATTCTTCATTGGAAGAACTAACTATCTTCATTTATTGCATTGATCCATCCAAGTTTTGAAGTCATATGAAGATATGCCAAATGGTCTTGAAGCCATGGATTGACAAGACTCCATTCTTGAAAACCTTGGGATTCAAACATACAATCAAACATTTGATTGCTAAGGATATAAATAGGTTCATTTCATTTGATTAACATTCAATAGAGATAGAGATTAATGGATTAACATGTTAGTTTGAATATTTATTCATGTTCTAATACAAGGATCTTGGTAGATTAGTCTTGTTTAAGATCTAAGCATGATGGTGCATTGATTTTGATTTAGCTTTGTTTTAGGACTACTAGGTGTTAGTTCTAATTCTTTTGCATGTTTGAAAATTTTCTCCAGATACGATGATATTCTGATTCAGACACTCAATGATTCCTGAATGTCCAGTCCTGCCACAGACCCAAGTAGTCCTCAATCTTAAGATACAGGGAGACATCATTATTGAGACAAATTAGGCACTTTCAAGGAAGAAGAGGTTCTTGTGAATATATAGTTGTAACACATTTAAAACTCCTACAAATGTCATTAACCAATCGTAAAGGCCCCTAAAATCTTGAAGGTTGAATGCTTAAATCCTTAAAAATTCATATGTACTGACCAAATTAGAATTTGAAAAACTATCTTCTAAACCATGACAAATGGAGCTGTGAGACTAGTTCCATAAGGTGTAAAGTGACCCTAACATCTTGTATTTACTAAAATAAATTTAAATTATAAAAAATAATAAAATATAAATAATAATAAAAGAAAAATTTATACTTATAAGTTTAAACATTTATTTTAGTCAATAGAAGCATGCCACAAACACACATATTACATAACACATTGAAACACGAGCGCATTATAACACGCTCACATTATGGCTCGGACTTACCAAACCATAATACACTTGTGTTATAGTGTGACCATGATTTTCTCTGTCGCGCTATAACACATCCGAGCCATAACGCGAGCGCGTTATGGCCAAAATGACCAAAAAATGGATTTGTGTCCATTTTTTTGCCCCCATCTTTGTGCACTTGCCCCACACTCAAAAATGACAAATGTAGTCATTTTTACACCCACCAAAGGACAAGGGAATCCCATGCACACCGGCCTATCACCTAGCGGGCACTGGGCACTCACTCGAGGCATGTGCAGGCGCTGAGTCTTTCTTTTATGTGAGTTAAGTGGGAAACATCATCTATGATAGGAGCTTAAAAAGAGTGAGTGGGAATGAGACATGCATTTATCATAGAACTCATGCTAGATAAATGCACTCATGATAGACCGAATGGTACTCAACAAATTATAGAGAGGAACCAAAACAGAAAGGAGATGCATAAGGATTTATATTCATTCCATAAACATTCATGAATCACAACTATAAGCTATAAACATGGATAAGAAACATTAATAACCATCTTCATCAAGGCTGGTAACCTCATTATATTCACTGGATTCATTACAGACTACCACAACTATGTAGACCGAATTCATACATCATAGCTAGATTCATACCCATCAGTTCTCAAGAGAAGATTTATAATCCCAACCCCTTATTACATCCTTTTCCTATAGATTCCTACTCAGCTTATGGATTTCTCACAATATCCCTGCATGGCTTCACCTTCTTCTGCTTCCCTCTTCCTCCCCTCACACCACTTTTTTCCTATGATAGGTGCTTGCATTTATATCCCTTCTCAATATCATCAATCCTTTGTGGGAGTCGTAGATCTATTGCCAAGTGTCCAAGGTGGTCCTTCATGGGAGCATGCTTCTTCAGGCCTAAGCTCTCCACTCTTTCCAATGATGGTCTTCTAGAAACTTCCATTGTAGGGTATATTCATTCTTAGGCCAACCTGTTGCCAGACTGATACCTTTCCATTCCGCATGCACAGTCGGGTCATACTTTTCTCGTGTTCTTCATGATGTGTCAAATATGGCTAAGTCTTGAAGCCTTTGTTATTTCTTGCACGCGCACCACTTGCTCTGTTAAGCCCTACTAGAACCCTGTACTACACGCTTTCACCTTGCACACCCTTTCTTGACTAGGTCTTGTGCGCCCACACGCCTTCGTGTACTTGGCCAATATTTTACGGGCCCAACATCACCCCACACTATGCCTGTTCTCCGCCCACGGGAACATACCCTCAAAGAATAAATAAAGAGAGAGAAGAATGATGAAATTGAAGAATATGGGAAGAATGAAATAATAGGGGAAACTTCGGCTACCACTACAAGAGGAGAGGGAAGTTCTTCCCTAAGTCTGCTTCCAATTCATCCCAAGTATCTAATTCATTCTGTGCTTGTTGAAAAAGGTTGCCAACCAGGGTGCTCACTTCATCAAAACCTAGCTCCTCTCCCTTGGTACTCATAGTTTTGACAGCCTCGTCTAACTTTCTGCCCATTTCCTCAAGCACATCCATCTAACAAGTGATTTGTATATATAATTATTTAAGCTAGTTTTTAATTGAGCTTGACAAGCTCTCAATAGCCTCTGATTTCTTCTCCACTTCGGCCAGAATTTTATCCCTCTTAGCCCTATTCCCCTTGTTCTTTTCCTAAAATTATTTTAGCTCTGCCTCCTAAGGGGCGATTAGGATACTTTCCACCCTATCTCTATCTGCACATTTTTCATAGACAACCTTTGCTACCAATGCGGCGACCTTTACATTGGAAAGGATCTTGTTGTATTGACAAAAAATTTCCACCACCTTCATTTTTTCCTCCTTTGTTTGGCACACTAACGCCGCTTCTGTAGATTCCAGTGCCAAAGGTTACCTCTCTATGGTGAGGACATGAGTTAGATCTTCTAGGTATTGCAGGCTTGATTCATATTTCTGGGTGGGTGGAGTCAATTTGGGATGCTTCAAGCAAATAGCACTTGTGATCATCTCCACCTTCTTGGATACCTCGCGTACCCTTACCTTTTCTTTATTTAACTCCCGCCTTAGTTGAGTGCTAACTAATTCTTCATGTTTTAACTCCTTAGTTCTTTCCAGGAGCTCTTCATCCTTCTTCACCAGCTCTGCCTCTAGAAACTTTACTCTTTCATTCCTCCCAAAGAGTTTGGCTTCAATTTTGATCGAGACTTTGTTCAGCGCATTGCAGACTTGCTCGTCAGATAGCTGTTGAGTGTTCACTAGGAGGTTGGTTTGTTTAGACTCTAGCACTTCCATCAAAGCCCCTTGGATCACTTCAAACTCTGGCTCAACGATGTGGGATTCAAATGCCCATGAAATAATTTTCCTTTTCTGTGGGTATGCACCTTCCTCATCAAAAGATGTCATGGCTAGGATTTTCTCTGTTGGAATGGTGCTTTGGAAACGGGCATGCAAAACCTTGTTTGGATCATCAACGTAGTCCATTCTTGGTCTTTGGATCTCATTGCACCTTCCTCTTATGCGTGTGCCCTTAGGAATACATACCATCAAACTGGGGCCTCCTCCTATGTTGCCTTGATATTTTCCCACACTTTCTTCCATATCTTCATTCATTACTAAATCACCGTTGGGCTCCAACTCTTGTTCTACTAAGGCTTCAATGATTTTCGCCGCTTCTTTTTCTACCGCCTCATTTATCTACTCCTACGTGAGGCTTGGAGTCTGATTTTTTGTACTCACTTCTTCACTTCCTCCTTTATCTTGGGCACCTTCCTCCTCCTGGCTACCCTTCCTCCACATGAAGAGAAACTCATATTCCTCTTCTCTGCCCTCTTCCTCTAAATCATGCACATCAAACATTGGTGGTTCCTGGGCTCCTTCGGGTTCATCTTATTTTTCATCATCCCTCTCACCTTTGTAGGCCTCCAAGTCCTCTGTGTCCTCCAAATCAACCTCCTCTATCACCTTCTATTTCTTCGTAAATGGGGATTCTAGTATAGGAGATTTTGTTCTTTCTTCTTCCTTCTCTGGTGATATCTCCTTTATGATAGGATTTTGTTGTTCTGGTGCCTCCTCTCTAACTGGGGATCTCTTCTTTCACGTGTAAGTACTAGTTCTAGTTCTTGTCCCTGGGGCACCCACTTGTGGTGCACTTTAGACACTTGGTGCCTTCTTCCTTTGCACCTCTTCTTTTCCTTTCTTTACTGGTGCGGGCTTCTTTCTCCCCATGGGGTCTTCAGGGATGGAGACATCAAATTCTAGGTATGCGACCTTCTCAAATTTTGGTCTTATACGTAGATATACCCTTGCCATGGTCTCTCTTGCTATAGGAAAAGTCAGGGGCTTTGTCATCTAAACTTCATGGGAGACATACCTCTCCACGTACGCACCCTTCTTAGGGTAAACGAGCTTTCTATGCAGATCCTTGTGGTCTTGATCTACCTCACTAAGGTCAAACCTTAGTCTTTTGGCTTCTTTAAACCTATTTACCCTTGCTTGGAATATTGAGCGGTTGAAGGAGAAGGGAAGCTTGCACTAGGGGCCCATGTTTTCATCTGTCAATTTAAATATGCAAATATAGAAATGGTGGTACATAAAAAATTTAGATTCTCTGTCAACGAGCGTTGAAAAATACTCTAGGATCCTCCACTCCTCCCCAAATGCATCCCTTAAGAGCTTATACCAGTTTTCCAGGCGGTGCCTTGTGAGAAGCTGTCATGCTATCATAAGGGTACTTTGTGTTATACTATAAAATTGACGAGGGCAATTTTACAGGTAACAATACCAATTTTTTGTCCTGGTCGCTCGTCAGGGACCCCTCTGCGTTGGGAACGTTATAAAATTCCTTTACGGGAAATCTAGTTCTCTGAACTTAGTCATTTTGGTCCTTTTTTGGTTGGGTGCACCTTTTGTATGTGTAACACAAACTAAATTGACACTCACTTCATTTCCTTTGGTGCACCCTTTGATGTGTTGACACATCAATTGTTGTGCCTTCCCGTGATGCACCTTTCTTGCATGTGCCAAGGCGCATGCACCTTCATGTTAACAACTAAATTGTTGCGCCATGTTTTGGTGCACCAACGGGAGCAAGGAATGAATTCTTAACATTCATAAATTTTTGCCCAAGGAAAAAATATTTCCATGTTGACACGCATTTATCCGTGCTAAAGGGCACAAAGTTTTACGTGTCAACACATGTTTTGGTGTGCCTCTTGAAAAAAGTGGTTGGCACATTTATTACACCTTCACCTATATATAGGCGCACCCACCCTGTCACTTTCACAATTGAAAACACGTGATAACTTTATTCCTCTACACTTTTTCAGCACGCCCATCCTCCTCATATCACGTTCGTGGACCCCGTTTCATCTCTCACATTCTATATATTCTAGGTAGGTGGTTCTTACTCCTCTTGTTTTTTGTTTTGATTGTTTGTGTGGTAGGATACAATGGATCTATGAAACCATGAAACCCCCCTGTTGTTCTTGCAAATCTTTCTTCATAATCTATTTCCATCCCCTTTTCTAGATCTACTGGCCAAGAGGGCTCTACCTTGAAAAAAAATCCAAACCTCTTTGATATGCCCCCTTCACCACTTGAATCAATACGAAATGTAGCCTAGAGGATCAAAAATCTATCAGAGGGAAAGAGAACTTGAAAAATTGTTTCCAGGCTGCATTTTCCCCTTGGCATAATCACCACCCTTGCAACAGGAAACAAAGTCACACCAAGAAGGTGCACCGACTTTGATTAGAACACATAAGCTCCTTGTGCCATGTATAAACCAAGTAAAATCCTAAATCTAGTGCAGGTGCATCCCCGCTTACAATAACTATATGCATGAAAGCTTCCCCTGCGCCGTGCCAAAGTCCCCTTTTGTGCACCTAAATTTAGTGCTACATGTAATAAACCTACGCCCTTTGGCGCACCAAACTTCCATGTTGCATGTCAAATACTTACACCATAGGCACACCCTGCCCCTATGCAACACACGAATTATTTGCACCTAGTATAAAAAATACATAAACGGCGCAGGTGCATCCCTACTTATAATAACAATAATGTCATATGAAAAATCCTTGCGCCATTCTAATAACTCTGTAACCTACAGTGTTCCTGCACCCTGTGCCTTGAGGACTTAAAATTGCTAACTCCACATTCTATTCTATAGTGCTTTAATGGAAGATCTGACAGCTAATATGGCTCTTTGGCGTTGGACTTATCTTCTTCTTCTTCCAGATCATCAACTGAACTCAGATCCATATATGTCTACATCAAGCAAGAATCCAACCATGTCAAAGGGTAAGGCTAAGCTTACAGAAGAAGAGATGAAGTATAAATACCAGAGGGAGAGAATGCTTGAGTCCTAGGAAGAATGTGACCTGGACATAAGAGACTCCGAACTTGGTCACATCGACATGGAGGATTTTTGGGCCAGAACCAATAGAGTCACAGGAAGTCCATGGATGGACAAGCTGGTAGGTAGCAGACTGCATTTTGCTGGGGGGGTTCCTGTTAGTGTAGTAAACAATGAATTTATGATGGTAGTGGCTTGTTGTTACAAAAAAACACAAGGTGTGTCGAAAATGAAAAGGGAGAGGTCATAATAAACCTCACTTCCCGGCACTTCGAAATCATGCTAGGCATCCCTCACCACCGATACTTTGTGGCTCTAAGCCAAGAGGACTGCACAAAGGCATGGGAGGACAATGAAGACAAGTGCATGTAGCTGATGAATGAACTGTACTTGAAAAATAAGAAGGTAATAACCAGATGGCGACAGGTTATTCACCGCAGTGACTTCTCTGAAGAATTGAGTGACACCATCACATTCCTAAGTAGAGTTTTTGGGCTTTCTGACGACCATTACTTTCACAAATGGATGCTCAGGTACCTTGAAACTATGAACAAGAATGTGTCAGATCAATGCTTTGAGTGGGAAGAGATCATAAGCAGCACCATATCTGAGCAGCTCCAACAACTTGCCATAGTGGGGATATTCTACATGAACTCCTACGTATTCTATGTTGCAGCCTCAGAGAGGGATTATCTGGCACTGAGACAATGTGGAGTTTGGCCCTAGGTAAAAATATATGAGTACTACTCGGAGTTGAACATGGAGAACATCATCCCGCAGTTTACTAAGATCAACGATGCTTTCTTCTATGGCATCGTCTACCTTTTGAGGCCAAATATTACTCATGGTCAGACCACCAAGAGCATAGTCACAACGAAAGAGAAGTGGGAAGCCACTATTTACTCAATTCCCCACCTTCACCTATCTCAGAGAAACCAAATTCTTGGGGGAGCCCACCAAATTGCCAAGATATGCCGGCCCCAAGTTGATCTCTGTTAGAGCTGTCCAGACAGTTCATAACCTACCATGAGAAATGTTTGAAGAGAAAGAAGGGTGGAACTCCTTTCCCCCTTACAGTGGGCAGATACACCTGTGTTTCTCGCCACAAAGCCTAGGAAATGTTTAAAGAGATAGAACTACTCAATCTAAAGAACAAACTTCCCGAGCGAGGCCTACTTTTGATCCAAGGAATTACCTTCCCAAGGCAAAACTCGATCCAATCCACATTCCACAAATCGAGGACATCTATATCAACCTGTATCATGAGTTCAAACTTAGAAGGAAGGACCACTCTTGCTTATCCTTGGTAGAGATTGTTCAATACGACATGGCCATTGTTCCAAAGGGTTATCAAACTACTGATCAAGAAGTTGATCAGGTATATCTAGACACAAATGGGGATAACTAGCCATTTGCTGTAATTGATAGAACAAAAGTGCCCTAGACCATTGAAGAAAGGGTCAAAGAGACATTACAGAGGACAAAACACTGGTGCAGAATGAATGGTCTTATCTACCTCGGGGTAGATTTCACTACATCCCCATTGGGAAATGCACTTGTCAGGCCTAAGCATCTACTAAAGGTCAAAGGCAAGGATAAAGAGGGCGAATCAAGCTCTACTAAAGAAGGAACTCCTGAAAGCCCTCCTTCCGCTCCACAAGAATAGATTGTAAGTCTGGTATCCCCAGAGAAAGAAGCAGCAAAAGGTGTTCCGATGGGCACATCCACTCAGGATGTCGCCACTGCTACAACTGCTGAGGTCCTTTCTATCCCTTCTCCCTCTCCTCCTTCTCCTCCTCACGTGACCCAAACGAACATTCCTTTGGTCATATCCTCTCCCCCATCTTCTAATGTTCCCCCTTCCTCGTCATCCATCTTCTCTTCTCTCCCGGAGCTATCCCCCACCATTTCTTCTCTCATCTCTCAGATCCCTTCCATTCCCATGTCTGCCTCCCCTGTAGTATCCCTTCCTCCCGTGAGCACTTTCTCGGCCTCCCTCTCGATGCCACCACCAAGTGTCTCTACCCATTTCCCCTCATCCACTACAGCTCCCCCCTCTTCTACCTCTGGTCCCGTTCCCTTAAGTCCAGCGTGGATCTCCCAGCATCTGAGCCAGTAAAAGAGGAAAGTCCCTATCACACCGATGGACTTCTCCGTCATCCCAGCAAAGGGGGCCAAGAAGAAAAAGCCTATAACCCACTTCTCTTAGAGTGCATCGAGAGAAAGAGAAATGGAGATCACATATCCTGATCCTTCAAAGGGAAAAAAGGATCTGTCTCCGACAGATTATACAGTGACCCAAGTCACAATGGGGACGTCTTCTGAAAGTCTTCAAGGAGAGGCCCTATATGCGGTGGATGCCCTTTGCAAGAAACTTCAAGAAGCAAAGGAGGAGAAGAGGTTACTTAAAGAACAAAACAAACATCTTCTCCATGCCATGTAGAAAATGGGTAGTGCACCTCCTACAACTGCCACTAAAACTCCTGAGATCCTGAGCCAGGACAAGATAAATGAGTACGTCAAAATTGGTGAACAAGGTATGGCAGTTTTCGCCTAGAGGGATCAAATCCTCAAAGACAGCGAGGAGGTAATAGTCAAGTTCACCAAATTATATCAGAATATCATTCGAGCGAACAAAGAACTCTAGGCGATCGCAGGACCTATCTCTGAAGAGTTGGATCATGTAAGGTTGCAACACAAAACATTCCCAGAAAATGCTCAACTACTCAGTCAACAATCTGGTGAAATTCGGCATTTTCAATCACCCCAGGGTACCCAGCAAGATCCTTGCTGTGTTGGATTACCGGGTTGACCAGATGGAGTTCGTCCTGGAAAATATTGATAAAGTCAAGGAGGAAGCCCTGGATGCAATGCATCAAATGGAGCAAATTGTTCTGAGAATTTCTCCAGGCTTGCTTACTCCTTCTTTCACCTTGAGGAAGGCAGACAAAACTATCTGGATCTTTAAAGAGATCGTCTCGCAAGGGTTAGGGCCAGAAGCCACTTTCGACACCAAATGTATCAACAACCTTCTGGCTTGATGTGATTTTGTGGGTTTCCTGATGGAGGCAGGAAACGAATATTTCAAACTCCCTAAAAAACTCAGGGATGAGCTGGAGACTTGTGAGGTCTTCGGTGATCATACGAAGGGTCCTGCCCAAGATCAACTTCAGCCCATGATCAGTAAATTCATGGAATATCAGACTCAGTTCCACATCACCTCTCCTGAACAACAACAGAAGCAAGATACCCCCTTCCAGCCGTGAGACGACGATGAATAGATTTCTTCCTCTTGGCTTCCTTTTTGTAAATATCTAAGAGTATGTTGGTACAAAGGATGACCTCATCCATGTTGCACCATGGGATGTTGTCATCCACCAAGTTGTCCAAAGTCAACATTGACTTTTAGATATTTTGTAATTTTTGTAATTAGTTGTTGGTTTCCTTTTGCTCTCTCTCTTCTCTTTCTTCTATATATACTTGGATACTTGTCGTATGCCAAGGCAGTGGATACTTTTTAGATGAAAAATAGAAGTTAGAAGAAAATAGTTTGAGCTTTTGTAACAGAAGAAGACATTAATACGAATATTAAGACTTTGTGCTGAATATGTGTGTTATGAGCGTTTAATCTTTCTTATGTCAGATTTATGCATTTATTCTGTTGAATATATCTCTACTTTTTTGTCATTTATTCATCAGTATTGCTTTGTTTTTCTATGCAAGTAGGTTCGGCTCCGTTTACTACCATCCCAAAACATAGACCCTCTGACCTTTCTGCTTTGGAAGGCATTTCTTTTCTCCCTTCAAATCTATTCTATCTCCCCACCTTGTTTCTTTCCCTTCTTTTCGCAGTTGGAAATACCTCTACTGAGATGAGATCCCAACCCCTGAAGGCAGAATATTGTGAGACTTGCACAGATTCCTGCTGGTAGAATAGCAATAAACCAGTTTCGCTTTACTGACTCAAAGAGGGGCTATGCCCTGCACACTGTTGGCTCGTCTATCCATAGATCTGTCCACCTGACAGATTTTTGGACCAACATTTTTTGGTGACTCTACTGGGGATCGAACAGATCTACTAGATCTATGGTAGTGGCATGTTGGAAAATCAGTAAAAATCAGAAAAATCACTACCTGTTTGCAAACTTTAACTTTTGTTCAAAATCCAATTTTTTTTGCAAAAGTCATCCAAACTGAAAATTTTCTTCAGGGATCCATAGATCGGGACTAGTTAGAGATCTTTAGTTCGCTGAGTTTTTAACAAAAGCCTGTATTTTTCCGTAGATCTAAGTTCTTGACTGTTTTGTAAAATTTCAAACCCTTGCCAAAAGTCAACTCTAAAATCTGAAAATCAGCCTACTAAGTTGGCCGTTATTTTATCCTTGTTAACATTTGTCATTAAACCACAATCGGTTTTCAAAAGAGGAATAAAATTTAATATTTAGAAAAGTACATGCTGCTGGTTTTTGTCAGAAAATTTTGAAAATCAGCAAGTACAACCAAAAAGAGTTTTTAGGATTTGCTCAAATTATTACAGATCTGGAAGGTACGCTGGCGGGTGAACCGTTCACTCGTAGCAGAAGAGCTCATGGAGTAATCGATCCTAATTTTGATCTACTTCAAAGGCATAACTTCAGTGTTACACCGGCACGCTTCTCATCACTAAGTTCAGCTATCCGATCATCCAGGAGTGTCTCACCTCCACAAAGGAAGCATCTCTCACAAGGAATATCCTCATCTCTTTGCAGTGCTTTGCTGCTTAGTGGAACTGTGCTTCCAACTCGCATCCTTTTTCCAGCTGTTTAAATGGCAGTGCCATGGGGAAATGCTATGGGCCCACTCACTTTGCCACACCCCGTTCATGCACTCCCTCATAGAAACTGGAAGAATTTTCCTAAATTTGAAGGTAGCGGGAACCAAAGCACGGATTCACACATATCCGCGTTCATCATGTCATGCAGTATCCTGGATGTGACCCATGAAGATGTGTCAGTCCGCCTTTTTCTGGAAAACTTGCAAGGGCCAGTAGCGGAATGGTTTCAGCATTTTCCGGCCGGATCTATTACTAGTTGGGCCACCTTGCAAACTGCATTCGAAGAAAGATATAAGCCTTCAGAGGACACGTTCGCGTTACTATCCAAGATCACTCACCTTAAGAAGGAGGTCAATGAAACCATGCACGATTTCATCACCCGTTTCAATTCACTGATCAACCAGGTTCCACCTACCATGCTACCAACACCAGAAAATAAGAAATGTTTCTTCGTGAACGCCATGAGCTCAAAAGTAAGTTTCTTAATCTTACAAGAACAGGTCACTACTTTGGTTCTCGCCCAAGCTACTACCATACGAATTGAAGATAACTTGCTAATATCTAGCGAATTAAAGCGAGAGCCATCCAAGCTAAAATTTTAAGCTCCTTCTCCTGCCACTTCATCTGATCCGGCATTCCAAAAGATGGCAAATAACTTGCTCGCATTAAAAAAGTAACTATCTCAGTCTTCTCCCGGCTCTTCAGTACCGGGATATCCCGCGGAGGAATTTTACTTCTAACCACATCTCACAAAGGCCGCGCCTACTTGCAGCTACTCCATGGTTGGTGCTCGAGGCCCCTCCGGTAAATGCTTTAGCGGAAATCGAAGAAGAGGAACAAAATTATGAAGAACCTTCATCGCCAGGTGAAGATGATCAAGATGTCGGTGAACCGATTGGCGACTCTACTATTGAGTATATGGAATTTGATGAGGAAGAATATGAATAAAGAAGAGGGTACCCAAGGATATGCAAGTGGATAGTCATATGTTGTTTTTACCCACTCGCAAGGAAAGGAAGCAGAAGTGGCCACCAATATGCAGAAAGAGAAGGCCGTGTCACACACGCCTCCAACCATCGCTAAACGAGGTAGTCCCCTTCCGTACTCAACCTGTTATTAAGTCTTTTTCAAAAATATCTTTTTCCTCTATCTCCCCTCTGAATCAGTCCTCACATATTCCTATCAAGACCGGTCATCCTACCCTACCATTGTGAAATGAGGGACTCATTCCTTCATCAAAGAAACCCTTGGCTGCATTTGACATAATTGATCACGCTAAAAAGACCAAGATCCAAATTTCTGAAGCCGAGTATCTTCAGTCAAATCCCGAGCAACTTGTAAGATTGACCGAATACATCCAAAGCCAAGCTGTTATAACTACTCAGGTTTCCCCAAAAGGAATCATTTCTACTCCTTCTGCATCTCGCTTAAATGTTGCCTCGACATCTGCGTCAGGCAAGATAGAACCTTTCTATCTCTCCCTCCTAATCAATGGCCACAAACTAAGCAACTGCATAATTGATTCCGGGGCTTCCGATAACGTCATGCCAGTAAAAAGTCACCCATGCCCTGGGCCTCACCCTTACCAAGCCTTTTGGAAAATGTTATTCCTTGGAAACCAAACAGGTTCTGCTGATCGGTCAAATTAAAGATGTGCAATTTGCATTTGCGGTGTTCCCAGAGAAAATAATAAAAATGACTGTCCTTGTTGCCGATATTCCGACAGCATACAGAATTCTATTAGGAAGGAGTTTTTGTAGTGACGTTGGTGGAGAGATTCATATGGACTGGTCTAAGGCTAGAATCCCCGTCAAAGGTATAATGCAAACGTTGGAGCCAAAATCACAAAAGAAGTACTTGGTTATTAACTCCGATGACCCCAAAGCCCAAATTCTCTTCGAATCATCAGGGATGGGAAACTATTTCTTGTCTACTGAGTCTGGAAAAATGGATGTCATCGTCCAAGCAGAGGATCTTAACAAGATCTGGACATTACAGTTTGATGGAAGTTGCGCGACTAGTGGGTGCGGCACTAGAGCCGTGCTAATATCTCCCGAGGAAGAGATTATCCCTCTCTCTTTCAAGTTGCAGTTTTTCAATACGAATAATACTGCTGAGTATGAATCTTTGTTACTTGGCATGCAAGCCACAAGGGAAAGAGGAATCAAGAATCTGAAAGTACAGGGTGATACAGAGCTGGTCGTAAATCAAGTTAAAAGGGTATACCAAGTAAAGAATGAAAGGCTCAGACATTACCGCAACACGTATGGGACAACATCGAGGAGTTTGATGCCTTTTCAATAAAATTCATTCTGAGAGCTCAGAATGACATGGCCGACTCGTTAGCCATCTCAGCATCCCTCATGCTCCCTCACCCAGGTTTGAAAATAGACACATATACCATTGAGGTGGTTTTCTGCCCAAGCATGCCGGACAATTCTCAGCACTGGCAGGTATTCAACGATGACAATCAACTCATTGCCTTTCTTGAAAAAGTAGAAAATTTTAGTGAGCTTCATTTTGAAGGATCCACTTCTGCATGCCGTGAGTCTATTACTGATCAGGATGGGGAATCCGAAGAAAGCGATGGCATATGTCAGCTCAAAGGAAATAAAATTCTGAAAGGTCTGGTTTCTCTAGAGCGGTTGTTTGACAAGAACGATCGTTTTGTCAAGAAGAAAAGGTGATATGATCCTAACTCTTCCCCAGAAACCGAACCGGTCAATCTAGGTTCGGTAGAACATCCGCAGTTTGTGAACATTGGAAAATGTTGCACACCCGAAGAGAAGCGGAAATTCATCAAATTGCTGAAGAAATACATGGATGTATTGGCATGGTCATATGCCGATCTAAATTATTTCAAGCCAAAAGACGTCCAGCATGACATCCCGTTGAAAGAAGATGTCAAACCCTTTCGCCAGAAGTAGAGACACTACAATCCTAAGATCTCAAGTATTATCCAGGCTGAAATTCAGAAAATACTAGACGCAAGGATCATTTTTCCTATCCATCACAGTACCTGGGTGGCAAACATTGTGCCAGTACACAAGAAGAATGGCGAGATATGCATATGCGTGGATTTTTGAAACTTGAATCAAGCCTCCTTGAAGGATAACTACCCCCTTCCCATAATGGATCAGGTCCTGCAAGCAGTAACTGGATCAGAAATAATGTCCATGCTTGATGGTTTTTCAGGCTACAATCAGATTGAAGTCTCACCCGAAGACCAATTCAAAACCACATTCACTACCCCTTGGGGTACATTCGCTTATAGCAGGATGCCTTTTGGTTTGACTAATGCCAGCGCCACTTTTCAACGGGCCATGGACTTTGCATTCAAAGGTATGATGGGAAAAGTCATCGTAGTCTACTTGGATGACTTAACTGTGTTCTCTAAATAGCGAAATGATCATTGCGATCATTTGGAGCAAGTATTGATTAGATGTCGGGAACATGGAATCTCCCTAAATCTAAAAAAGTATGTTTTCGGAGTCACAGAGGGAAAGTTGTTGGGACACATTGTAAGCAAGGAAGGGATGAAGATAGATGCTGAAAGGGTTAAGGCTATTCAGAGCCTTACTTTACCTACAAGCAAGACTGGCGTTCACTCTTTCTTCGGAAAGGTGAACTTTCTCAGGTGCTTTGTTCCTGACTTTGCTGAAAAGACTCGCCACATATCAAACATGATGAAAGGATCACCAACTTTCTGGTGGAGAGAAGAAGGAAAGAATTCATTCGAAGATATTAAAGCTTCCGTCGCTCACACACCAGTCCTGGTATGTCCCGATTTCTCCAAAGATTTTATCATGTATAGCTATGCGTCTGAGCATACTGTATCGGCCATCTTAATGTAAAAGAATTCTGAAGATGTTGAATCCCCGATTGCATTCATGAGCTCTCCTCTCAAGCCTCATGAATTAAATATGTCTCAGTTGGAAAAGCATGCCTTCGCCATGGTCAAAGCAGTCAAGAACTTCATGTATTACATTCTAAATTCTCACACAACGGTACTGGTCCCTGACACGGCAGTCAAGTCAATCCTAACTCAACAAGAGTTAGGGATTTTGCGAGGAAATTGGATTGCAAAAGTCCAGGAGTATGATCTAGATATAAAACCAACCAAGTTGGTAAGGGGCAAGGGCCTATATCAGCTCATGGCTGAAAACTGGGATTTAGAAGACCCTGAGGAAAAGGATGATTGCACCAAGGGAGCACGAAGCCAGTTGGAGAAAGTCTGATTCTCTACCCATGGTTCTATTTTTTTCCATAAATGACGAATGGTATTCTGATATCACTTTCTTTCTCACTTATGGTGAGTGTCCAGCTCATCTAACTTCAAAGGAGAAACATGCTATAAAGCTCAAAGTGGCCAGATATGTCATCTGGGATGACTATTTATACAAATGCGGAATAGATGGCATCTTCTTGCGATGTGTTGACAAGCCATAGCAGGTAAAGTTACTTGAGAGTTTTCATGATTCCGCCTATGGTGGTCATTTCTCCTCTTCCGTGATGGCACACAAGATCATTCGGGCCAAGTACTATTGGCCGACGTTGTTCCAAGATACAACCACCTAGGTAGAAAAGTGCAAGCTCTGCCAACAATTTGTCAGCAAGACAAAATTGGCTACTTTTCCCCTCAGGCTGGTCGTTATTGATGAACCATTCAAACAGTGGGGAATTGACTTTATCAAAGCACTCCATCCCCAATCGAGTGTCGGGCATAGTTATGTCCTGACAGCAACAGATTACTTCACCAAATGGGTGGAGGCCATACCTGTCAAGCATGCCACTTCCGAGGTTGTTTTCAGTTTCATCAAAGAGAATATCATTGTCAGGTTTGGCGTTCCAAACAAGATTTTTGCTGATAACGCTTCCAACTTCTCCTCACGAGAAGTTGTTGGTTTTTTCTATGAACACGGGATAACCTTGGCCCACGCCTCAGATTATTACCCCCAAGGAAATGGTCAGGCAAAATCCAGTAATAAAAACTTAGTGACCATCATACGGAAGCTAGTTGATGAGAGTCAACGGATGTGGCACAAGTCATTGTACGACACTTTGTGGGCGGACTGCCTTACTCCCAAAAGGTCTCTCGGTATGTCTCCTTTTTAAGTTTTATATGGGATCGATGCCAAACTTCCCATCTCTGCAGAGCTCCCCGCTCTGCGCTTGGCACGAGCAATTGAAGATGAGACTTTCCAAAATTCCCTTGAAAAGAGGATCATGTATCTATCAGAGCTCGAAGAAAAAAGAGTAAGAGTGGTTGACAGGATCACCGAACATCAGAATCAAGTTAAGAGATTGTTCGATAAAAGGGCTAAGCAAAGAGATTTCCAAGTGGGAGGGCTCGTCCTTTTGTGGGACAAATGAAGAGAGCCGAAGGGAATGCATGGTAAATTTGATTCTCTATGGAGAGGGCCTTTCAAGATCAAGTAGCTCAATGGAGGTAATAGCTTCTATCTCTCATATCTAGACGGAACTGATCTCCCGCTTCCCTATAGTAGGCAACATCTCAAAATATTCAGGAAGTAGAACTTGCTCTCTTCCTTGTATAGTTTACTTTTGTCGTGTGTTTTCTTTCGTCGTGTGTTTGCTTTCGTCCTCGCCCTTGTTTTTTGACCCTTTTACCCAATGGATAGGCACATGTTAATCTGGGTTTCTTTACCCTTGAGCTTCACTCAAAGATAGTCCCCAGAAAGAGCTAGTTGTTATCCTATAAAATTGATGAGGGCAATTTTATAGGTAACCATACCAATTTTTCGTCTTGGTCCCTCGTCAGGGACCCCTCTGCGTTCGGAACGTTATAAAATTCCTTTCCGGGAAATCTAGTTCTCCGAACTTAGTCATTTTGGTCCCTTTTTGGCTGGGTGCACCTTTTATCTGTGTAACACAGACTAAATTTGTGCCCCCTTCATTTCCTTTGGCGCACCCTTTGGTGTGTTGACACATCAATTGTTGCACCTTCCCATGATGTACCTTTCTTGCGTGTGCCAAGGCGCATGCGCCTTCATGTTAACAACTAAATTGTTGTGCCGTGTTTTGGTGCGCCAAAGGGCGCAAGGAATGAAGTGTTGACATTCGTAAATTTGTGCCAAAGGCACAAATATTTCCATGTTGACACGCGTTTATCTGCGCCAAAGGGCGCAAAGTTTTACGTGTCGACACATGTTTTGGTGCGCCTCTTGAAAAAGTGGTTGGCACATTTATTGCACCTTTGCCTATATATAGGCGCACCCACCCTGTCACTTTCACAATTAAAAACACTTGATAACTTTATTCCTCTGCACCTGTCAGTACACCCATCCTCCTCGTATCACATTCGTGGACCCCGTTTCGTCTCTCACATTCTATATATTCTGGGTAGGTGGTTCTTACTCCTCTTGTGTTTTGTTTTGATTGTTTGTGTGGTAGGATACAATGGATCTGTGAAACCATGAAACCCCCCTGCTGTTCTTGCAAATCTTTCTTCCCAAGTCATTTCCATCCTTTTTCCAAATCTGTTGGCCAAGAGGGATCTTCCTCGAAAACAAATCCAAACCTCTTTGCTATGCCCCCTTCACCACTTGAATCAATACGAAATGCAGCCTAGAGGATCACAAATCTATCAGAGGGAAAGAGAACTTGAAAAATTGTTTCCAAGCTGCATTTTCCCCTTGGCACAATCGCCACCCTTGCAACAGGAAACACAGTCGCACCAAGAAGGTGCACCGACTTTGATTGCAACACATAAGCTCCCTGCGCCATGTATAAACCAAGTAAAATGTTGAACCTGGCGCAGGCGCATCCCCGCTTACAACAACAAAATGCAATGCAAGTTTCCCCTGTGCCGCGCCAAAGTACCCTTTTATGCACCTAAATTTAGTGCTACACGTAATAAACCTATGCCCTTTGGCGCACCAAACTTCCATGTTGCATGTCAAATACTTGCGCCATAGGCACACCCTGCCCCTATGCAACACCGGAATGATTTGTGCCCAGTATAAAACTACATAAACGGTGCAGGCGCATCCCTGCTTACAATAACAATAATGTCATATGCAAAATCCTTGCGCCCTGCGCCCTTTAGCACTGAATTTTTCCTTGTAACACTCTGATTCAATGTGCCATTCTAATAAATTTGCAGCCTGTAGTGTTCCTGCGCCCTGCGCCTTGAGGTCTTAAAATTGCTAACTCCTCATTCTATTCTGTAGTGCTTTAATGGAAGATCTGACAGCTAATATGGCTCTTTGGCGTTGGAATTCTCTTCTTCTTATTGCAGATCAACAACTGAACTCAGATCCATATATGTCTACATCAAGCAAGAAGCCAACCAAGTCAAAGGGTAAGGCTAAACTTACAGAAGAAGAGATGAAGTATAAATACCAGAGGGTCAGAATGCCCGAGTCCCAGGCAGAATGTGACTTGGACATAAGAGACTCCGAACTTGGTCACATCGACATGGAGGATTTATGGACCAAAACCAGGAGAGTCACAGGAAGTCCTTGGATGGACAAGCTGGTACGCAGTGGACTGCATTTTGTTGGGGGGATCCCCGTCAGTGCAGTAAACAAAAAATTTATGATGGTAGTGGCCCGTTGTTACAACAAAGACACAAGGTGTGTCGAAAATGAAAAGGGTGAGGTCATAATCAACCTCACTACCCGACACTTCGAAATCATGCTAGGAATCCCTCACCACTGACACTTTGTGGCTGTAAGCCAAAGGACTGCACCAAGGCATGGGAGGACAATGAAGACACGTGCATGTAGCTGATGAATGAAGTGTACTTGAAAAACAAGAAGGTAATAACCAGATGGCCACAGGTTATTCACCGCAGTGACTTCTCCGAGGAATTGAGTGACACCATCACATTCCTAAGTAGAGTTTTTGGGCTTTCTGATGCCCATTACTTTCACAAATGAATGCTCAGGTACCTTGAAACTATGAACAAGACTGTGCTAGATCAATGCTTTGAGTGGGCAGAGATCATAAGCAGCACCATATCCGAGTAGCTTCAACAACTCACCACAATGGGGAGATTCTACATGAACTCCTACGTAGTTTACGCTGCAGCCTCGAGAGGGATTATCCAGCACTGAGCCGATGTGGGGTTTGGCCCCAGGTAAAAATATATGAGTACTACCCAGAGCTGAAGCTGGAGAACAAAATCCCGTAGTTTACTAAGATCAACGATACTTTTTTCTATGGCATCGTCTACCTTTTGAGGCCAAATATGACTCATGGTCGGACGACCAAAAGCATAGTCACAGCGACGGAGAAGTGGGGGGCACTATTTACTCAATTCCCCACCTTCACCTATCTCAGAGCAGCCAACTTCTTGGGGGAGCCCACCAAATTGTCGAGATATGCCGGCCCCAAGTTGATCATGTTGGAGCTGTCCAAACAGCTCATAAGCTACCATGAGAAATGTTTGAAGAGAAATAAGGGTGGAACTCCTTTCCCCCTTACAGTGGGTAGATACACCTGCGTTTCTCACCACAAATCCCGGGAAATGTTTGCAGAGCAAGAACTGCTCAATCTAAAGCACAACTTCCCGGCGAGGCCTACTTTTGATCCAAGGAATTGCCTTCCCAAGGCAAAACTCGATTCAATCCACATTCCACAGATCGAGGACATCTATATCGACCTATATCATGAGGTCGAACTTAGAAGGAAGAACCACTCCCACTTGGCCTTGGCAGATATTGTTCAATACGGCATGGCCATTCTTCCAAAGGGTTATCAAACTACTGATCAAGAAGTTGATCAGGTATATCTGGACACAGATGGGGACAACTGGCCATTTGCTGCAATCGATAGAACAAAAGTGCCCCAGACCATTGAAGAAATGGTCAAAGAGACATTGCGAAGGATAGAACACTAGTGCAGAATAAATGGCCTTATCTACCTTAGGGTAGATTTCACTACATCCCCATTGGGCAATGCACCTGCCAGGCCTAAGCATCTGCCAGAGGTCAAAGGCAAGGATAAAGAGGGTGAATCAAGCTCTGCTCAAGAAGGAACTCCTGAAATCCCTCCTTCCACTGCATAAGAACAGATTGTAAGTCTGGTATCCCCAGAGAAAGAAGCAGTGGAAGGTGTTCCAACGGGCACATCCACTCAGGATGTTACCACTGCTACAACTGCTGAGGTCCTTTCTATCCCTTCTCCCTCTCCTCCTCCTCCTCGCGTGACCCAAACGACCATTCCTTTGGTCATATCCTCTCCCCCATCTTCTAATTTTCCCCCTTCCTCGTCATCCATCTTCTCTTCTCTTGCAGAGCTATCCCCCACCATTTCTTCTCTCATCTCTCAACTCCCTTCCATTCCCATATCTGCCTCCCCTGCAGTATCCCTTCCTCCCGTGAGCACTTTCTCGGCCTCCCTCTCAATGCCACCACCAAGTGTCTCTACCCATTTCCCCTCATCCACTGCACCTCCCCCCTCTTCTACCTCTCGTCCCGTTCCCTTAATTCCAACGTGGATCTCCCAGCATCTGAGCCAACAAAAGAGGAAAGTCCCTATCGCACCGATGGACTTCTCCATCATCCCAACAAAGGGGGCCAAGAAGTAAAATCCTATAACCCACTTCTCTTAGAGTGCATCGGGAGAAAGAGTAATGGAGATTGCATATCCCAATCCTTTAAAGGGAAAAAGGGATCTGTCTCTGATAGATTATATAGTGACCCAAGTCACAATGGGGACGTCTTCTAAAAGTATTCAAGGAGAGGCCCTATCTGTGGTGGATGCTCTTTACAAGAAACTTCAAGAAGCAAAGGAGGAGAAGGGGTTACTTAAAGAACAAAACAAACATCTTCTCCACTCCCTACAGAAAATGGGCAGTGCACCTCCTACAACTGCCACTAAAACTCCTGAGATCCTGAGCTAGGACAAGATAAATGAGTACGCCAAAATTGGTGAACAAGGTATGGCAGTTTCCACCTGGAGGGATCAAATCCTCAAAGACAATGAGGAGGTAATAGTCAATTTCACCGAATTATATCAAAATATCATTCGGGCAAACAAATAACTCCAGGTGATCGTAGGACCTATCTCCGAAGAGTTGGATCATGCAAGGTTGCAACACGAAACATTCCAGAAAATGCTCGACTGCTCAGTCGACGATCTGGTGAAATTTGGCATTTTCAGTTACCCCAGGGTACCCAGCAAGATCCTTGCTGTGTTGGATTACCGGGTTGACCAGATGGAGTTTGTCCTGGAAAATATTGATAAATTCAAGGAGGAAGCCTTGGATGTAATGCATCAAATGGAGAAAATTGTTCTGAGAATGTCTCCAAGCTTGCTTACTCCTTCTTTCACCTTGAGGAAGGTAGACGAAACTATCTGGATCTTTAAAGAGATCGTCTCGCAAGGGTTAGGGCCAGAATCCAATTTCGACACCGAATGTATCAATAACCTTCTGGCTTTCCGTGATTTTGTGGGTTTCCTGATGGAGGCAGGAAACGAATATTTCAAACTCCATGAAAAAGCTCAGGGATGAGCAAGAGACTTGTGAGGTCATCGGTGATCATACGAAGGGTCTTTCCCAAGATCAAATTCAACCCATGATCAGTAAATTCATGGAATATCAGACTTAGTTCCACATCACCTCTCCCGAACAACAACAGAAGCAAGATACCCGCTTCCAGCCGCAAGATGACGATGAATAGATTTCTTCCTCTTGGCTTCCATTTTGTAAATATCTAAGAGTATGTTGGTATAAATGATGACCTCATCCATGTTGCACCATGGGATGTTTTCATCCACCAAGTTGTCCAAAGTCAACATTGACTTTTAGATATTTTGTATATATTTTGTAATTAGTTGTTGGTTGCCTTTTGCTCTCTCTCTTCTCTTTCTTCTATATACACTTGGATACTTGTCGTATGCCAAGGCAGTGGATACTTTTTAGATGAAAAATAGAAGTTAGAAGAAAAGACTTTGAGCTTTTGTAACAGAAGAAGACATTAATACAAATATTAAGACTTAGTGCTGAATATGTGTGTTATGAGCGTTTAATCTTTCTTACGTCAGATTTATGCGTTCATTATGTTGAATCTATCTCTAATTTTTTGTCATTTATTCATCAGTATTACTTTGATCGTCTATGCAAGTAGGTTCGGCTCCTTTTACTACCATCCCAAAACATAGACCCTCTGACCTTTCTGCTTTGTAATTCATTTCTTTTCTCCCTTCAAATCTATTCTATCTCCCCACCTCTTTTCTTTCCCTTCTTTTTGCAGTTGGAAATACCTCTACTGGGATGAGATTCCAACCCCCGAAGGCATAATATTGGGATACTTACACAGATTCCTGCTGGTAGAATAGCAATAAACCAGTTTCACTTTGCTGACTTAAAGAGGGGCTATGCCCTGCACACTGTTGGCTCGTTTATCCATAGATCTGTCCACCTGACAGATTTTCAGACCAACACTTTGTGGATATTTTTGCGAGGGATGGGTCTTCCTTCAGATATTCCCAAACAAACTTATCTGCCACATCTAGCACTCCGATCTCTGAAAACACAACTGTTAAGAGGACATTGCCAAAGAGTATCTTGTCTCCTTCCTACACGCTACTGATAATTTCATCTGCGATGAAGGTAGAAAAGTTGTAGATGGTGCCTTCTGATATTTTCTTACACACATTTAACCAAGCCTTATTTACCCGTGTCCACATTTCTTGGTCATTTAGCTTTGTCACTAGGTGTGTGACCACGCTCATGATAGGGTCTTGGATCTCTGGGATATCAAAGTACCATGACCCCTTCTTATAATCATATGTGGTGACAGTTGCTTTGATGGCTTCCTTGTCCCTTAGGTCATCATCTATACTTTATCCTTCACAAATGAGGCCTGTGAATTTTGAAATCAGCTGAGGAGTTATGCACATCTTGCACCCTGCGAAGTAAAAGTGGTCCTCGTGCACACACGACATTAACCATTGATAAAGGCACTCAAGTTTTCCAAAATAAGGAAACTCATAGAGTTGCAATAATCCTTCCTTCTCCAATTTTACTTTTACTTCATTGCTATAGATATGTAAAACCTCTAATGTCCTCTTGTTTGTCAGGCTCACCAACTCCAGCACCAATTATTTTTCTGTCACATTTTTGTGATGGTTGTAATCAATCACCATCGTGTTTATTAAGTGGGAGTCGCATTCGTTCTCGAGAAAAAACCCCATTTGGATACTGCATTTATGCGTACCATTCTTCATTCATGGTTATGGGGGTTTCTAGTTGTTTTCCCTTGCCCTTCCCCTTGCCCTTTGGCTTCTTAAGTGATATAGTTTTTTTCTTAGGTGCCATGGTTGAGGTTATCTTAGCACTTCAACTTCTCTTACTTGATCTACTTTTTTACCTTCTCCAAGCTCAAACCTAAAAACTTGTGAAGAAACCCTTTTCAGCTTGTGCCCTAGCTGCCAAATCCTAACTAGAATAACCTTGTTCACAAGATGACACTTCTCCATAAAAATTTACACCCGTGAACTTCTTTCCTTCTAGTTTGCAGATCAAATCTAGTCACTCACACCTTAATTCATCAAACTTTTCTTCATACAGATCAAATCTGGAAACCCTAGTCCACAAGAGATTTCTTTTTTCGTATTCGTAATGTCCATAATAAAATGCCCAACCTTCTATTTATAGCTTTCCATTATTTTTAGCATTAAATGCTACTTCACCTACCACCATACTTCAACACTTATTGTGGCTTTTTCCACTAATCCGCACTTTGACGCCGTTACTCACGTGCCCAACCTTACGCGGACAATCCTACAAACACCGAAAATCCTACAAAAGACTCTTACGCATGCGCTACCAGTGTCGAAGGTAATTTTTCCTCCCTTGTACATGGAACCAAGATGTAGCCTTATCCTAACACCAACCATCCTCATTCACCCTTTTTTTTTCACAGGGCCATCCATGTGCTTCCTTTCTCAGTGCCATTCAATCTGATATTTTCAATGCAATCCTTCCTAGTACTTCACACCTTGCACTTTATTTCACATCATTCCACCTCGCAATAAAAATATGCATTGTCCTCTACACATCCACAACCTTTAAAAATTAAAGAGGTTATCAGCGCCCAAGGCACAACACAAAACAACAACGAGAAAGGGAATCACAAGAAAATAAAAATGCATTAAAGGAAGTCTAAACCTATCTGGAAATATTGCCTTATTACAAATACCAAGAAGACTTATTTATGGTAGGTATTCAGCCTACTCCCACTGAAGTGTCTTGGCAATCTTGTCCCATCCAACGCTTGTAACTGGCATGCACCTGAATCAAGTATTTACAAGATGATGTAGGGACCCAACCAATGGAATTTTAACATCCCAGGATGGCGTAGAAACTTGGAATCATATAGTAGCACCATCTTCCCAACCTCAAAATTTTTTTTCTTAATGTCACGATCATGCCATGCCTTTTGTTTTAGTTTTTCAGTCTTTTGGCTCCACCTGGCAAGTGATCATTTTTCATCTAATTGCATTAACTTGTCAATTCTTTATTCCAGCGCTTGTTCATTAGCCAATCCTCCTGCGTGTGCTATACGCAGAGAAGGTAATATGAATTCAATTGGTAGGACAGCCTCCACACCAAACACTAATTGAAATGGTGTGGCCATATTTAACCTCTTGTAGGTTGTCTTATATGCCCAAAGAACGACTTATACTTTTTCATCCCAATCTTGTCTATCAAGGTCACAAATTTTTGTTAGGGTATGACTTAGTATTTTGTTAAATGCCTCCACGGTTCCATTTGCTTGTGGATGGTAAGGGGTAGTCTTGTAATGAGCCACCATGAATTCCACTAATAGAATCCTTACTATCGCATTGAAGAAATGTGTACCCCTGTCGCTAGTCAAACTCAAAGGGCACCCATACCTTGTAATAATGTTTTCCCATAGAAACCTTACCACAGTAGCTATTTTACAATCCTTGGTAGGTGTTGCTTCTACCCACCTTGTCAAATAATATGTGCAAGTGATTATATAACGTGACCTAGTCCTACATGTGGCTGGTGCAATAGGGCCTATGAAGTCTATAGCCCACTTTTCAAATGGCTTGGCACTAGGAATAGGGCATAGAGGCATTTCATCTCTTCACCCTAGTTTTCCAATGCGCTGAAAATGGTCTCATGCCTTGCAATATTCCTTGTAGTCTTGATATAGGGTCTCCCACCATAATCCAGCCATCAATATCTTGCATGTAGTGGTGTCACCAACATAGTGTCCACCTACACTACCTCCTTGCACCTCTTCTATTATGGCTAGGCGCTCATGTTCTATCACACACCGGTGCATAATCTCATCACATCCTAATTTGTATAAATCCCCAATAATCAACATGTAGGGCATGAAGCGTATAGCTAACTACTTTTTATCCAATGCATTCATTCCTTTTGGTGCTACACCTGTTTTGAGAAATACTAAAATATCTTCTAAATCTGAGGGCACGTGTCGTAACCTAAATAGTTGTGCATCTAGCATGGTATCCTCAATGCTTTGCGCATCCTCCCCTGAATCGATTCTAGACAAATGATCAGGTCCAAAATTACTTTTTCTTGGTTTGATAACCACTGTGAACTCAAATTCTTGGAACAACAGTACCCACTGACATATGCATCCTTGTAGAATGGGGTCGTTCACTAAATATTTCAATACCATATGGTCAGTATAAAATATACAAGGGGTTACTAGGAGATATTGTCTAAACTTGTGAAACGCATAGATCATTAATAATGCCTCACACTTAGTTGTAGTATAATTATTCTCTGCTAGTATCAACTTCCTGCTTGCAAAGCATAAAGGATGATCAACAATCCCTTCATCAGGCTATGTAAGTACTACTCCAATGGTGGTTCCTGAGGCATCAACATGAACATGGAAGGGATTATCCCAAGAGGGGAATTGTAGTATGGGTGCGATGATAATCCTATCCTTTAAATTGTCAAATGCCTTCTGATGTGCCTCTCCCCAAAGGAAGGCACTCTTGTATCTAAGTAACTCTTCTAAAGGTGCGACGATGTTGGTGTATCCCTTGATGAACTACCTGTAGTAACCCGTGTGTCTAAGGAATCTGCGCATTATACTTTGACTAGTAGGCTCCCCCAATCCCACAATTACTGCAACCTTGGCAGGGTATACTAACAAGCCTTCTTTACATATTATATGTCCCAACAAGGTTCCAAATGGGGTAGAAAAGACACACTTACTAATGTTGAGGGATATCCTCAACTTCATTTCAAATATTAACCTTCAGTTGTCACAATGGTCCTTCACTAACCCATATATTGTCCAATCATCTAGGTAAACTTGAAGAAATTTATGGATGAAGTCCTAGAAAGCTTGCACCACAATACACGAGAACACAACAGACACATTCTTCAACCCAAAAGGCATGACTGTGTAGGTAAAAATTCCCCACTTAGTGGCAAAATTTGTCTTTCTCTGGTCCTCCTTTGTGATCCTTACCTGGTGATAGCCCGAGAATCCATCTGTGAAAAAGTAGACCTCGCATCTTGACACTCCGTTTAAGATTTCTTCAGTAAATGGGGTTGGAAAAGGATCAATTACATATACTGCATTCATGTCCATGTAATCAACACAGATCCTTATCCTCCCATCCTTCTTGATACCAATTACCATTGGAATTATCCATTCCAAATCTTCCACAACCTTAATGATACCTGATGCTATCATTTTGTCTATCTCCTCCTTGACCTTTATGCGTAAATTGGGATTCATCCAGTATGGCCTCTTCTTGATTGGGCGTGCACCTTCCTTCAGCTTTATCCTCATCTCCCCCAAGGAATGGTGGAAACCTGTAAGATCATGGTACCCACGTGGGAAAAAATCTTAGAATTCACGTAACAGATCAATGATTTTAGAGACTTATTTCTCTGACCAATAGTCTCCAATGATAACCTTCTTGGGTTCTGCTTCTGAGCCGATGTTAACCTTTTTCTTCTTTAAAGGTTCATGGTAGGCGCGTTCCCATTCATCAGCATTATCTATGACCTTGCACGTCCCTACAGAATGGTTAACATACAAGATTTACGCTTCTTCCCCATCAATAACATACACCATCTTGCCTTTTTATTTTTCTATACACGTGCACTCAAGCTACATCTCTTCTGTTTCTTCTTCCTCAAAGCGCACCTCTAGGTCAGGTTCACCTAAGAACTATTATATTATGACCTCCACTATAGAACTATCCACTATTGTAAGGCACTTGAAAACCTGCAACGCCTTATGTACTGATGGCTTTGTACTCTGATACTTGAATGTTTGAATGAGATCAACCGCCAATTCTTGCCAATTATGAGTTTGACAACGAGTCTCTGAGTGGATATACCACACACGTGCATAACCTTACAGGGTGGAGTACAACTCGTGAACCCATAATGAAGGTGGTAATGCTTCTGTGCTTCCCATCCAGGTTATCTCACATTGCTTGAATATAGAAGGAAGTGATCTCTTTACCATGGTAGTCTTTTAAAGCCTGTGGGCATGTTGCTCCTGCAAACCTTATGGAGAAGGAAATTCTCACCTCGTGCCATTCCAAGAGGTTCTCCTGATGTGTCACCCACCAGCGTGCAACAGTTCTGAGTAATCTGTAGTTCAAATTTTTCCTCCTTTCCTTCTCACTTCTCCAATGGGCCTCCATTTCTCACAAGAAATATTCTGGATTATCCCCTCCCGAGTAACTTGATAGTTTTCTTCCTCCCAGGCATCGAACTATACGCTCCTTTGTCACCATGGTTATTGATCCTCTTACATGCCATCTGATTAACTCATAGGTCCCGTGTGACCAATTGTCATACTCCATGCTTGTAGTATCAATCACAGACTGGGCATCCTCAAATTAGATAACTCCTTCTATAGGGTGAATTATCTGAGTATCTCTGATGGAGGACATGTATATTCTATCAAGGAATTCTTCTCCCAACGAATCTTTGTAGGGGTGCCAACTTCCCATCTGTCAAAGGGATGACTACCCATTCTTCCTTGTTTTCAAAACTAATATATCCTTTGTTAAACCTTGTGTCAACATTATTCTTGTAACACCATGGGTGCCCAAGCAATGCTAGAAAATTGTCTGCCTCGGCGAGCGCCAAGAGTTCAAAGTCTCCAGTAAATTGGCCCCTTGAATGGTTATCATTGCATCATTTAATACTCCAATGGGCATTTCCTTAGATTTTTTTTCCATATACAACACATTTGAAGATGACTACAATGAAGGTCTTCCCATCTGATTCCAAGCATCTAAGGTAATAACATTCACTTCTACTCCTGTGTCGATGAGGATATTGCTCTGGAGCAAACCCATCAACAACTACATTTAGAGTAATATCTTTGTCATATTCAAGGTTGTGTGGACAATGGTTTACATGTAAGACATGTCTGTTGCACTCTACTCTGGCACGTGGTACCTTCTCCCTTAGCCATTCTCCTAGAAAGGGAATAATATTCTCTTGCCTTATCATCTTAAATGCTTCTTCGACCTCATCTAGGTCACTTCTTGGAACCTCGTTATCCTTCCGCTGCCCAACCCTGCCTCGATTGCTCCTTAAGACACTGTATCTCCCCTTGTAAACTCCTAATTACATCTATAGTATCCTGGTATACTTATTTTTGATGGGCAAGATCCAGGTACTTTCCATGTGGCACCTCCTCTCTAGAAACTAATGTCCTTGGTCTGGGCATTTCCTTGGCATGTGTGGCCTCTACACGCATTATCACCAGTACAAATTCTATCTCTAACTCACACGCCACTCTTGGCATCCATTATGAATCATCCCTTTTTACGCTCACCATAGCAACGCCCTTATCCTTCTGGTGTTGCTAGTTCATATGCTCATAGAGTTCCAGACACTCTTCATACTTGTGGTTCTTCCCGCACCATGACCATTGTAATAGATCAGGACACTCTCTTTTATAATGTTTTGGGGATCCACAATTATAACATGTTCCCTATGGGGACTCACTCCTTCCTCCTCTATGGTTACCACGACCACATAATCCCTCATGAAAATTCTTCCACGCGCACCTCCATCTGCGTGCTCTTCATAACGGCGGTCATCACACATAGAACTACTGGCAAGGATAGTCTAGCGCGCACCATGATCAATGGCCTCATGGATCTGGTCAATAATCCTAAAATCCTTAGTATCATGGGTTGTAGAGGTTCAGATCTTACAGTAGTAAGATACATTCTTCTGAATTGTGTGTTGCAACAAGGGACATCTATTCACATCATGGTCCCCATGACAAATCTCACAATATACCACTACAGTGCATACTATCTTTTGGGGCAACTATCCTCGGCATGCCCCTCTATTTCACAATCCATACACCACATTCCATTACAGGTCTCATGAGCTGAGTTCACAGATAAATTTTCTAGCTACTTAGCCATAACAGCAATTTGAGCTTCCAAAAATTGGGCTAACACCAGTATCAACACTTCTAACAAATTCGACGTTGTAGAGCAACTTTTAGTGCCTTGCACAGGTTTGTGAAAGTATTATGAGATAATGCTCTTCTAAATGGTGTTATCAAACCTCCCAAAAAACCATTGAGCATGTTGTGAAGGGTGAATTTCATGTGATAATTTTGATAGGAGAGTCTTAAACCGCGCATCATACTCTCGCACACTCTCTGCCATTCCCCGCTGAATCTCCTTGAGGGCGTTGATGCTCTTCTGTTCAAACTCAGGGATGTGGAATTCTATTAGGAAGGTGTTTTTTAACATGGTGTAATATACTACTTTCTGATGGGGGTCATACTTCCTATACCAGCTATGCACGTGCCCTTACAACGTCATTGCAAATTGACTGGCCTTCTGTTCCGGGGTCGTGATCCCCTTCGTGCACCATAGAAACTCACATTTTTGAACATGTTCTGCAACATCCTCTATGCCCTGCTAGTCTGAAAAGTGTAAAGACATTTCAAAGATTACTTGAGGAGGTGGATAAAGCCCTTGTCCTCTTGGTCTAGATCCTTGGTTTCCTTTGGTGTTTCCTCTATCAGATCCACTAGATCCACTAGGTCCTATGCCTCCCAATCCACCAGTTCCACCTCCAGACCCTCCTTCATGCAATAATGGGCCTGAAGCGGTCATGCCTAATGTCCCTTATGTCTCACTGAACTGTGCACCAATTTTCTATGAGATCATTCCACTACTAGATGTATGGCATGTGTCACTCCCTGACACATTTCCCAAGCCATAAGTATTTACACCTTTCCTGAAAAAGTTCCTCCAAACACTGGAATAGAGTGTGCAACCATAAAAGTTCCAAAAAAAAAATTATACCTCCTAGGTGTCGATCGGTTACTCCCACTAATCTAAATATGTTATCAACACTCCTTTGATTTGGAAAAACCAAGTGCCAAGGTTTGGTCACTAGGTGGGTTCAGATGTGTGCCAATGAATCTTATTTCTCCATGTGACGAAATTTCATCAGAAGCTGAAGGGGTCTCTCTCCTGTGCTTGCCAGGATGGGGCAGACTGTTCAGGTTCCACGTCCTCTGCGTGAACCTCAACTCCTTCTTACAACATCTACCTCCATAGATCCATCACACTTACAACTTTGCATTGTCTAATAATCTCCCTTTCACGCGCTTCACTATACTTGAGTTATCTCTCCTCCCTTTCTTTCTCAGTCGCAATATCTAGCTATCTTCCTCCACCCTAGCTTCCTCACCCAACGCTTAGAGAATTTTAGTCAGCCATCAGAAGTGCCTCTAAACTCAAGGTAATGATCAAGATCTTCATCGCCAAAGGAACAAAATGTATAAATGATCCTCTGGGCTCCAACAAAAACTCAAACTCAGTGACTTCCAGACAAGAATATGTAGAAATAGCATATTCTAGAATGTAGCTAGCTAGCACTCCTTTCCACCAATGATCCACATCACGAGTCCATGTTAGATCTACATCTTGCAGCCTCTGGTACTCTTCTTGGTTCCACGCGCGTGATCTATAATAATAGCTTGATCTGGATGCATATGCTGAGAGCCATTCATACAGCTCTACTGGGAAGCAATAGAAGAAAGTTTCATACAAATCATGGGTAGAGGTTCTCTTCTACCCATTTGCATGCATCAAACTCACGCCCAGTGTTGAATCTCTAAGAAAATTATTCCTCCATGCTCTTAAACCATGATTCAATACATTCCAAATTTAGGCATTTTTTCATCACTCATTGCATAGATCATGATGTATGATATTTCCCAATACAACTTCAAAAAGAGGTCCCAGCAATGGAACAAATATGTAGTCATTTTTACACCCACCAAAGGACAAGGGGAATCCTATGCATGTTGGCCTATCACCTAGTAGACATTGGGTGCTCACCTGAGGCATGCGCAGGAACTGAGTCTCTCTTTTATGTGAGCTAAGTGGTAAACATCATCTATGATAGGAGCTTAAAAAGAGTGAGTGGGAATGAGACATGCATTTATCATAGAACTTAGAACGTATTCTAGACAAATGCACTCATGGACAGACCGAATGGTACTTAAAAAATTATAGAGAGGAACCAAAACAAAAAGGAGATGCATAAGGATTTATATTCATTCCATAAACATTCATGAATCACAACTATAAGCTATAAACATGGATCAGAAACATTAATAAACATCTTTTTTTAGTCTGGTAAGCTCATTATATTCATTGGATTCATTACAGACTACCACAACTATGCAGACTTAAGTCATACATCATAGCTATATTTATACCCATCAGTTCTCAAGAGAAGATTTACAATCCCAACCCCTTATTACATCCTTTTACTTTAGATTCGTACCCAGCTTATGGAGCTCTCACAATATCCCTGCATGGCTTCACCTTATTTTGCTTCCCTCTTCCTCCCTTCACACCACCCTTTTCCTCTAGCGGGTGCTTATATTTATAGCCCTTCTCAATATCATCAAGCCTTCACAAGAGTTTTAGATCCATTACCAAGTGTCCAAGGTGGTCCTTCATGGGAGCATGCTTCTTCAAGCCCGAGCTCTCCACTCTTTGTAATGATGGTCTTCTAAAAACTTCCATTGTAGGGTATATTCCATCTTAGGCCAACCTGTTGCCAAGATGGCAGCTTATCCATTCCGCATGCACAGTCGGGTCATGATTTTCTCGTGTTCTTCTTGATGTGTTAAATATGGCTAAGTCTTGAATCCTTTTTTTCTTTCTTGTGCATGCACTACTTGCTCTATTAATCCCTACTAGAACCATGTTCTATGTGCTTTCACCTTGCGCACCCTTTCTTGACTAGGCCTTGCGCACCCACGCGCCTTCTTGTACTTAGCCACTATTTTAGGGTCCCAACAACAAACTAGACACAGACTTAAATCACAATTTAAAAAACATCATTCACTTAGCTCTGGCTAGGACATTGAGATGTGCACTTTGTGCCACCCCTTGGACCCACTAAGTGGCACCCCCTTTTCATTGCTATTCAAAGTTTCACAAGTCTCCATTCCTTGGTACCTAACGATACAAAGCACTATTTCTTGTCTTTTTCTCATATTATTAGATAATATTACATCCATGTGATTTCCACACACACACACACACACACATATTTTGAATAATTTTTCTCCCTTTTATATGGTCGATAAGGTGGTTTTTCACAATGGACATATCTTTCCATTCACACTTTTAGATTTTAACATATAATGCATAATTATTTCTATCATAATGCTTTTAACACTCTTTTATCTTCTCAAGAATATATTTTAAGTCTCACTTTAATTATCTGTATTCTTCACTTGTCCACACTTGGGTACTTTTAAATTATTCAATCCTTGTTATTTACTTAAATACTTCCAGGGGGATTTAATCATGTAATGTTCTCCCCATGTAATTTTTTTTGTTATCCTTAGTAAGCACACATTCTATCTGACACAATGAACACAACAAGCATGCTTATTTAACCAACAGAAGTATTGATCTCAAATATTTCCATATTTATTTCCAAGTTACGTTATTATTATCACAAAATTTTATTTCAATTTGGCTCTTAGTTCCAAAATTATTTAGCCATGTAATATCTTTGTTCATTTATTCAGTTTTCCTTATTGATGCCAAAAACTCACCATTTCATTAGCTAACATAACATATAATACTATAAAATTTAAGATAGTATTAAATATATCACATTATTCAAAACCTGAGTAAGAACATATCACAAATAAGATTCACCATTTCATATCTAATATAAAATATCATTAAATCATAATAAGGTATTTCGATTAAGAATTGATTTAAGTATCACGTTCTATTGTGGATTGAATTTGATAAACAAAATGAACTACTAGATCTAAGGAGTTGTCTCTCCACTATAGGATTTAAATATCATGTATTGGACTATATCTCGTCAAGATAATATTACACACGATTCATGTATTGGATTATCTGAAAACGTGATGTGTATTTTTTTCACTTTTAAAAGTTTCCAAAGATCGTGATTTTCTTAACAAAATTTTAAGTATTCTAAACTCCAAAAATTGATTAAATTCTGATTATTATGCATCCATATAAGTGCGGAAAACTTGTGTATTCAAATAAATAATCAGAAAATGGAAAAACATTCAGATAACAAACAAGATTGTTTACGGGGTTCAGAAATTCCTACGTCCCCGGGTTCAGATTGAACCGATCCATTAATAATATTGAAATTCAAGTACAATAACTCTTACAAACAACCAATAATGAATCACAACCTGCAAATGAGCTGATCAATGTCCCAAGAACTCTGGTAAAATAGCAGAAACTGTCCCAAGAACGATCCGTGGCTCCTACAGTGTTTTCATAATGTGATCTCCCTGCAACTGTGTTAGGAGGCAAACACCTAAAAATGGAGATTTAAAAACATTATATGAAAAAAAATCATATATCTGAGATCAGATCTGAATTCTGAACACTTTTCATGTTTACACCAAGTCACAATTCGGACCAGAAGTGCATTGAAATTCATGTTTTCCAACTAGCTGTCTTGAAGATCCCTATTAAAATCTGCATTCAAAGCTTCCAAAAACAGGTTAAAACTCAACAAAAAAGAATCAAATCTTATATGGTTGGAATCATCTCAGAATTCTCTACATTTCAGGACCATTTTTACTCCGAGGTCCCAATCTAAGTGCAAGGCCTTCAAAAATGGCGTTCTCTGAAACTGCCTCCTCTTCTGGCTTTTACACAGACGTGCATCTCAATACCATTCAAATAATTAGAAGCATTACCCCATTTTATATTATGTTCTGATTTTTTGGCGCACATGGCTAGGCATAAAAATTTTAAGACCCATGGGAGGTTAGCTGTTCAAATCCCGCCTCCATATACTTCCATCAATGGATTTTCCTTAAAGCGGTCAAAGTGGTTGAAGTACGGTTTTATGTTTTTTGAGCCATTTTGCATTTTTTTCTATGGGATTATATCCCAAAGTGGCGGATTTGATGAAGTGGGATTAAATCCCAAAAGAGGCGGCTTAGGGTGAAATTTTGTTTTAAGGTATGGCCAACCTTTTCCATGCCATTAGAAGTGGATCAAAGACCACGTTTAACTAAACCGCCCCCATCTCCACCGCTGTCACCATTTTTCACGTGGAATCATTCCACGCATGAACGAATAGCATTTCTCTTACCCACTCGTGTTAGCATAACCTGAAACCATTTGAGCTGTTATGTGGAATCAAAATTCATGGGACTGAGCTTTACCACTAATGTATAAACATTAATATAGGTCCAGCGGAATATATGGCATAATAAAGCATGTAGAATGGCATTTGGAAAGTGGACTTACCAAGTAGAATCTAATACCCCTGTAATGTGGTATGGAAATTAATTATACTCGGTAAATAGCATACAACCTAAATTGTCATACACATAGGAATATATATTTGACGAGTGGTTTGGCAAGCCACGTGTCATGCAATTTGAAAAGTGGACTTACCATAGTATGAACTTTCCACCCATACAACTGTGGCATAGAAATAATTAACTCGGTAAATAGCATATAATCCACTTGTCATCTCCCGATAGGCTGAAATCGAGTGAATTCGACGAGTGTTGGCAAGCCACGTTTAACAGTATAATACCAATGTGTAAAGGTCCAATATTGACCAGTTGACCAACTATATAGTTTGACTTATCCCAACTAGTCAAGAACTATTGACCGAACATATCTAGAGCTCCCGATGTCCGTTTGTCACATTCTCATCAGTCGTTGGAAATCTCTCGAGATGATCTTCTACACTGACACATATTTAGGGATGTTTAGGGAAATTTTTCAAAAATGATCCCCTGATCACACCTCCCCACTGAGAAAGGCTTTTTTTCCACAAAAAGTTGTGTATCAACCCACAAAAACATGCTATCTCTTCCTAACATTGCACAAACACATAAAAGAACCCAAAATAACATTATAGGTTAAATAAATGCAAATAGTTGATTAGCTAGTCACATAATCGATCAGATAATAACACCCAATTAAGCTAGTGTTCAACTGAAACGCTGCAACCCTGTCAACTCTACGCACAACTGTGAACTGTCATACCCCACTGTAATGCCATCACAAATAACTGACTAGATAATAACACCCATTACGTATTACAAAGAAAGCTAGTGTTCAACTGTCACTTTGTGATACGTTTGATTACCAAAAATTACAATTCCATAACACAGATCAGTATACAAGACATCTAAACTGCCCCCAATTAGGCTAGTGCCCACTGCCCATCTGAAACTGTAACAACTGCAAGTATTCACTATCAGAATATAATAGACTATCAACACCCAAAAATAGCTATAGTCAACAACTGAATCAACATGAATATGCCAAAACATTGTATCGCCATCACAAATAATAAGTCAGATAATAACACCCATATATAACAGAAGCTAGTGTTCAACTGACACTTTGTGATTATGCTGATTACAACTGCAAGTTTCAAATTTATACATGCTACTGATGCTTATCCTTGTATAGTGTTTTCAACAATGGAACTACCAACCAATCTGAGAAAACAAAACATGAGTATGATGAACCTATCACTCAAATCTTCTCTTCAGCTATTTCCATTCATTTTCAAAGCTTAAATATCAACTTAGGAACAAATCCTTATCAATCAACAGGAATCCCTAAAATATAGCTCTGAAATTTTTTTCTTTCCTACCATCAACAATTTACTGTAGTGCAAATATAAAGTTGAGGAGTGTTTTTCCCAACCAATCACTTGGGTTTTTTCATTTTTGGTTGTTTTACCTTCTTAATACCACAATGAGTTTTAGTTAGGTTTAGCACGGTTGGTTTTACAATACTGTTCTTTTTAACAACTTCCCAATTTTGTTGTTTAGAAACAAACCAACAAACCTTAACATCATGACCATTCCTATTACAATGGGAACAAAATTTAACTTCCCTATTTTTAGGAGTCTTACTCATTTTACCATTCTCAGAACTCTGTCTACAAGAATGATTCCCCTATTTAGGAGAGGTAACATTCTTGCCATTTCTCGCTTTTCCTTGGTGAGATTGGTCTTTAGCACCTGCCTTATCATTCACAAAAGGCATTAACTTCTTAATCAAATTTTTGCTCTTCCAACAATATGCAATAGAATGATTAGTACCTTCACAAAATGTGCAAGGGAAAGCATATTTCTGCCTACCAAAGCTATATTATTCCAACTGAAAGAGTGTATTAGAAGTTTTAGGATTTGAATTTCCCTTAGTGTTATTTTTAGTGTAAGCGAGAGGAGGTGGAATCTGATTACCTCTTTTACCTGTTTTCTTACACCTTTGATTGTTCCTCCTGATGGTGGAATCTTGCAATTCTAGTGGCATAGATCCTTGGCTGTTGGAAGCTTGTCTTCCTTCAGCTGCTTTGGAACTTTCTCCAATTTCCATTTTCCCACTAGAATAACCCAAACCTGCAAACCGAGGTTAATCCTCTACCTGTACTGGGTTAGCATCACCTTGTCCATTTTTACCAAGGCCCATTCTGTTAAATCCCATCTTAACCATTAGCTTAGACCCAATTCCCTTAGTGTGTTTTTCAAACTGACCCAAAGGAATATCTGAAACTGAATGATAGGAAGAATTAAAATGTGAACAACTTACAGTGCATTCTTCTGTCATAGTACCCTGCATCTTCTTTGGAAGGCATTTCCTTCTTGTGTTCACCTTGTTGCAGCTTTTCCAAGAGGGCATCCTTGGTCCGTATTTCTTCCTGCAACTCTTTAACAAAGCCCATCAACTTCTTGCTCTCTTCAAGCATCTTGTTGACATACTCCTCTTTCTTGGTTATAGAGGATTTTGGCTCAGATTTTAACCGCACTATTTCCTCTTCCAAGGAATAAAATTTATCTCTCAAGAAAGAGTTTTCTTCTTGGAGTTGGTGGTTTATGGCTTCAAGATCATCCAGTTGCCCTTGTTTGGATGACTTGCCCAGGATTCCTTGTTCCTGCAAACACAACATGTACTTCCAAAACTGCACACTGCGAAAGAAGATTAACAAGCCCCAAAATGTCTGCACACTAAAAAGTGAAATCAATACTGAAACTGAAGCCAAATTTTCAAACACAATTAGAAGCTAATCCGGCAATCTAACTGCTCTGATACCAAACTTGATCTGAAAACGTGATGTGTATTTTTTTCACTTTTATAAGTTTCCAAAGATCGTGATTTTCTTAACCAATTTTTAAGTATTCTAAACTCCACAAATTGATTAAATTCTGATTATTATGCATCCATAGAAGTGCGGAAAACTTGTGTAGCAAATAAATAATCAGAAAACTGGAAAAAACATTCAGATAACAAACAGAGATTGTTTACGGGGTTCGGAAATTCCTACGTCCCCGGGTTCAGATTGAACCGATCCATTAATAATATTGAAATGCAAGTACAATAACTCTTACAAACAACCAATAATGAATCACAACCTGCAAATGAGCTGATCAATGTCCCAAGAACTCTGAAAAATAGCAGAAACTGTCCCAAGAACGATCCGTGGCTCCTACAGTGTTTTCACAATGTGATCTCCCTGCAACTGTGTTAGAAAAACACCTACAAATGGAGATTTAAAAACATTCTATGAAAACAAATCATATATCTGAGATCAGATCTGAATTCTGAACACTTTTCATGTTTACACCAAGTCACAATTCGGACCAGAAGTGCATTGAAATTCGTGTTTTCCAACTAGCTGTCTTGAAGATCCCTGTTAAAATCTGCATTCAAAGCTTCCAAAAATAGGTTAAAACTCAACAAAAAAGATCAAATCGTTGGAATTATCTCAGAATTCTCTACATTTCATCTTTTTACTCCGAGGTCCCAATCTGAGTGCAAGGCCTTCAAAAATGGTGTTCTCTGAGACTGCCTCCTCTTCTGGCTTTTACACAGACCTGTACCTCCTTGTATAACTGGAAGCGCCCCATTTTATAACTTGTTGTGATCCCTTGGCGGGTTGGTTGGCGGATTGGTTTTGGACCCATGAGGTCAGGGGATCAAATCCTGCCTCCTATCATTTTGTCCTGGAGTTTGTTAAAGCGGTTTTGGAGTTTTTTAATTTTTTTTTGAGCCATTTTGCATTTTTTAATGGGATTATATCCCAAAGTGGTGGATTTGATGAAGTGGGATTAAATCCCAAAAGAGGCGGCTTAGGGTGAAGTGGGTATATCCCACATTTTGGGGCCATTAAATTTGGGTAAGGTTTAATAAATCCTTACTCTCACCATTTTTCACGTGGTGAACATTCCACGCATGGGCTTAATCTAAGCCCCCATCTACCACCGCTTCATCCTCCCTCTCCTCACGTGGAATCCCACGCATGGTGACTAGCCACTACCGCTTCTTCATTTCCTACTCCACGTGGGACTTAGCTTTGCATGTTGGTGGTTAGGTATGCCATTTAATACTAATGTATCAACATTAGATTTTAATACTAATGTATAAACATTAATATATATAGTGGTTTGGCATATATGTGTGCCATTTGGAAAGTGGACTTACCAAGTAAATATCATTTCGACCCATACAATGTGGCATAGAAATAATTAACTCGGTAAATAGCATATAATCCACTTGTCGTCTCCCGATAGGCAAATCAAGCGAATTCGACGAGTGTTGGCAAGCCACGTGTCACAGTGCAATTGGTCCAATATTGACCAGTTGACCAGAGTTTGACTTTCCCAATGTCTGAACTTTGACCGAACATATCTAGAGCTCCCGATGTCCGTTTGTCACATTCTCACAGTCGTTGGAAAGCTCTCGAGATGATCTTCTGCACTGACACCATTTAGGGATGTTTAGGGAAATTTTTTAAAAATTATCCCCTGATCATTGGATGTCTCCAATATGGATAAGATGGGAATCCCCAAATGTATTGTGATCTGCATACAATACTCCTTCATCATGAAAGTAGTCATACTCACTCAAAGAAATATTTTATAAGGAAATACTTGGTCACTAATTTAACTCAAATATACATAACTATGACATTTTCATGGGGCTCGGTGTACAAACATTGTTATGATCACACCAAAATAATTGTAAATAATATTAGTTCACTCCAAATCATCTTATGATTTTATCACCATTAAGAGCATTTTATAGTATGTGGCAAAATTATAAATTTTACAAAATGGGTTCATTTTCCATGCCTTATCCATGATTACTAACTATCAATGTTTCTAACACGGTAGAATAATCAAATTTACAAGAGTAACATGAAATGATACCCACCAAGGACTTAAAAGATAAGATTCTGCATTATCCTCGTATTTATTATGAATAATATTCCTCAAACATAAGTTCTTCTCTCTCAACTCTTAAGGGTTTTCCCTTAGAGAGCTTGAATGGTTTATACTACAACAATGATCACATTGCACTTTATGCATGATAGTCAATAAACATATATGATTGTAACGTAAAAGCAAAAACACCTTCCAATCATATTACTTTAATAAATGAACAATCATCAATACCAAACAAGGTAATCAACACCTTCTTTTCACCTTAGTCAAAAATTCAATAACACATTATTCTAAACTTTCCATGTTTTAATCACTTTTACTACTCAAATCACAATTATATATATGCAAAAAGACAAAGACAATTGTATAATAATCGAGGTTGTTAATCAAGATCACATTGAACAACACATTCAAATATCATATTCATAAACATAACCCTTATAACATATTATCAAGATATAAAAAACTTCATTATGATATCTATAAAGGTAATCACATATGTGACCTAACCTTCCATTATAATCTAGAGCTCAATAAGTATTTACTTGGGTACAACTTGGATAGTGGAGTATGTAGGAAACAAAGTTTGAAGCATTTCAATTGCTCGTGTTCATATATTTTCTCTGGTTTCAAGTGTTACTAAGATTTCTTCCTTGTATTTATTCATAGAAAAATTATTCAAATTAAATATAGAATTAAGTTATTATTCCATTTTGGAAAATAGTTTATGTATAGATTATACATGGTTGATATTTTATTTTTCACTCTTTTATTGTAAGTCTCTTTATTCTTTAAGTCTTATTTAAAATTATTTTACTATGTTTGGTGATCCCTTCATTAAGTTGGGGTATTCTACACACATATAAATTTTCCACGCATTCTTCCATAATTACATAGAGTGCCAATTTACCAAAAAGAAAGGAATTAACCACAACGTACCCAAATAAATAAACACAACAATGCACTATAACTTTACAATCTATTCCTATAGGATCAGTATGGCAATGCAAAAATAGAGTCTAAATGGAAAGTCATCAAAGAACAATGATTTTTTATTCTAAATTTGCTAGGACACATCACATGGAAAACTATTAGGAAGTGGGATAAATGTCTTGGAAAACTAATATATATGAAAAATAGACTTTCACACCATATACTATGTTAAAAATCAATTTTTCAATAATTCAATGACGAATGTTTATGCCCAGTTTTAAAGCTCCTATTGTGGTATGTCTAAGAGTTTGTTCGAAAAGGTTGTGAAGTTTGGCTTTACAACTTCCAAATGAACTTTCTTATAAGTTTACAATTCCTTTCCAGTAGAACCATTTTGTGCTTATCTTGATATCATTGTATTCCATGATGAAATATATCTAAGGTATTTTTCAAACAATTCACATGCATTTTGTACACACTCACATAAAAATTCAAATAAACCATGGCACTTGCAAATAAAATTTGAGAAAAAATCCATGTTTTATTATGCTTTGATGGATTTTGTACATCATGTTCCAAATTTTTTATTTTTCCATGGGCATGGAGTATGGTGGAAGAAAGGAGATGATTAGGTTAGAAATTTGTTCATTGTATTTGGTGAAACAATACAAATTCCTCTTTAGGGTGACTACGTCTTCTGTAAGAAACATTTTTTGAAAATCCATGAATAGATATCTTTTTTTAAACACTTGGAACTTTTCATACATATGTATAAAAATCACTTGGCCAATATACTCAATTTTTCTCTCATTTATGTGTGAACAAAAATCTCTTTGAATGCACTCCCACCTGAGACCACTATTCTTTAGGTAGGTGGAGTTCTCTTGGCATATATATTTTAAATGTTAATTCTTGTAAAACAAATAGATTTCAAAGTCCAACAAGGTATCTCCTACTTAAAACATAAAAATATGCAAGTAACCATTAAATTTATAAGTTAGTGGAGGAAATAAGTTTCCAGATATGCAACTATTTTGTAATTGTACAAATTCATAGATTATTTTCAGTTACTGGGTTTGATTACTCAGGCCATATACAACTTGAGCCAATAACTGATCAGATAGGGAAATTCATCTTACTAGATATATATAACTGGTTATGGGAATTAGGGTCATGGGATCATGTTAGGAGAAATTCCTCAACATCCAAGTATACAAATAATATTTGCAAAATCAAAATTACTTTTTTTCCTCTAGATTTGACCTCTTGTTTCACCTGATTCTTAGTACATTAATGAAATATATAAGGGTAGTAGTTCAAGGAGGAATACATGTTTGTAATGTCAGTTGGAGTTGTGTGCATGTTCTGATTTCCTAATCCAATTTGATTGCGAGAACTCCCTTTTGGCTAGGTGGAACTACTTGTAAATGCAAAACAATACCACCATATAGAGTTAAACCAAAAAATTAGTGGACTACCTAGTAGAAGCTAGATTCGGGAAGCGTCATGCTTCCTGAACAGGTTGTCAATCCACTTTTATATAATAGTTTTAATGTTATTTAAAATATACATGAAATAACAATCATATTGGAATGGAAACGATCTAGGTATCTCGTACAAAATAATAAGAAAGGTCAGGTAAAAGGTGATTGGGATAAAAATGGGTCAGGTGATTGGTTGGTGTTGTGTTGCAGGTCTTGTACAGGCTCTGGATAAGGTCTGATAAAGATTAAAAAAGGTTTTGGACTGTTGAGAAACAATTATGAGCTCACTGGTCTGAGTTGTATTTCCATACACAGTAACCAATGTCAGCTGGATGACCAATGCCAGTTAGGCAGAATGACTGACGTCATTTGGCTAACCATTGTCGGTAGGGGAAATTATCAGAAATTTATTGGAATTGGTTTTTCAAACTCTCTGGTTGCACTGAGGTTGGAAATGGTGAGGTTGAGGTCATAAAATTGTCTTGAAGACTTAGAGATGGTTAGAAGAGGGTGAAAATAGGTGAAAGGGCTAGGTATGGTAAGGTGATAGGTTGGTGGGAGGAAGGAAGTATACAAGTGTGGAGAAAGATAAAATACTAAGTGAATAATAAATCTTACTGAAATAAAATGGAGGTGAATGAAGAGGTGTTAGGTGCTTACTGAACAGTTGATTTAGAGAATGTGGGTGATCAAGATGGTGAGGGAAGAGATCCAGAGAGAAGAGTCATTGTATTCATATCGTGAAAGTTCAAACCTCCATGCTTCTCAGTGTGAATGTGTGATCATGAAGAAGATGATGAATGCCAAAAATGGTTATTAGTAGTTCTCCTATGTGTCTTCTTTTTCCTGAGTGCTAAAGAAATTTGAGTGCTCCAAGTATCTATTCGTATGATATCCTGAATCGAATGACCAACCTAGGAAAAGGCTTTTGGAAATGTACTTAACCTAATCGGTGATGGTTAGGTGACCGATGTCGATTGAGATATAACCGGCATCAATTAAGGTGGGAATATCTAGGTTGGCCAAAAATGATCAGATTATTACTATTTTTGGCGTGATCTCCAACCTTCTTCCGAGTCTTGAGTGATAGATCATGGAAAGATAAGTAGAAGTCTTTTTAGGTTTTTTAATTGGAGTTAAGTCTAGGTTTAGACTAAGTCTTAGTTGGTTAGGATAGGGTTAGACTTGGTCTTAGGTCATTAATGAGGTTTGAGTGGGTCATTTAAGTGAGGTGGCTAGGTGAGTTGGCTGGGTGAGGTGGTTAAGTGAGGATATTAATTAATTTAATTAAGATAATTAATTCAATTAACATGTGCACTAGGGGATATGAATTGGTAGGATATGGTTAATTTAATGAACAGGGTTTTAAGGGAATTATGACCTAATTTGGTGTCTACATTTTCCCCCTTTTTTCACTTAGATTATATTGATAAGTGATGCTGACAAAAATAGGAAGTGGTTTCCCTAAATATAAGTGAGAGTGGTGTTGCCCCAAGTATGGGTGGAGGTGATCCCCCTCAAACTAGGAGCTAATGAGGTGTTAGATGGATTCGGTAAGTGGTTTGATAAATGTGTAGGTGATGAAAGTTAATGTAGGTGGGTTATGGGTAAGGGTATGAGCACACTGGGTAATGGGTAGTGGTCAAATTAGGTAATAGGTAATGGGAAAGGGTCAAATTGAGTAATGGGAAATGGCAATTGAATGCACACACAAGTATAGACTATGACACGGTACTGAGTTGAAGAGCTTGCAAACTCTACATTGTCCAAGGTCGATAGGTTTATCAAAGCAAGGTTGAAGTGATTCAGGTATCCAGGGTACAAGATATTGTCCAGAAACATGACGTACGTTAGGTGCATGAATATTTAGGTATGCTCCATTACACCAAATGTTTAATTAGGATAAAATTCATACCAATAGGAAAGGTAAGGTCATTAGGCTAAATAATATGGGTAACAACATCACAAGGTATAACGAGTACACAAGTTCAAAGGTCACAAAAGGTTGTTCTGGTCATTGTATGTAGGTCATGACATGGGTAAGGCTAAGGTATAGGTAAATAACATCTCACTAAACAAAATTAAGGAAATGGATATGTAGTTTAGGCTAGTGTGTAGGGTGTAATAAGTGTTGGTGAGGTTACGAGGTATTGGGATAGTAATGTTTGTAGGCCAAAATGGGAAAAAAATGTATGTGAAATTGTATTGGCAGGTGACCGATGCTGGTTATAAGGTTACTGACATCGGTTTGGTATGAATAACTCCGGTCATGTCGAGTTAGGGTTATAAAAGAAAAATCCATGTTTTAAGGTTTCATTGTAACTTGTTGCCATTGTGGAAAATGATAGAGAGATAGCGCCTTTGTGGAAAGTGACAATACGATACTTTGAGATGAGTTGGCGAGCCACATAGCGGGTGATTGGCATGTGATTGGCAGGTCCACGAGATTAGTTTGATTGATTTGATTCATTTAGAGGTAAGTAGTTGATTTGGACATGGAAAATGCAGGGGAGGGTTTGGGTGGACCACCGATGCATCGGCCAGATGTGTCACCTAGGAGGCGACACCGAGATGAGGTAAGAGGCAACTTGAATTGTTCATTTAGTTGAAAAGTGTGTTGTAAATGTGGGTTTTAATTGTAAATTTGGGTGTGGTTTGTAAATTAAAAATTTTGGGTAAAATGGAATGAAATGAAGGGTGGGAATAACATAAGTAGGTAAAATAGGTTAGGGCATGAGGGTAGGGAAAATTTGGGTAGGTGTTTGTAAGTATTTAGGTGCTTTTGTGGAATTTTTTTAATAATCAGGGGACGGGTTTTGGGTTTTGGTTATTGCGTCAGAGACTGACATCGGTCTAGGTTTGGTTGACATCATTCAGCTTTGACTGGTGTTGGTCAGGCCTTAGGTGACTAACACTAGTTAAATGGAACCGATGATAGTCACGGAAAATCGGTGACGGTCAAGGCGACTGGCGTTGTTTAGGGTAAATGAAAAATAGGGGTAAGAAAGGTTAGTTTGGCAGGATAAGATATTCAAGTAGGTTAAATAATATATGATTATGTTATTGGGTATGGTTTAGTGAGTAATAGGTGATTTTGGGGTATGTAAGTCTTGAAAATGGTGTGTTTGATGTTTCTAGCTAGGGACCAACTTAGGATGCGGGATAAAGTACCATCTATGTTGGTGGAGATGCAGGCCAGTGTGACTATGGAGGAGTGGGAACATATGAAAAAATTTGTACTGATTGGGATCTGACACTATAGGTGCATAACCCGAGATCTTAGCTTGATGGCCACACTCATTGATAGATTCCAATCCTCATGAGAAGAGGCTGGTTGTATTGATGATGGAGGTGATATGTTGTTTTGCCTTACTAGATTCTGAGGGTGGAAGATTCCCACAAGCACTAATGGGAGTGCTCTAGGATATGATAGAGGAGCGGATATACTTTTCCTGGGCACCAAAATTCCTAGTGAATCTATACAGGGAGCTGTGGGCCTATGGGAGATTGCAGCGGTTTAGTTTGTGTTGCACCTTTCTATTACACTGTTGGGCATACGAGCATATTGTATGTGTGTAACCAGTTAGTTTTCCATGACATGATTGATTTGGGGGTGGCCAGGTCAGAGTTGGATATAGACGGTGGGTACCAGTTGGTGGGAAACACAGTGGCTAGGGCCACCCATGATGTTTTATATTACAGACAGTTGCTTTAGGGGCTTTCAAGGGTCGATATTGTGAGGAGACCCTTCATTGGCTATCCCTCGTATAGGGGTATAATGGAGGAGTTAGATGAGCTTCAGTTGCTGAGGTGGATATAGGGGCGGCATGTTAGTTGGTGGGTAACACAAAGTGGCTAGGTTAAATATTGATTTCGATGGTCGATTCATTTAACATGGTTTGTGTCTTAGAAGGAAATGAATAATGAATATAAGAATCTTCCACACCAAGGTAGGTGAGAATAGACTCATCGTCCTAACATTGAACGACGTTAATAGAAAGTGCATTGCCATCGATCATGTTAGGATACAGGAAGGGAAGAGAAGATGGAGCCTCGCCATGTCATTGATAAGTCAAAGGTCCCAAGGAAATGGTGGTCACAAAAAAAAAAGTTAGGAGGAATGGATTCTAGATCCATAGACTCCGTAGGTGAAGGTGGTGAAGTTGGTAGATGGGGTGAGGAAGGTTTTTTAGTTCTCAATGAGTTCGAAATGAGATTTCTTGGAAGATGGTTTGGAAAATCCAATACCATTGTGGTCTTTGTATTTATGAGTGGTACACGGGATGACGGTATGATGGTCCTATTTGTAGAAACCAAACCCAAAGTCTTTCCATGCACAACGATGGAGGAAAGTGTGGGCGAAACGGTAGTTGGTGAGATATTAGAGGTCGAATTAAAATGGTTGTGTTTGGGAAGGTGGCTCAGGTGAGTAGGTGGAAGTATCAAGTCCCCCATACGTTAAATTGGTGGGAAAGTGGAGAGAACCATAAGGGAAAAACTTGCCTATGTGGTGATCATAGTGAGAATGTTGGCTAAGGTTACCATAGTCTTAAGTAGTAAGGAATGTGTCGATGTTGTACATTCAGTACTCCCCCAGAGTGAGACGTTGAAAAACACCTTCTAAGGGATCGACAATCAATATGTGGGGAGCGGGAATAGATGAATCACTAGGTGATTGGGAAGAAGAAGCATTGGTTGGTTGAGAATTAGATGGGTTAACGGATGAGTCATCTACGGAGGTTGAAGTGGCAGTGGGAATAGAGGAATTAGGTATGGGAGAGTTAGCGGAAGCATTAGTGGATGGGGATATGGGTGAAGGATAAGTGGTTGCAGTGGTAGATGCCTTAACTGGTATAAGGACATCATTAGGTCGGTACAACATGTTACAAGTTTTGAATTATGAAGGTCGGCGGGGATGGCATAGTTATGTCCTTCATGTTCAAATTTTACACAACGATGTAAGGTTTAAGGAACATAATCCATGACACGGATCCATGGTTAGCCAAGCAACAAGATGTACTGGAGCTCCCCCTCTAAGACATATAACAATTTCAGAATCGTACGGGGGCCCACACGAACGTGGAGGATGATGGTGCCAAGGGTGGAAGTGATGGCGTCATTGAATGGACGCATCATAACTGGGTTATTACATATGTAATTTGAAGGGATGCACATTTGGTTGTACTCATGGGAGGAGATGATGTTAATACTAGCACTGCCATTAATCATAACGCATCAAACACATATATTATCAATGTAAACGAAAATGAAAAGGGTAGGGTCAGGATCATCTGATTGGAGAGGTACAAACTCGTCGTAAGAGAAAATGAGGGTGGCTACTTGGTGAGTAGTGGCAGGTGTAGAGGAATGGAATGAATTGATCAGAGAAGCCACATGGTGAGGGGTGATAATGGAGGCCACAGGAATCAGTTCGTTAGGTAAAACCTTAATGGATTACAAAATCTCCATGAGGGCCTGTCGATGGGATTTAAAAGTTTGGATGAGTTCGTATAAAGAAATTTTTAGAGGAGATTGGTGTAATTGTTTTATCATTGTACGATGAGTGACCTCGTTAGAAATAGGATATGTGGTTCCCCAAATGGTGATTTTTGGTGTGTGTGTGGATGATATATTGGGCACAGGATTGGCAGATGGGTCGGTTACTTTCTCCTTTCCTTTTTATTTTTGGGAACGAGTAAAAATGTTAACCATATTGATATGGGGTGAAGGAAAAACTGAGTCATGATATGTGTAGCAACAGGATGGGAAATAGAAGGATGAGGGCATATACTAGTGTTGTGTAAAGAAAGCAACGCATTGACATTTGAACGGGGGTTTGGCCACCTATCTTATGCAGACCATGTTGATCTCAAATCTTGGAGGTGGATAAAAAGGTTGTGGAGGTGGAGACATGGGTTACTGAATAGGTAAAGGTTGAGGGTATGTGGTGATTGGTGTGGGCGAAACATGGTCCTCATTTAGAAGATCATCTTCATCAAAGTTTTCTTCAAGAGGATATAATTGAAGAAGAATGGTTTTCAAAGCCTTAGATTTTTCTACATCATGTCCTGGCACACAATGGTAGGCTCATCAAACCCTTTTGGTTTGGGTTTGAGTGGTTTGTAAGGTCTAAGTGGTGGTAATGTAATGACAATGGTCTCTAAAAGGTTAGCTAGAATATTAGCGTAAGATCATGCCAATGGATCACATTGTGAAGTGAGTATGGGTTTAGGTTGAAGTGTGGGTGGTCATGGTGGGAGAGGTGCTACAGGAGGTGGAATTGGAGGTGGGATAGGTTAGACCACCGGTTTGGTAGGTAGTATTATTTTAGGCTTGGGTTGTACCTTCTTGGGTAAAGGTGTAGTAGATGAACTAGCAATAGAAGGTGTCGTAGGCTTAACTACCTCTTTGTAGGGTAGTGGGTCTTTCAACTTTGGTTACACCTTCTTGGGTAAAGTTGATGAAGGAGTACATGATGTGGAAGGGAAGGCAGATGACGAAAGAGGATGAGTTAGCCAAGGTGATAAAGGAGGTGCAGTGAAGGTTGCTGGTAGAGGTAAAGTGGAAGGTATGGGTTGAAGAGAAGGAAATCTCATAACTGCTGATGTGGTTATTATAAATGGTGGGGGTATAGGTGGTAAGAAATATGCGGGTAATGGAGAAGGTTTATGCTTTGCTAGTAGGTTGGGTGTAATATAGGATTTTGATGAAGAGGCGGGTTGTTGCACTTTTGATTTGCCTTGGATAGAAGGTTGTTTGGCCAAGGTCGACGGGTGAGGCCCTATGATAGATAGAAGAGGTGAAGGTGACAAAGGTGCCATGGGTGAAACTGGTGTATGCGGCCTAGAAGGTTGGGTCTTCCTTTTAGGTGGAGGAATGGTTTTTACATGGGTTTGGGTAGATGTGGCTAAATCCAATTTGATGGGTGTTGAGTTGTGGATCTCAATTACTTCAATTTAGCATGTAATATCAAACTTGTAGGAAATGCCGTAACCAAAATTGGTTAAGGAGGGACCGGTATCAGTTACCTATGACCGACATTAGTCAAGAAAGGAGGAACCGGCATCAGTTAGGGCTAACCGACATCAGTTACCTGTGTGTGGGTGTTTTAATTAACTCATGGGAATTAGATCTATTTTTAGTATTAAAGTAGATCTATTGATTGTAAGTGCATGGCTAAGTTCCCTAAGTTTTTATACACCTATATAAGCATGAAAAATAATGTTTATAAGTAAGAATTAAGAAGAACTTGCAAAAGTTGATGATTATTGTGAGAGAGAGAATTATTAGATAGGAAGAAAAAGCTTGGGTGAAAGACAATATTGTACATCTGAGAGGTGTGGAAGATTGTAAATATTCAATTGCATATCTTGTCAAAGGTTTGGATAATAGATTGTCTTGTTTCATGGTGGAAGTAGCCCATACTAGGCGAACCATGTTAAATCTGGTGTTGATTTATATCTCTTGTTTTATATAATTCTTCTGGTAGAATATTCGATTTCATTGCATGTATGTTTAGATTTGATATATTATTTGTACAACCTTGTGCTAACCCCAATAACTGGTATCAGAGCTTTGTTTGAGGCTTTTGTGTGTTGATAGATTTACTCACAGAGTGTTTTCTGATTGAGTAGGAGCTACAACAATGGCATAATAAAAAAAATACAAGGTAGAGAATTTTTATGGCCAAAATGATCAATTATCGAAGATGTAGATTGAGGATTATCTATATCAAAGAGATTTGTACTTATTGTTGGATGAAAAGTCCAGACCTACAAAGATGACTGATGAAGAATGGAAGATTTTTGATAGAAAGGCTTTGGGATCTATAAGATTGAGCCTGACAGCATCTATGGCTTCCAATATTACATAATAAACTTATATGAAATCTCTTGCTAATTTATATGAAAAACCTAGTGCTTCAAATAAATTTTATTTGATGAATAAACTATTTAAATCTAGGATGAATGAAGGTGGATTTTCATCTAGTCGTTTGAATGATTTCTGATCTATTGTAAATCAATTAAAATCAGTTGATATTCCATTTGATGATGAATTGAAAATACTTTTATTCTTATGTTCTTTGCCTAATAGTTGGGATAATTTGGTAATGGATGTTAGCAATACAACATTTGCTAATAATATTTTTAAGTTTGATGATGTGGTTGGTATAATCTTGAATAAAGAAATTCACAGGAAAAGTACAGAGGAATAATCTGGGAATGTTTTGAATGTAGAAAGCAGGGGCAGGCAGAAGGAGAGATCCAAGAGTAAGAGTAATGGGAAATCAAATTCAAGGGATAACAGATCTAAATCAAGAGGTAAGGAAATTACCTGTTGGAAATGTGGAAAGAAAGGACATGTAAATAAATATTGTTGGTGAAAGGATAAAGAGAACCAACAACCAGACAAAGGTAAAGAAGCAAATCTTGCTGCAATAGAGGTAATGTAAAATGCTCTTATTCTTTCTTTAGATAATAGAATTGAATCATGGGTTTTAGATTTAAGAGCTTCTTTCCATGCAACCCCTAATAAGGTTTATTTCATAAATTATGTCTAGCGTAATTTTTAACATGTTTATTTGGGTGATGATGAACCTTGCAGTATTACTGGTAAAGGGGAAGTTCATAATACTGTAGTAAGGATTTCAGTTAGCTTCTCATGGAGGATCCTAGTATTATTTGTTGAGAATGAATCAAATTCAAAGTTAAAGTTCCTTAGATATGAAAATGGTGGTGAATATTGTAGTAAGGCTTTCAACAATTATTATTCAGTGAATGAGATACATAGAGAAAGAACAGTTCCAAGAACACCACAGGAGAATGGTGTTGTAGAAAGAATGAATAGGACAATCATGGAATTTGTTAGAAGAACACCATAGGTAGATCTTTCTTTTCTTACAGTTTTGGTTCAAAATATTTTTTGCATATTAATAAGGAAAATAGGAAAAAATTGGATGCAAAATCCAAGAGATGCACTTTCATTGGTTATAGATCTGGTGATTTTGGATTCCATTTTTGGGATTTAGAGAATTATAAAATTATTAGGTGTTGTACAATAAATCTCATTCTCACGCAGGTGAACGTCGATACTGGAAGCCACCAGCAACTTCAAATAATGGAGGGCTTAGGACCTCAGATGCGGATATGGATCTATGGGCGTAGAGTAGATAGATATGTGATAAAATAAGATAGATCTGTAAACCTGAAATAGATGTGATTAGATAAAAATATGCATGGGTTACCCGAACAATCCCTGTTCCAAGAGGATATTAACTCCCTTGGAGGATGTCAACCCCAGTGTCTAGAAAGATAGAAATAAATGATGAATAGTAGATATCATATAGAAATAATGAAATACAAAATGACACATAACTAAAATGATGAGGGGTCTTAGCTTGTGCTATGAGATGGAAATGAAATGGACATCAATATGGAAAGATGATGAACAATGGAAAATATTTCTCCCACACTCCTCACCTATAACTTCTAACAATGGAAAAATTTTGCCTTCATCTCAATCTCGCAGAACTTCACTAAGCACTTTCTTCTCCTCTCCTAAAAACTTCAGTAAGTAGAGATTTCATACAGATTCTTCCTCTCATCTGGGTCCTCCTAAAAGAGGGGGGAAGACCCATATTTATAAATTGGAGGTGAGGTTAGATTGGGGTTAATGAGTAACCAGGGTTTGATAAATTAACCCTGGCTAAGAGACATGATGTGCGGTGCCCATGGTTTGACTTATTATGTGGAGTGGGGAGCATGATTTGAATGAGTAGGTGAGATAATAGATTCCATTTTTGAAATTAAGAGTGGAGTCTCAGATGGGTATATTATTACCCATGCATTGAATAAATTTGAGATATGTGATATAATGCCAAATTCCTATTATCAAATGGGTCCACATGGATCCCATTTGATAATTAATTAATTAAAGGTGATTAAATAGATGAAATTTACTCAAATTTTGGAAAGAGAAAGGAGAGAGGGGAATTTTTATGAAGGAAAACAAATGTGGGATGAACGAGAGGAGTTACACCAAAAATTGGTGTCTATATTTTCCTCTTTTTCTTGAGTGGTTTGCGATAGCAAGCCATGAGACAAAAATAAAAAGGGTTGGATAAAATATGTGTCAGAGGATGGATGAAGACATGACCAAAGGCAAGATGCCCCAGGTGAAAAAGGATCACAATAACAATGAAAAATATGGTGGTGACTCTAATATCACATTGGTAGAGGACGATTACGGTCTCAACGGAGACATGCAACAACGTTCTACAGACTAGTGAGTGGGTGAAGACCACTGCAGTATGGATGTAAACCGTGATGACAAATGAGTCATAGGAAAACATCAAAATATGTGCAACTGAATGTGAAGATTATGTGAAATCCTATGTACGTGAGGAATCAAGGGAAAAATCATGCATCCACAAAAGGAACAAAAATGAAATTAATGATGCCCCAGCACAGGGCACAAGATGGATTAAAAGTGAGTTATATGCGTCAAAAATTACAAGGATGAAAAGGTGCCCCGACATAGGACACAAAAATGACATAATGGGAGATGGATGTTGAAATAAAATATCTCAGGGGGAATGAATATGGCCACGAATGTGGATATGAAGAACAAATAGGATAAAATGCCACAAGAGGGTGTTAAATAGGATGTTGAATACATGTTTCTTAAGAAAGGTTTATAGTTGAAGGCAGATGAATAATGGGGCAGTGAAGAAGGAAAGTAGTTATTCTTCTTTGACAAATAGGAAAAGGAGTCAAGCTACTTTTGTGAAAAATTAGAACAAACATTCGTGGAAGAGAACAAGATAAGATAGGTGATGGTCGTTATGGTGTCCTCCAAGAAAAAATGTCGAAGGAAGATGGGAATATATTCTTAGAAATGGATATGATGATTCCCATGCGAGAGGACTGACGAAGATAAAAGATGTGACAGGGTTCTCAAAAAGAGAAGATATCAATGTTGCAGATAGAATAACAAGAATGACGATGAAATGGATCGACGGTGGTACATAAACAGAGAAACATCGGATTTTATTGTGAATTCTAGGTGTGAGGGATGTGGTGAAGGATGTAATGAGAAAGAGAAAATGGAATGGAAAGGAGGAGTGGTTGATTATGATAAGAGAAAGAAAGGCCGAAGGTGAAGGTGACAGGGGTATGGAATAGAGGGATGAAGATGGAGAGGAGAAAAGAAGGAATAAAAAGGGAGGAAGAAGATAATAAATAAGGATTATAGATGAAGATGGAAATGATGAAGGAAAAACAAGGAGAAGACAAGAAAATGATAGAGCAAAAGGTGAAATTATGAAAAAGGGAAAGATTTATTTAAAATGAAAGGCGTGAAGGAGGGTGAAGTAGAGGAAGGTAGAGAAGTAATGGAAAACAAAAGAGATGATAAAGAAAAGAAAATTGAAGGAACCAGATCATAGTGAAGAAATCCAAGGAAAATAATATGGAATTGACCACATGGAAATGCATGTGGATGGTGGGATGATAAAAAAGATGAGACAACACTGAAGAGTCAGGTTATCGATGGGGAAGTAAGAAGGAAGTGCAAGCTAAAACAGGGAAGGAGATGATGTAGAGGAAGTAAAACAAGATCAGGATTAGAAAGGAGGAGAGGACAACAGAGAAAATTATGCATCCAGAAGGGAACCAAGGACATAGGTATTCGATAAAGAGTGAGAAACATAAGGAACATAAAGAGAAACTGGAGGGCATGAATGACACATATTGGAAAAAATGTAGAGATGCGTGAGATGAGGATAAGTTGATGATGAGAAAATAGAGAGGGGGTGTATGATGAAGATAGTGAAGAAATTGGCAAGGAAGAATGAAAGATGGATAGGTGGTGAAGAAAAAGACAGGAAGGGATATGAGAGGCAATGCCAGCGAATGGATGTTAGGAGAAATCCACCGATAATGATCAGTAGAGAAGGATGGGACAAAAGATGAGAAGAGGGGGAAAGTAAACGAGGAATGGAAGGGGGAATGCCAATGAAGGTATGTTAGGAGAAGTCCATCAATAATGATCCGAGGACACAGAGGAAAGAAGGAATGAAGATATAATGGAGGGGGTCAATAAAAAGGATACAAGCTATGCAGAATGGGGATGATTTATTTTTAGGAGAAGTCCACTGATAATTATTAGCATAAAAATAGAATATAATGATGAAATAATTTTAGGAGATGAACAATGACAATGACGGGTAAGTATGGGGGTAGATATGTGGGAGAACTCTAGAAGATGGAGTGGAAAGAGTAAAGAAAGGAGGGATAACGATGTGTGCAAAGATGGAGGCGAGGAGATGATGCAATGGATGAGAATGAATGAGAGAAAAATGAATAAACAAGACACCAAATGAATGGGGAAGAAACAGTTAAGTAAGATTACCAAGCAAGGGATGATGGAGATGAATAGGGGGCAAGTAGGAAGTAGTGTTTGCAAGAATGGAAGAGGAGGTGAGAGGATGTGATGATGGGGAATGGAAATAAAATGTAGATGGTGATAATATGGAGTGGTGGGAAAGTTTAGGATGACAGATCATGCTTAAGAGGGATTCTTAAGTAAGATAACCATGCCACAGGAGGAGTTAAGTAAGATCACCAAACCGACAGTGACGATATGGAAGGAGAAAGACAACATTGTATTGGATACATATGTGTAATGGTTGGTTGGAGTGGATGAGTATGATGAGAGGTGGGAGACAGAAGATGAGGAAGATATGATGGGAAGTAGAAGGGTCAAATGGAAAACCATTCTTAAGAGGGAATCTTAAGTAAGATTTCCATGCGACTAGGATGTTAAGTAGGATCACCAAGCTAAAGAAGAAGAAGAATGATGAAAATACTAAGAAGTGTATACCAAAATGGAACAAGAGATGAAACGGGGTGATATCAAGGTGATAACAAGGAAACAAAGGAGTTTTACATGAGTTGATGGAGGAACATATGCAGTTTTTATGGAAAGTGTAAGGGCAATCCTTAATTGGGAAGCCCACATGGTGTTAGTGATGATGTAAGAGTGTCAAGCAAAAAAGGAGGAGCGTAAAGACTTTTGTGGTGGTGATTGTCATCTGTTGAAAGAGGAAATGATGGAGAAGCTTCCATAGTGGGAGGATCTAAGGAAGAAGATATACCTTAACTAATATTATCTGGATGTATGGATGGTTAAGTAAGATTGTCAAACTGAAAGTGGAAGAGTGAAAGGGAAACTCAAGAGCAAAGGCAGGTAGGATATCTGGCATGGTGCAAGGGGACAAAATGGTGAGAAGGATGATGTGGATACAAATGGTGATGAGTGGAAATGAGGAGTGAAGAGGAATGGATCAAAGACATTGTTGGACATGTTGGGGGATAAGAACCTGTAGGATAATGAAGTTGCCTTGAGAAGGATCCACAAGTAGGATTCACAAACTGCAATGGTGATCAACTAGAATTCGTAAACTGAAAAGTGTATTTGTAAGCACATTCATGGATATTATGGATAGATATAAAATTCATAGTGTGAAATTTGATGTGATTTTGATAAAAGACAATCTTTATGAAATGAATGAAACATAATCGTAGTAAGGGCGTACATGGAAACTATGTTTCGAACTTTATTGGAGATAAACAAGAAAGGTTACCACTCAAGGCATTGCACTTGCAGCCAATAGTAGGTGTTAACACATAACCAGCGATAGTTAGTTATACCAAATACCGTGAGGGAAATATGGATGAAAGATGCTTATAATCCTAATGTTGACCCTTCTACCTCCCATCATATCTTCCTCATCTTCTGTTGTTCCTAGAACTATGCCCCAGCTCTGGGAAAGGGGAAGAACAAGAATAGAGGAAATTGATCTATGCAGTAAGATTTCTAAGAATGTTAATAAAAGGAAGGTTGGTCAATGTGGGAAACCTTCCAAATTCCATAACAAAAAAGTACCCATCCTTTGAGGGTATGGTCTACATAATGTGGATGTCAATAATAATATATATGATAGCCGTCCTTCAAGGGATCGATCTATGTCTTTGATATTTCTTTGATTATGATTTATATGCTTTTATTTTTCTCTTTCTCTTATTTTTTTTGCATGAACATAAGTGCTTCAAGGGATCAATCTATTTTTTATAACTTTGATTTTGCCTTTTACATACATGAATTTTAGCTTTACATAGGGGAGAGCTAGGAATAACGAAGTAGACCACTTAGGAGGGGATAATGAATGTACAAGAGACACCCCTGGACCCTTTGCATGGCTGCAATAGGATAATGAGAAGGTGATGGATGTAATGGTTATGGGTTCGCATCAAAGCAGTGAAGGCAAACCACATAAATCATATCATTACCATGATAAATAAAAGGGGATAAGGATGGAGGAATGATCTAAGGATATAACTAAGCGCTTATTAGTATATATGCTAACAGTAAACTGCTCGCAAGTGTAATGGATTAAGAGGTTATGTCTCTGGTTTACCATTAAGAGACGGAAGACATTAAGTTGTAACATGATGAGAAGATATACAAGCAAGAAATAAAACTAAGTCCTTAAGGAAACAAAAAATATGACCACGACGGTGGATTTGGATGAAAATAAATGATGCCCTGAGAGAGACACAAATATGGAAGGAAAAATATGGCCACAAATGTGGACTTAATTAAATAGATGATTCCCTAAAAGAGACATAAATATGCCCTCTTAACAGAAAGACAAACATGGCCTCAAAGGAGGACTTCGATGAAAAATAAATGGTCCTCAATGGAAGGACAAATATGGCCACAATAGTGGACTTAAGGTGAGATGAATTTTGGCTAGAATTAGTGTAGGTGGGATGAATTTGGATGAGTTAAATAAAACAGTGTCAAGGAGCAAAGTATCCTAGTGTCAATGGATTTGCATGGATGATATGTTCAATGGAGAGGGAAGGATGCTTCCCAAATGAAAAATGTGGAGAAATTAAAGGATTTCGAAAGAGTTTAGATGATATTGTTTTAGATTTGGATGGGATAAACAATTGTAGACCACAAGTGAGCTTGGAAAGATAGGCGATATTGATGAACAATGGAGGAATGTCATGTGCAGGAGGGATGTTAAGGGATGATGTGGATGAATAAATCATGGGAAACTCAACGAATGGGATATGAATTGGATTCAATGTAGATGGAGAAGGAACTTTCCCCTAAATGAGGAAATCATATTTCTCAATAAGGTTGTGGATGATTTTCCAAAATTCCTTACAATGTTTGATGTCATGGATTGGAGTATGATGATAAGCGCAACTGCAATTAGGATTGAACCATGATGGCTTTGGACCATAGGGATTAAAGGCTTTAAAGGGAGGAAGTGTGATGGCAGATATTCGAGTTAAATGTCAAAGGATATATGCGTAAGACCCCATTGAAGTGTCATGGGGAAGGTAATTCTTGTGGGTTTTGATAGGATATCTCAGCTTGGAGTTAGGAGAAAAGGTGGATGTAGATAGGATGGGTAAATTATGTGTTTCGGAAGACAAATAAAATTTAGTCGAAGGATTGTATTGTTTGGAATCGGATTTAGCTGAGGATGTACATTGGATGGGTGGATTATATGTCTTAGATGACAAGTCGAATTGGATTGTTTGGATATAAATTTATCATTGCGAAATGTCATAGATGGAGCGACTGATCCTAAAATAGATGTTGTGGGATTGGATTGTTGAGAAGAGGGAAAATATAAATATTTTCGAGGATGCGCAGGGGACTGTCGGGGATGTTTTCCATGAGCCTTAGACTTCACCCGAGAATATTTATACCTAACAGGGATGATAATAATCTCAACCAGAGGATTTGATAGTGGTGGTGTGGTTATTAATGGAGAAAATGTCCTAAAACAAGATGAGGATGTTAATGGAGAAATAGGTGTTTGTATGATGTGATTAATGAGATCTATGTGAGATGTGAATTGTTTAGGTTTTGGAAAGGAAAGATTTGATTTTGGAGAATGCAAACCATCTTTATTTGATTTAGATGGATGTGTTGGTTCAGTAGATGTTCCAAAGGGTATCTTTAATAAGGTTATAGATCGAGAAGATTTGTTCACTATGATAGACAAATTAGGGAAAGAGTATTAGGGTAGACTGAATGATGTGGCCATAGGCAAGGATGTCAACGTGGAGATAGGTGGATTTTTTGATATGATAAATATAAGAGAAGCTGAGATAGATAGGGATGTAGGCATATTAAGAATATTTGGAGATGTGGGTGATGTGAAAACCGATGGAGTAGACATTATGGGTAATGCAACAAATACAAGAGTATTTTTGGGTATAGAAGTAGGTGGGACTGGTTGTTTCATAAATTTTTCAAGGGGTAAGAATGATATGTTTTCTAATGGGGTTGATGTCGGAGGTTTGGTTGTAAAGGTACATGTGGTAGAAATCAGTTTAGTTGGGATGGTTGTAGAGAGGAGTGAGTAGATGTAGTAATAGATGTGTTTGAGGCAGATGTGGGTGAAGGAATAAATGTGAGAGTTATAGGGATATGTGTGGATATCAGTGGGGCTGAAATAGGTGCTAAGGATGAATCTAATGTGGTAGATTGGGGTGTGATTGAAGTGCATGAAGTGGATGGTATAGTCAAATTTGATGTGGATGTGATAAGGATAGGATAAGGTGTAGGTTCAAGACAAGTAGTAAAAGTTGCAATAGGTGTGATAGTTGTGGGTGCAATAGGTTCCGCATAAGGAGTGGGCATAATATCTAAGTTAGGAACATACAAAGTAGGTGATAAGATGAGATCTTGATTGACAGTGTTAATCATATAAGCATTTGATAGTTGAGATGTAAAGGGCGTGGTTTGATTTTTTGGTGGTTGATTAGGTAAATTTTGATCAGTGGAGCTATCGATTTGGATATCCCATTGATTTATGAGTTATTGAACATGATCTTTGAAGGAATGAAATTTTTCAATGTTGTGACCTTTGAATCGATGATATTTGCAATAGTGGGATTCGTGATACCAAATAGAATTGGCTTGTGAGTTGTCCACGTGTCATATGGGAGGATGTTGGATGGAGTTTACATTCATCAAATTGTAAAATATGCAGGTATAGGATTCTCCCAAGGGGGTGTAGTTGACTATTAGTTGAGGGGATCGCTATTGAGGCCATGTACCAGATATAGATGCGGATGAGGGATTACTGTATATGACATTGGAAACACCCTTAAATTTGTCATTATGTGTGAATGGTTTAGTAGATTCAATTTTAGGTTTAATTGAAATTAGTTTAAGATGACCCTACTCAATGACATGGGTTTGGAGTTTGCAAGAAATCGTGAAACCTTTGTCAAAGGTTCAGAATGATTGGATTTGAAAAGTAGATGATATATGTTTTGCACATAAACATGGGAAGATTTTGATGAGTTTGATTTGTGGAAGATTGAAGGACAGTTGGTTTATAACACCACACCATCGTGCAAAAAAGTTGGCAATGGGCTCATCTTCAAACTGTCAAATGGTGTATAGGTCAGCGATAGTGGTTTTGCATGCGAAGTTGATAGAAAAGTGTTCTAAGAACAACTACGTAAGTTGGGTAAAAGAGAATATGGAATGTTGTAGGATGATGTTGTACCAGTCCAATGTGGGTCCAAACAAGGACATGGGGAAAGTGTGAAGAAGTAGATCTAGATCATGTGCAATAAGACAACATGCATGTTTAAATGCGATGAGATGTTGTTGGGGATATTCCTTGTTGAAATTAATAAACTTAGGAAGCTTCCAATGAGGAGGGTAGCATTTGATTGGAACCAACAGATGAATTGGTTTGGTACATATTTTTTCATAGGATAAAGTATCCTTAGGTGCCAAGGTAGCAACCTCTAAACTAGCCAACCGATTTATTAAGGCATGAATTAGATCAGTCGATGTGTTGTTAGGTTGAGATTGGATTTCCTGTGTGGTTTGATAACGTGAATGATACATTTGTGGATGTGTGCGTAATTGGGGACTCATTTGATAAGGTGGTTGATACACTTGTGGGTGGGATGTTTGATAAGATGGTTGATAAACTTATGGGTGTGCATGTGTGTGGGGAACTTCTTGGCAAGGATTAACATGTGTCATGGGTTGAGAATATTGCATAGGCTGAATTTTAATAATAGGGAAATGATGTGTTTGTTGAATTTGGGTAGGTTGTTGTGGTAAATGATAAACGGGGATATGTGTGTTAAGAGGTTAAGACAGTTGGAGCATACGATGGGTATGAATATAAGGGTGAAGAGGTTTAGATAGATGGACAAGCATATGAATAGCGGATGAAATAGAATTGTCAAAATGGGATGTGGGTAATGCAATCCACCAATTTAGGAGATTGTAGGGGATTTTTGAAACACAAAATCATATATGGGGTTAGGAGGAGGCCCAAGTGTCTCTAGAGGAGTGAGAAATGGTGATGTGGTTGATTTAGGGAGATTGGCTTAGTAAGGGTTATGAGGATTAGTTTTAGGATAGGGACAATCTTGGATGACATGGTTTTCATGAAGTGAGGCCATGGAGATTGGAGGTTGGGTAATTGAAGGCATGGTTTTGAGTTTAGAATCTTGTCGGGCAAGACTGTTAGGAGAAGTAATTTTATTAGACGAAGGACATTGTTGTTTTGTTTTGAATTGAGAGATAGATTTACAATAGGTGTGAAATATAGAAACATTTTTTTATGTAATTTGTTGACAAACAAATCAAGCAGCATATTTTTTATCATCATGATTTATTATGAGATGTGAAAATAAAAGTAAAATGGATAATGAAGGTTCCTAAAGAATGGAATTCTAAGGCTGGTTTTAGGTAGTTATGGCTAGGGAAATGTCTAAAATGGTTCCTGTTAGGTATTCAAGTCCCAATCAGTTAACCAAGTGGGAGGAATGTTTCGATGTGTTGATTTTGTTTGTGACGTTTCAAGTAGTGTGTGATAAAATGTGTGATGCGGAGAGTTAAAATCCTATTTACGTTATGTGATCAGGTAGGATGCAGAAAAGAAAGGTTCTTTTTAAGCCAAAACAAAACATGACGTTCGATGCAGACAATTGCTAAGAAAAGGGAATGACAATGCAGAAAAGGGAAAATAGGGAAAACTAAGTAAAACCTGGAAAATTCTTTTCCCCATTATTTGATTGCACTTGATGATGATGTATTTGGATGTGATAGTCACTGGCCAAGAACGTCCGAGTATCCTAAAAATACACCATGCACGATTGTGGAAGGGGTTGGTGAAAAGGATTCACCAGTGTGTTTATGTTTCAATGGTTGTCTGTGACAACATAATGTTGTTTACAAGATTGTGGAATGTACGTCGTGCGTTTTATAGACTGCACCTGCAAAAGAAAATAAATGTAATTAGTTTATGTGATTAAACTGATATAACTATCGTAAATATTTTGTGTACAAAAAGTATTTTTATAAAAATAAAAAATAAAAGAAATTAATCTAATGGATTAATAAAAGTTGGAATTCGACATTCACATTTAATTAGGGTAAACAAAAATGATAAAATAAACTATGAAGTAAACAATTACATAAGCGATGAAATAGATTGTGAAATAAAATTATGAAAATATGTGACACAAATTATTAATAATGAGGTGATATGAGATAACCTATAAACTACAAGCCATTAACGTGTGAATTTTGTGTTTGTTTCATTTCTTTACGTGAACTATAAATAAGAATAAACATATAAAATGACTGAATGTATACTTTAAGAGGTAACGACAAAAATGGGTGTGAAGAGTGGATTTTTATATTAATAATGAAGACTTTAGGGAGGATGAAAGTAATTTGATTTTAAATTTATAATGGAGATGGGAGAAAATAGTGGACCTAATTTATGGACTTAATTGAATAAATAAGGGAAGAGATAGGATGGTGACCGAAAAGTGAACATGAAATTCAAAAATATGCCTCACCTGGGGTGACAATTTGACAACGTACATGGACATGGATTTTCACATAGACGATGACATAATAAGAATCATAGAAATTATAAATGAGAAATATATAATTATCTTGCTAGTGTTAGCTCTATTTATACATGTAGTGGCAAGGATTGGAACACAATTATACTTCATTACTAATAACCATTGTTTATAGCTGAATTTAAATCTGGTCATATATAATCTATATGATGAATATGGGGTGACGTTGATTATAATTGTGTTCTCCTGACTTGGAAACCAATTGCGATAAAAAATATGGTATAGCCTCTATCACCAAATTACAAGAACTTCGCATGATGAACTTGTTTGATATAGTGTAAGGAGGAATTGGTCGAGTGGATGCGAGATGGAGGAGAAACAAAATGGGTGTGCAGGAATCTATGGGAGTTTGAGGGAGATGGGAGTCATATGGTGAGTGGAGAGGAATTGGAGATTTGTGGAAAGGGGAGTGAGTTGATGAAGATGGGTCATGGAAGGAAGATCCAAGTGGCTCTGTTAAGAGGAGATGTGTGGAGTAGAGTTGGTGAGGATGGGTGGTTGTGTTGGATGTAGAGAGATATCGAAGGGGTGGAGATATGCGGGAGAGGGAGATGTGATAATGGGTGAGCCGAGTGGTTTGGTCTACATGGAGTAAGCTGAAGGAAGCAGTGTGTTGGGTTTGGCAGGAGAGATATTGGCAGAGAGATGTATGTGGGAGATGAGGAGCTTGATGGAGATGTTGGAATCTGATGGAAAGTGGGCAGTGAAATAGAGATGTTGTCGTCGATGGAGAGTTGATTTCTAATGGAGATCCGTTGGAAACACAAGTTGAGGATGGCTCAGGGAATGATTTTTGATGGTTACAACTCGAGAGTGGGGAGATGGAAATGTGAAGGGTAGTTGAGTGGAATGTGTAGGTTGGAGTTGGGAAAAGGGAAGAGGAGATGAGTCGGGACATGAGGTGGCCGAGTGGAGAAGGTTGTCGAGTTGGAAATGGGAGTTGAGTAACACAGAGAAGTGAATGAAGTTGTGTAGTAGCTCAACATTGGATGGGGAGTGAGTGGTGAAGTAGAGTTCAATATGGGAGAGGGATGAATGGTCACGTGGTTAAGGAGAAGGAGAAGGGATCTGCATTGGAGATGGGAAGGTGTGTAGGTGAAAGTTAAATGGGAGCTCGATGCATGGGTGTAGTCAGCTTGGGGAAGAACACAGGAAGGGGATGACAGGGAGTGGAAAGTTAGGTAGGTAGAGAGTTAAATGAGGTGATAGGTAGGGGGATAGATAATTTAGGATAGTAGGATTCTAATTTTTTATATTTCTTTTTTATAATTTAATTTCAATTTATTTCATAATTGTTTTTATTAATTTTTGTTTATTTATTTAATTAATATAGTATTATTATTATGATTAATAATAAAAATGTTCTCGATACTAATTATAATGACCACATAACAAGCCAATTAAAAACCAGAAGTACTTACCTCCAAGGTGAATTCAACGAGTGATCATACTACAGTGATATCGATGAATACTAAGACTTTGCAAATAAGAAAGTTAGACAAGACGAGTAAAATAACAAAAAAAATAACCAGATCTAGGATCCGGTCCCACCGGGCATGCCAAAATGTTTTACAGGAAACCTCATTCTCGCATGGGTCAATGCCGATACTGGAAGCCACCAGAAACTTCGAATGATGGAGAGATTAGGACCTCAGATCTAGATATGGATCTACGGGTGCGGAGAATATAGATATGTGATAAAAGAAGATAGATCTGCAAAACTAAAACAAATGTGATTAGATAAAAATATGCGGGGGTTTCTCGAAAAATCCCAGTTCCAAGAGGATGTTAACTCCCTTGAAGGATGTCAACCCCCATGTCTAGAAAGATAGCAATAAATGATGAATAGTAGATATCATGTAGAAATAACTAAATACAAAATGGCACGTAACTAAAATGGTGAGGGGAATTATCTTGTGCTCTAAGATGGAGATGAAATGGGCATCAAGATGGCAAGATGACAAACAATGGCAAAGCTTTCTCCCACACTCCTCATCTATAACTTCTAACAATGGAAAAACTTTTCCTTGATCTCAATCTCACATAACTTCACTAAGCACTTTCTTCTCATCTCCTAAAAACTTCAGTAAGAAGAGATTTCATCATGATTCTTCCTCTTGTCTAGGTCCTCCTTAAAGAGGGGGGAAGACCCATAGTGAGGTTAGATTGGGGTTAACGAATAACCGGGGTTTGATAAATTAACCCTGGTTAAGAGACATGATGTGATCACGCGGGGCCCATGGTTTGACTTATCAGGTGGAGTGGGGAGCATGCTTTGAATGGGTAGGTGAGATAATAGATTTCATTTTTGAAATTAAGAGTGGAGTATCGGATGGGTATATTATTACCAATGAATTGAATAAATATGAGATATGTGATATAATGTCAAATTCTAATTATCAAATGGGTCCACATAGAGCCCATTTTATAATTAATTAATTAAAGGTGAGTAAATAGATGGAATTTTCATGAAGGAGAACAAACGTGGGATGAACAAGAGGAGTTACACCAAATACTGGTGTTTACATTAGGAGTCATGAAATTGAATGGAATGAAAAGAGAATCTACAAGTATCATATTTTGGTACCCAAGGATGAGCCAGTTGAGAATTTTGTGAATGAAAATGAACTCTCCCATTTAAAAGAAATAATAATAGTGTTACACAGTAACCGGTGTCGGTTAACCCATGAAAGGTATCGGTCAACTAAACTGGTATCAGTTATAAAAGATCCAAACCAAAATCGGTTAGCAGAACTGATGTTGGTTATAGGTGACTGGCGTCGGTCACTAACAAATTTTGATGCAAATGTCCAGGAGGTTTAGAATGAGCCTCTAGTACCCCAAACTCCTGTTATAAGGTCTCAAAGGGTAAGTTAACCTCCAGAAAGATTTACATCTTCTATATCTTATTTATTATTGAATGATAATAGTGAACCAGAGAGTTTTGAAGAATCACTGCATGATGAGATCTACATTCAGTGGGAACACAACATGGATGAGGAGATGAAATCCTTGGAACAAAACTAGACTTGGGATTTGGTTAAGTTGCTAGCAAGTAAGAGGAAATTGTAGAACAAGTGGGTTTACATGATCAAGGAAGAAGAGGATGGACATAAAAGGTACAAGGAAAGGCTTGTAGTAAAGGGATTTGCACAAGATGCATCTATTGAATTTGGTGAAATATTTTTTCCTATTGTAAAGAAGACTTCTATTCGTATTGTATTTAGTTTAGTTGTAGTACATGATTTGCATTTAGAGAAATTAAATGTGAAGATGAATTTTCTTCATGGTGATTTGGATGAAGAGATTTATATGTAGCAATCGATTGGGTATGAAGTCAAGGGTAAGGATAAATTAGTATGCAGGTTGAAAAAGATCCAGTATGGGCTCAAGCAAGATCCAAGGCAATGGTACATGAGGTTTGATATTTTTATGCATGAGCATGGTTACTTGAGATGTGAATATGACGATTGTGTTTATTTCAAGAAGCTTTAAAGTGGCAACTATATTATTTTTTTATTGTATGTGGATGATATGTTGCATACATAAAATAGTATGCAGGACATTGGTGAGCTTAAGGGAAAGTTAGCTCACACATTTTCTATGAAGGATTTAAGAGCTGCAAATACACAGAGACATGAAGAAAAAGAAACTGTATTTGTCTCAGGAGGATTATATCTATAGGGTGTTAGAAAGTTTCAAGATGCATAATGCAAAACCTATTAGTACACCTATGGATGGAAACTTCAAAGTGATCAAAGATCACTATCCTTCATCACATGAGGAGGTAAAATACATGACACAAGTGTCATATGCTTTAAAAGTTGGGAGTCTCATGTATATTATGGTAAACATTGCACAGGAAATGGGAGTTGTGAGTATATATATGGCTAATCCAGGTAAATAACATTGGAAGGAAATCCAATGGATACTCAGGTATTTGAAAGGGACATCTAGCATGTAATTATGCTATGGAGGTTTGGATATTTCATTATGTGGCTATGTTGATTCAAGTATGGATAGAGATCTGGATGGTAGAAGGAGCTCTATTGGATATATTTTCACAGTAGGTGGGATGACAGTTAGTTGGATTTCCAGATTGCAGAAGGTTGTGGCTTTAAATACTACAGAGACATAGTATGTTGTAGCTACAGAGGCTAGTAAGGAGATGATATGGATGAGTAGGTTCATGAAAGTTTTGGGAAAGGAGAAAGATGATTGCAATTTTTTTAGTGATAGTCAAAGTGCAATTCATTTGGAAAAGAACTCAGTGTTTCATTCAAGAATGAAACACATTTAGTTGAGGTATCACTTCATACGGTAGGTATTGGAGGATGGGCAGTTGAATATGGAAAAGATTCATACGAGTGAGAACCCTACAAATATATTAATGAAGCCATTAGAAAAGGATAAGTTGGAGCTACACTCCACTTCTATTGGTCTTCAAGTTTGAGACTCAAAGAGGAAGAAACAAAGCTAAGCAAGGATCTAAGAATGATGTTGTACAGGTATAGTGTAGTAATTAATCTACAAGTGGGTGATTGTTGAGTTGTGGAGCTTAATTAATTTAGATTAGCATGCAATATCAAACTTGCAGGAAATACAATAATTGAAATCAGTTAAGGAGGGACCAGCATTGATTAGCTATGACCGGCATCGGTCAAGTAAGGAGGAACCTGCATCGGTTAGGGCTAACCGACGTCAGTTACGTGTATGTGGGTGTTTTGATTAACTCATGAGAATTATATCTATTTTTAGTATTAAAGCAGATCTATTGATTGTAATTGCATGGCTAAGTTCCCTAATTTTGTATACACCTATATAAGCATGAAAAATAGGGTTTAGAAGTAAGAATTAAGAATAACTTGTAAAATTTGATGATTATTATGAGAATAATTGTGAGAGAGAGAATTCTTGGAGAAAAAGCAAAATCTTGGGTGAAAGAAAATATTGTACATCTGAGAGGTGTGGAAGATTGTAAATCTTCAATTGTATATCTTGTCAAAGCTTTAGATAATATATTGGCTTGTTTCTTGGTGGATGTAGCCCACACTAGGTGAACCAAATTAAATCTGGTGTTGATTTATATATCTTGTTTTGTATAATTCTTTTGGTAGAATATCTGCTTTCATTGCATGTGTGTTTAGATCTGATATATTATCTGTACAACCTTGTTCTAACCCCAACAATAGGAGGATGAACTAGACTTGATGTTCGCATGACACCCAATGTGGTAATGGGTGTAGATGTGGGGGGTGTAGGTGCAAGTAGGCTCTTAGGCATAGGAACAAGTTTAGTTATTAGTAAAGGTTTGGATGTAGGCTAGGGTCATAAAGAAGAGTTTGTTTCAACAAGAATGGTCATGGTTGATTGGGTTTCTTGAAATACCTTCGGAATTATCATTATAGGTTGGGTTGGAAAGGGTATCCGAAGGCATCCCCAAATCATGGAATTATGAATGTAATCCAAGCGGTCAACCAGGCTTGAAAACAACATTGTTGTAAGAGAATATAGCATTGGCTTAGTAGCAATCCCTATAAAATATGTATGTGAGAAAGGGAACTGGTTGAGCTTCGGACTCTGTAGGTAAGAGAGCCGAGAGTAGATCAATGGGATCCTGGAAGGATAATGGGGAATTATAACCAACAGGAAGTGGTGCGTCTAAAGGATCCCCTATGGGTAGGAGAGCTAGTAGGTGGGATCAGGTAGGTTCCTCTTTCGGTGGCGAGGAAGGTGAGGATGACTCTCCCATGGGTAGGAGAGTTAACACCATAGGTTGTTCATTAGGTTGCGAGGTCGGTGGTGAAACTGCATCAACATAAATTATAGATTCCTCCATGGGTGTAGGGGGAGATGAAGGAGACTCCTCAATGGGTGAAGGAGTATTTGAGGTAGGCTCCTCCGTGGATAAAGGATCTCATACTAGAATCTCCTCGATATAGGGGATAGGAGAAAATTGAGGAATGAATGGTACGACTTTGAAAACAACATGGACTTCACAGAAATTTTAATCATTGGTTGAAGGTTTTCCTCTTTGTTTAGATGATGGGGTATGATTAGGGAATGAATTCTTGAAGATATGCAAGTTTTGTTTTTTTGGTGCATTCGGGTTGTCCAGGACAAGATCTCCATTATCTAATATTTCCTGGAAAATGTACTTGAAGGTTATGTAATTACCATCGCTATGGCCTTTTATTTGATGATAGTTACAATAGTCATGTTCCTTGTACCATGCAGGCATAGGAAAAAAGGGGTCGAAACCAGTATGTGGTTTGATGGTTGGTAGAGCAATTACTTCGGATTTAAGAATATTTTATAATATTGAAGAATAAGGCACCCTAGTTGGAGTTTATTTTTTCCGCTCCCATCTAAACTGAAAAGTTTGACCGAGAGAAAGGTTGGAGGTAGGTTTTGATTTATTAGAGGAGTGAGATGGGTTAGCCTTTAAAACTACTATGTTGGCAGATCCTTTTGCTTTGGAATAGTTTTTTTGTGATTTTGAAGAGGAGGAGGTATCATTTGATTTAAAGGCGGCACTTTTGTTTCACAATTGAATTTTCTTCTGTTCAATAGCACAAATTTCTAGTTTTCGTGACATGGTAAATGCTTCATCAAAGGTACAAATGGTTTGTACTTATAGAGTTGGTGAGATGTGCCTGGCATAAGCTCTAGTGAACAACTCTATAAGTTTAATTTGAGGCAACTGGAATGTGAGTTGGTTGATGAGGCTTCGCCAATGAGAAAAATAATATGCGATAGACTCGTCATCGTATTGTCATGTTGATTACAAATTGTTCCTAGTGACATTCTTGACAATATTGATCAAAAAAGGATCTAGGAAGGCTTGAGCCACTTAGTTAAATAAGTAAATAGAATGTCGAGGTAAACTACTATACCAATCTAACGTTGGTCACGTTAAGGACGTGGAGAATTTCTGCAAGAGGAGAGTGTCGTCATGAGCGATTAGATAGCTCCCATGTTTGAAAGACCACAAGTGTTGTTGCGGGTCATCTTGATTGTTGAACCAGTTGAATTTGGGCATTTCCCAATGCATAGGGTATGGGTGAATGGGAATATATGGATGAATGGGATCATTACATATTTCATCATAGGTTAAGGAGTTGTGAGAGCCGGAAACCGATGCTTCCAATGTTTACATATTTTCCATCATCATTTTAATAAGTTTGTTAGTAAGTTGTGATGATTGAACACCCCTTGCAGTATAAGGAGGTTGATGATGAATGTATGATGTTTACTGCATCCTAGTATATGGTGGTGCCAAGTATGTGAACTCTGCGGGGGGAATATATCCAAGCGGAAAATATCTCGAATAGGTGATAGATAAAATTGGGGGTTCTTGGTGATATCTGTAAGCAGGTGGGATAGATGTAGAAATCCTTGTAGTGATTAGAGGTAAAGACTATGATATGGAGAGGACGATGTTTTGAAATTGAGTATGGGTTATTGATACCATGGGTGGCTGCGAGGCAATAGGTATATACGAGGTGGCAGGTGCATAAGGGGCTATGATTGAGGTGGATGATGAAGGAATGGTTGACACCATGGGTGAAAATGACATAAAAAGTGTGACCAATGTTGTAGGTGCCACATGTATTGATGGTGTGGGGTCAAGTTGGGATACTACGGGTGGTAAGGTGGAAGAAGTTAAGGCCGAGTTAGTATGAGTCGACGCAGAAGTGGCGGTGAGGGAAAGGGGGATTGACACAGGCATATCGTATACCAGTTGTCTTGATGAATCTCAAGTAGATGAATGGGCCAGATAATGTTGTAAGGTAGCGGGGTTATGGTCAAGGAGTCTTTTGAGCTCCTCATCACTCGTAGTGATGATAATGAGCTGAGTAGGATCCATAGGTGATAGGATGGAAGGTGGCGATGGGTTAGGTGGGAGTAGTTGAAGGTTTGTGTGGAATACAAGGGCATTGGTTTGACTATGAGTCAAAACCATGTGATTTGGCATAGGCTTGGTAATCTGTTCTTTGTAAATGACACATAAAAATAGAAGAAATGGAGAAAAATAGGTTCCATGAGGTGAAACTAGTCGTTGTTTTAATTAGAAATTAAAACAGAGGAATCGACAACGGTTGGGTTAACCAATGATGGTGAGATGGTGACCAATGCTAGTTATGTTAACTGATACTGGTTGTTGTGGGAAATCAATAATTTGATAAATGTTTTAACCACTAATGAAAAATAATACAAAAACAAGATTTGATAGTGATTGCAAAGATTAGAGGTATGATGATGCTTCTGAGGAACCTCAGAAAGAGCATAAAATTTGGTGAATGGTGTTTTTGGTGAAATTACCAAAAAAGTAGATAACCGATGATGGTCAGGTAGACCGATGGTGATCTGATGAGTAAACTAATGTCGATCACTGGACCGATGCTGGTTATTATGAATTTTGAAAAGATGGAAGAATTTGATTTTTGTGACTTTGATCAGATAAACTATCAACCCATAAATATGAGTATGATAGTGATGGACCCTAACACACCTAGAAATAGTTGGAATACACCAACTAAAATTATGGGGTGTGAAAGGAAGAAATAAAATGGAGAATGTTACCTCATAACTCAAAACACAACTCAAGAAAAAGCTAAGAAAAACATGAAATCCTATGAGTGAATTTTATGTTTTATCTTATGCTATTCAAGACTGAATTGTGAACATAACATATTTTTTGGTTGGAAAGTGGGTATCCTATGAAGAGGCAAGATCTAAGGATGGTTTTAGGTTATGTTTTGGTAGAGGAGGTCCTTTCTCTGAGATAATGACTGGAAAAAGAAACCAACTAGGTGCCCACTGTTAATCCTTTGATTGTGTGATCATTGAAAACTTCGTCCACGTAAGGTGTTGTTTAAGAAGATGTATGATTTTATTTTTGTGTAGTTTGGAAAAGAGAGAAGAGAATGTGCTCTATGATTCAATTATGTCAACCATCTGCTAGGCATGACTTCCAGCGTATAGGTTTCCCTATGTTTTAATGTGAGATCAAAATGTAAACATAGAAGTATGAAATGTAATTATTTTAAAACCCAAATCGAAATGTGATATTCAATGTAAACAAAGAGTGAATAGGAAAGGATGTGACTTTCACTAATGCAAATGCAAGAAAAGAAAGAAGGATTAATTTTAGTTCCAGGATACCAATGTCAGTGAAACAAATAGAAGAAGAGAAGATTTCTAAGGAGAGAATTTAATGTTAAATTCCTTTTGAACATAAACAAACATATAATGGTTTCCTGAGAATGAACAAATGCAAGGAACCCTAGATGGGTCCCACCGGGAATGCCAAAATGTTTCACTGGATTCTTAATAAATTAATGAAAGAAATAAGGGTAGTAGGTCAAGGAGGAATACATGTTTGTAATGTCGGTTGAAGATTGTGCATGCGTTCTGATTTCCTAATCCAAGTTGATTGTAAGAACTCCCTTTTGGATAAGAGAAACTACATGTAAATGCAAAACAATACCACCAAATAGAGTTAAACAAAATAATGAGTGGAATACCTAGCAGAAGCTAGATCTGAGAAGTGTGATGCTTCCTGAACAGGTTGTCAATCCACTTTTATATAAAAATATTAATGTTATTTAAAATATACATAAAATAACAGTCCTATTGGAATTTAAACGATTTAGGTATCTTGTACAAAAACAATAAGAAAGGTCAGGTAAAAGGTGATTGGGATCAAAACGGGTCAAGTGATTGGCTGGTGTTGCATTGCAGGTCTAGTACAGGCTCTGGGTAAGTCTAGTAAAGATTAAAAATGGTTCTGAGTTGTTGTGAAATGATTATGAGCTCATTGGTCTGTGGTATATTTCCAAACATAGTAACTGATGTCAGATGGATGACCAATTCTGGTTAGGCAGAATGACCGATGTCAGTTGGCTAATCGGCGTCAGTATGGGAAATTATCAGAAAGTTCTTGGAATTGGTTTTTTAGACTCTTTGTGGTTACATAGAGGTTGGAAATGGTGAGGGTGAGGTTTTAAAATGGTCTTGAATACTCATATATGGTTAGAAGAGGGTGAAAATAGGTGAAAGGGCCAGGTATGGTTTAAGGTGATAGGTTGGTGGGAGGAAGGAAGTATACGGGTGTGGAGAAAGATAAACTACTGAGATGAATAATAAATCTTACTGAAATAAAATGGAGGTAAATGAAGAGGTGTTAGGTACTTACTGAATAATAGATTTAGAGAACATGGGTGATGAAGATGGTGAGGGAAGAGATCCAGAGAGAAGATTCGTTGTATTTGTGCCGTGAAATTTTGAACCTTCATTGCTTCTCTCTGTGTGAATACTATGATCGTGAAGCAAGATGATGAATGCCAAAAATGGTTGTTGATAGTGCTCTTGTGTGTCTTCTTTTTCCTGAGTGTTAAAGAAATTTGAGTACTCCAAGTAGATGTTCACATGATATCCTAAATCGAATGACCAACCTAGGCAAATGATTTTGGAAATGTATTTAACCTAATCGGCGAAGGTTAGGTGACCCGCGGTTGGTTGAGATATAACCGACATCGGTCAAGGCAGGAATATCTAGGTTGGTCAAAAATAACCAAATTAATACTATTTTTGGCGTGATCTCCAACCTTCTTCGAAGTCTTGAGTGATGGATCATGGAAAGACAAGTAGGAGTCTTTTTAGGTTTGTTAATAGGAGTTAAGTCTAGGTTTAGACTAAGTCCTATTTGGTTAGGATAGGGTTAGACTTAGTCTTAGGTCATTAATGAGGTTTGAGTGGGTCATTTGAGTGAGGTGGCTAGGTGAGTTGGCTGGGTGAGGTGGTTAAGTAAGGATATTAATTGATTTAGTTAAGATAATTAATTCAATTAACATGTGCACTAGGGGATATGAATGGGTAAGATATGGTTAATTTAATGAATGGGGTTTTAAGGGAAGTATGACCTACTTTTGGTGTCTACACCTCCCTAGCTTGTATAAGAAAAATGACTTGTGGATAAATTTATTTTCTCTCTAGTGAAATAGTGTAACGCCCGCTAAAACAACCCACTTAAGACCCAAGAACAACCTAGGATTAGTTAGGAAAATTATGGAATAATTTTTTTTGTTTAAAAGAGTCTACAACCAGGTTACAAGACAACAGTTGTCACTAACAAAATTTTAATCTACTAGAATATACTTTTCTTTTATTGATAATTACTAGAGGTCATAAGGTCCAAAATTTAGGTTTAGAGGGAAATTCCTCACCATACCCACCTCTTTAACAGGATTAAAGTTTTAACTTGATTTTTCTCATACTTAAAAAATTCAAAATTTTCATAAATCATTCCCATTGGATAGTAAATTTCCTCACCTTTCCATTGATATAAATAAGTCCTCCTAACTCCTCATATTTTTCAAGTTATGGGCCGGTGGGGCCTTGGAGTGAAAATTTGCCCAAAGGGCGGGGTTAGCGGGCCATGAGGAGACCTTTGGAAAAAAAAAATATGCGTGGGAGAAAAAATCCACATTTGCACCCATGCTTCCATAGGTCCATAATTCCATAAGGGACATGTGGCAATCCCTAAGGCAACACGGGGAAAATCGAGAAAAGTGGGGCAGCGAGAAACAATTTACAAAATCTCCCATGCAGGGTGATAAGTCGGCTTTGCACCTGCGCTCCTGCAAGTCCATAAAGGACATGTGGCATCTCCTTTGCCAACGTGGGGAAGGCAGGGTAGTGGGAAGAAAATTGACTTAACTCCCCAAAGGGCTAAGAGGGTATAGAGACCTGCGCCTTCGTCGGCACCTCACGATGCCACGGGGCAGCCCCTGATTGGCTGCGGGCTGGCAGAACAGTGGGGAAAACTTAGAAAAATTTCCAAAACATTTCTAAGACACAAATACAAAAAGGAACCCATTCCTCTGTCAATGCCTTGTGATGCCCTGTGGCATCACCTAATTGGTTGCAGGACGGCGGGGAAAATTTGGATATTTTTCCCAAAATTTTCTAAAATGCGCTAAGTTAAAAAGGGGATTCGCCCCTCCACTGACACCTCATGGTGCCACGTGGCAGCCTATGATTGGCTGTGAGCCAGTGGACCGGTAGGAAAAATTTAGAAAATTTTCCTAAGTGCTTAAGGGAAAAATTCGGGCCGTGGGCCCGCTAAGGAAAAATTTTCCAAAATTTTAACGCCAAATGAAGAAAACTTCAGAAGGCCATAAATTTTGATAGAGAACTCAGTTTGGGGAAAACGAGGACTTTCTGGAAAGCTCTCAACGTCCTATTTGCATAGAGATCATTAATTTTATGTTTTGGCAATGTTTAAGAGGTAAATTTTAAGAAAACTTCCTGCAGGATTTTATAGCACGAGCTGGTAAATTTTAACTTGTTAGATTTGTTCAATTTGGTCTTCTTCCTCTCTCAACATGCCAAATAGACATGGAGGATTTGTTCTTAGGTGGATTTAAGGTTAAGGATTATGAGGTAGGTCAATTTGTCTGATAGAGTTACAATTCAAGCATTTATACAATTATTGATAGCAAAAAAAATGACTGTGAAACAGTTTGAGCTCGATTTTGGTAAGTTTTGAAAGATTTCCTTATAGGTTATTTTTATCTAGTTTGGAATCATTTAGGGAAAACTACTTCAATTTAATTATTTAGTTCATTTTATTTCATTGTTTCAGGTTTGATCTATACATTTTTGAATGAGATAATTGTCAGTTTGAAATTACAAATAACAAGGACCAAATTTTAAAAGGGTCTATTTGCCATTTTCTTCTTCCTAGCATTATAGAATGTGTTCCAACTCCTAATCTAATACATTTATTTGATTCAAAACAAACCATTCAAGACTAAGATGCAATCTCTGATTTCTAATTCTTTCACATATTTCAAAGAGGTAGAGTATTACTATATTCCTTTTTCACACGCATTTCTTCATTACAAACAGAGATTTCAATTAAATTTAAGATGACCATATTCAATACAATAAGGTAATTTGAGGAAGGTAATACATTCATTTATTAAATCCAAAAGACAAATTTGTAACATACTTCTTTTAGTACTTTCCAAAAATCATATATTATATACTAGAACAGAATAATACATTTTCTTCTCACGTATTTCACTTTTCCATTTTCTAAAACAGGGATCTCATAGTGCATGTTAAACACAAATTTGCAATGGAAATAATATCTTTTGGAACAAGACAAAACAATTTTCATTAATTCAAATGAAACTCCTACAACCTCCTTTCCATTTGATTTCAAAATACAAAATACCAAATTACGTATCATTCTTTCACATTCTTTCCAAACAGAATACAGAATATAACTCTTTTGCATTTTAAATTTACAACTTTCATAATCAAATACAAAGTATCCTTCCATCACCAAATGTATTATACATTATCATCCACTTCAAATTGGGAAAGGGCTACAATAAGATATCATTTCACAAGGGATTGTCCAAACTGTCTTTTGTTTTTAATCTCAACTCCAGAATAACAACATACAAATCTTTTCATTCTTCTAATTTTGATCGCAACAAAGAGCATGGTGAAAGGTAACGCTATCCACCCAACAAAGACATTCAATGAAAAGGATAAGTCCATCCTTTTTCATTGGCCCCCGAGCCCCAACCACAATACAATAAGAATATGTGATCCCAACTCATGGCAACAACAAGCTTCCACAAAACAATGCAAGCTTTCAACATGCACATTTCACATTAAAAACATAGTCCAAAACAGGACATGCAGTTTTACAACTACATTAAAGGCATGACAAACAATACTAAGGCATCATCAAGCAAGACAAAGGAGCAAGAAACTATGGGGAATATTTCTTATGCCTCCCAAATATGTGAAATTGGTATCACCAGCTAAATTACAAACCACCAAATATATATGCATATATCAAAAACCCTGAATATCATTTCAAACCCTGTCATTCCCTTATGCCTCCCACAAGTAACCCCCTTATTCCTCACATTTCCTTATGCCTCCCCCAACCTCTTATGGCAGCCCCAGAACGAGTAAATAAATGCAAGCTATTTCTTTGTAAGGTGGAACCCAAATTCCCAACTCCCTCAACCATTATACCTCCCTAAACAACACTTCTTCCTCCCACAAAAAAAACCCCATAGTCTTATCCTACACCATTCCTAGGCCATCTAGCCAACAGCCCACAAAATATGCCAAAACATTCACACAAGAACATTTACATAAATAAAAGATAGAGCATTTAAAAATCCAAGCTCCTACCTCTCCATGATGGAGTTGTTCCAAGTTCCAAAGCAGCAAGATTCCTATCCCAAGGCAAGCAATCCAAAAATCAACCCAAGCACAAGCATGCAACAATCTTCCAAAAAATTCTTTAAAGCAAGAGCTCCCAAAACAGCAAGAAGAATTCACCCAAGAAAGAAGTCTCCCAAAAGTGAAGCAACCCAAAACAAGGCAAGGAGTTTGAATTCTATAGAAGAGGGAAGAGAAGAGGATGAGGTGGATCCATTTAGGATACCACATCATACATCCTCAACCCCAAACCCCCAAATTCAATTTCATTCTCCAATGCACAATAAACAGGTGGGTGGAATAATATGACAATTTACTTACACAATCAAATCCAACCCACATCCCAAAGGACTAAAATTAAATCATGTAAGAAAAAGTGCAATTAAAACCTACAATTTGCCTTCTAAAAAGGTATTATAAAATTCTAAATTTCAACTCTCTAACCATAGGAATGGTTGGTAAATAAATTTAAGAGGTATGGGACAAGTTTAACTTGTCCCACAAGCCTCCAAAATCAGCCTCCAAGGACAAATTCGAATTTCCAAGAAGGTGGAGTGTTTCACACTCAAAAATTTAACTTACACATCACTTACATATTACTTACACATTACTTACACATTCTTACAACACTTTAAAAACATGGCCAACAACTCTATTAATTACATTCTTATGACATCTTTTAATTAATTAACTAAACAATATGATTACTCACAATATTTACACGTCATTAAATAAATAATGAAAGGGGTAAATGCATCACAAAATAAACACATGCAAACATTAAACAAAAGGGACCAAAAAAATAAAAGAAATACATAAAATCCCTTGGTCACATTTAAAGGTGATCCCCCCCATGGGAATCCCTAACACTAACAAACACACACATAAACAAAACTAGTTGCCATGGTGACCTTGTTGAATTCATCTAGAATTCCAATGTGGTTGGTCTCCAATCCCCCGATGTTTGTTGTGATCTTTTAACCCTGCAAAACACAATACCTCCTTCGGCCTCGTGGCCATATCAGAACATCCAAAATAATATAATATAATTACTTCAAAATCATCTAGATATATGAATCACAATAACATCAAAGCAATCTAACAATATCATTATAGTTTTATCAACAACTATATCATCATCCAATAATTTTCCATTTCTAGGGCTACTCACAATATCCAAATATCACAAGTCCAAACAACATCCTTTATATAACCATGTCCAAACAATATTTCATCATCAACATATAAAATGTCTCTAATAATCATCATGCATCATATATTGAATCCAAGTCAAAAATAATCCCTGATCTAACATCTAACATCATGCTAAATCAAAACTATAATAATATCCATAATCATAGTCGACAGTATCATAATCAGCTATCAAAAGGGTGTCAAAGGGAAGTGGGCACTACAAGCTTTACATCTATTACATGTGTTATAATCCTTCTTTAAAGACATTTTATTGTTCATAGACTACTAGAGTTCAAATTGGTAATGCATCCTCTTAGAATAGATTTGACATTGAATACAATTCAGGTCAATCGTTGTCATTTTAAGATCAATGCACTCAAAGATCATGGGATTCTACATCAGCAGCAAATGTGGATGGGTGATCATTGTTCCCTTGCATTCAAGTCCAAATGCATCATAGTTGTTCATGTCTATATGCAACAAGAGAAATCTCAGTGAACTAGTAATTAATTATAGATATTTATTTTTTTTTATTTTCTAGAGGGTTTTTAAGTGTCTTAAGATTTCCTGGCCAAAGCCTTATTAAAGCTAAACTATAAGAAACTTGCTGAAATAAACACACATTGCTGAAATGAACAAATCTTGCAGAATTGAACAAACTGTTGAAAATAAACACACTTTGGAGATGTTTAAAATGTTGTTGAGGAAATAATAACATATACTAGAACACCTGTAGGGACAATAGATAACTTATGTAACAGATTTTAATTGAAGAATCAAAAGTACTTATAGAACTACTAAATAATAGGTTTATACAAATTGCTTGAAAATATAAATACCAATAGAATAAAAGATCTTTTTTCTTAGAGGAGTGGGCCCTTGCTTCACCTTGAATCAGAAGTTAACACAGTATGTTGCTCTCAAAATTAAATGGCTATCTTAATATTGAAATGTTATGTCTTACAAAACTTAACTGTAGATATTCAATCTCCCCGTGTATATGTGTATATGTATGTATGTATGTATGTATCCCATAGACAGTTATTGAACACTCATAATTGTGAATTCATGAATTCACAATTATGAGTGTTCAATAGTTGTCTACGGGATATATATATATATATATATATCTCGTTTTTTAATAATCGGCATTGTGAATTATCTATATATATATATCCCATATGAAGATGAATTCACAATTATGAGTGTTCAATAGTTGTTATACATATTCTAGTGAAACCGAATAGTGCCCAAAGTAGATATGAAATTTATAAAAATAGTTGTACATATAGTTGTTGGTCTCACTTATGTATTTTTGAAGTGTGAAGAACCAAAAATGTTGGTCTATTTCTTATTGGAAGGCCCCTTCTTTGCTCCATAACCAAATTTTGATAGAATAAGGAGATTCCCATTGATTTCAAAACTTTGAAGAAATTTTGGAACCAAAGGGAAACCTTCCGGAACTAATTGCTAAAGTTTCGGAGCTAAGTTCTGGAGTTCCGAAGCTAAGTGATGGAGTTCTGTAGCTAAGTTTCATTTTAGCCAACTTTCTCAAAAAGGTGTTGGTTACTTCATACTTCACTTATCTGACCAAATATGACTTGTTTATTCCAAAAACTAAATTTTCACACATTCTGTTAGGAATTATAGAGTTTTTAGACATCTAGATTAAATCAAACAAAAGATGGACAATTACATCCTAAACTTATATTTAGATCAAATGAAAGTTATGAAATACAAACAAACTTGATTAAAAGGGAAGTAAAATGAGAGCATTCATTACACATTGATGAGGCATATTTTAGCCTCATCAAGTGAGCAAAGAGGTTTAATGGCGAAAAATATGAGATAATTTATAACTCTAGATTCATACTCAATATTGCTTAAACATTTCTTAATGCCACATTGGTAAAATGATTTGAACATGTCACACTTTTAAAACACAAAACATATCTAAGATAATGTGAAGTTCGAGGGTGGCATTACAAAGATAACATCTATATTTTAATTTGGTGTGAATGGTCTTGGATTATAAAGTGGATATGTGGCCTAATAACATATGTTCACATTTTGAGCCAGTGATGTGCTATCAAGGTATGCACGATCGCTGATTCAAATATTAACAAAAGTAAAACCATGAGATCACTAGATTGGCCAATGATGGAACCATTTACTCAAACCAATCAAGTATTAGTTTAGGTGACGTAATAGAGAAGGGACATGTGGCACTATTTCAAGCTCTTGGGGATTTGGAACTTGATATTTTGTGAGTCAGACTAGTGAAGGCACGAGATGGTAACACATGGCCAAATCCCGAACCATCATGATTCTTTGAGTCTCAGAGATCATGATATCTTGAGTTTTTTCATATGGTGCTCATGATTCACAACACTCGATTGTTCAGGATCACTAAGTTCACATTTCACATAACTCTCGGTTCATGAGATCTCGAGATCTCAAAGATCTGCATAATTTAGATATCCTATGAATTGAGTGAAAACATACCTATTAATGGAGATGTGGAAAAATTCTAACTGTAGGCACCCTAAAAATACATACATATTTCTATCCCACTTCTATAAAATTAGAATTAATTAAATTAATTCTATCTTGGCACACTACACCCCTTTAGAATTAATTAAATTAATTCCAAGCCATTTAAATACACCCTTTTAGAATTAATTAATTCTATTATTTCTAAGTCATATTCCTACCCTTTAGAATTAAATTAATTTAATTCTATCATGCTCTTGGAATTAATTAAATTAATTCCCAATACCTTCTAGCTAATATAATTAAACATTTATTTATTTAAATGGTTAATTATTCTCCTCAAAATTAAATACTAATTAAATTAGTTATTTAATTCAATTAATTCTTAATCCTTAGTTAAATTAAACTTGAATTAAAGGGTTCTCCAATTAAATACTAGATTCCTAGATTTAATTAGAAGGCAGTAACTAGAGTCCCATTCCACTTACAATTCAAATGGTCGGATGTAACTAATGTATGTGCACTATTCTCAAAATCCAAAGATTGATTTCCCCTATAAATATGTAACTACCAATTGGTCATCTTCTAATTTCTAACCAATTGATTTAACCATTAACATGGAGCTTGGTAAATCAACCCATCTACATTTCATGGCTCTACCCTCAGCTATAAAAGCAAGCCATTTCCTTTATAAATCCATCCCTGGAGCTTTGAGAAAATTGCATCCAACTTCTGCCAATTTGGCATTCCTGCATCCTTGTGAAATATTCTCGTAGCATCTGCAACCACATTTGGAGAAGTAATATCAAAGAGCATAATCACAATCCAATCTTCAACAAGATCAAACAAACATAAATATTCTATAGTTTTATCTTGAGGTTTGCAAGAAGTCTACAGTGAAGGTAATATCTGTATTTATTTATTTAGCTTCTCTTTGTCTGTGATTTTCCTTGTTTACATTATGGCACATCCAGTGGGACTCACATTTGTTTTTTTCATTTTAGTTAATCATTTCACGATATAACTTTTTTTTGTGTTTCTTGTTCTTATTTAACCTTGCTATCAAAATTTTAGGTTCTCAAGTGGAACACAAAAGCTAAAAAACTAAAAAAACCAGTTTTCATGTCATTTTTCTCACGTTTAAAATTTTCACTGAGAGCATGCTAGTGTAACCCATCTTCTAGAAGCCATAAAATTTTCTCTTGACACTCGAAACGACTCCATTTTTTTACGGAAAGGTCTCGAGAAATCTATATAATGGAAAAATAATTTTCTGATTTGAACTTATAGAAAATTTATGGTTTCATTTCTCCTAGCATTTTGTCAATTTTTTATAAAATTTGTAATATTTTATAAATTTTTATTTGTTTTTGTTTAAACATAACAACCTCATGTGTATGCTCTTTCCTCACACTTTCAAAGTGATCTTGGAAATTAGAAACGTGATCCTTCCTTATTTGTTTTTAGGAATCAACCTTTTTCATTTTATTAACAATCAAATATTTTTCACATGTATGCTCTTTCCTCGCGCTTTACAAGTGGTCTTGGAAATAAAAAACATGAACTCACTTCTTCTATGTCTTGTCCTCTACTACCTCAGGAAAACATATCTAATCATTTTTTGTAGGACCTCACTCTACAGAAGGTTACTCTTAAACTACTAACTAGAGGTTTCCTTGTTATTGTGAGCTAATCAAATTACTAATATTTTGTGTGCAGGTTCAATTGACAATGATAAAATTTCACACTATATTTACTACAGTTGATAATTGTGTCTGTAAATGGGATTTTTTCATAATCCATAAAACTCATTTGAGGAGTACCACAAGAACTCCAAAGTAGGTCAATACATTGAGGGAACTGGATGAAAAAATGGGTATCTTTATCCCACCTAACTAATAAAACTTGTGAGATTAGAGTCACATATATCCTTAGTGGTGACCCCAATGCAATTCATTCTGAGAAAGATCTTTTCTCAGGGTTTCAAAGGGGGTAAAGTAAATCTGACAAATAGAAATAACGATGTTTGCTTGCTCAGGTATATTACTGGCACCTAGTTGAGAGAGCCACCCAGGAAGCAACACATTTCCAATCCAATCTAAGGTAGAGGTTAAGAACATCTGTAAATCAACACTTTTTTTTTCACGTTCTCTTTTCTCTCTTAGTTTTGTCATCATTTCATGAGTTGTGTTCCAAACAGTGATTGTTTCTCATATTTCACATTTGCACCAATGTCATTCCCAAACACTCTTTGTTTGGGATCATTTCCACCTTGTCACTTTGTAAACATGTATAAGTCTTGAGTTCTTAGACACCCATATCCTAAACTTGAGAACCAAAATTTCATCCTTTTCATCTAAGTTCTTGACATTTTGATACTCACTTTATCATGGTTAAGTGCCATCGTGATCTCCTTGATCCATCATTTTCAATAGTTCTTAAGTTTGACATTTACCTTTGTTTAACTTTAAGCATTTCATTCATCTTGCATCATCACATTTTGAATTCATATGGCTTTGTTGAATTTTTGACATCTTCATATCTCTTCCACTCATCTCTTTTAAAGAATTCACTTTTATTTCACTTGAGGACCTTCATCAATAAATTTTCATCATCTCTTATCATCCACTTTTGTGAGATTTTCATACCTTATCACCATCTTTTCACCTCTCTATTTCACACATTCACTTTGTTGTTATTTGAGTATCATCCTTTCATTATTTAGTCTCCTCTCTTAGCAACTCATATTGTTAAGGGTCAAGCACCTTCATTATCTTTCTAGGTCTCCTCTCTTAGTATGCATCTTGTTAAGAGTTGAGCACTCTCGCCATATTTCTAGTTTTCTCTCTTAACACCCATTTTGTTAAGAGTTGAGCACACTAACCTTGTCAAAGTCTCATCCCCTTTGTACATTCACTTTTTCCAAGGTTTGATCATCACTTAACTCATACAATCATCCTCCCATCTTACCATTTCTTTTGCTAAGAGTTCCATAATTGTACCTTCTCTTTCCAAGCTTCTTCTCTTTGTCCACCTTGACATTCACATTCTTAAGGGTTGAATCTAACAAAACCTTTCCTCTTCATCCATCTTAACATTCATGTTATTAAGGGTCAAACCGAATCAAATATTTTCAAATCTCTTTTCCATATTAGCATTCACATTGCTAAGGGTCACATTGTTGAATCCTTTTCTTCCTCTTCCATCTTATATTCCAAAGCATTAACTTTGTTAAGGGTTGAGGTCTTCATCACACCTTTCTTCAATCTCCCCATTTTTCATTACAATGTTGAATTCACACAGCTCATCATTTTCTCAGGAATGGAAAATGATGAAAGACACCATTGTGGGTATGCAAAAACAACGCAAAAAAATTCAAATTTGATGAATTATGTCCTTACCCTTTTAGCATGGACATCTTATACACACCCTTCCCAAAATATTTCCAATATGCCCAAATTTGACAAATACAAGGGCACAACTGATCCTAGATAACATATCAAATAATTTTACATAGCATGCCACAAAGTGGCATATAACAATAACTTTCTCTTGTTCCTTTTCCCTAGAAGTATAGGAGGAAAATATTTGGAATGGTTTTTACACCTTCCAAAGGGATCTATCACCACCTTCGTGACCTCTATAAGAAGTTCATCAAACACTTCTCTTTCGACCTTGACTCTGAAGTCACCTTGACTTAAAGAGACAATACCTTCATTGTTAAAGGCTTAGTCAAACATCATTATAAAAACCATGGATACATAATCACAATAACAATACTAACAATCAAAACCATCCTAACACTCATCATGATGAATCTTGGTATGTAAATTAAAAACCGCAATGTCATCAATGTTGGTGTCATGGATAATTGCAATGTGCCCAACATACGTGAACAATCAATAAAAAATCCAATCATAAAACCTAGCAAAGACACCACTCCGTCCAATTTTCAAAGTTAAATGACAATTTACACCCCTCAGAGAAAGTCTCTCTAGTGTCTTTCATCAACTAAAAGAGGCTAGGATGATAAAATATCCGCTTACAAGACCTTGGGTTGAAGGATAACCTAAACCATACTAGTACAAACCTCATACATATTGTGATTTTCATCGCATTGATGGCTACTCAACAAATAAATGTGTGTTTTAAGAATTATGTCCAAGACTTAATTGATGATGGAGAGATCTTTATAGAGCTCGACAATAAAGATATCATAACCAAAGACACGTCAACTACCACAACTTCTCAAGAAGAGTTTAACATTGTATCCAATCTCTATACATACTGACACTTCAACGAGATCACATGATGACAAAGTCAATTATCTCTCCCTCTAAACCAATCAATATCTCTTTTCAATATTTTCTTCCTACAGTTCAAATATACATCAAACTTGTTTTGGAAAACAACCTTCTAACATCAAATGAGAGCTTGACCTTTATTCAAGACTCCCTTTCAACCCTTGATATAACTGTAGAAAATACATAAGAGGGTCTATCATCAAGCACCATTGAGATTGATTCTATTCTTTCACTTCTAAATCCTATATGCAATATATCTAGTCTTTTTGTAGAAGCACAACCACAACAAGTTTGGACACTTGCAACAACACAACCTTCTATGTCCATTATCCCTCAAACGATCACTTTTTGCAAGAATCTCATCAATGATGACCCTTACATCTCAAGACATTTACATGTGTGCACTCCATGAGTTGCATATACCTATAAATATCCTTACACAAACCTTTCAACTTTAATTACAAATATTTCATCAAATCAATTAATTCCTACATCCTCAAGGATAACATTGAATATTTACTCTCTACGGCCTATAAGGAGCCTCATGTGTACATCTAGGGATCAATCCTTCCTTTCCATCACATCCTTCCACTCATGCAGAATGAATATGAATCTCAAAATATTCCTTTCCTTAGACAAATTATTCTAACATCACATAGGTCTTTTGATCCCATTGAATAATTATCTAATCATAAATCATTGGAATTGGACCTTTGAAGTCTCGTATCTCAAGACTCATCGAATCTTCAATTCTATCCTTTGACTTGCAAAAAATCTGCTCCAAGATTCGTAATTGTAGAATCTTTCAATTGATTCTCTCCTTTTACTTGTCCTTTTCCACCCAAGTCTCATATCCAAGGGCCTCAAGAATAATTTTCTTCTCTCCTTTGACTTGGACCTCATGTCTGCCCAAGTCTAGGATCCTTGAATCTTTCGATTCTTCTCCTTTGACTTGGATTTTATTCCTTCTCATATATTAGGACTACTTCAATCATGTGGATACATTGAAAATCCTTACTTTAATCTACTCCTTTGACTTGGCCCTTGTCTTCTCAAGTCTTGTAAACAAGGACCCATCAAATCTTAGGATTCTCTCCTTTGACTTGGATTTCGTCCACCCAAGTCTCGTACCTCAAGACTCATCGAATCATTTGATTCACTCCATATAATTGGACCTATCCACCCAAGTCTCATAAATTCAGACTTCTTGAATCTTAGGATTCTCTCCTTTGACTTGGACCTCGTCCACCCAAGTCTCATAAATTTGGACTAATTTCATCTATCATTCATTGTAAATATTTCAATCCTCTCCTTTGACTTGGATTTCATCTGCCCAAGTCTCATAAGTCAGGACCATTCAAATTTAATAAATATGGACCTCTCTCCTTGATGAGTCCATTGCAATATCTCATCCATCCAAATTCAGAAAAATTCAAAATCATAAAAAGAAAATAAAACTCTATATTAAACCTTTGCTTAAAGCATTGTTTGAAAATAAAAAGTGGAAAAGCAAGTGCAAATAACGTTAAGCATTCCATCTGTTGGTAAGATATCTTAATCATACCATTATCATATCTTCTCATTCTTCACCTATCAGATACATGTTAAACTTGTTCCTCTTGGGTATTGTGTGTCTCATCCCTGTTATGGTTTCTACCATTTTAGATCTTTTTACCTACGGTTTTGTCTCAAATCTTACTGATGGAAACTCCTCCTTTCAAATAATATCTCTCTTTAACAGAAAGCACTAAAATTCTTTACCTAGACCTTTTGATCATCCATCTCAGTCTACGGTGTTGAACCCTTGTGTCCTACTAGTCGCATGCGGCTGAGACTTGGGGGCATAGAATGTTCCTTCCCAATAAGCACATTATCAAAAAACAAGGCCAAATCAATCTAAAAATACAAAAAAAATATAAATCAATCATTACACCTTTCATCCTTCACAGTCTTCGGTGATAAGCCCATACTTCTCACTAGTAGTATGAGATTGGGAATGGAGGAAGATGCCCTTACTCGCCTACATTTTGTCTTCAATGTTGAGCCCTTGTCTCTTACTAGTGACATGGGGCAACATGTAGGGGGTCCTTCACAAATTCAATCAACAAATAAATCCTTTATCAAATCTGAATCAAAATTGCTTAATCAAAAACATCCCAAGAAGTAATTTAGTTGCTCATGTTAAAGAGAGACAACAATTCCTTCAACCAGATTTTTCCAATCAGTAGGCCATCTACGGATCTAAGTCTAGTCAAAACCTATAAAGTGGAATCATCTTGGAATCAATTAGATAATCTTGACTAAAGATGAGTTACATTCTTCTTACATGGATCATTGTTACACCTTGTGTCTTAGCATCCAATATCTTCACCTTCATATCACTATTCACCTCATTTTCATGTCCTTCTTGGCTCTCGGTGATGAGCCCTCACATCTTCCTAGTTGTGTGGAGTCATGAGTGGAGTGAGACATCCTATCATTACATCATCTACATTTCTGCCAATGGAATGGAATGCTTCTAATTGTTTGCACTTGCGTTCAAGTTGTGCAACCCCTTTTACCGAGTCAAAAATACAAAAAACATTTTTAAAATGTTCAAAAACTTAAAAACATTCAAATATGTTTTCAAAAATAAAAAACATTCAAAAATGTTTCAAAAATATAAAAACATTCAAATATGTTTCAAAAACTACAAAAAAAATATAAAATTGTTCCAAAATTACAAAAACAATATAAAATTGTTCCAAAAATCAAAAACAATATAAAAATGTCAAAATCAAAACATTCAGAAAATGTTTGACCAAATTTCAATAACTGAATAACACAGTTCAACAATCTTCATCATTTGACGACACTCCTCATGATCATTCTAGATCATCTTTTTCTAATCACTTTTCTTTCCCATGGTGTATATCTATGCTCAAGGCAATCAATTACCCTTTCAAAATATAAATTTTCTTGGGGAACACTTGGATTTCAAAATCCAATACAGATCAAATTTCAATGGGATCCGACAAGAGTATCTTTTGGAGTATATAAGCATCACTCCACTCTTCATCCCATCCAATCCTCTCGCATTCTAAGCTATCACTAGGGGGCATTCATATATGTCTAGTTCTTCAATGTGGAACACATTCAAAGTGTCATTAGACAGTCGTTATTGTAAATTGTGTTGTACTTTTTCAATTTTTCAACATCATGATGATGTTTTTTCTTCTTTCAGTTTGTTATTTTAGTTTTACTTTGTTTACTTTCATTGTAGACCAATTGCAAGGAAAATTCTTTGCATCCTAGTTCACATATAACTTTGGTGTGGTTCCTTCCTATTCATATTGGGTTTGTTTGATGTGCTTGTTTTATGCTTTCATCATCATCATTTTCCTCCTGTCTTATTAATAAATTGTTGTAACATTGTGTATTCAATTTGTTTACATTTTTTGTACTTAAAAATTTGTAAAATCCATAAAAAATATCAAAAATTTCAAAAAATCAAAAAATTATCAAAAATCATACAAAATTTTTCGAACAAACATTCACTTATCATCAGAAATCCTACAATTGGAACCCCTTGAAGTGAATCTTTCAACATTTCAACACAATCTCGATAAAGTCATACCTTTATCTACTACCCTAGTGATCGTTCCAATCTTACAACTATCACTTTCTTCCCTTTGCATGATTACTTACTCTGCTTGGGGAAAGTCACAAAATTATTTTTCCTTTGCATGATATAAATTTTCTTGGGGAAATTTACTCTCAGATCATTTGCACAAAAATCCAACAAGAGTGTCATGAGGAGTACCTTTACTCTTCTCTTCAGTCTGATCCTATTCCCACCTTGGGAGCATTTGCATCTACTTAATCATCATTGTGGCACGCATTAGGGGCATAATATGATTGTCTTATTTTTCAAATTTGTGTTGCATTATTGATGTTTACTTCTTGGACCAATTGCAAGTAGTGTGATAAACATATTGGTTCCTTTATAACCCTGATGCCTACACCTACTTTTCATATTGGGCTTGTTTTCATTTTCTCTTTTCTTTATTATGTGTGTGTGTTTGTTTACGCGCATATGGGTTAACCATCTTGATTCCTTAATAATCATGGTGACAACTCTATTGTGAAACAATAAAATAAATGTTTCTCTTATATTCACACTCTCCAAATGAACTGCTCATGCTATGAGCACAATTCCTCCCATCCTTTGTTCAACTTCCTTGTCTTTTTCCTATCAAGCAGGTCATCCATCTTTCCGCCTTGCTGCATCATCCACCCACTTGAGGGGGCAATTCCCTTACCATTCTACTTGTTGGGGAATCCAAATGCTTCACTTCTTTTCGCTCGCTAATTTGCATGTGTCTACTATCTTTAAAGCACTATTACTTCGCAATAACACTTTAAAGAGGGGAAAATGTAGACACCCTAAAAATACATACATATTTCTATCCCACTTCTATCCAATTAGAATTAATTAAATTAATTCTATCTTGCCAATGCAGTACACCCCTTTAGAATTAATTAAATTAATTTTTCCATTTAAATACACCCTTTTAGAATTAATTAAATTAATTCTATTATCTAAGTCATATTCCCACCTTTAGAATTAATTAATTTAATTCTATTATGCTCTTGGAATTAATTAAATTAATTCCTAACACCTTCTAGCTAATATAATTAAACATTTATTTATTTAAATGGTTAATTATATCCTCACAATTAAATACTAATTAAATTAGTTATTTAATTCAATTCCTCCTTCTAGTCAACTCAACTTGAACTACACTTCCCTATCCCACTTGGACTCCAGATTCCTAGAAATGAGGGGGCTATAGAATTGTACGTGACAATTCAAATTCCGGATGTAACTTCCTGTTATTCCAAATGTCCATTGCCCCTGTAAATTTGCAACTACCAATTCCAAGTCTACTTTCTAACCTGGGTAATTCAACCATTAACCTGGAGCTTAGTCAATATTTTCATCCACCTTTCATGGCTCTACCCTCAGCTATAAAAGCAAGCCAATTCCGTTGTAAATCTCATCCCTGGAGATTTGAGAAAAACAATCCAATCTTCAACAAGATCAAATAAGCTTAAAGATTCTATAGTCTTATCTTGAGATTTGCAAGATGCCTACAATGAAGGTACAATATGTATTTATTTATTTATATTCTTTTGTCTATGATTTTCCTTATATACACTAGCTTTTCAAGGTTCTTGGGGTTAATGAGATCTAAATTCTTCAAATTTTTAAGGTTCTCGGGATTTTGGTGAAGGTTTTTGCACACTATCAGGTTTCGGGATACAATTTTTTTTGACATATCACATAGGGAGTGGGGGCCACAGAAAATGAAAAAAAATGTAAAACATGTATCATGAGAACCTAATGAATAATGCGTTCTCAAATTGACTAGAAAATATAGTAAGACCTTGTATGAATTTATTTAGAACACGAGGTTACGAGAACAAGGCCACTCATAGTTAAAAAGGGAGAAGATTCTCATAATGTGCTCGGTATATCAATAACCTGAGTTATCACTATTGGTAAATATCACTTAAGGTTCAAGATAGTTGATGAAAAAATATTACAGATATGTGGATAAATAAAGAAACACTTTTAGGTTTCATACCGAAACACAAGCATAGTAAGGTTAAATCAGAAATAGAAGATGTTTTCAGGCATTTAAGGCATGAAAATGCCAAATAAATGATAAAAAACAACCTAATGTAATTAAAAAAACTCTAGTGTGTAAATGGAAACAATTTCTTGTAGAAATTGGATGAATTCAAATAATATTAGAAATAAACTTTTACATTTTTCTTACATATATAGAATAATGCAAGCTATGTGCATGTAAATAGGGAAGTGCACTAGTTGAGATAATAAGAGAGGCTATAAGTTAACCTTACATCACACTGGAGTTACTAACTCCACACTATTTATGATTGATCAATCAATTTATCTTATTTGTAATCAATCAAGATGGGGCCGAGTTATATCAACAACTAACTCAATTCTCTCTTTCTTAATTAATCATAAGTGATTGTACAAAATATGTATTTGTTCGTGCATAATTTACGTTTGGAACAATGTAGCTAACTCAAATTTGAATTTTGAATATGAACATAGAAATATAATGGGAGGAATATTTTATGTTGTGGAGCCTATTTTCATGTGTGGAAGTTTTGAATATTATACCCTAAAAGTACTTTACACACTCCACAATTTTCTCGCTAGGGTTTGGGGGTGGCAGCCCCTAAGAAAAAAAAACTGGCCTCAGAAAACATGGCCGGTATCTCAGAAAATGTGCTCTTCTCATTTGGACAGGATTTTTGTCCCATAGGTTTATGGGTTGGTTTTGGTCCATGGTTTTGGTACCCATGGTATTTTAAAATTACTCAAGTAGTTGCCTATTGATGTGCTTTTGGGATTTTGATAAGGTAGACATATGATTGTAGATGTGTGTGATTTCAATTGTGAATTCAAGAGAGTTTGTTGAGAACAACTCCAAACATATTTGGGTATTGTATTGAGAGAAAGAGGTGGCTTATAATATAATATGAGCAAGTGATTCTTGGTGGATGTAGCCCAAATTGGGTGAACCATGTTAAATATTGTCTCTGTGTTTTGTTCTTTTATTTTCTACACTTTTATTTCATATCTGTAATATATTTATGCATATTAGTTTCTACTATTGTGATTTTTTGTCGGATTGTTCCGTATATTTATCCCTCTTTACCTAACAGAAAATGATCACATTCAAGGTTTTGCAATTCAAGAATTTATGGGGAAATTGGAAGTTCTAAAATAGAAAATGAAAATATAGATGAAAGAGATATTTGGGTACATACTCACGAGATAGAGTAGTTGATGCAACAATCAAATTTTCTACAATAACAAATCAGATTGTATAAATCTAGAATATGTAGTGAGATTTATTTTATAGAGAAGATATAATGACCCAATTGTATCAATAGTCCAAACAGTTATGTATCTCCTAAATAGAGCACCTAAAAATATATTATAGGACAAAACACCGAAAGAGGTATAGAGTAATCATTATTCTTTGATCTCCCATCATAGAATATTTGGTTGTATAGCATACATTCATGTCCTAAATAAAAAGAGGATGAATATCGATTTGAAGACACTTCATTTTATATTATTGGGGTATTTAGAGGGTATTTACTACCTCAAAGGCATATCATCTCATAGATCCTGAGACATAGAAGATATACGAGATTTGATATGTGGTTTATGATAGTTCATCATTTGATTCATTCCCACACAAAGAAGATTCAGTACCGAAATCCTCTCATAGATTTCTCTCACACTCAAATGATGAGAAATAATAATCGTCACAAAGGTAAATGAGTTACATGGAGAATTGCTTGTTGATATTGGTATTTTGGAAACTCATTCTTCACATCAACAATAGCAACATCATCTAAAATAGGTCCAAAGCACCATCAGGGACTCCCACCTAAACTATCTCCTAGATGGTTCATCAGGAGTAAGAACAAGAAGACAAGAAATAAATGAGGTAAATCTCGCAATGATGATTTCAGTAGTTGATAGAACCAAACCTGATATATTTTAAGAGGAAATCTATCAACTAGAGTGGAAGAAAGATATGAATGCATAATATGAATTCCTAATTCAAAATCAGACATGATAACTTGTCGATTTACCTATAGGAAAGAAATCCATTAGCTGTAAATAGATTTTCAAATAAAAATACAAGGTGTATGGATCTACCAACAAGTATAAATCATGACTATTTATAAAGGGATATGCTCAATAAGAATATATTGACTATGAGGATACCTTTGCACCCACTACAAAGATCAAGACTATCAGAGTTATTTTTACACTGACAGCAAAAAAGGATGAGAACTTTAGCAGATGGATGAAAAAATCACTTTCTTGAATGGTGGTCTCAAACAATAAGTATACATGACCCATCCGTAAGGATTTATTGATGAGAAGCATCCTAATAAAGTATGTCACCTAATTAAGTCTCTTTATGGACTTAAACAAGCACCTAGTGCATGGTACATTAAAATAGATGATATCCTTTTGTAGAATGGATTTACCCTTAGCCCCTCATATTAAAATTTGTATATTAAGAAGGTAGGCATAGAGCTTGTCATTATTTTTTTTATGTGGATGATCTTGTGATCGTAGGGATCTCAGATAATCTCATAGCATAAAATATGTAAAGAATGATTTGAAAAAATCCTTCGACATGACAGATTTGGGGATATTTCATTATTGTCTTAACTTGGAAATATGGTAGAATAAGAATCACATTTTTATCTTGCAAATGAAATATGCCAAGACACTCCTGGAAAGGTATGAAATGTATGATTGTAAACCTGTGTCTACTCTAATGGAGAAAGGTTTGCAACTTTCTAGATTTCAGGGTTCACCTTAAGTAGATCCTACTCACTACAGGAAGCTTTTTAGGAGTCTCATTTACTTGACTTATACCAAACCAGACTTATGATTTGTTGTCATCTATCTTTCTAGATTCATGTCGGAGCCAAATAAATGTCACTTGGTAGAAACAAAGCATGTTTTGAGATATGTACAAGGTACAATTGATTATGGTATGGAATATCAAAAGAACTCTGAGTTCTTCTTACATGGATATACCGACTCATAATATGTTGGATCTTTTGATGACAAGAAATCAACTTCAGGATCTATGTTTTTCATCTCAGATTTGTACCTATATCGTGGATTACAAAGAATCAAATTATTGTTTCTCTCTCATCCACTGAGGCATAGTATCGCACCTTGCAAGTAGTTGTGTGTGAAGTGATTTGGTTACATTACATTCTGGCGAATATGGAAATTCCTTAAGAAAATCTACCTACCATTCATTGTGAACACCATGGTGTGTTGAAGCTTGTGAAAAATATAGTTTTCCATGAATGAACAAATCACATTGAGGTTGAATGTCATTACATTTGAGAACAAGTTTTAAACCACCGCATCCATCTCTAGTACTTCCCAACAACATATTCTTAAGTAACTGATATACTCACCAAGTCTCTTAGCAAGGTGATATTTGAGTTGTTTCGGGGGTACATTTGTAAAAACAATTTAATAAGGGGGGAATTTTCGCATAACATAATCTATTACATTGTTGTTTATGGTATAGGAGTTAGTTTATCTTCTAGAGACCTGTAACCTTCCAGGTCTCTTCCTATCGATTGGTCTCCACAACAAGATGTATATATTCACTGCTTTGATCATTGAATAGAAAATTGAATTCATTATTCTCCTCTTTGCTTTTTAAAGAGATATGATCATGTACACATGATTCTAATATGTTGCCTCCTCTCTTGAATCTTTAGAATTAAACTTTTTCCTCTTAGAGAAATGAACAAACACTTCAAAACTGAAATTGGATAAGGGTTTGGTTTAAGGGATTATAGTATGGTTATTCTGGCTCTTCTAATATGTCAGACCCCTCAAATAATACCAAAAAATTGTAATTCAAAAAATTAAAAATCAAATAACTATGTTAGATGAGAAATTGATAACTTTTTACCACTAAAATGCTCCAAAGTTAGATGAGAACTTGATAATTTTTTGATGCTAAAATGCAACTATTGAAATAAAAAATTTGAAAAGTGATATTGATGACTGAAATCTAACATATACAAACAATAGTAATGGGTCTATGACATGCTAGGATTAAATGAATGGTCTTAATAGGTATTAGGTAGAGGGATATGATAATAAAATGGTTTATATGAATGAATGATTGAGAATTTTAGAGTCGTAGAAGAAATTTTGAGATGCACAGAAGAGACATTATTGACTTGGAGAAGTAAGGCATATATTTAGAGGTGATTATACATGATATATTTTTTGGATTATAAAGATATAAAGGAGGAGTTGTGAAGGTCGAGAAAGTTACAAACATGTTCATCTTACAAAAAAGAACCATTAAGTGAGTAAGAGGGTCACTTCCTTTATGGTGTTACATCTATTAGCATGAGGTTCATGATATATTAGGGTTCATATGTTACTATCGGCTAAGATAACTAACCAATATAGGATTTTTTTATTAAATTAAAATTGGAGAGGAATATCTTATTTGAGATAGAAAAACATATACTTAAAAAATAATTATAAATTATATATATATATATATATATATATATATATATATATATATATATATATATATATATTATGAAACCACACAAGAAAAATGGAAAAGTGAAATACATAAAAATGGTTTCAAACTTTAGAAGTCAATATAATAGTTGAATAGTGCCAAATAATCACGTTAAAATTAAATGTCAAATATTAATTTTTAGTATATGCCATTTCAAATAATATAGAGAGTAAGAATCTGTATGAAAAACTAATTGGATGGGAAAAATCTAAATAAAATGACAACAACATATTTCTAACCCTACACTAATTTTTCATGCATTCGCTCGTCGTTCGCTACTGCGAGAAATGTGTCTGGTTAGATTTTTTAGGGTTATCCCATCGGTCCTATCATAGTGAAATCTGGCTATTTTCCCTCTGATAAGGTAGTGAGTTACTTATAAATGGATAAATCTCCTTACTTTGTAACAATTGTTGCAATGGTGGTGAAAATGGCTCCCACATGTGCGTAAAATTTTGTTTCGAAAGTCTACAATGAGGTATGGATTATGAATCCTCCCTAGAGTTTTTTATTTATGTTGAATGTTTAGACCCTATGGTCAAATGGTATTGTAATAATTTCCTTATTTCTTATTTTAGTGGACGTATTCCCTCATAATCCTACCTTTAGAATTAGATGAAAAACCATTGGGAGTCCAACGGTATCCTGGTTTTAGGTATCCATAACCTTGCCAAAGGGTTTTATATTTTCTCTTTTCGCGAGCCTTCTCAGTGTAGACACCTAAAATAGGGTCGCAACCCTCTAAACACCTTTCAACTAACACATCCCCTTACCATGACCCCTTCCACACATAATTATTAATCTAATTATCAATATTAGGTTAATCACCACCTCACCCTTCCACCTCACCTCTTCACCTCACCTTGGACCCATTCCAAGGCCATTTAACACCTAAGACTGAGTCATCACCTCCCATAACTAACTGAGATTCTTTCTAAACCTAATATTTATTGGAAACTACCTCTCCCATCAATTTCCTACATGTTTAAATGAGAACCAAGGCTCATAATCCAATTCCATTCTTTTCCCATGCCAAAAAGGGAAGAAATGGGCTATTTTGAGCGAATTTCACTATTTCTCCCTAATCGACGCCGGTTATTCCTCAGCCGGTGCTGATCAAGGAACCACTATCGGTTCCTTTAAATAAGGATTTTCCATTCTTTCTACAGGTTCTTCTTTTGGTTAGCTTTTGATTATTCATTCGGATCCTATCATTCGATTGAGTCTCAGACAATTAAACATAACACCAGAGCATTCAATTTCTTCACCAGTAACCAAACCTCTTTCTCCATAGCCTTGAATCATTCACATGGAGAAGAACACAGGCTTCATTACCATGGCACTGGATCTAGACCCGTCTCTCCTACGAGCACCCACAAATCTACCAACCTCCAGATCTTCAGATAATTATCTTAACCAAGTTGTTAGTTCTTAGCTTTGGTCTTAGATCTCTTATTTTCTTCTATTGTATGACTCCTTTCTCACCTGAATACATTATGTCACCCATCTACCCAATACACTACCAACCTGAGCCTCTTTATTCCTACAACTACCTCCTTCACCCCTGCTGAGTCTTCACCTAAATCCCAACACCTTGCATAAGCCTTTCCAACAATTTGTGCAATCACAGAGAACCTAAAACAACCCCTTTTCACCTTTGGCACCCAATTTCCCCTATCATGATCGGTTAGCCAACTGATCTGGGATAGAACTAGTGACCATCATCGATTCCCCAACCGGCATCATTCTCTGTGTCTTGCATTTCCCCCCATACCAGCAAGCTCATTCACCTGCCCAAAACTCCTCAAAACCTCCCATAACTTCACCCAGGATTCCATACTACCCCTACCTCACCTGCAAACCTTGATACCTACCACCTTCTTTAAATTTAATCTTGTATTAACTACTTATATTATATTTAAATGATTGTGCTTGTGTGAGATGCTTAAATTATACAACTACAATAGGATTCCCTCTTTCATGTTATTTATTAGCATTAACTTTTTTTTAAACGTGGATTGACAGCCTTCGAGGAAGCACCCCACTTCCTGGATATAGATTTCACTATGCAATCCACCAACCGATGCTTTTAATTATATCTTGTGGCCTTTATTTTCTTCTCAGGTAGTCCTTCACAGATAAAAAAGAAGTGCTCTCAATCAGCCTAGTCTTCAATGGTGTGTAACCTCTTCACAACCTCCAGGTATTCCTCACGTACCAGCCTTCTACCTTAAACTTTTTTCTCATACGTACGTTCTTATCGGTGAAACATTTTGGCACGCCCGGTGGGACCCTCATCATTTGTGGGTTCTTTATATTCATTTAGGATTGCATTTTTTATTGTTTCTTTTCTAAAATATTCACAAAATCTCTCCTTGGTAACATTCTCTTTCTTCTATTTTCTCTAAATGAAACACTTTTTTTGGCACAAATTAAAAAAAATCATTCTTTCTTTCTTATTGGCATTAGTTAAAATCATACTCTTTTCATATTCACTATTGCTCTCATCCAATCTCAATATTTTTATTTGGGTTTAAAAATTTTGCATTACATCCTGTGTATTCTTGCATTTAGCTCACATAGTCTAATTAGCAATCAAATATAACAGAGGTCATGACCAGTTGATGATTGGGTAATTAAGCATAGTCCACTTTTGAACACACTTTTCCAAATCACTTAAACAAACAACACATTTCTTAAAAATTCCCCAAATCCCAGGAAGAAGCTATTAAGGATTTAAACACATGTTGATAGTGGGGCCCGACCAGTGTTCTAGCCGAATTGTCATATCAGAGCTTAGACCTCACGTACTGAAGGGTATATCGAGGATTCCCTCACAAAAACATTCCTAAAACCATCCATGGTTTGCTTCTAGGTACCTTATGTCCACTCCTTTCTATATATTCATAATCATTCCTAAGGCTTAAGCCATCAAAACACTAAAATCTTATTCCAAGGATAACATGTTTATTATATTTTTCTTTTTGGATTTGTGACTTTCTTTCTTGTCTACTATTATTTGAGGTGTGAGTTCATACTTCATAATTTTTCTTTCTTTTTCACACTCAGTCATCACAACTAGTTATTTTTGGTTCTCTGAGTGTTTTAGATTAGATTTTTTATACACAACCTCTTTCTTGGTTCCTTTTGATCAAATCTAACTCATAAATTTTAAATTTCTTCATTTTCACAGTAACCGGAATCAGTTACCTTACTACTGGCATCGGTTTAGCAACTCATATCAGTCCTTTCATCTAACTGACACCAGTTCACTGACCAGTATCGGTCTCTATTTTTTTGAATTTATGTCAAAAACAACAACCTATTTTCATCTACCAAACTCTTTCAAAATTTTGTTTCTGAGTTTTTTCATTTTTACAGAACCTAAGGTTCCTATTTTCCATTCTTCTGTATGGTTTGGACTCGCCAACAGGAACGAGCTCTTGCTTTCCATGCAAGTTGTATACCTTTACCTTCTATCCCTTCGTCGCCTTCCATTTCATCTCTAATGGATCCTAACTATTCTGTGACCATACCTGAAGGTGATAAGGAATTCATTAGATTCCTTGATCATAACACCAAGGCCTTGCAACATTACCTTTCTACTTCTTCCACCTGTGACTCATCAGGTCATCCTCTTTATGGAATGCCCACTTCCATGCCCCCCATTTCTATCACCTCTAACATATCAAGGAATGCTAATGTGATCATGCAAACTACTTTAATATTACCTACACATGTTTCACACCACCTAATTCTAACGTAACCTCTACATCCTTTACATCTTCTCTCCCACTGACATCTACAGTACCCATATCCACTGCCCCTATTGTATCATCATCAATATCTTATGTACCCATTCCAACAAAACCACTTGTTGCATCGACCTCTTCCACTTCATTTTAGAGTTTGGTGGTTTCTATTCCCCAAAATATTCCACCCATCACTACGAGGATCTTTCCACAAGATCCTCCCACCTACACTTTACCTCAAACACAACCTATTGCCTCCACTTTATATTCAAGTTATTTTCCCTCCTCTTCTACCACTGCCTACATACTTGCATCTCAATTCGCTTACTCGGCACCACCACATATTAGTGTTCCTTCCATGACCCACTTATCTTATCCAACCCCTTATACATCAATGGGCATCTCTCATCCTAACCCTACAATGGATCTCACCAAAATGAAGATGGACAAAATGCAGATGCTCGTGGCCTTTGTTTCTGGATCTTGTAAAAACTTAACCTATAATGAGATTTGTAATGAACCCATCCACCCCTCCATACCAATTCATCCCTATCATGCGCAATGGGAGATGCCCAAATTCAATCGTTTTAACAGTAAGGAGGACCCCCAATAGCATTTTTGTTCATTTAAAAACACTTGTTATTTTATAGGCCACGACGATGCCTTACTCTTTTGAATGTTTCCCATGTCTCTGTTGGGACCCACCTTAGACTAGTACAGTGTTGTGCCCAAGCACTCAATCTTTTCCTTCAACCAATTGGCCCAGACCTTCCTTCATCACTTTTCAATCAATATCTCTATGAAGGTCTCTATCACCGATCTATACTCTATTCATCAATATGACATTGAATCTATTGTTGATTTTGTCACACGTTGACGGGGTCTAATCAATCATCTCTCCTTATCTCTACCGCAACCTGAACTCATATAATTGTTTACGAGGGCATGTGCTAGACACATTTCCTCAACTATCTAGGTTCAAACATTTTGTGTTTGACAAGGCTTTCAGTATGGCTCGGAAGCTTTAGAATCGCACCCTCAAAGAAGACTAGCTAAAACTGCATAACAAAAAAGTCACCTTCAATTCAAACTAGTCTTCTTCCAAACCACCAGATAACCATTCCAAGCCGAAAGGATCTGCCAATGCAATGGTTCTGAAGGATGGCCCTTCTCATCCATCCAATCAACCCAAACCTCTTACCAATATATCACTTGTTCAAAATTTTCAATACAAGTATGAATAGAGGAGTTACACTCCCATCGGAGAGCCATATTCTTTTTTATTGGACAAGTTATTGAAGACTGGAGCCATCACTCTTCCTCCTATCAAACCAAAAACTAGTTTTGATCCTTCTTTCCCCACACTGTCTTGGTATAAGGAAAAGTATTTCTGTAATTAGCACCGCATGAGAGGCCATAATGACGGAAATTGTAAAACCTTCAAAAACATTGTCCAAGGAATGTTAGATAGTGGCGATCTTGTCCTCGAAAACTCTAATGCACCTACTAGTGCAATCTTGGATGTTTTCATAAAATCAATTCCTAACCATGCCCCTTCATCAAATCATGTTCTTAAGACATCTAAAGAAGAAACCAATGTCCATGTGGTTCATGCAATCTTCACTACAGTGTTTGATCCTTCTATCAAGTGACTTCCGCTGGCATCTATTAAGGAAAGTCTCACGCGGAATCCCCTTCCCATAGAGGATCCCACCTTACCAGTTCCTTTACCCATAAATTAACCCACCTCACTTGTTCCTTTAGCCATAAAGTAACCCTCATTATAAATTTTTCTACCCAAAAAGGAGCCTACATCACCCACCTTGTCCTTCTCCTCAACTTGTAGAGGAGCTAACCTTGTCTACTTTGCCCATTTTTCCAATCCTCTTCTAGCCCATAAAGGATTCAATCTTATCTACCATTTATATTTGTGATACCTCACCGAAGGACCTCACAAATCCCATTACTCTTCTTACCTCACTCTTACCTACCGAATCATGAGGTCAAGACCTTACCTATCTCACAAACCTCAGAGATCATCATGGGGATTAGCACTAGTGTGTTTTCCTCTTCTTCTAAACTAAAACCATTCTCTCATTTGGTTGATTTCATGGAGTATTTTAATTACTCTACCCTCTAGGGGAACCTTAGACTCCCAGTTTCCACCCAAATGCAGATGTTATCCTTGGATACCTCGACCATTTACCCTAAGGTATTCAAAGTGACTAAGACTATTGCACCTAAGCCTATGGTTATAGCCCCTTCTTCATCAACACCCCTTTCACTCAGGCCTTTTTTTACACTCAAAACCTAAAACCACCTTAGGGGTCTTACCGGTACCAAGTCTAGCACATCTCATTGTGAAGCTAGACTTGTCAACTTTGTCCCCACCCATCAAAAAATCTATTCCAATGCCTAAAAGGAAGACCCAACCTCTTAGGGCTCGCACTCCAGTATCCCCCACACCTTCTCACTCACCTTCACCTTTGTTGTCAATATTGGGCCCACATCTTTCAACCTTGGTTAACCTAACCCTTTACCAAGGAAAACCCAAAGTGCGACAACCTATACCCTCCCCTTCACCTCTCGTCTCTGCCCACACCTTCTTCACTACCTTTACCCTCACTCTTACCAACACCCATATTTTTTCACCTTGGCTTACTTGGATACATACACCATCTAAGTCTCCTTCATCCTACCTCATTGTTCCTCTACCTTTACCCAAGAAGGCGTAACCTAAACCAAAACCTTCACTACCTACTAAGAAAGTAGTTACCCCAATGCAATCTCTCACCTCACCCTCCTCACGAAGGTCACCTACCCCTTTGCCCAAGACAACCTTGACATCTCATTATGATCCTTTGGTAGGATCATTACTTTATTTTATCCTTTCTCAATTGTTAGATACATCTTTTATATTGCTTTCGCATGTCAAGCCTTATGATCCTCTCAAACCTAAACTAGTAGGGTTTGATGACACATGAACATTTGCACTTATCATCACTCATGAGGGCATGATGTTGAGAGTTGTAAGTCTCTTAAAAAAATTCTCCTTCAACTTTGCGATTTCGATGGTGTTTTTGAAGAATATGATCTATTGGAGGAGGATTCTATCCTTTCTTCACCCTTCATCACATAACCCTCTTTCCCTCCAATCTTTGAAATTAACATGGTGCGTGTAGCCACTTGGTCACAGCACGTGAACAGAAAAAGGAAAGGAAAATGTTGTTAACCCTTCTAGTTCGCCTTCACCTACTATTACTCTTGCCCCTCCCCTAAGATAACCATCCTCGAGTCACTGGACCATCCTACTTCTTCTGGGCTTACACATCATTTAATGATAAAACAACTTCACCAATCCCTATTGAAGATGTCTTTATTTGGTTTAATTTAAACATTTGATTCTCATCTTCAAACCCTCGTCGAGGTCTTGCAATCCATCAAGGTTCCCCCCAATGAAGCTTCAACTATTTCTGCCCGCATCACCCCTCATCTAGATTGCTTCCATTAATTTCTCTAAATCAAATATTTCCCCTTCACAACCTGATCATCCTGACCCCACTCTTTTCATCTCCACTTATAGTAATGATGTCTTCGCATTAAGTACGGATCATGATTGATGGGCATGCGAGCATCAACATCATCTCTTCTCGAGCCTACAAAAAATAGGAATACCACTTAATTGTATATCTAATAATCCTATCATCCTTCAACCTTTTAACAATGGCATGACCACTACCCTTAGCACTGTTTTCCTCCACAACTGCGTGGGTCCCCAAACTATCCCTGAACTCTTGTATGTTCTTGAAGGATATTTCTAGTATAACATGTTACTAGGTCATCCCTAGATTTATTCCATGGATTTTGTACCTTCCACCCTTCACCATTGCCTCAAATTTTAATATGAAGGGGAACCTTACACCATTCAGGAAGATCCCTCCCCCTTCAAAAGTTTTAACAAGTGATTTACCATTTGAATGATATCCTAATCCAAATTAAGGCATCTACCACTTCTTTCGCTTCACCTTCCTTATCTATCCCACCTACCAACCCTCTTATTCCACCCTTCTATTGATGCCCCATCCTCTCAGGATTCAAATAGCTCAATTATACGTGCTACCCAAGTACCAACCATAGAACCCTTGGCAGGAATTTTTCAACACCTTTCACTTAAAGAATACCACCTCCTTAGCATTAAAACATTATTTACTCCTCAAGAGTATGTAAAACTACACCAACACCCATGTTACAACCATCATATAGGATGAGGTCATACCATACGGCCATCCCTACCTTCGCACCAATCAAACCTATGGGGGGCTCGACACTTCCTCTCATTCCATTAAACCTCCCTTCCAAACCAAACCTTTTTCATTTAACTTCTCCTACCTCACCAAACACAACTTTGCACTCACTTTTCTTCACCGTTGTGCTTGGAAAGGCTTTTAGCTTTGGTCATTATGAACAATTTCATCACATCGGCGTACAGTGCACTACTAAGAAACATAAAGACCATTGTGGTCTTGGATTTCCTTTTCAGCCTCCTCCTAAGAAGGCTTGAATCACCCTCGTAGAAGATGAAAATCCTTCCCCACCTGCCTCACCTATCATGCCACCTTCTACCACAAAGTCTATGGATCTCAAATCCATTCTACCTAGCTTGTTTTTTCATGAAGATCGTCTCCTTGGGACCTCTGACCTATCAACATGATGGTGAGGTTCCCTATTCCTTTCCTCTTGTTTACCCTGACATGTTGGATGATGATATGCCTTCTATAAACTTCGTTCAGTGTCAGGATACATGATTTTATTCTGACTTATTTAGGTGTGGAGGATTCTTATATTTAAAGGTCATTACCCTCTGACACACAAGTTGTGTTAAATTATCTGGAAGAAAAATTTGGGACATATGGGAGTTCACCTGAATCAACCCTAAATCATGACCAAGTGGTAGAGTGTTTCAAGATATTTCTAACGACATGTGGAATGCAGACAACAGAGCACATACGCTCAAGTTCTGGTAAGTCAAAGTCTAGGTTGGCAAACTAATTCAACAAAGGTCAACATGTGAGTAACGCATTGACATGACATATTGGAAAAGGGTAGAAAGGTGGAAGTTCACATTTTCAGATCACCTCTGGTCTTCGATAGATGAAAAAAATTTTGAGGCATCGCTATTTTCAATAGCCAGAGACCCTCAACAACGATCGACACACTCTTTTATAGGAGGGATGCCTTTACCAACATTTGTATATTGCCGATATCAATTTTTGATATTATATGCCATATTACATTACATGGTTGCAATTGAGTTTGAGTAAGTTGTTTTGATAGCTCAGTGGGGTGGTCAACTACCCATTGAGTCGAACTTTGGTCATAATAATTCCACATTCTAGAAAGCTCATTTTATATGCCACGATCTTATTTATTTGCCATAACATTGACCGAGTGGATCCATCCACTATGTTCAGGTTTATATATACATGGCATCAAATCAGTCTATCTTACTTGTGGTTAGGTGGTATTACTCATCATGGTTTCAACCTCATAACTCAGCGTACACAGCCCATGGATTGAGATGGTTGGCAGTTAGCTTGGCCCTGTGGCCATTTAACATTGCACGTGCCACATTATACATGGTAATAAAAATCACACCACAATAATCAAACAATGCCAACTCGTGGAATGGTGACCTTCCACATTCCAAGTGCTCGGTCCACAACTCCCATTCTGGGAATACCACACGGTGACCAATATCAACTAAATCACATGGCATAGTGAGTTGTTTGAAATGCACGGTGGGAAAAATGTCAAAACATGGCCCAAGCCACGATTGAGTTAGTCAGCCATGCCTATTATAAAGGCACCTCCATCGTGTATTCCCACACATTTGGGAAAAATCTAATAACCTTCCTACCAAACCACGAAGGCCATGTAGAAGATATGGATAGACATTCCAAACAAAAACCAGTCCCCTCACTACTAGTACGAAGACACACCTGTCCGTGAACATTGCCAATTAGGGTAAAGCCACGAGTAGTGGCATGATTAAAAGGCCAATAATTTTTAAAAATTTGGAGCATTTAAATATGCATTGTTTTATATAGCCTTAGTGTTATAAACCAAATTCATGAATATTTTGGATTAAAAAGGTGGAGTCTATGGGATTCGAACCACCACCACCTAATATTAAAACAAGCATACCCTGCCAACATGCCAGGTTGAGCTCAATGCCTATTAAAAATTGACCTCGTATTAATTAAATGACTTTAGGTTGTTGAAGGAGGTAGAGTCTTTATTTTCACTCAAGGAGGCTTATTGAGCAAGCTAGGAGGAGAATTTGGCAAAAGTGCCTAAAGAGAATAGGCCTAATTTTGTAAGAGGAATCCTAGTGAGAAGATCTAAATTATGAAACACTTCATTGTAAATATAATTTTATATGATTTTAATAGATTGGTCCCTTGAATTGGATTTCAGAGACATAGCCCTAGTTGGGTGAACTCCGTTATCACGTATGGTGTCTATTTTTCCTAGTTGTTTTATTTTACTTATGTTCATGATTGCTCGTAGCCTCGTATATTTTATTTGAAAATACGATTGAAATTCATACTTTCCTCATTAATCTATAAAATCATTATTTATAGAAAAACTATGAATTCATGTTCTATAATTTTTTGTTATGATTTTCGGACCATTGAATGAGTCTATCATATAAATCAACATTCATACTCTGGATGACCCACAAATTATAAAGATAGGACAATCTTTAGACTCCGTTGAATAAGAATATTTCACCATCTTTTCTTCATTGAGTGCAGAGCAAAGACATTTTCTTGGTCTTATAAGCTTGATATGCCAGGTATTGATCCTAATATTGTGCTTCAAAATATCGTAACTAACCTTAATGTCAAACCCGTGAAACAAAAGTTGCGTAAAATACATCCTCAGCATTACTCGTTTTGTCAAAGAAGAAATCTCAGCACCTTCTCTTTGTTTCCTTCATCCTACCTATTGATTATCCAGAAATAGATCTTCTAACATTATTCTTATCACGAAAGTGACTTCAGGGACTTTATATCTACACCAAATTTTGTGACTAACCTTTCCTATCTAAAAGATCTTTCCTCTACCAAGCATTGAGCAACTAGTTGATCTTACAGCCGGCCATGAGATGTTATAGTCTTATATGATGGGGTTTTAGGTTATAATCAGATATTAGTCACTCTAGAAGATCAATAGTAAAACCATCCTTCATAATCCCTTAGGGGACCTTCTGATCATATTATGTCATGCCCTTTAGCTTGAAAAACACTGGTGCTACTTATTAGCGCGCTATGAATTACATCTTCCATGATGACATATTGGAAGACTATGTCGATGACCTTCTTGGTAAGTCCAAGCGTCATGCACGAACACCTATCTATTCTTAAATTTATCTTTAACCACCTTATCCAATATTGTGTCTGTCTATAACCAAAGAAGTGCATTTCACAGTTCTCTTAGGTAAGCACCTTGGTTTCATCATCTCTTTGCGGGCTATCGAGGTTGATCTCGCTAAGATCAAGGCAATTTTTGGCATGCCTCCACCTACTATTCTTTGGCAGCTTCGTAGCTTGCAAGGAAAATTGTAATCCATCCAATGCTTTTTCTCTCAACTTTTAAATAAATTCCAACCATTTTAACACCTCCTTAAAAATGATGTTTCTTTTCATTGGAATGAGGAGTTTCACAAAGCATTTGAAGCATTGAAGAACTACCTTCTTCAGTCACATGTGCTCATTCCACCTAAAGACAGATCAACCTAATTTTACCTGTACATTTATGTTATTGGTCATTTCTTGGGTTCCATGCTCACTCATCATGATTTGAGTAATACCCTAGGAACAAATGGAGTATTATATAAATCGTACTCTTCTAGACTATGAAACTCAATACACTCACACTGAAAATATTTACTTATCCCTAGTCTTTGTGGCCACCAAACTTTGCCACTACCTTATTAATCACAAATCATTCATCGTTACCAACACCGACCCTCTTCATTACATGTACGAAAAATCTTACCAACACCAACATACCACTCAATGGCTCATGCTTCTTGCCGAATTGGATTTGGATATTTATCCATAAAAATTCTGCCAAAGGATAAACCATTGTGGATCAACTTGCAAATGATCCTCTTCTTGGGGATCAATCCTCAAACTTTGATTTTCTCGACGAATCTATCAAATGATATTGTTTATATTGTTTTTCAAATGATATTATTATTTGATGGATCCAAATGTCACAATGAGGGAGGTGTGGGGGTCATCCTCATTCCTCTTGATGGTGAGCCTATGCCACTATCCTTTAAACTAGACTTCACCTATACAAATAACATAGCCGAGTATGAAGCTCTTGTGTTAGGTCTTCAAACTACCATTTCCCTAAATGTTAAATCCATTAACATCTTTGGTGACTCTCAATTGGTTTTGAACCAAGTCAATGGTTCATACCAGTGTCATAATTATGAGATTTGAAAGTATAAACATCATTTCCACCTACTTTTGACTGCGTTTGATCACTACCTCATTCAAGCCACTCCGCAATCCACTAACAAATTCGTAGATACCATGGCTTGTCTTACTTCTCAAATACCTACCTCACCTTCAGACTCAAGAATATTTGTCACAATCTAACGGTTGAGTTTTCCTTCTTATATTATCTCCAGTGTTAATTTTTTGGGTAGCATCGATACTGATCCACGCTAACATTTGGTATAAGAAGTTTGTTGACTACCTCTTGCTTTCAATCCTACCTCCGGATCTCACTCGCAATGGATGATGAGCCTTCTTAAAAAGTGTCTCTCGTTACATCATCATGGGAGGTCTTCTCTACAAATGTGGCTTTGATGGTATCCTCCTATGACATCTCACCAATTCTAAAATATTGTACACCATCAAAGAAATTCATGACAGGGATTTATGGGGGACATTTTAGTGGCCTTGTTTTTACAAAGCATATCCTTTGACTCAACTACTACTAGTCAACCCTTAACCAAGACTTATGTGACTATGTTAAACATTGTGTGAAGTGTCTGTAGCATGCTAACCTTCATCATACTCCTAGTCATGCCTTACAAGTTGCCAGAGATATTTTGGCCCTTTTCTCAAGTGGGGTTTGGATCTCATTGTTGGAGAGATTAACCCTAATTCCTCACAACATCATCTACTGGATCATCACGGAAACTGAATATTACACTAAATGGGTGGAATCCATCCCTCTCATTTATACCAAAGCCGAGGAAAATAGTCGAATTTATCAACCACCATATCATTTTTCACTTTGGTGTTCCTCATTGCCTCATCACTGACAATGGAAAACAATTCAAAAAGAAAACCCTACACCAACTGTGTGACAACTTTGGTATTCAAATCAGTTTCTCTTCACCATATTACCCACAACAAAATTGTCAAGTTGAATCTTCTAATAAAACTCTCAAAAAATTCTTATGAAATTGGTTGACGAATCTGGTAAGGATTGGCACACACACATTGCTTTCACCTTATGGGCTAATCATACTAGCATTTGTACCTCTACCATTGCCACACCTTTCTCTTTGGTTTACGGTATAGAGGTCATCCTACCTCTCAAAATCCAATTCCATCTCTTTGTTTATCTATTAAATATATCCTCTCTGATGATGATTTTCTTCAGGAATGTTTGGCACAACTTGAGCTACTGGATGAATGTCATTTAAACACTCTATACCACCTCCAAATCTACCAAAAGCACATTAATCGTGCCTATGAAAAACACGTTTGAGAAAGAACATTCATGATCGATGATATTTTCTTGGAGTAAAATCAACATGTAAACAAAATGGAGAAAATTAAACAAGGCAAGTGGTCTCCTAATTGGCTTGGACCTTATATTGTCACGCATACCTATGGATTAGGAACTTATCATTTATCTTCTCTTAAGGGTAAACCTGAACTTGGGCCCCTTAATGCATTACATCTTTGACCATTCTATTTTTGAATAAAGTACTACATCACTTTATGTCTCATAAATGTGTGTTCCTTGATCAAACCTCTCATTCCACCTACCTCTTTTAAGGACCAACAACTTCAAATAGAATTGTGTGATTATCCATCACCATTCATAGCCTTATCTTGAATATGAGTACCACAGCTCTACTCATGGCATGATTCTCATGGATAATTTTCATCCTTTTCAGGATGGAATCCCATGGTCGTTTATCACTTGAAACCCTCTTTCATAGCTAACCTTTATCGTGTTATGGATTTTCCTTCATAAAATAGGCCTATACTCCTTTATAGTCTTGTCCATGACTACAAGTCCAAAATAATGCAAAAAATTTGGGATAACAAAAATTCTACTCCTTGACTCAAACTTCTCAAAAGTAGATGATTACCTCAAATGAACATCTATGCCTCTCTATTACTACTATAAGTAGATTACTCCCTCAAAGGAAAACTATAAAAATTCAGCCACATGTTGTACTTAGTCTATCAAAAAATAAGACTAATCTATATTTGTTAAAACAACATTATCTTGAAGCTTCCACATCGATCAGCTTCATGAAGACCTCAAGGAGACTCTAATATTCATCCCAATATAGACTTCCCGCATCGATCATTCTATGGATACAAAAAGCAAAATAAAAAATAAAAAACAAGAAAAATACAAACTTTGGGTCATGGACTTGCCTATGTCGGTTTTGGGTATCTTACAAGAAGGGGCATGTTGTCCCACAACAAGGTTACGCTAAACAAATCACTCCACTCTACCCTCTTTTATTTTCTTCCTATCTACTCAAGGGACGTGGCACACATGTGACACTTTGTGATCTTTCAACTTCTTTCAACTATAGACCTATCAATCATGCAATGTATCAAGGGATTTATGTTCATAAGCCTATTTGGTATGCATGTTATGGTCTTTGCCAACTATGGAGCATTTCGCTTCTTTTTGGTTCAGCTTTGCCTACTTGTTGCTTCTTCGGCAGGATGAGACCTTCGAAATTGAATATCTTGGCCCAAATCTCATTTCACCCACACCCATACTAATCATCATTTCCAAAACGTTATACATACTCATCAAAATCAAATCAAAACCAAAAACAACACCATACCTATACTAATCACACAAGTTAACTAGTTGCCCTTTTTACTTCTTGCTCAACATTTAACCTCACCTATTTTATACCTTACCTTACCAGGACCATTTTCCTTAACCAATCTACCTATCAGAACTCTTATTCTTCCCTATCCTATGGGAGAACTACATTGGCCTGAGGCCCCTTTTACAAGGGCCATATAGGCAACACTTCAAAGACATGGGGTCTTCGGAGGTTAGCTCGGCCACCACTTTCTACCATCTTTCACCACTTTTTCCACTATTTTTCCCTACTACCTAATCTTTCTCACGTTTCCATAATATCAATCACATGTAAATTAAACCAAATAAACCATACATCATAACCATGCCTAGCAAAGAAGATGGTTTATTGTTGTTTTGATGTTGCTTTGTCTCTTTTTTGTTCCTTTTTATAGTTCTTGGTTAAACTATAGTTGGTTCTCTTGTTCTTCATGGATTTTGTTCCATTTTCTTTTTTACTGTTGTATCAGGCTTTTGAGCCTCCTTGTAAAGGGTTTTAGTCCCTTTTAACTTTGGGTTGTTTTTACTATTTTCTCTAGATTTTGAGCCTTTTTTGTAAATAGGGTACAGTCCCTTTAAAAATTATTTAGCCTTAATAAAAAAATCATGCTTATCATCTAGTTTCCATAATATCAATAACTTGGAAATTAAACTGAACCATGCCTACACATCTAGTTTCCATAATATCAATACATTATAAATTAAACCAAACCATAACATCAACCATTCCTATCATCTACTTTCCATAATATTAATAACTTGGAAATTAAACCAAACAAACCATACACCATAACCCTGCCAATACATCTAGTTTCCGTAATATCAATAACTTGGAAATTAAATTGAATCATGCCTACACATCTAGTGTCGATGATATCAATACATTGGAAATTAATCCAAACCATAACATCAACCATGCCTACAACTAGTTCCCATAATAACAATGCAATGGAAATGAAACAACCCACAAGAAATATAAATGTCATCATTTATATACTGGAAAGTGCATGTAGTGGTATACTCATATATAAATATGTCTTTCAAAAACTCTTATGTACAACTCACCTCTTCGACGCATGGTGGTCTATATATAATTCATGACTCAAAAATCAAACACAATCTACATAATATCCTCATCCCTGGGAAGGACCGGTGCCTCTGCCACTCTCTCTTATCCCCTCACCTGGCCTTTGTCTATGTGCACTAGTCACCTCCTGTTGGCCCTACCTATCAGTATGGTCGCTCCCTGAACTACTAGCACAATAGTTCTATGAGTTGGACCTCTAGTTGGCTGCTTGTTAAGCTATGTAGGTAGCATAGCTTATAATTGGGAGACCTAGTTCTGTAATCTGATCCTCATAATACTTATCCTAGGCCACAACCTCTCTATATCAATCCATAGATATCACCCGTGGTGATGGCATCATTCTAGCACCTATTTATGGACCTTGTCCTATTAGTAGTGGTCCATGTCCCTGTACCTGAGGCCACGAACCCTATCTTGGTACATGCACATATACTAATGAACCATATCCCTGTATATGTGCCCCATCATGTTCCCTCGGAGGTGAAGGAGGGGAAAACATGTGTCCCTTATCCCTGTCCTGTGCTTGTGTTGTTGTTATTCATGTTTATAAAGTGGCCACATGTGCCTTTAAAGCAGTAACCTAGGCCTGCAGTGTCGTAACTTGTCCCCCATCGTCAACATGTTCGTGTTCCGTCACTATTTGTGCCTGTAAGGTAGCTACTTGTGCCTATAATGTAGTGACATGGGCCTATAATCCTGTAACCTGCACCTGTAGCATGTCTCTCTCAATGATAACAGTGGCTAAATTGACCAGTCCTAGCCTGGCTAGTGCTACCTATAACTATGTTGCCCATCACTAACTATACCTAGCCATGCATCCAGCATCATCTATAGTATCATCTGCTACCTACTCCTCCACTCACGTTGGTAGTGTCATCCGTGGAAGAGGTAATGGCTTCTCCACATCCTCTCGACGGTACTGTGGGAATGATGGGGGCACACCCTATTATAGTCTGAACTGTCATCTGACCCAATCTATGGGTATGTACTCATGCTCCTTCACCCTATACCCCTAAATATATCTAAGAAGTTGTAAACCCTTCAGCTCCTCCTCCATGCCTATGAACATTGGATACGTGAGGTATGTCCTCCATAGAATCTCTACTGGTGATAGGCTAGTGAGTACCCTCTGATAATATGTTCTATCCTTAGTCACCCCATCCACCCTCACTTGTTTTCCAATCTGTAGCCACCACCTATATCCTTCCATGTAGACACCCACCTCCCACCCCTATCATGGTAAACTAATTAGACAAAGGCACACATTGTGTTCATATGCCCAATAGTGTAATAGATAGGTACATTAGAGACCGTATTATTGTATCCTCCCATAAGCCCACAACTCCCTGTATAACTGTACCAAGTATGATAGTGCCCATACAAAATAAATCCTATCAAACACCATGTCCTCTAGGAATCCCTTCAAGGCCCATGGAAATATCCCACACTCTGAGTCTAGGAGGGATAAACAACCAACCACAGCCATCATCAACATAGCAAGATGATTCTCCTCCAGATACACCGCATACATCGCACCATAAGTGATGCTCACACTGTGTGTGATATGTCAGTTATGCCATAGCTGGCCTAGACACCATATACATATGATCAACTGCATCTAAGGATGAGACCATATACAATGGCTCCCCAATAATTGGGAGCTAAAAAATCATGTAGACGTCCTCTAGTGTGACGGTCATCTCATCATCAGCAGATGAAAGGTGTTGGTAGCCAGATCCCATCTGTCGATGAGGGATACCATCATGTTGTGATCTCAGGAAATCCTCCTATATCTCCTCACCACACCTATCCTGTTGGCCCTCATATGCTCCCACTCCTCCTCTGAAATGGTAGGCCTCATTTGTACTAGGAGGGGTGGAAGTCAATCTCGTCATCTGCTACCTAGCCTACATCATCAACATTCACACCAGTAAATCATCTGCACTTTCAAATTTTTATTCAAACACTCGACTTAGCCTATTTTATACCTTGCCTTACAAAGACCATCAACCTTTACCTAACCTACCTCCCAGAATCATATTCTTCACGCTATTTCACATATTTGACCTACCCTTCCCCATCTCTCCCACACTCATCCTATTACATCATCATTTACCTAAAACCTCCATTCAAAATTCTTTTGGATAGCTTACCCAGCCTACACTTGTCTTAGACCTAGATTTGACACCCCATCTAACCTAAACACAACTTCGATATCCCAAAACACCATTGTCTTAAAAAATAACCCTTTCTTGAGAAACCGACATCAATCACCCTACCGATGCCAATCCTCTTCCATGACCATAACCATTTATTCAATTGAAGTCGGCTGATAACCAACCGACATCGGCTACTGGTTTGGCCCCAAGGCCAAACCTCCACGTCCCCCCAATGTAAAAAAATGAAAAAAACATGTCTATTTTACAATAAGGATTCTTGACGTGTGACACAGAAACCTAGGTGATAAAGAAAATGTTGACGCACAAAAGGAAAGGGAAATGTTGTTGTGTAACAGGAAGGAAAATTTTGACATGTGACAGGAAGGTCAAGATACTGTCGTGTGACATGGAAAATTAGGTCATTTTATTAGGTATATTTTTTGTGACCCAGTCATATGTCACATGTTAGGAAGATGATTTCATGCACATATGGGATTTTTGTGGCACAAAAAATGATATCGTGCGTCAAGAATATTTTGGACAACCTAAAAATGATGTGATCTAAAGATGAAAGGTCACAGGGGACAAAGGAACACAAAAGGTCGCGACAAGAACATGAAAGGTCAAAAGTCATGAAGTAAGGTCAACTTTCATGAGGGAAGATGAAAGGTCATGAGGGGAGATGAAAGGATAGTCACAACACTATAAATATACACGGTAACCTCATTTAAAATGGTGGTTAAGACTTGTTTACTAGCTCTCACTATCTTTTTAGAAGCAAGTGCCTCCATTTCTTTTGTTCCCTATCTACTACTATTATATCCCCATCTCAACTTGCACTCCAGGATCATTGTAAATTATGCAACATGATGCAATAATACTTTGTGTTTCTTGTTGATTGTTCCTCTTTCTTTGCAAATGGTTTATTTTGATTGATTGCAAGTGAAATGTTCTGATTTTGATGTAAAAAACTTTGCTATGTTGTTTTTTGGTTGAAATCCTTTTCTTATTTTTCTTTCCTATCTCCCTCACTAAGTAATTTTATTCTCTTGTATCGAATATAAGCAATTGCCACAGGTTTAGGGAAGTATTCCTATGTGATGTCCAATCTTCGGGCCATCCCAAAAATTAGTTTATATTGTTTTAATTTCCTTGTTTTCAATAAATGGAGTTGCCCCATTCAAGTAGAGGGACTCAATCTCATGCACTTTTGGTGAGAAATCATTAATTTTCCCTCTCAACAAATTATTTTTCTAATAGTTTTTTGCACCCACCATGGGGAAAATTTAGCATATCTGCACCCAATTTTGATTCCAAAAAATCCAAAAAAGTTATATATTCCAAAAATAAAAAAATATAGAATTTTAAAATTCATTAAGCCTTATGTCCTCCATTCATGGACCTAATCCTGGTAATCCCCCATTCTTGAGGCCTGAGCTTCTATTTCATATACAAGAAGATATTGCATCAGATTTGAGGTAAACTATTTGGGAAAACAGAGAAATCTTCGCTCATTACTTCAATGTTGCAAGAGTTTTAGATTCTAAAGAAGAATGTGCAGAAGCCTTGGAAAGAGTGAGACAAGTTGAGAACCAACAAAGGAGAGTGTAGAGGATTCTTGTCTAAATTTCACATTCAAGATGGCTAACAGAAGGTATACAAGATCTTCAAGAGCTAGTGATGTGTCTGATCCTAATTTTGAGGAATAGTTACAAGCTGATTTCAGACTTCTTATAAGTCAAATTACAGTAAGGATATGTTGACATTACTCCCCACAATTTGATTCCTCTTCTTCTTTTGAGCCCCCTGCTGAGGGAGTTGCAAATGAACCTTTAAACTACATTCCTCTATAAGAGGATATTGTTGAAGAAGAACTTGAAAGAATCGAAGTCGTTCTTGAAATATTTGAAGAAGAAGAAGAGGAAGAATATGAAGAAGAACCACCAATGGTTCAACAAGCACCACTGCCCTAGGGAAAAAATATAGGACCCTTAACTCTCACCCCACCTCTCCATGACCTTCCTAGAGGGTCAACAAAGAATTTTCCCAAGTTCCATGGTGATTGGAAGAAGCATCTAGATGACCATATTATATCCTTCATCATGGCTTGCAAAGTATAAGGAGATGGATATGAAGATGTATCAGACTGATTTTTGTAGAATCTTTGCAATATACAGTAGTAAACTGGTTTTACCACTTGCATGTTAGGTCTATAACTAACTTGAATGACATGAATACCAAGTTCGAAACAAGATTCAAACCTTTAGAGGATACTAATGCATTGTTGGTCTAGTAGTCTCGATTGAATAAATAACCCTTTGAACTAATGAGGGAGTTCATGGAAGAATTCAATAGGATGCTTTACAAAATTCCAGAAGTGGTTCGACCTACTGAGGACAACAAACTAACTTTTTTCACAAGTTCCCAACTTCTTGAGGTGAATTATATGCTAAGAATAACTCAACCAGAAGATTTGGAGGAAGTAAAAAAATTTGCAATTGAAGTGGAAGATGATATGATCATGTCAAGAAAAATTTAAAAAAGGTCTCATTAAGGAGAAAGGACAAATATCAAACAGGTACCACAGATTCATTAGTTCATAAATTGGCTAATGATTTATTGTCTCTCAAGAAGCAATTGGCTCAAGTTTTTTTGAGTAGAGAGGAACCTAAGAAGAAATTTTGAAATAGACAAAGGATTGGCCCACCACCTCAAATACTTACTCTTGAGGATCCCCCTATCAATGCAGCCTGTGATACATAGGGTGATGATGAGGATGAGATCATTGAACAATATGGTGATGATGAAGATGAATATGGGCTTAGAATTGAAGAAGCCAATGATGCTAAGATTGGGTATTTTGAGTACTCATCTAGAGAGGAAAGTGAAGAAGGTGATGCACCAAGTTTCTCTTGTGCCATTTTCATTCGTTCTCAATAAAAAAATAAAATTCCTTTTTTTACTACCCCTAAAAAGAATAAAGATGCAGATTCTCTTATGGTGAATCTATCTAATAAAATAATAAATAGAGGAGTTGCACTTCCTCCTTATATGAAATCTGCTAAAGAAAAACTAGACCTTGTGGCGGCCAAGAGGACCACTGATGAAACAAGTAAGTCTCCTAAGTTTGCATCTATTAAAGAATCTTCTTCTAAGGTTTCTAATGTTACTTCCAAAATGTTAAATGTGTCAATCAAGACTTATGAGGTACCTAATAAGCCTGTCGTAGCTTCCAAATCTACCTTTACTGTTAAAATAATTGTTGCTTCCAAATTAGTATCTTCTTCCAAAGCTTCCACCAACTCAGATACATTTGTTTCATCCTCTTTTGATATCATAGATCATGTCAAAAGGTCTAAGGTCCAAATATCTGAGTTTGAATATTTGCAAACCCATCCAGAACAGTTTGATAAACTGATCCAGTTTATCAAAGGTAGTAATCCAAATCCCAATTCTATCATGCCCTCTTTCGAAGGGATACTATCGACTCCCTCCCCATCATCTCAAAAAATTCTAGCCTTAAGTGTATCCAAGAGTGACAAGGTTAAACCATTATACCTTTCTCTTATTATTGGAGGCTACCAATTGAACAACTATATCATAGACTCAGGGGTTTTTGATAATGTGATGCCAATAAAAGTAGTTAATGCCCTTGCTTTTACTCTAACATGGGATAAAGGTCAGTGTTATTCTATGGAAACTAAAGAATTCCCTTTTGTGGGGAGAATAAAGGATGCCCAAGTGCTTTAGCTAATTTCCCTGAGAATAAAGTGTTGACTATCCTGGTAGCAAACATTCTGGCATCGTACGGGATGTTGTTGAGTAGAATATTTTGTAGTGATTTGGGACAATAAATTCATATGGACTTGTCTTCAGTGAATATTCTAATCAAGGACCAAATAAAAAAGTTGTTGCCAATGGGAAAAATGAAATATACATTACAAAAATCAGAAGATCCTAGGGAAAATATTCTTTATCAAGACAGTGGACATGGGAATTACTTCATGACTTCTAGAGAAAATGATGATATACCTCTTATTTCAGAAGAATATGAAGACATACTATGGACTATGGAGTTTCATGGAAGCCATTGCAGCTCAGGATATGGATCTGGTGTGGTTTTTATTTCCTCATCAGGTAAGTCGTTTCCTTTCGCTTTCAATCTCCAATTTGAAAATACAAACAATACTGTAGAATTTGAATCCCTTATCTTAGGCATGGATATAGATGATTCCATGGGAGTCAAACAATTGAGATGCCCTTGAGATGTGAAGCTAATTATGAAAAAAAATTGGAATCAGTATCAAGTGAAGAATTCATGGCTAAAAAATTACTGGAATAAAGTATGGAATTACATTGAATCCTTTGATGTTTTCTCTATACAAGTTGTTCCCCATGAATAAAATGAAAAGGTTTATTCTCTTGTTATGTCAGGTTCTTTAATGATACCACACCCCTCTTTTGATTAAGATAAATATTCCATAGAGATGGTTTTCAAACCCAGTGTACTCGATAATGTGAATCACTGGCAAGTTTTCAACGATGTCAATCAGCTCTTGGCCTTCTCAGAACAGAGAGATAATTTCAAGAGCCTCTTATTCAAAGGAAGTGAAAACCCACATAGGGATTCAGTGGCTGAAGAAGATAAATAAGGAATTTAGGGGATTAATGAACTAAAATCTTTCAAATTGAAAGAGATGCAACACATAATACCACTCAAGTTTGAAGCAAATCCATTCTAGAAAAATTGAAGACAATATAATCCAAAGATTGATGGGACAATCCAAGGGGAGGTGTTGAAAATTTTGAATGCAAGGATTATTTTTCCAATCTATCACTCTACATGGGTGGAAACTATTGTCCCTTTCTGGAATAAAAATGGAGAAATAAGTATTTGTGTAGACTTTCATAATCCAAACCAAGCTTCTCCAAAATGCAATTACCCACTTCTAATCATGGATCAGATTTTACAAGCAGTCATAGGTTCAGAAATGCTTTCCATGCTGGATGGATTCTCTAGATACAATCAAATTGAAGTTGCTCATGAATATCATATAATACTAATTTTACAACTCCGTGGGGAACCTTTTCCTACAGGTGAATTCCATTTGGTCTCATCAATGTTGGGGCCACATTTAAAAGAGAAATGGACTTGGCTTTCAAGGATTTTAAGAACAAATGTATTTGCATGTATCTAGATGATCTCATATTCTTCTCTAAGAAGAGGAAATAACATCTAATACACCTTGAACAAGTTTTGATAAGGTGTAGAGAACATGTCATATTGTTGAATCTGAAAAATTCAATCTTTAGAGTAACTGAAGGAAATATCTTAGGACATATTGTGAACAAGGAGGGAACAAAGATTGATCTAGATAGAGTACAAGGAATTCAAAACCTCTCCTTACCCACAAGAAATAAAGGAGTCCATTCATTCTTTGGTAAGGTCAACTTCCTTCGCCGCTTTGTTCCATATTTGGCTGAGTTAACAAAGCATATTACTAAAATGATGAAGCCTCAAGAGAATTTCAAGTGGAGAAAGGAGGGAAAAGAAGCATTCGAGGATATCAAAAAGGCCATAGCCAAATCTTCGACCCAGGTATGTCCTAATTTCAGTAAAGATTTCATTTTATATTGTTATGCATCTGAGCACGTTATTTCAGCTATTTTAGTTCAGAAGAATGAGGAAGGGCTTGAGTCTCCTATTTCCTTCATGAGCTGCCCATTGAAAATCATAAACTTAAACAATCCTCCATAGAAAATCATGCTTATGTGGTGGTCAAAGAAGTCAATAATTTTAGATTATACATCCTACACTCTCACACCATTATAATGGTTCCTGGATCATCTATAAATTATATCTTGACTCAACAAGATCTTGGCACAAAAAGAGGAAACTGGGGGTCGAAGAATCAAGAGTATGACCTAGAGATAAGGCCATCTAATCTAATTAGAGGAAATGGGTTATGTAGGTTGATAATTGAAGACGAGTCTCTCATAAATAAGTATGAGGAGAAATAATTTCATTTCTATGGATGCGTAAGGATCTTCCCCAAGTACTCTTTGTAAATACTACCAATGAATGGTATAGTGACATTGCTTACTTCGTCACAATTGGTGATTTTCTGAAGCATATGAATTATAAGAAAATAAGTAATCTCAAGCTCAAATTTGCAAGGTATGTGATTTGGAACCATCTATTGTATAAGAGATCTCTTGATGGATGTTTCTTAAGGTATGTTGATAAGGAGAAACATGATAAATTGTTAAAAGTGTATCATGACCATACCTACGGTGGAAATTTCTCTTCTATGGTCACTGCGCACAAGATACTTTAGGGGAGGTACTACTAGCCTACTCTCTTTTAATATGCTCAAAACTGGGTATCTAAGTGTGAGCATTGCCAACAATTTGTGGGAAAACCACAACTCGTTGCACTTACACTCAAATCATTGGTGATTGAAGAGCCTTTCCAATAATGGGGTATGGACTTCATCGGCGCTCTTAATCCTCATTATAGTGTAGCTCATATATTTTTGCTCACAACAACTTATTACTTCACTAAGTGGGCGGATGCCATACCATTTAAGTAAGCCAATTCAGAAACGATATGCAACTTCATCAAAGAAAATATTATTGTTTGTTTTGGCATTCAACATAAGATAGTTGTTGATAATGCAACTTATTTCTCTTCTATGGAATTAATGGAGTTCTGCTATGGATATGGAATATCCTTAGCCCATGCATCTGAATATTATCCTTAAGGGAATGGTCAAGCACAATCTAGCAATATGAATCTTGTGACAATTGTGAGAAATCTTGTAGATCAAAATCAGAGATATTGGCACAAGAAACTATATGATGCATTATAGGTTGATCAAATCACTCCAAAACGATTCATTGGTATGTCACTATTCCATCTCCTATATGGAATAAATGCAGAAGTTCCAACCATTATAGAGTTACCATCATTATAACTAATCAAAGTAGTGGAGGATGGCGAGTTCCAAGACTCATTGGATAAAAGGATTTTGTACCTGGAAAAGTTATGCAAAGATAGAGTGTTGGTGGTTGATCGAATAAAGGACCATCAATTGAAAGTAAAGAAACATTTTGACAAGAAAGAAAAGAAAAGAGATTTTCATATTGGTGATCTTGTCCTACTATGGTATAAGAGGAGAGAACCAAAAGGAAGCCATGGAAAGTTTGATTCATTGTGGCTTGGCCCATTTCAGATACGAGACACATACGGAGAGAATACTTTCCAACTTTCTTACCTAGATGGCACTCACTTGGAATTGTCTTGCAGTGGGAAACATCTGAAATTATACAAACAAGGAAAGCAAGTTGTCCCCCACATGTACCATAGGTGAATATAGGTTTTTTTATTTCCCTTTTATGTTGTGTGTTTCCCTTTCAGTTATTTGTTTTTGTTTGTCTTGTGTTGTGTTCAATAAAGAAGGTTTTTTTGTATCTACCCTTGTTTTACAATGACTTCATAGCCAAATGGATAAGGCACTGGTCCTCTTAGTGTCTTGAGATTCTGGGATTCCTACTCACCCCGTCTTCACATTGTTCAATTTGATACAAGTCCCCAAGCTAGAGCCAATTGTTTCTATGCTAAATTTCTACTATAAAAAGTTGAAATTTTAGCCATGACAATCAAGCTTACACTCAAAAAATCCCTAAACCAAGTAATTTGAACCTTACCTCCGGCCAATCTCTGATAATGTAAACCTCATCAATTATCGAGAGGGGCATGCTAACTACATTTTTAAAGTTTTTTTCATGTGCAAGTAAGTTGGTGAGAAACAATTTGTGAGTTCATTATGATTCACTTGGAAGGAGTTACTCCTAGAGGCCTAGAAAGGGCCTATTTTAAGACTTCTTGCACCTGTAGAGCACCCCTGGAGATGTCCCAAGAATATATAATGCCTTCAAGAAGTATGTGATAGATATTTTAAATAATTTAAGGCATTTTAGGAAGGTTATGGGATTAAATCAGTGTTTAGGAATAAATTGTGTGAAACTGGGTCGTTGGGAGCAGGGTACTAAGAAATGCTTGTCTTGAAAAAGCTAGTCACCTTGTTAGAAGATTTATAGGAGCCTCGTGAAGATTCAGAAGCTCATATCCTAGGAATTGGAGAGATAAAATTTCTTGCTTCATGTTGAAATCATCAAGGAAAGGTTTTGGGATCATTGAGAGGTGAAAACTTGTCTAACGATGTGACACAAAGGTCCTGGTACAAGCTATAACTTGTTTGAAGAGTTTCAAGAGTCTTGTGAAGATTTGAAAGCCTAACCAAAGCTCAAATGAAATTATATTTAATAATATTCATGACCCATATGATGTGTTAGTTTTTTATCATAAACTCTTCCTATCACTCAGTCTATTAGCAAGCACCTGGATGCAAAAGTGAAAATTTATGTAAAATATGATGAATAATTCATTTTCAGGACTTCTAGATATTCTCATTGGATTCATTTTCCCTTTTACATAAATTTTCATATATTTAAAGACCCATTTTCATTGAAAATTGCTCCAGAAATGTAAAAACAAGTTCACACTGAAACTGCTAGTTGTTAACGTGTGACAACAACCCATTATTAGCGCACGACAAGAACATTTTGGTTGACGCACCAAAAAAAAGTGTTGATACATGAAAAAAAAATCATTGACACCCAACAACCACTTTTTGACACCCGATAGCAATTTTTAGGCATCCAGAAGGATTGAGATGCACAACAATGAGGATTCCTAATGCATGACAATGAGGATTCCTAACGCGTGACAACGAGGATTCCTAACGTTCGACGTGGAAACCTAGGAGCCAAAAAAAAATTGACGTGTGATAAGAAAGGTAAAAAAATTCATGCAACAAGAAGGAAAATTCAGACGTGTGACAGGAGGGTCAAGATGTTGTCGTGTGACATGGAAAACGAGGTCATTTTTTCATGTAGATTTTTATAATCCAGTTAGATGTTCCATGTCAAGACGATGATGTCATGCATAGAGGGAATTTATTTGTGGTAGGGAAAACGATGTCATGCATCAATAATATTTTGAGCAACCTAAATATGATGTGATCTAAAGATGAAAGGTCGTAGTGACGAAGGAACACCAAAGGTCGCAATAGGAACATGAAAGGTCAATAATCATGAAGGAAGTTCAATAATCATGAGGGAAGATGAAAGGTCATATAGGGAGACAAAATTAAAATCATGGCACAATAAATATGCATGTCGCCCTCATTTCAAATGGTGGTTAAGGCATGTTTTCTAGCTCTTGCTATCTTTCTAGAAGTAAGTGCCTTCATTTCTTATATTCCCTATCTACTATTGTTCTATCTCCATTTTAACTTGTATTCTAGGAACATTGTAAATTGTGCAACGTGATGCAATAATACTTTGTGTTTCTTTTTGGTTGTTCCTCTTTCTTTACAAATGGTTTATTTTGATTGATTACAAGTAAAATGTTCTGATTTTGATGCAAAAAACTTTGTTATGTTATTTTTTGGCTGAAATCCTTTTCTTATTTTTCTTTCCTATCTCCCTCACTAAGCAATTTTCTTCTCTTGTATCGAATATAAGCAATTTCCACATGTTTAGGGAAGTATTCCTATGTGATCTCTAGCCTTCAAGCCACCTCAAAAATTCATTTAGATTGTTTTCAATGAATGGAGTTGTCTCATTCAAGTAGAGGGACGCAATCCCATGCACTGTTGGTGAGAACTCATTAATTTTAGCACTCGACAAATTATTTCGCCAACAACATCGAAGAAATTATTGTAATTCTTGAATGAGCATGGCATCACATAGTACCTAACTTCCCCCTATACTCCCCAGCGTAATTGAATTGTAGAGCGTCACAATCGGACTGTTATGGAGATGGCTTATTGCATGTTTTCCACTACGAAGTTGGAAAATGTATTTTGGGTGGAAGTAGTACACACTATTGCATATCTTCTTAATTGAGCACCTACAAAGATCTTAAAGGAAAAAACACTCGAAGAGGTATGATGGAGTAATCTTAAACCTTCTATTTCTCATTTGATATTTTTTGGATGTAATGCATATATGCATGTTTCAGATAAGAAGAGAAAGAAACTTGATCCAAAAACATGCCACTGCATATTTTTGGGGTACATTACAACCTTAAAATCATATCATCTCATGGATCCTGAGACACAAAAGATATATGATAGCAGATATGTCATTTGTGATGAGTCATCATTTGACTCATTTCCACAGAAGGAAGATTTGAAACTGATATCCTCTCATAGATTGCTCACACATTCCAGATGATGACCATGAGGATTCTTTAGAGAAGAAGGATGAGTTGCAAAGATATTTGTTCATTGATCTTGGGAATTTGGAAAATAATTCTTCACATCAGTAGCAGCATCATCGTTTTGAAGTGGGTCAAAATCACCATGAGAGACTCCCACCTAAACTCTCTTCCAGAAACTTCATTAGGAGTTTATGTGAGAAGATTGGTGAGAAATGAGGTAAATATCACACTCATGAGTTTAGTGGTTGATAGCATCGAACATGATTTCATTCGTGAGGCACTCAGTTAGCCAGAGTGGAAGAAGTACATGGATGCAAAATATGACTCCTTGATATAGAACCAAACATAGGAACTTTTCGATCTTCCTATAGGTAAGAAGCCCATTGGTTGCAAGTGGATTTTCAAACAAAATACAAGGCAAGTGGATCTATCAATAAGTACAAAACATGACTAGTTGCAAAGGGTTATGCCCGGAAATAAATAATTGACTATGATAAGATCTTTTCACCCACTGCAAAGATCAAAACTATCAAATTTTTTTGTTCACTAGCAGTGCAAAATAGATGGAAACTTCAGCAGATGGACGTAAATAGTGCTTTCTTGATGGTGATCTCAAAGAAGCAATATACATGACCTAACTAGAAGGATTTTTCAATGAGTAGCATCCTCAGAAGGTATGTCGTCTAATTAAGTCTCTTTATGGACTTAAAAAGGCACCTAGGGCATGGTACATAAAAATAGATAATCACCTATTGCAGCATAAATTCACTCGTAGCCCCTCTGACTCAAATTTGTATATAAACAAGATATGCAGGGAGATTGTCATCTTAGGTTTGTATGTAGATGATCTTATGATCACATGGATTTCTGAAAATATCGTCGAATATGTGAAGAATGATTTGAAGAAATCCTTCAATATGATAGATTTGGGGCTCCTTCACTATTGTCTTGGCTTGAAGATATGGCAAAAGAAGAATCATATTTTCATATATCATATGAAATAGGCTAAGACACTCTTGGAAAAGTATGGCATGTCAGATTGTAAAATTGTTTCCACTCCAATGGAAAAAGATTTGAAACTTTCTAGGTTCCAGGATTCACCTCAAGTAGATGGTAATCTCTACAGAGAGCTTGTTGGGAGTCTCATTTACTTGACATATACCAAACCAAAACATGTACTTTGTTGTGATCTATCTTTCCAAATTCATGCAGGATCCAAAGAAATGCCACTGGGTAGTAGCAAAGCATGTGTTAAAATATGTCTGAGGTATAGTTGACTATGGTTTGGAGTATCATAAGAACTCTCAGTTCTTCTTGAAGGGATATATAGACTCAGGCTATGTTGGATCCGTTGATGACAGGAAATCAAAGTCAGGTTATATTTTTCATCTTTAGTTTGGACCTATCTCATGAATAAGTAAGAAGCAAATTGTTATTGCTCTCTCATCCACTGAAGAAGAGTATCATGCCACATGAGGAGCTATGTGCGAAGTGATTTGGTTACATTATATTTTGGTAGATATGGGAATTCCTAAAGAAAATCCTCCCATCATTCATTGTGACAATCAGGGTGTGTTGAATCTTGTGAAAAATCTATTTTTCTATGAAAGAATAAAGTACATTGAGGTCAAATGTCACTACATTCGAGAAAAAAATTTAAACCACCACATCCAACTCCAGTACTACCTGAAATATGCTCAAATTGCAGATATATTCACCAAGTCTCTTGGCAAGGTGAAATTTGAATTTTTTCGAGGGTACATTTGTAAAAACAATGTGTTAAGGGGGGGAATCTTAGAAAAATAATAATACATTATTTCCTCTTCTAGTGAGGCTATTACTATTCCTTGCCACAAGTTCCACTTCCACTTATGTCAGTTCTATTCTCCTTGAGCCAAACCATTTCTTTCACATTGTATATATTGGTGCATGATGATGTTGTTTATGCAATGAATACAAAATTATTCTTCTCTGAATAACACCTCCTTCTATTTCAGATAATATTGGGAACCTTTCTTCAAATCATATTCCTTTGCGATGCTCTCTCATTCTACCCTGGGAGGTTTCCCACAGCGTGTGAGGGGATAATGGGTCCAAACGCCACTCCATTCAATTTGAGCATTTTAATTTAGACCAGATCCCACTTGCCAATATTTTTTACATTCTCAGCTTCGAGGATGATATACCAAATGGGAAAGGGGAGTTTGATATGTCATAATTTTCATGAATTTCATGTCATGGAATGTATGGGGTCTTACAGAGACCTCTCAAAAATACTCTGTTCGTTTAGCTTGCCAGCATTTCGACAACCTGGATATTATTTGTTTGCAAGAAATTAAGATTTCTAGTTTTTTACTACAAAATTCTCTAACTTGTATTGCCCCAGATTTTTCACATTTTCATACTCGGTACATTGATGGAAAAGGTGGTGCGAGCATTTCCATAGCAATAAAATTCTTGGCATTAATCACCTCCTCAGACCAAGATCCTTCAAATCAAGTTGTGTGGGTGATTATGGCTATTAATGATCTTTCTTTTGGTATTCTTAATGTTTATGCTCCTAATGATTTCTCGAAAAGAATGAATTTATGGAAATGGTTAGGTGATAACCTACCTTTAGCTTACTAGATGGTGTGTGGTGACTTTAATATGACATATCATCCTAATGATAAATGTGGTGCCCTTCATATACGCTAGTGTGTCGGTGAACATGTGGCCTGGTATTTCTTTAAAAGTCAGTGGGGACTTTTTGATCCTTTACTTAACCAATGATAGGAATCTAAAGCCCAAGGTTTGTATACTTGGACCGATCTTTGAGAAGGATGTGATCGGGTTTTTAAAAGGCTTTATCATGCACTTATTTCACAACATAATTTTTTTATTTTGACATGCACGGTACATAATGACTTTTTATAAACGTATGGTTATATTTTAATTTATAATTTACATAACTCAACTATTTAAACACCACATGTCTTACTGGCACAAAAATGATTATGGCGTGGGGCCCACTCATTAAAGTCCTATGTGTATGCAATCCCATGGTTTTAATATCTGCATTTACTTGAGTCTTTTGTGTGTGTGTTGCTTGTAGTGCACTTCAACGTTTGGAACATGAGCATATATGATTAAATTAAATATATTAATAATTCGGTATAAATATCATGGTGGGAATAAGAAGATTAATTGTATTAACCCATTATCCTCAAACGTTTCAGCAAATTAATTTGTGAGCTTGAGCTCTTCTAGGTATTCACTCAACCCATGCACAATGTGTTACAGAAGAACCCTACGTGGACTCTTACTTCATAATCCCTTTAATGCATTACTTTTCTCAATTGAATTGATTATATATATTTTAAATAATTAATATAAAATGAAATGTTTACATATAATTATTTTTTTCGAGCTAATCTGTGCAGATCCTATTGAGTGTCCTACTATTGGCATTAAGGTGGGACACAAAATCCATTCTAAAACACTTTTTTCTATTCCTAAATGTCGAAGCTCTCTCCCCTCCACATCAATGTTTCATTGGGAGTGAAGTTACAAATAGCTAAAAATGAAAAATATTTTAAATGCTCATAAAGCTTCTAAACATATCAAGTTGCCTATATGTAGAATAATTATCATATACCTCTTTATTCAAGATCAAGACCCTTACTGTTGCAGTACATCTTGTTTTCACCCTTTTAAAGATTTGTATCGAGGTGTGTTTACGACTATAAGCTCTCAACTCAAGGAATGAAACTAAGAGCTATTATCCTGGTTATCTTTGGACTAATTACATGTTTCCAATTGTTAACCATTCAATTGATGAAAAAAAATCTAGGACTCAATACTTGTAACAAATGTGACGTGATACGATAGCAAATTGAAAAAATACATGGGATTTGAGTGCTACTTAGCTGATCTACAGATGAAGCTCTGGAAGCCAATTCTCTCAGGTGTTTCATTGGATGATGGAAACATCAGGGTCACTTGGACTTGAAAGTGCCATGCAATCCTAGAAACTATAACTTGAAACTTCTCCTGGACTATCGACCCTGTATAGTAGGGGGCTTAAGAAATTCTTGTATACAGGCTATTGACCTATTATCATGAAAAATGGATCATATTGTTTGAAAAAAAATTATTTTGATTCCGTTAAGTCATCCTCAAAATGAATTTTGAGTTTAAACACTGGTACATTCTTGTGATAATCCATTCTTGCTAGTCAAGTTTTGATCCTAACTTGGGTTGGAATGGTCACAAGGTTATCTCTATTATGTTTGCCTCTGATTTCTCATAACTGAAATTCCTAAATTGATAGTCTTATTGACATCATGAAATATTTCCAATGGCTTGGATTTATAACAAGTATGAATAAATGCTCATGAAGACATTAGATTTGGTACAAAATTATTTCTGAGTCGGTAGTCACAGAATTCTATTATATAATGAAATAAGCTAAGGTGACCATCAATGAGCCATAAATCTATTGGGATCGCAAATCAAAATTTCCTAATCAGAGAGGGGTGTCCAAATTGTGACCAGTCTTGTATTATTCTAGCTATGGATCCTTCTAGGTTATCTTATGTGGCCATCATGTTGCTCAAGAGATGAAAACATTATTAGGGGTTTTTTCATGGAAGAAAAGGCGACACAAGTGCATATGAATTTGTAATTTTGGTCCAGTATAGGAATGTCAATTCTTGAGTGTGGTGGCATTTAATCTGGGTCAAATATGTGGCCATGGTCCTATATCATACAGCCACGCCTAATGGATAGTTTTCCTTTATTGTTGGATCCAGGTATTCAAACTTGTTAGGAAATTTAAGGGCTATCAGAATAAGTTATAAATTATACCTATCCCTAACATGGTTGAAAAACATTGCCGAATATTAGTAGATTATGATTTATGTGATCAATTAAAATTCTTGGGGATTAAGATGTTTACCTTTAATAGCAGATTACAAAATCCAAACACTATTGTAGTATGTTATTAACACAGTTGAGCACAAGGTATAAGTGGAAAAAACTTTGGAAGATAAAAACCACTCTATCTTACTGTAAAATTCACTTAGTATTTATTGAGAATATTGATTTCACCCAACACTCCTACTATTGTCTCTACGTAGCTTGGTGCTCATATCACGTCACATGAATGTTAAAAATCCAAACTGTGTAATCAATCTACTACATGAGATCACCTTCATTATATACAAGATGGGTGGTTATGGGGTTAAGTGCAACTAAGTTGGGGGGCCAAAAGGGGGTCTTAAGTGGACGCATTTTTTTGAAAAATAAAAAAATTCAACTTGTACGAGTTTTTTGAAATAGTTACACTCAAAATTGGAAGATGTTGTATAAACATGAATCGTAGCATTTTGAGTCTAGTTTCTAAGCTACTAAATTTTATTGAAAACAGATAAGTTTAAGTGGGTCAAATAACTAAAATACCAACATAATGCTCTTTTTTTGTTAAAAAAATATAACATAGAGTGACTTTCGTGCCCCCCACCATTTTTTGAGCACCATTTAGTTTTTTTTTTAAACCCTTTGGTAGAAAGATATCTAGGAGCATCTAGTTTGTGCTACATTTATTTTAGATTTTTTTAGCGAATATTTATTTTATTTATGATTTTTCTAGTATAAAAATTTTATGTTTTGAAAACATAACAGAACTCCGACCGTGTCCCCCCCTAACTACCTAAAAAAAAATCAAAAATTAGATTTTGTTTTTTGAATATGTATAGAATTATGGCCTAGTTTGGGCCTAAAATAACTTTTATTTAATTTTGATGAGTAAAAAAAAAGATACACGAAAAAAAGATAGACATGTTTAAACTTCAAAAAATAGCTATAAAAAGGCATTGTTAAGAAAATAAATAATATGGAAACCTTGCATATTAGTTAGAAAAATTGAAAAATAATATTTATACAAAGAAGAAACTCTTCTTTACGTCTTGGTATAATTTTTTTTAAACAAGTCAATCATTTGATGTTGATTTATCATGACAGAAGTTAGATTTTTGGGTTTTTTATGCAAAACACACGGTTTGTTGTGTTTTGCAGGTCCATGCCTCAAGCTTGGGGATCCAAACGGATCCCAAGCCTTGAAGGCATTTGTTGGAAAAATTAAAAATCATAACGCGTACACATTATTTCTTTGTTTATATATTGTGGCCCCCTAACGTCTCTTTTCATCTTCTTTCACGGGAATTCTGCATACATTTTGTTTGGTTTACAATTTTCTATACATTCTTGCATGATTTTTTAGTAGTTCATTTTGTCCCCTATCACACTAGTTGATTTTTTCTAATCATGGGTGATAAAATTCGAGCTAAGGACAAAAGGAAAGTCAAGAACAAGACACCGAAGCAATTGGAAGAGATGAGAATAAAGAAATTGAAGAGAATGCAAAAACTTCGTGCAGGGCAAGGTACATCTACTATATCAAATGTAGCTAATGTATTAGAATATAAGGATGAAATACATAATGAAAATGTAGAGAATAATGATTTACCTGAAAATCCAAATTGTAATGAATAATGATATTGAATTGAATGACAATGTCTGTAAGGATGAAGAAATTGATATGAATCCAATTGTTGAACTCTTACTTGAGAATCCAAATGTTAACCCCGAAATTTGTATGAAAACACTAAATGAATAAAGTAACCCTTGTAAGTGAATCTTCACCTCTAAGAACACCTCCTTCCATTTTGCGAAGAAAACCAATTCACTTAAAAGAAATGTGAGAAGAAAAGCTAGTGGAATTTGGGATAAGTACTTTGAGAATAAGACACCGGAGCAATTGGAAGAGATGAGATTAAAGAAATTAAAGAGAATGCAAAAACTTCATGCAGGGATGAAGGTACATCTACTATATCAAATGTAGCTAATGTATTAGAATATGAGGATGAAATACATAATGAAAATGTAGAGAATAATGATTTTGCAATGAATAATGATATTGAATTGAATGAAAATGTCTGTATGGATGAAGAAATTGATATGAATCCAATTATTGAACTCTTTCTTGAGAATCCAAATGTTAACCCACGAAATTTTGTATGAAAAGGTCTGAATGAAGAAAGTAACCTTGTAAACAAATTGGTTTACCTCTAAGAACACCTCCTTCCATTTTGCGAATCCTACTACAACCAATTCACTTACAAGAAATGTGAGAAGAAAAGCTAGTGGAATTTGGGATAATTACTTTGAGAATTTAAATGACACACAAAGATGTCAATTATTTGTTACATTGATGAAATTAATTAAGATGAGACCTATAATGAAAACCCTGGGGTTAAGAACATCTAATGTTGTTGATCAAAATGCGTCAATTGTTGAAAAACATGCATAAAGCATACCAAACTGTAGGTGGAAAAAGAGGCACTTCAAAGATAGTAATGTTTATATTTTGGCGTGCACTTACTAATTGTATAGTAAGTGATAAAATAGTTAATAAATGCTTGACACACCAGAAAAAAAATTAATTGTATAGTAGTGCTTTGAAGATAAACAGAAAAAACACTAATGAAAGCATTAGAGAGATATAAACGTCTTAAGTCAGTCAATAAAACTGACTATTGGGCTTTCTCTAGCAAACTTCCATGAAAAGACAAGAATACATCTGATATTCTAAAAGAATTAATTGTAAAATTTTGGAATGAGAACAAAAGGGTGTCACCGAATAGAAGAGATACAATAAAAAGAACAATAGGTTCTCGTAATCGTGAATCGTGTGTAAAAAAATTCTTATATATGACTCAAACCCAATTATTCTCTAAGTTTAATAATGAAAATCCACAAATTAACATTATCCAAAGATTCTTTGAAATGAACAAACCCTTTTATGTGAAAATCAATCACTCACGTACCACTTGTTGTTGTAGGCATCATGTTGAATTTTCAATGCATTATGATGTTTTTTATCAAATACATCGTGTTTTGCATACTGACATCATGTTGCAGGAGTGTGGATTAAATGTCCCACCAAAATCTTCAAGGGAATTTATTCCGACAATATTTTGTGAAAAATCAACTAGACAATTTTTTTTATAACAAAGCATGTTTGGATGGTACGTGCAATGAATGTGGTGGCTTGCCAGATTTAAAAAGTTGTATCCATGAGGAGAGTAGAGATTCAATAGGAAAATAATTGGTTGGTTTCACCAAATAAAAAATGGTGGCATATCAATTAAAATATGGAAAAGAATCTAAGAGGTGTGAGCTTGTTACAAAACAATTACCTGTATCAGAATATATAGTCAAATTTAGAGAGAATTTTTTTGATGAGTATGCAAGGCCACACACATAGAGCTCGATGGTTGGATGAACAATTCAAGTTAAGAAATGACACATTCCCACTTGGTACTATTGTTTCAGTAGTTGACTTGGTAGAGAATTACACATTGCAGCCACAAATGGAGGTTCACTCTCAATATTATAACTCAGTGCAAGTTACTATTTTCGTGCATATAGCATGTCATGCACTCTCCAAAAAAGTACTGACCAAAATTGAAAAATATTAAGAGAGTATCATTTCTACATCAGTGATGATCAAACACATTCTACAGAATATGTACAAGGGTGTTTCTAGGTATTTTATGTGAACTTGAATGAGAGGAACATTAGTTTCGATTAAAACATTACATTTGGTTGGACAACTGCACATCACAATTCAAGAATGCACAGAATGTTTTATTTTAGTAAGTAGGATGCACAAAGAAACAAATGTACTACATATCTAGAGTTTTACTAAGGCAGGGCATGGAAAAGGAGAGCATGACGGTGCAGGAGCATGTGTGAAAAGAGCACTTGTAAGAGAAGAGTTAAAGTTCAAGGATGGTGCTAAATTTACAGATGCAAAAAACATTGTTGATTGGTGTGTGAATAAATATGGGCCATGAATATCAAGAGAGATCAACGGTTCGTAGATATTTTTGGTTGATAGAGGAACAACATCTAGCAAAATTTGAAGGTTGTATGACAGTTGTAGGATCAAGTGATATGCACTAATTCTGTAGTTCAGATGCAAATGCTTGGACTATTTATACTAGGTGCATGACATGTTTTTGTATATCATGCATTGATTTTACGTGGAATGAATGTGAGTCACAAAAGTGGGTGGATGAATGGACTTATAGACCTCTAATTCCACTCAACACACATCAAGTTCCACGAGCATTACAACTTGTAGGGTTTTCAAGATCAAATGACAACATCACCTGACTTTGACCAAGTCTCTGATTTAGTGCAACAAGGTACATACATATATGTACATGCCATGTTTTAGATTTATAAATTATTAAATGGTCAACTCTTAATGTATTTTAAATTTGACTAAACAATTTTACTTTGTGATGTAGGGCATGTTTTTTACAGTTATTGCGATGGAATTTAATGAAGAGGGAACAAACTACTTCTTATCTCGTTGTGTAGAGGGGATTTTTTTTTCACTTCCACAGTCATTGATGGTGAAGACCTTGAGTATCCCTCTGGGTCAGTGGTAGTCACTGGAACTTGGCTTCAATGATATCCTATCAAAAAATCAAACATTTGGTTGTTTGAAGACTATGAAGTACATCGAAAGATGCTTCACTATTCACATTTGGTCCTTGCAACAAATATTAAATTGATCAAATATTAAGGTCGTCCACTAAACAAGAATCTGTGGAGGGTTCATGAATCAGATCATGAAGCAATTCTTGCTACTTGTCAAGAGTAGAGTTGATCCTTACAGTTCATTGGATTGAATTTACAAAGGTATGTTTCTCCATGAATTTAATTTGAATATTTACTTAAATGATTTTGTTTAGATTTTGTATGATTTAAAATTCTATTTAATTGCTTACTAACATGTTTATGTAGGTTAGTGGTGCCAAAAAAGATTCCATTATTCCACCTTCACGTGGTTGGCAACTGTCAGTAGAGAATTTATTATTCTCGAAAGCCAAGTGAAGCTAAGAGAAATTAAATATTAAAAAGCAACAATAAACAAAAATTATCATTTCACTACCTATATTATATGAACCACCTATATTATTCAGGTGATTGGCAGATGGACAACCTTACACTGACTCAGACTGCAGTATTTTGTGCGTTTGAAAAATAATAGGACAATAATAGAACTGAATGGAGATGGAGAAAACCAAGAGAGGATTTTCTAGAGTGTCCCAACATGGAGGTGTAGGATCTGATGAGATGTCTCTAGGTACCACGGAGTCTAAGAAATCACATGTCGAAGATATAGCATTTTTTGGTCTTGGGGCTCTTAAGGGACTACGCCCAAACGAGGTATCCCAAAAGCACTGGGAGCTTTGGCCTCCAGAAAAACACCTCCCCTAGCAATTATCTTTCCACCCCAACGTGTTAACAAAGTCAGTTTGGTGCCAATATATTTCATTTGCAAAGTATTGCGTTTGGCAGTCTTACACTAACTCAAACTGTATTATTTCATGTGTTTGCAAACAATATGACAGTGAGAGAACCGAATGGAAATGGAGAAAACTGAGAGATTATTTCGTAGAGGGTCCCAACATGGAGGTGTAGGATCTGATGATTCATCTCTAGGTGCCACGAAGTTTGATAAATCACATGTCGAAGATATAACGTTTTTTGGTCTCGGGGCTCTTAAGGGACTACGCCCGGAATTGGTATCTCGAAAGCACCAAGAGATTTTTCCTCCAAAATGACACCTCCCCTAGTGTTTACCTAGCCACCTTGATGTGTTGGAAAATTTGGTTCAATATTTTTGTCGTGTAAATGTGCAACAAGGAAATTGGAAGTTTCCAAGCACGAAACTATACCCCTGTGCCGAAATTTTCATGTTTTATCATTCCTATGCACCCCAGGTCAAATATGTCATTATTTTCACACCTTATTTGATGTCAAATTGGTCCCCTAGGTGATTTAGGAAAGTCTATTCATTCCCCCTAGGTGCTTTTAGGGAGTTCTAAAAAGATGTTATCTTTTGGTAGTATTGGGAAGGGTTATTACTAGCCTTCCCAAGACTAGACCAACCACCCTGGAGAGGAACAAAAGGGCCAAATTAAACATGTACATGAATTTAAGACATTATAACATCATGGAAATGATTTTGGAAATTTTTGGGAATCTTTGAAAGACTTGGAGCAGTCTGAATAAAAAATAGGGTTCACAAGCCTAGGCAGTACACATGCCTAAAATAGTTGTCAGGCTTCAGAAGAATATTTTGGGAGCTTTAGATGGAGTTAGAAGTAAAAAATACATCTCTGGAAAGAGGATTTCAAGACCTACATGATGGTAAAATAATATATTTCGCAACACCTTATTGTATAGGATTTGCAAGATTTTTTTATCAGGCACAGATGGAATCTCAAATCATAAATCTGATTTTTCAGGGATCATGTGGATGAATCAAGACATGATACCCCCACCATTGGATTAAAAATTCCATTTCAATTCAGGACCATATAAAATTTCACCAATAAATACCACCAAGAGCTTAAGTTATCTTCTTTCTAAGTTGCCCTCTCAAAGGCAGTTCAAGACTTAGTCATTTTTCGGGAGGACACGTGTCAGCACTAGGAGCCTGGCGGAATTTCATGTCCCCAACATCCCTGAGGTCAGGTACACAAACCCTTAAAAAAATCTCCCAGCCCCCATGTGACCTCTTGGATCCTCATGTGACCTCCAAACTTAACAGTTCAGCCCCCAGGTGCATTTTTGGAGCATTCATTTCTTGTTGTTGGATCAAGCCCCATGTGTCAGCTCCAGGACCACCGTGGAAACTAATGTCCCTTATTTCCTTGAGGTTAGGGACATAAGACATGGAAAAATTCACCCATCCCCTATGGGGAGTCTTTTGGACACCCACATGACCGAATTTTAGCCCCCAAGTGCATTTTTGGAGCATTCATTCCTTTCTGTCAAATCAAGCACCACGTGTCAGCTCCAGCACCACTGTGGAAACTGATGTCCCTTATGTCTCTGAGATGAGGGACATAATACATGGAAAAATTCACCCATCCCCCTATGGAGAGCCTTTTGGACATCCATGTGACCTGCTTTCAGCTCCCAGTGCTTTAAAGTAGCTTTTCTCACCTTCATTCCCTGTCGTCGGATTACAGACACGTGTCGTCCTCTTGACCACCGTGGAATTTGATTTCCCTCACATACCTAAGGTTAGGGACATCAAACTTGAAAAACTGTGCCCAAGCTCCTCCCTCCATGCGTTCAAATTTTGAAAAATCTAACTACCGTTCAGTGCTTCCAGTTGCTTCCACTCCTATGCACAGACAAACTGCAGCCTTCCTCTGCAACTTGCTTCCATCACTCCGCCATTGAAAAAAAAATAGAACACATCAAAAAAGGAACTGAAATAAATTTCCCATGGAAATACATAGGTATTAGAAGGAATTCTCATCAAGCTAAGAAGGAGAAACGAAGAACAACTAAGAAGGAAACATTACAATCTCCATAGCCAAAAAACAGAAATCTAAACAAAGCTTACAAACCAATACATGAATAAATGAACCATTTGTTTTTGTTTTTTCCTCTATCCAATATAATCACAAACATAACCTCAAACTCTCCTCTCCTACGACAGAGCATCCACAACGAAGAAATCTCCTTTCCAGCTCAACAAAGAAAGAAGTGGGATTTCTCGTCAAACCGGTTACCGGATTGAAGTAAGATCACACGTGAAGCACCAAAAGAAAAAACCCACATCAAAATTATAATTTTATTCACAAATAGAGGATAAAACCAAACCTACAATTTTGAGTTCCATTAATGGCTGCCACATCCAGAAGCACTACCAAGTCCAAAAATTGAAACTTTAAAATCTCTTGGACTATTAAGCGGGCATGCCCAAAATTTCAAAGGGGTGATATTGGTCAAAAACCCATATCAAAAAAAATAGTTGAGTGTCAATCCAACCTCCAGAAGCAAACTTTCTAAAAATAGCAGGTCTACTACATAGGGATTGCTATTTTGGGAAAGCCATCGACAGAAGGACCTACGAAGGAGGTGAAGACATTAGGGGTGCACTACAACTAATAATTGACAAGAAAAGGCATTTTTAACACTTACTAAAAATAGAAAGTGGGACCACAAGCACCTTCTAAAAATAGAAATTTGATCCGGAAGGAACAAGGAATGCAGGGAGAAAGAGGAATCAAGATCACAACACTCAGTAGAAGTTTCAAGGACTTGATTTTTCACAATTACTAAAAATAGTAAGTTGCTTTTTCCAAGGGAGACATGAAGCCGAAGTGGACAAGTCATAAGCCGACACATCCCTTCACCTATGAGTATGATGTGGAAGACAGTGATGTCTTGTACATGGACCTGAATGACCTTAAGAATTACATGGCCTCAAAGGACCGAAGGAGGATTGAAGACCAAATATTCACAAGTGGCTTGTTCTCTGCTGTAGGACACCCAGTTTTTGTGTAGATTCTCGAACTAGTCCTAGCCTACTGTTTCCACTACGATCCCAAGACACGAACCATCCAAGATGACAATGGTACAACAATAGGAATCATCATCCCTAGGACCATTTCAATGTCTCTACAGATACCAACATCCCCTAACATGGTTGTCATCTCAAAGGAAGGATTTGTGCATGATTGGGAAATAATGGATTCATATGTCCAAGGAGTAGTGCTCGACTCATGGTTGAAAATGGGAAGAAATCCTTCCAGGATGCCTAAGAATCTACCAAGGTGTGATTTTCGAGAAAGTTATTTTGATTTCATCACCCTCCTCAGTAGAGTTATGGGCGAAAGAAAGCACATGAGAGACTTCTAAGACTAGATAAGCCTTTTCAACATGACATTGATATAAGGAAAGCAGAGAATTTATTGGGGAAAAATCATCAACGACAATCTCCATCTACAACTGCTCTAAGTGCCCATGAAAAAGATAGTTACACATGACTTCTTACGTATTTTACCTTCTTGCAAGCTTGATATCATTCAAGGGATTGGCTCTCATGGAGAACATTACTTCCAAGGTAGCTACAATTTGAGAAAATTCCATAGTTGGTAATGGAGGAAAGAAACAGTGCATTTCACCCACGCATGAACAATGCGTTCACCATGTACATGGTCCAAAGCTTAGAAGGGGATATTAAAGCAAGGATGTCTCCAAAAGTGGAATCCCTAATTAAGGAAGACAGTCTTGTACTTCATAAAATTCTCAACATTCTCCTATGTATGAGTCATTGGTTTCAACCAAGCTCTGTTGAACCCTCCTAAGTACCTTGGTGACTAGATTATATTGTTCGACTCTCTGTAGGAAGATCACTTAGGTGAATTAAAAGCTCAGAAGTAGGAGAAAGAAACTAATTTCATTCCCTATATCTCTAAGGAAGTTCACGTATGCAAAATATAAAATGACACATCTCACCTAAAGGCTGCTTTTAGATGTCTAAATTTGCATTCCTATATGGCCAAGCTCATACTTTGACATCTCGAGAAAATCCCGAATTCTTTCTATGTCCTAGAAATTACAACATGAGCCACAAGTCGAGGATTGCTTGGCCAGCACTGTATTGGCAAGTTCAAAGTACGTGAAAAGGACCACATGAGGATGACAATATTAGTGAGATGAGGAAATTCAAGTTCTCTTGGTAGGAAGACATCTTGCATGATGATTGTACAAAGATGTACAATCATAAGTACACAGCAGTCAAAATTTCCCCAATGCCCCAAATAAACTGGAATGTTCGTGACTTAGGAGATATATTAGAGCGGACTGAAAATGTTGTGAGTAAGAACAAGGAACTAGTTTTCAGAAGAATGATGACTATGGTCATTCAGTCATGAGGAAGTTTATCTAACCCAGAAGTAAGCTTCACATTATTCATCTCCAAAAGTGGTACAGGTGAATTCTAGCTCTAAACACTTTGGAGTGAGTTCAAAAAGGAAGGCCATGGAATTGGAATCTTCACCACCACAAGAAGACACCCAAGAAAGGTAGGTTATGAGAACATTCACTAGGCATCACCCGTAGGAGGAATACATGATCTTAGTAATATCAAACATAAAATATATTAGCAGATGAATAGGTGAATGATGAGTATATGGCTCATGATCTAGTCTTCTGAACCACTGCAAGAGGTCTCACCTCTCGTTGACACCCAATCCCTTCTCATTAATAGACTTGCCTCATCCTTCAGAATAAAGAACGGTTGGCGTACCCATCATTGAGCCTAAATCTGGCGAGATATTTACGTAGATGCGAGAAATGGCCATCCTTGACACTCACACTATGTAACAAGTAACAGGCCCTTGATCTATCAGTGATTATCTCATTAGATAAAAGGAAAAAGGTCAAGAAATATTTCACATATAACACTTACGATTCTAACAATGGGGAGACAGGAAATTAATACATCGAAGTAGCTGGCCAAAAGGTAAGCAAGCTAGTGGGTGAGATAACACTAGCTGAATATGAGATGAGAACATGATCCAATTGGGACCATCTTACTCATGAGGGAGACTTTTAGACCTATATCAACAATATCTTCTTCTCATAATGGTGGCAAGGAAAAAAGAACATAAAGAGAAGATTGAGGTACTATAAGAACAAGTATAAACCCTTTTAGCTTATGTACAACACTTGGTGGAGCCAAACATTACAACACTTCATATTGAGAAAGTGGAACCCATCAGTAGATTTGATCCAGAATCCATCAAAATAACACACGAACTCGCAATGTAGGAGGTGAGTCAATAATGAATGGATTGAGTCAATCTCCAAAAAAAGAGAATCCAAAACTCCAAGAGGTAGTCAAGCTCTTTACGTACATGTGTGCCACATGGAAAATAAGAATGCAAGCACTCAAAGAAGATAGTGGGTTAAAGAATGAGATTATTGGGAACCTTTGGGATCAATAGTGAGTCAGATGAGCAACACCCATTGTCAGGAGTTGATTAATAAAAAATGTTTTTAAAAATCCTACAGAATGACTTGACACATGCATATGGTGTGAGGGCCTTGGAAATCAAATTTAAAGCAATCAATCGGGCCTTCATAGAGCTAGAGCAGAAAGAAGAAAAAGCATGTACAAGATGTCAAGATAGTATAAATTAGAAAATTCATAAGCTAAGAGTACCTGCAATGAGTGAACACACAACTGCTGATGACTTAATCGGATCCTTTTGAAATAATATGTCAAGAAAGGGGTGGGAATCCCATTATCCTTCACTACGGATGCTCTCGACTTCTTCTCAAAGATCTGAGCATCCATTGCAATTATCGCAAAAAAAACATTCATTGTGGTTTGGGAAGTGCAAGGACATCAACAATGTGACTGATGGATGGACTGAAACCTTGAGTTGTATTCATCATCCCTCATGCTGGACAAAGTATAACTAGTAGTGGCTCGTTTCAAACTAGGAGCTTCGAAAGATATAAGCCTTCTCATGATCACGAAGTGGAGAACAGTCTAGGGGAGTCAGACCCAAGTCCACCACAACAACTCATTCTTTAGCACAATTCTTCTTCTTCTTCCTCCTTCTTCTTCTTTCTCTCTCTGTTCTCTTCTCATACAATAACTCTCTTTCCTGCAATGTAATATTTTTGCATTGAGGGTTGCACTTTTTAATAGGACTTAAGTGACTTTAGAAATATAATGTAACTTTAAATCACCTTGCTGTTATAAAAGGGGCTTAAATATTTAAAGTGGAATATGAATAGTCTTAAGTCATATTAAGGTATTTGAAAGGTCACTAGAGAAGATGAAGAGTTTCCTCTTCTTCTATAAATTGTAACAATCTCCTCATTTCAGCTCCCTTCTAAAAATTTTCTTCTGAAAATTCTTAGATGTTGGAGTTATTTGTTGTGAGTTCATGAAAGAGATATCCTTGTGAAGAGAACACGAGATAACAATTTTCTTCTATTTCTCCCACTAAAAAATTTCTTCTACTCCCCATACTATGTACAAATTCTGCTTGAACCTCAATAAAGGAAGAAGGAATTTTTTCCTCTTTGATTGAGGATTTTATTGGTACTTTGTGTTCATTAAACTCTATTTGGTCTTATTGTTGTTTAACAAATTTTTTTTCTTCTGAAAATACAAGTACATGTTTTGAAACTTCTTGCTTAGTGTGCGCAAGTCTCTGATTTTCTACTTGCAATATTATTTTCTCCTTTCTAAATATTCTCACTCGCCTTTCTCCACCTTCATAGAAAATTCCTCCCTTGCAGGTATCTGTACAAGCATTTTACATAGCGTCAGTGGAGTACCCCTGTTGGATCCCAGGCTGATAAGGCCACTAGGATTAAAAATACTCACTTTTTACTCGTGCATGCACGTATGACAACTGCACCAATTAAGTATAGTTACTTAGACTTCCCAAAGCGTTGGCAAGATAACCACCAATTTTTTCCTGATAAATTTTCTCGCTTACATGTGCCAAGAGATTCTATTTACAAAGTATTGCATCTGGCAGCCTTACACTGACTCAAACTACAATATTTCACACATTTGTAAACAATAGGACAGTGAGGGAACCAAATGGAGATGGAGAAAACTGAGATAGGCTTTCGTAGAGGGTCCTGACATGGAGGTGTAGGATCTGACGAGTAATCTCTAGGTGCCACAGAGTTTAAGAAATCACATGTCGAAGATATAGCATTTTTTGGTCTCAGGGATCTTAAGGGATTACACCCTGACGAGGTAGCCTAGAAGCACCAGGAGCTTTGGCCTCTGAAACGATACCTCTCATATCATTTATATGGCCACACCGATGTGTTGGTGAAGTTGGTTCAGTGCCAAGAGCTTCTGTTTGCAAAGTATTTCGTTTGGAAGCCTTACACTGACTCAAACTACATTATTTCATACGTTTGCAAACAATAAGACACCAAGAGAACCAAATGGATATGTATAAAATTGAGAGAAAATTTTGTATAGGGTCTCGATGTGGAGGTGTAGGATCTGATGAGACATCTCTAGGTGCCACAGAGTCTGAGAAATCACATGTCAAAGATATACTATTTTTTGGTCTCAGAGCTCTTAAGGGAATACGCCTAAACGAGGTATCCTGGAAGCACTAGGATATTTTTCCTCCAAAATGACACCTCCCCTAGCATTTACCTGGCCACCCCAATGTGTTGGCATAGTCTGTTTGGTGCCAAGAGCTTTCATTTGCAAAATATTGCATCGAACAGCCTTATACTGACTCAAACTCTAGTATTTTGCGTGTTTGCAGACAGAGAAAACCGAGAGGGGATTTTGTAGAGTGTCTTGATGTGGAGGTGTAGGATCTAACGAGACATCTCTAGGTTCCACGAAGTCTGAGAAATCACATGTCGAAGATATAGCATTTTTTGGTCTCATGGCTCTTAAGGGACTACGCCCGGAGTAGGTAGCCTGGAAGCACCAGGAGATTTGGCCTCCAAAACAAAACCTCCCCTATAATTTACATGGCCACCCCAACATGTTGGCAAATTCAGTTTGGTGCCAAGAGATTTTGTTTGCAAAGTATTGTGTCTGGCAGTCTTACACTAACTCAAACTGCATTATTTCGTGTGTCTTGATAATGAATACTTGAAAACAATATTTGGCACAGAAGATTTACACAAAAACAAGATGATATTTTTTTATTTTATTAATATCAAAATCAAGCATTAAAGATAAATGAGCGAGCTGTAATATTTATAGATATTGGACAGCTTATATCTCATCCACAATATATGGAAACAAATCATCTAATCTGGGAAAATATGTAGAAATAGCATATTTCCTCTAACTGCCCCTATTGCCCCTCATGGAAATCAACCGAGAACAAAATATGCAAGATAGAACATGATCCCATAAACATTGGGATGAGAACACTATCAATTAGTTAACTAACAACTAAGGATAACTAATACCTATTGACACAAGTTTAAAGTATTTAAATTAAATACTTTAACTTATTACATTTATTCAAATATCAACTAATGATGAATTAAGCTGAGTTTTATTCCTAACATTCCCCCCCTTAATTCAGCATGGTCTCAAGTGAAAAAGAGAGAAATTCTCTAAAACCCTCAAATTTACCTCCAACAAGTGACTTTGTGAATACATCTGCACGTCGTATATCTAGTGGGCAATATTGGAGCTCTATGTTGTTGTTCTTAATATGTTCATGAATGAAATGTACCTACACCTTAATGTGTTTGGTGTGCTCATGAAAACCTAGATTTTAAACAAGTTTTCCAACTCCTTCGTTATCAACTTGTAGGATATTTGGAACTTTCTATGGTATTCCCTACGTCGGAGCCATATCACTTTAGAGATAGCTCCACTTGCTACAAAATATTATGATTATTGTGGAGGATACCTTGAAACACAAGTCTTCTTCTTACTCCCTCGTGATATCATTCCAGATCCTAAAAAGAATACTAGATCCTAAAGTGGATTTCCTATCATCTATGTTTCCTACATGATCTGAATCTGAAATATCCTGTCATGAAGAATTTATTATTATTCTTGTATTCTAGGCCATAGTCCATAGTTCCTCTGATGTACCTTAGTATCCGCTTTACTACTTTCCATGTGAGAAACCCTTAGTTCTTGCATGAACCAGTGAAAGATAGCTGACTACATAGACTGATATTTGGCCTAGTGTAAGTCAAGTAGATGAGACTCCCGATTAACTAATTGATGAGAGAGTTGTATTTACTTGTGGTGATGAATTTGTTCAAGATAGTTGAAGTCCTATCTCCCTAGGTGTGGAAAATGGCTTACAATCCATCATATTGAATTTCTTGAGCTTTTGTCTTGGCAGTATTTCAATTTTGACACAAATATATGATTTTATCTTTGCCAAAATTCAAGTCCAAGAAAATAATGTAGAATCTCGAGATCAGTCATGTTCGAATGATCATGGTTAGATATTTATTTTTTGACTTAGTCATCCTCACTGATCCTCTAATGATGACTAGATCATCAACATATACTACAAAGATCACTATCTCCCCCCCTTTATTTTTGAGATAGAGATTAGGATCATATGGACATCCTGTTGAATCCATGTTGAATGAGATTCTTGTCAATTTTTATGTACCATGCCCTAGGAGACTGCTTTAGACCATGACAGTGATTTTATGATTTTAAATACCTTTTCCTCTTTACCTGGTATGAAAAAACCTTCTGGTTGATTCATGTAAACTTCTTCCTATAAATCACCATTAAGAAAGGCATTTTTCACATCCATTTGGTGTATTTTCTAACCAAATTGTGTAGCTAGAGAAAATATTAACCTAAAAGTTTTTATCTTAGCTATGGGAATAAAAGTTTCCTCATAATCAATACCTTCTTTTTGAGCATATCCCTTAGCAACTAGTCTAGCCCTTATGTTTATCATTTTTTTTCCATCTACTTTGTAATTCATTTTCAAGATCCATTTGCATCCAATTATATTTTTCCCTGGTGGAAGATCTGTAAGCTACCATGTATTATTTTTCATAAGTGACTTATATTCGTACATCCATAACATCTTTAAAAAGTTTAGACTGTAGGGATTTTGAAATTGAGGAAGGCTCAATAGTTTTAACAAATTTACCCATTAAAGCTAAAATGACCTCATTTCGAGCCATATCTGCGAGTCCTCATTCTAGTGGTAGATGTGTTGGGGGACACTATCCAATTTTGTTCATCTCTAATCATACTTGTATACCATTTAGGCATACTTTTTGTGGTTCCTATGGGAGGTTGAATTTCATTATCTTCCCCATCATCAATGTCATCATCAAAGTGATTACCATCCTCTGTTTTCACTGTAGGGATGATTTTTTCATCATGTGAGTGTATGGAAAGGAGCATATTCTTATTTTTTATCAAATAACTCAACATCTTGACTAGTGTATACCCTCCTAGTTTTTTGATCCATAAGTTTGTAGCTAAGTGATTCATCACTATATCCCAAGAAGATAAGTTTTTCTGATTTCATATCAAGTTTAGTTCTTTGTTTCTTAGGAATGTCCATACTCTCTTTACATCCAAAAACTCTAAGGTTTGAAATAGATGGCTTATTCCTTGACCCATTCTTCCTATGGTGTTACTCCATCAAGAGTTGTAGCGGGAACTCTATTTTAGTAAATAGACTATCATTTTAGTTGTTTTGGCCCAAAAAAAAAATTGATAAACCTGCATAATCAATCATACATCGCACCATATCCATGATAATATGATTTTTACCTTTCAACAATGGAATTTTTTTGTGGTGTGTGAGGAGGATTCATTTGATGACGAATGTCATGTGTTTTTCAAAAAATCATTGAACTCGTTATTGGTGCATTCTTCCCCTAAATCTGAGCAGAGTGTTTTTATTTTCCTACCAGAATTTGTTTCAACAAGGGATTTGCAACTTATTAAAAGTTATCAAAATATTTTTCTTTTGTAGAAAGACAGATATATCCACATTTTTTCTTAAAAAATCATCAAAAAAGAGCATGAAATATTGAAACCCAAAGTTTTTAGGTTTCATTGGTCCACACAAATCGGTATGCACCAAGTTAATTTTTTTCCTTAAACCCAAAATGTACTATGTTTGAATGGTGCTCTATGTTGTTTTCCTTCAAAACAATTCTGACATTTATCCGTACCCTTTTTTAGAGGTTGTAAACCCCTAACCATGGTCGTATCGACATGAAGGTGTGTCAAGATATCCAAAAACTCACATGTCCAAGTCTTTGATGTTATAGTTGAGCTGATGATGTATCCTTGGCTATAAGTGTTTGATCATTTCGTTGAACAAAATCCAACTGAAACATTCTTTCCACTGTACAAAGCTATTTGCAACAATTTTGGAGCTTCGTGACTTAGCTTGAATTAGGCACATATTTTTACTGCCTTTACAATCAAAGTCAATTTTGAGAATGTGATCTAATAATTGACTCACAGATAACATCTTTTTTGTTAAACCAGGGACATAAAGAACTTCTGTAATTTTACAATTATGATGCCCAAGTGGTAATGTAATGGAAACCAATTCCCTTCAACACTATATGCTTTATCATCACCCAAAGAGACATGATTTTTGGTGGGTGTTTTTACTCATTGTGAAGAACCAATCTTTCAAGTTCTAAAAGTCATGACTGTCGAGTTAGATCCACCCTGAGTCGACATACCTAAAAAGGTATTTGTAGAATTGGATACTTCAGTTGACTGTGCATAATATAGGAAGTCATCATCATCAAATTGATCTTCAACGAATCCAGCTACATTTCCTTGTTGAGTTGGGTTCTTCAGTTCCACTTAATGATAATTTTTTCCCGCAGTTTACTCTGTTGTTGGCCTAGATTTTCATTTAAGGGTTGGCAAGTGCCGAATATTTCAGTACAAGCTTGATGATCCTTGTTGGAATGTGTTGTACCAAAGCAATTCTTTAACTCATGTCCTTTTCTGACCAGCAAATAAGACATTTTTTTTGGTCCTTTTGGCCTTGTTGAGTATTACCTTGCTTATCAAGGATTCGTTTATTAGACTTAGCTTATTTTTTTCCTTTTTGATTAGAAGCAGGAAGTGAAAACAACTGTTCTTCAATTTCAGTAGTTGAGTGAATAGCTTCCTCTTGTTGTAGCATATAGTGACTAACTCCTCAAAAGTTGTTATTTGACCAGTTATGTTTAACTTGGGTCGCAAAAACTTTCTATAAGAAGGAGGAAGAGCTCTCAATACTATAGGCACAAGTACATGTGTCAGTTAGATTCTTCTTCAAAAGCTTTGAAGTGATGCACCGGCAAATCAGTTTTTCTAGATCTTCTCAAAAACATTTCAAATTTTTCAATTGGTTGCATTTTCAAGTTTGGAATAGTTGACTCTATATATGAAGTATTATATTCTTATTTTTTGCACTCATATATTGTTTCAAACTTGTCCCAATATTCTTTTAACTGTTGTGGTCTCAGGAATATGAGGTTGTACCTCATATGAAACACTAAACAAGATTATTAACCATTGCTTTTTGATTTGCATGATCAAATGTAGCTTGTTGTGTAACATGCAGTTGCAGATCTTGTTAATGTACCAAAAATAATGGACCATAGATTTTCAAAATCAAGTTGTGTGTGAATTTTTTTTCCAAGCTGGATACTTATCAGAATGCAAAATTTGAGAATCTAGAAAAAAGATTTGGTGTTGTAATTGGGGCCATTATGAAAAGTGATAAGTAGTACAAGAAAAAATTGAACACTTTCCCCTCCTTAAAGCATGCACACCCCCCCAAAAAAATGTGATTTCATTTATTTTGGGATCCTTTTTTGCCCATGTACAATGAATTTTTGGCAGGTATTGGCCATGTTACAAATTTGGCTCTGTGGCCGATTAGCAACAATAAAATAGCTCTCTTGGCCGATTTGAAAAAAATAAATAAGTATTGGAGTCAGTTGGCATCTTTTGAAATACAAACAATCTATAATTACATGTTCAATTTTTACAAAACAAAATCTTATTAAAATTGAATTGACAAGACGTAGAGCTCGAAGGTTTTAAACACACACTTTGCAAAAATTGGGACCCTCAATCCAAGGTACCAGTTGAAAGTGATGGCTCTTTTAAGTTACCGGCACTGTCTCAATATATTTCTAGCCCCTTTTCCAAAAATAGAAAAATGGAAATTGTCCTAATTAGTAACGATGTATAAAAATGGAAAAACAAAGCATTCTGTCACGCCAATAAAATGCTGACATGCATAGTCCAGTGTGGTCCCAAATTTACCAATTGAATTTTTTAAAACCAATTATAGGGAAGTAAGAGCATTACAAGCTCAATATGTTAAAACGTTTCTAGGACGCAATTACTTTTCAACTTTCGCTTTGCCTAAGTCATTATTGATAACCACTTTCTTCTGGAAGTTTTCTTTTATTTTTTGATCTTTCTACATCAAGTATTTTTTTCCTTCGCAGACTACTTCCACACTTCTTCCTCCTTTCAATTCACAAGTTTCGATGTTGAAAACCCTTTGCAGGTTACAGACCATATTTTCCGTTTCTTTAATAGTCATCAATTTTGGATGCTAGTGCACATTGGCCCGATATCCAGGTTGATCTGGATCTTCTTCAGAGATGACGCTGTAGGACTCAGAGATACTTCCACAGTAGGATTGCATAACTCCATTTTTCAAATGCTCACATATAGAGAAGAGGAAGAAGAGACTAAATGTAGAAAAGAGGAAGAAGAAGTAATGTGGGGAGCTTAAAAATCTTGGGTCCCCCACAATACAAAAATATTGTATATATATTGGTTACTATGATTCCAGTCTTTTAGCCTCCTTCAGGTACTCAGGTCAACTGCTTTGTGTGAGGAGTACTTGAGATTGAGTCTCTGGTCCGAGTTCTTGGAACTATGTAGTGGCTGCAATGACCAGGTCTGCACAGGTCCTGTGCTTAGAAACTCCAGGTGAACTTCAAACATGTCTAAAACAGAAAATAGAAAAAACGGTGAATGGATTAGATAGGAGTAGGAGGGGTAGAAGATGAAAGAGAGACATACTAGTTGGTGTCAAACCTAGCTCTGGTCATTTCTCCATGGCAGGCCTAAACTTCCTACATTCTCTCGGGCCATAGAGAAGTAAGTGCTCAAATACCAAATCTCTCCACCATGAATCCTTGAAAACAATATCTGACGCAGGAACAGCTCCAAAAAAACATGGCGGTAGCTTGTCAAGCACCTGATCAATAGTCAGGAGAAGGTCAATGCATTATAGACATATATGTCAGACCCCACATCAGCCATCTTCTATCCATATTAAACAGCTTCTCAAATCTCTTGCCACACTTTCTGCAACTCTGATTCATCTGCTCTGAGCCAATATGGAGAAAGACCATCCAAGGCAAACTTTAACTGCCCCTCTTGGGACCCATCCGGGGATAACCAACCACATGGGAAGCCATGGATGATGTTTCTTAGAAAATGATCCTAAGGCCCCTGCTTCAATATGAATGATCAGAATCACTTATGTTAACTAAACAACTAACATTAACTAATACCTATTGACACCAAGTTTAACCGCCATGATTAAATTAATTACTTTTGTTCAAGATCTGGATGCACGGTTTTCATGTGAGACAAGCTCTCATGCAATTGAATGCAGATTAACATTATTGAAAACATGAGTATACACAGTATTGAAACAATTGAAACTTAAGAGAAGTGCGCCGTATATGCTGACCTGAAAATGAAATGGTGGCATATGGAACCAGGATTTTTGACCCATAAATCCCTGTGATGGTCCACTTGGCAAATGGTTCTGATACCCACAATTTTGAAAAATTGCTGAAGCACACGCTTATCCTACTTATGTGGTTTTTGGGCATATGGTAGAGGTTAAGCCGAGCAGTGTATAGTATGGTTGGTTTTGCCCCATTCGATTATGCATGCTTGCTAGAGTTTGTTGACCATAGCTCAATGAATCGATGCCGTCCAGGTACATCTGTATCCAGATGAGTCAGTGGCTTCTAATAGAAATACTGAGTGAGGTTGGTAAGGTTCGTTGGTGGATGTAGCCCAAATTATGAGTGAACCACATTAAATAATGTCTCTTTGTGTTGTGTTATTTTATTCTACACTTTTATTTGATATCTGTAATATTTTCTGCATATTAGTTTCTACTGTTACGATTCTGTGAGGGATTATTCCGCATATTTTATCCCTTATTCCCTAACAAATTTAACTTATTACATTCATATTCAAATATCAACTAATGATGAATTAAGCTATGTTTTATTCCTAACAGTGTGTTTGCAAACAATAGGACAGTGATAAAATTGAATGGACATGGAGAAAACTGAGAGATTATTTCGTATAGGGACCTGACGTGAAGGTGTAGGATATAACGTGTCACGGAGGAAAAGTGACAAGCGAGCGTGGGAATCTACAAGTGACTCTTCCTCGCACCCGACCTCCCGAGGTCGTGCCGAGACAGCCGGTGGGGATGGAATATGTGTGAGATACAGACAAACTAGTTAGGCAATCTAATGTCTTCAATGCGCACTAACGGAACTTGTGAATCTAAAGCAAAGAAAGCCCTCCTAACTTGGGCTGGTGTGATAGATCGGTCAGCAAGGATGACTGCTCGAAGGCTCCAATCAATATCGAGCTCTGGCGTGATTCGATCTATGGGTTGTGGAATACGTGGAAAATGACCCGGGATAGTTTCGTGTATTTCTCCGGACAGGGTCATATGGTGGATGGTAAATGTAGTCAATTCTATGGATGGTTCTCTGGCCTAGTCCAGAACTCTCTAGCTTTGTTAGCTGTTGTGTCTAGCAAGGATAATTGTTCGATGATGATAGGTGGAAGTGGAGTAGACTGGAATACTAGTGTGCGTAGGCCAGTGTCTATGTCTAATTCTCCTGCGGATTCGTTGGGCTGCGGGATTTGTGGGTCACAACCGTAGACTCTTAGTTGTTGTGGACCTGTTATGGTCATGCGTGAAATCAAGTCCTAATCCCTAATATCCAGTAATCGTATGCTTTCTCAGCTTCTATATTTAGGATCAATAACTGTGTGATTTTCTCAGAATACCCTACAGGCGTTCGTGCAACCTGGATTCTTAGGCTGGTATCTATATCTAGAAGAGTGTCTCCTGCATCTGGCTGTGGGACCAAAGGATCACAACCAAAGGTTTGTTCTCTTTCGAACCCTTCTACAGTCATATGAATGTTTTCCTAGGGTAATCTGTAGTTCGGTTGATTTGACCAAAACGTGTGTGCTTGGTCGTCTTCTATGTTTAGTCCGCTCAACTGAGAATTGATTTGTTGCAAGCTTACCGTTGTTCGGAAGACTTGAATCCTAAGATTTTGATCTATATCAGTTATTGCCGTGATGAGATTGGGCTGGGGCACGATTGGCTCGAATATGTATTCCCTGGGCTCTCTAGGTCCCGTGATTGTCATACAAAAGTAACAAAGTAAATTAACTGTAACAAAATGAAATTTAACTATGTGAAGTGTATCTATAGCATATATGTTTTCTCTATCTTTTTGTGTTTTTCTGATGAACTTTACGAATTTAAGAAAACAGCTATTTAAAATATCTAGAAAGACAACTAAAATAATAATTTAAAACAAACAAAATAACCGAGTGTAGCTATTTGTCTGTGCAATTTGTAGATCTATTCTAAACAATAAAATAGCTCATCTAATCTATTTGCAAGATTCTCGATCCTACCTCAGAAGTGAGGAGTGAATCATAGTTTCTCAGAAACTATCAATCCCCACAGCTTCCCTGGCAATATCGAGAATAGAATTTACTGAAATAAAGCAATTAACTACTCTATTTGATATGATTCTAACTAGAACTTTGAAAGCTAGAACCTGGATTCTGCAGAACAGTGGCGAATCCGATGGTGTGTGTGATCTTGTCCCCTCAGTATGATCTCCTCGTTCCTTCGTGTTCACGTGGATCCAGAAAAGCATGTAATGCTAGCATCAACAGAAGTAGATATTGGGATAAAGGCAGCTCAGAATACACACCGAATACAATGCGAGTAGGAGAGGGATAGCGCAAGAGTACAGAGCTTGGCTTATGCAATTCCTAGCGGGATCTATTGCGAGTCATGCAACATAAAGCATCCAGAACCTGAAACTATCCTGTTTGAGGAGCAAAACCTGCAACTTTAATGGCTTCCTAAGCTATTCTACTCCAATGGATTGGATGAAATAACAACACTGCTTGCACAAGATGGATATGTGGCTTACCAACAGTAAAACAATGCTAACTAAGCATGTAACAAACTAAACTATGAATCCTAAGCAAAATAAAAGACTGAATTACTGAAAATGAGAAGATGAGAAGTGAATGAGGGGCCATTTGCTTGAGCACAAGCCATCTATTTATAGCATTTGCATTTACCCAAGGTAAAAGCCAAATAGAACTCTTAAACTATAAACAATGGCAAAACACTATTCCAGGGAACCAGAATCATAAATGCAAGCTTATGGTGGTGAAAGAAAGCTGGTAAAATGTTGAATTTACGTGAGTCGTGTTAAAAGAGCTTTCTGGAAAATGCGTAAAGGACCGCCACCCTGAGCAGGGCGGCGGTTACAGGACCGCCGCCCTGTTCAGGGCGGCAGGGCCGCCCAGCAGGGCGGCGGTTTCGTCACTGAAGAGAAAAAGGCTAAGAAAAGAGGGGAAAAGGAAAAATAAAGCACGTGGGGGCTAAGCGGGGCATGCGGGATGTTAACGCACACTTGGAGAGATTTTCCAGATCCCGAACACCTTGCGAGGAGACCTGTATCATCATTGGGGCACGTGTCACGTTGTTCTGGCAGTACAGTACCTTACAATTTTGGGTACGTACATATTGCCCCCTCGGAGAAGCATTTTTAGCCATGAAGAGGCGTAAAATGGTGGGTCCGAGTATGGCGGTCCCGAAATGGGAAGTTAGAAGTTATACCTGATACATCCGTGTGTTGAAATGACGCCGTCCAAGATTCTCCGCTACCTGCAAAATGAAAAGAGAACTCAAGTGCAGATAGACACAATAGTTTGAAAAATAAACGCTAAAATAATAGGGAATGAGAACGTACCATTTGTGCGGGGATAGGAACTTACCTCCATCGGCGCTCCAAACCTGTGAAAAAGTCATTTAAAATGAATCAGAGTGCTATATATATGAAAGTGGGCCCATTTTCCTATTCATTTGCGCGAGTCGATTTGATTGATTTTGAGCTCTGGGACCCACGGTGACGGTTTCTTGCGTGAGTAGAGTCAAAACGTCCACGACGAGATAGCGATCATGCCTCCACGTGCGGAACATCGACCCGTGAGATCACAGGTTAGTTTTCTTCAGTTTATCCTTTTTACCACCTTAAATTTGAAATGCTAAATACTTTGTCATGGGGGGGTAATTTTTGAAAATGTTAGTGTTGAAAGGTCCACCTAGGGGGGGCGCCTACTGGGTAGGCTTTGTTTTTAGGTAAAATGGTCATTTTTTACATTTTTTAGGCTTTTTAAATTTAAAAACCCGCGTGGGTTTTCGGACCACGACCGCCGCCCTGCCCAGGGTGGCGGTTACATGACTGCCGCCCTGTTCAGGGCGGCGGTTACACGACCGGTGCCACCCTTAAGGCGGCGGTTACAAAACCGCCCCCTGCTCAGGGCGGCGGTTTTGCACAGAATGCAAAAGGAACATCTTTTTGAGATTGTGTTTGTATTTTTAGCATTTCTACGTGCTTTCATGATTTTTCTAGTATTACTTGGATGCTAACTTGCTTTGTTTTGTGTGTTTTTGGGTGTATGCAGGCGAGAGAGGAGTATATCCGGTGGAGTCAGAGAGAGGGAGTGTGATTGGCTCCCAGGGGTACTAGATGCCCTCTCACAGGATGAGGAGGACACTCTTCAGCGGGCTGGGATACTACGCATTTCACGCGTGCCCCACGTTACACCATCTAGTCACATCCTTTGTGACTTGTTCTCATACTGGGATGCAGATCGGAACACCTTCCGATTGCCAGGGGTCCGCGGTGAGTGGACTATTACACTGGAGGACGTCTATCGCATTCTGGGGGTCCCGATCATCGGGAGACGACTCACCCTAGAGACAACAGGCTCACGGGCACAGATTGCACAGTGGGCCACATATATGGGAGATGCAGTCATCTCCACGGGGTCGAAGAAGGGGGTGAGAGTTTGATCTATTCCTTCTTTGCCCATCCCCCTACTTTGCCAGGCCATCATGGGGATCCTTGCCTCGAGACTGATCGGGGACAAGGGAGGAGATACATTATTATACTGCTGGTCCCCCATTATTGCACAGATAGAGGGGCACGGTCGGATATATGCCTGGGGAGCAGACATTCTTGGGACCACCTACCACGACTTATACAGGGTGGTCCATTTACAGGGGCAGTCATTGAGCCACCCGACTCTAGTCATGAGTTGGGTCTATGAGCATTTCATCCCTTATGGCAGGGGTGTGGAGGTGGCAGATCCTGGAGCTGTGAGGGCAGCCAGATGGACAGACATGTCGGTGCTTAGAGCACCTCATCAGCCAGTTGCCTCCCTGACTACTGCCGACATGGAGGCCACACCATACCAGACTATGGCAGGCATATGGGGCGAGGAGGCTCTTACCTTGATCTCCTGCTCCACCACAGGGAAGCTTATTGATAGAGTGGGGCGAGTGGAGATGCACCCCTTTGGCTGAGTTCCTCAGCAGTTTGGCCTACCATACATGGGTATGCTTCCCCCAGTGGCGCCAGTATATAGATCAGTCTGAGAGGCCAGAGGGGGGCCTAGAGGCCGGGGTTGGACAGTGGTTACTCCTGGCGTTCCTATTGCAGCCAGGAGGATAGTTCGTGCCAGAGGGAGAGCCGGTGCGCCTCAGGCACCTTTACTTCAGATTGCCGTGGGTCCTGCCCACAGCAGTGATGACCCCATTGAGGTAGACTCCGAGTCTGAGGAGTTTACAGGGGGGAGACAGAGGAGGAGACCGAGGACAGTGATCCTGAGTGGCACGATACCCAGGATATCATGCAGGCAGAGAGGGCCGAGCAGAGTGCAGAGAGGGTGACTCTAGTTTCAGAGGAGCCACTCTCCCAGGGCCATGGGGAGGATGAGTCTGTTGCGGGGTGTTACGTTGCTCCAGCTACAGGAGCAGCCCCTCAGTCGGTAGCGGCATCCGTGGCGGGCGCTGACCCCATAGATCCATCTTGGAGGCTTGGTGATCCGAGTAAGTTACCCTCTCTCCCTTCTAGTGTTTGTTTAATTTTAAGATCATCCTTAGTTGCTATCTTGTATCTTTTAATTTCTTGTTTGGTTTCTAATTTGTTTTCTCCTTTGTTTGCAGAGACCGCCGATGAGTGGCGAGACTTGATCCGCAGGGTATGCACTAATACCCTGATGATCCCCATGGAGAGGACCCGCGTAGAGCTGTCTGTGGATGCTGGGGAGCCTTCAGGAGCCGGTAGACATACCAATGTCTTTTCTCCAGTCTGGCATGTGGCCAGGATGGTATCGACCCTTCGCACAGAGCTAGCGGGGTACAGGACGGCTGAGCGCTTGATGAGGAGCCATTCTCGTGGTGAGACTGTGGCTGCCCCTCGGGATCCTGAGCCCTCCGTGCATTCAGAGCACCGGCATAGCCGGAGTCCTAGGTGTGGGTGTGCACCTTCAGAGGGGTCTCGTAGGGATTGAGAAGCCACTTGGCTCTCGTAGATTTTGTACTATATATTTTTTTGTATATCCCGGGCTCTTTGAGCGTTTTGACCATGCTTAGTGCATGATGACATTGTATATAAACATTGATCATTTATATATATGTATTTGTTCTGGATCAAAATCTTGGCATTCATGGCTTTCTTTCTATTTCCAGTTTCCTCATGTATGCTATGATGTATGTTTATATGTTTTTTAGAATATATGCAATGGTGAACAAATGATGCAAGTGTTTTACTTTCCTTTTGTGTTTCATGATGCTGATATATGATGATGTAGATATAATGTGATTTTGAATCTTAGTTTCTGTAAGCAATTTTGGATACTCCATGTTTGTTTTGGCAAAGTGATGAAAATAAACTGGTATGATGAACAGATAAACCTGCCCCTACCCCCAACTCCACGCAACTAGTAAGATGCGAGGGCTTATCACCAAGAGTTGGGAAGGGCACAAGTTATGAGGTGTAGTGAAATGATAGTGATGGAAGATAGACAAAGCTTTGGCGGAACCAAATTAGGACACCACAAGTCCACTCCACTCGAGTGACTTCATAGTTTTGGATGCAACTTGCTTTGCGGTTTATCCAGACTTAGACCCGTAGATGGCCACATAGTAGACAAAATCTGGGTTTTTAGGATTTTAACTCTCTTGGGATTTTGAACATCTGATTCATTTGTTTTTGACTCAAAGTTTCAAAGTTTGAATTGTTTGTGTATGACCTTTTTACATTTATTTGTCAAGAGGACCCCCTACACTTTGCCCCATGCTACTAGTAAGAAGCGTGGGTTTATCACCGTGGGAAAAGCATAGGTGAGTAAGGGCATTTCCATCCTTTCCCAACCCTACGTCACTAGTAAGAGACGCAAGCTCATCACCAAAGGTTGGTGGGGCAAGGAAATGTGTAAAATTAAAATTTTCTATTTGATCAATGTTTGACTTGTTTATTTGAGTAAAATGTCAGTATGTGTTTATTTCCAAAGAGATATACATATGGGATAGATGTGACACCATGAAGCTTCTAGAACAGACCATAGGCAAGACACCTACCCTAAGAAGAAACCAAAAGTGAGAATAAACTTGCAGATCTTGGTATGGTTACCGTTAAGACTTTGTCATGTCTAGCTTTATTTGATAAAATGATTCCAAGATAATTTGATGATATCATGAAAATGGAGAAGTATGATTAAAATGTTTATGCCAACAACATCATGAGTTTGTAATGAATTTCTTTGAGAATAGATTCCTTAATCACCATTTGTGTATGAAACAAGCGGACAATATGATCCTAATCTATATGAAGATGCAATGTAGATATATATATATATATAAGTAGTGCTAGCTGCTTACGCGTAGAACCGCTTGAGGTGTAGGGAATTGACTGTTTCGCCAAATTCCTCACCTTCTAGTGTACATAAGAGGTATGCACCATTTCCATAGAACCTTCATGACTCGGTATGGGCCCAACCATTTAGGCCGGAATTTCCTTCCTTCGCCGGTCTTCTTGTCGATCCGGCTGTCTAGTCTTAGAACTAGATCACCTTCATATATGTCCGTTCATAGACTTTCTTGTTATATTGCTGGCACATCCGGTCAGCATAGACTCTATGCCGTTGCTTCAGCATCTAACCTAGCTTCATCTAGGCTTTCTAATTGGGATTTCTAGTTGGGAGAAGACGTGCTTCCTGGGAGCCTTCATCTAGAATCCCTTGTAATGAAATGTGGAGACTGGGTATTTCAAGACGAGTTGGAGAACTGCCTCTAACCCGAACACTAGTGAAAAAGGGTGTTAGCTTGCTCCTGTTGGTTTTTTAGGTTCGGTGGGCCCATAAGACCTGGATATAACTTCAAGTTCCAATCTAGTTTGTTTTCTTTCACCGTTTTAAGGAGAATGGCTTTTAGTGTTTTAAATCTATCAGATTCATATCTGTCTGTTGGCTTGAGGGGAATACAAGGAAGCCGTAGTGATGGACTATCTTAAATTTATTGCATAGTTCGCGATTACCTCTTCATTCTTAATGAAGAAGTTCCATTATCGATTTTTGAGATTTGCATGATTTAGTGATGAGGATGCACCATATGTGGGGTGCAACTCCTGTCATTTCTTTTAATTAAATGAAAACGCCTTCTGATGTTCTTTGAGGATCCGAGTGTGTATTTCCCTCTGGGGTTAAAGAGGACCCTAGTTTCAATATCCTTGGTTTGTCTTCCATTCCGATGTTAATATCAATTGTTTCTTCGATCAAAGAGGTGTTACCCTCTTCAAACTCAGGTGGTGTTGGAGGTAAATCCAAATCATCCCCATTTTCTACTGTGCATATGCTAGGTTTTATTTGGAGGGAACATCCATCATGGGATTTCTGAAGTACGAAGACGAATGTGGGATTAAGGACAAATCTATCATACGATAGGAGAGATGTAGTGCCGCATAGGCGTTTAAGTATTCCAGAGTGGCCATATCACTATCAACATGGTCTAGGATAGTAGATTCATTTCCGTTTAAAAGAGAATTTGTCATTGTTTTTATCAATGGTTCATCGCGAAGGGATACCATGAAATGGGTATCCTCTAACTCACTACTTGGAGTAAAACATGATGCTGAAGTTGCTATTGAATCGGTAGAAGATTTTTCTCTCGGTGGGATTGCTTCAATTGATATGAAGTCAAACTCCTTGCTTAAATCTAATACAGCTTTTTTGTAAAGTTGTAAGTGCTCGGCTTTGGTTTCATATATCTCAGAGACTTGGTTTGCTACCAATTGCGAGTCTCCTAAGACTCTGATGTTATCAACACCAATTCTCTTATCTAAGATGAGGCCAAGGAGGAGGGCTTCGTACTCAGCGCTCCTTGTTTGTGCACTCAAAATTTAGTTTAAAGGTAAAAGGTAAGACTTTTCCTTCAGGGGAAGTAAAGATTATACCTGCCCCTGCTCTGTAACGGCATCTAGCTCCATCAAAATGGAGTGTCCAATATTTGACTGGGAATATGGACGCTGGGATATCTGTTGTGTTTGCATATTCTACTTCCACCATACAGAGATCCTCTGCTGGAAGAGAGCCAATGCCTAGGGAATATCCTATGCCTACTGAATCGAATGGTAAGAATATTGGTAGATCATTTTCTAGCAATTCAATGATTTTTGCAGTAGTTCCTAATGATACTGTTTCTACAGTGTTAGCCTCATCTTTGGGGGTTGGGGTTGCTTTGGCTAGGCTCATAGTTTCAAGATCTGTCGTAGGTACCAACTTTTCTTTTGTTTTTGCGTCGGTAGGTTTATTAAGTTGGTTTGTTGGGAGTTCAAACTCTGAGTGTACGCCTGGTCTTTTCTTTAAGTCAGCTAGGTGTACATCAAATGGTTTTGGATCACCTTTGGCCACGAATACCTTTCCTAAATGTAAAAACCTTACTTCTTGAAATAGTGTAGAAGGGATTGCCTTCATGCGGTGTATCCAAGGTCGGCCGAGGATCATATTATAGTTAGTTTCCCGATCTATAATATAAAACTCAGTCAAGATGGTTTTGGGTCCTAAGGTGACCGGTAATATTATAGTTCCAACCGAGGTGGCTTTAAGACTATCATAGCCCCTTAGTGTATTTCGAGTTGTGGAGCAATTGGTTTCTCCATACCCTAGTTTTTGGAGGAAAGAGAAGGGGACTATGTTAACTGCCACCCCATCATCAACCATTGCACGCTTTACATAGTTGTTATAAACCCATACTTGCAAATGTAAGGCTGGATCACCTCGGCGTGTGATCTCAGCATCTGTCGGCATTTTGTTTATCTCGAATATGAATTTGACATCCCTATCTGCCTGCCCTGGAGGATGAACATCAAAGTCCACATGATTTACCTGTGTTTCAGGAGGTGGAGTGATGTTAATTAAATGACCTAAACCTAATGCTTCTAAAAGAGCAGCCCTGTGGGCAGGAGAGTTCTTTAGTAAGTCTAAGAATGAAATGTGCGAGAAGGTTTTTGTTAGGTCGTTAATCAAATCATAGGCTCCCACAGGTTTTACTATGATTTGTTGGATGTCATCTGCCTCTGGCAGGTGGCTTGGACTTGGCTGAGAGAAATACTCTCGCGTCCTTGTTATAGCTTCGATGGGTAGCTCAGCATCTAACTCTACTAAACCGACTACCTTAGGTCGTGGCTGACTTCCTAGTTGTGGCGCAACTAATGGATTTAGCGAGGTCGAGGCTTCATGATCATTGTTTCCTGTCATTACACCCTTGTTCGTCCCAGTTGGATTTAGCCTGTTGTTATCGTGATTTGGGAGTGGATCATTAAAGATCTTCAGGGGTGCGTTTTGAGGGGAAACTTCCCCTGAAAAGGTATTTGACGTTGGTGACGTAGGATCTGCTAAGAACATATCCATAAAAAGTTGTTTTTGTTCATCTGGCAAGCGTTGCATGAATTTATTGTAGTCACGGCACGTTCTAGTGTCATGGCCCTGAATTTTGTGGAAACCACAATACGAATTAGGATTGTAATTCCTAGTTTGTTGATTTGATGTGTATTGTGGCCCAAAATTTTGATCAAACCGTTGTCTATTAAAATTTTGCATTTGTTGTCTTTGGTTTGAATTCTGGTTTTGGTACCTAGTTGAATTTTGGCTTGGACCCTGTATGGGATTTCACCGTTTGTTGTTGTTGTTGTTGTTGTTGGATGATTAAAATCCACTGCATTGATTGTCGGGGTAAAGTTATTATTTCGTTGGTTGTTTATTTGTGATGGAGTATTGACAACATTTACCTTTTTAGGCTGGTCGGTTACTCCATCTGTTGTTACACCCCAATTTTTGTTAAGGATTTTAGGTCCTTGATTGACGTTCATGGTAGTAGGATAAGTTGTAGTGTTCTGGTTGGGGGTGATTAACCTCCCATTTGCTCCATATGTTTTGCGACCACTATCAATTGCCGCTTGATCTATTCGAAGAGCACTCTCTAGTACTTCATCGTAAGTTCTTAATGGGAACTTCTGGACTTCTTCCTTCACTTCTCTGCTAAGAGAATGAAGGAATAAATCACATAGTTCCATTTGATCCATGTTTGGAGCACTTTCCGAAGGAATAAAGAACTGTACGCCACCTTTGGATGAAATGGGCGACAGATTCGTTGTGTTCTTGTTTGATGTGTAAGAACTCCCTGATTCCTGTTCTTAATAGTTTGTTCATGTCGAAGGCCTTGATGAACTCTGAAACGAGTTGTTTGAATGAATGGATGGAAGCCTCAGGTATTCTATAATACCAATCGAGAGCGATGCCTTCCAAGGTTTTTGGGAATATTTTAGCAACAACCCCATCCCATGGGAGTAGTTCTCGAATGGCTGTAGCGTAAGCTTTGATATGTGCGTTTGGATCTCCCTCTCCTTTGTATTTGGGAAAATCGGGAAGAGGTCTTGGAAGCATGACGCTTCGTATGGTGAAATCCAAGGGTTCTTTCAAATATTCTGAGTAAGTCCCTATCGCATATGTTTCGACCATTGATGGTGCCTGTTGAGGGAGCGGTGGTGGGATGGGTTGTTGATATGGCACATCGTATGCGTTGGCAGGGGCATAAGGAAGCCCCTGTGTTTGAGAAAAAATGCCGGGAGAGGAGAACATATCCCCTTGTGGTGATTTGGAGTATATGTTTAAGTATGACGGGGTACTATCCAGGAATGGATTGTTCTGTACTAGACCGGGAGGAACAGTGCTAGAGATGGTGGGTCTAGTTGGCATTTGTTGTGAATACTGAGGAGTCATGCCTAACGTGCCTACTCCTGTGAGGAGATCCACTTGGCTAGGATGGTGTGGAGGATTGGAACTTCCTGCTTGCATGAATTGTGAATTTTGACTTGCTTGGGCAAGTTCTAACCCTCTAACCTTTTCTATTAGAGTTGAAATGACTTCATTTGGTGAAGTCACGATATTTTGCCTTGGTGGCATTTGTTGTATACCATGGTGTTGTATAGGCATGTGATACCCTGCTATGAACTGATCACTATCTTGCCAAGTTTCTCCGAGAGTATTTCCTATATGCAGTGGCATAGAGGTATTTTCTTGAAAAGAGACCTCGGGTTGTGTTTGTAAACCTCCTACAGGTGGATACATACTTCGAGAACGTTGGTCATTCCTGGCATAACGTACCGAATATTCATCGTCTAAACCTTGGTATGAGTCTGATTGTCTACTAATTTGTGGTCTAAGTAGTACCTGAGGAGATGAACCAGATTCTCCGGTGAACGTCATATTGTTCGAGCCTGAAGGCTCTGTTTGTTGCATTTGAGCGAGTTGTTCCAACTCCTCTGTTTGGAAGGATGAGCTATATCTGATCCTTGGAGTTTGTGTTGACAACTGACTAGTTGAATAGTTGTCGCCCCACACTGAGAGCGAGGGTGATGATTGTCTATTCTGTTGGGCGTAGTATGCCTCAAGACCCAAGAGGGGTCTGCCATATGCATCGAATCCTGACATATTCGGGGGGTATATGAATACCCGCAGAATAATGGGAAGGAGCGAAGGTGAAAGCCAATGAGGCGGAGAAGATGAAAAGTATACTAAACTTGGAAGAACACGTAATACTATGACTCCGAACTAGAAAGTAGGAAGTTCACGTCAGCTTCACCAATTTTGTTTTTTTCACGTCAGGTTCACCAATTTTGTACGACGGAAAAGTGACAAGCGAGTGTGGGAATCTACAAGTGACTCTTCCTCGCACCCGACCTCCCGAGGTCGTGCCGAGACAGCCGGTGGGGATGGAATATGTGTGAGATACAGACAAACTAGTTAGGCAATCTAATGTCTTCAATGCGCACTAACGGAACTTGCGAATCTAAAGCAAAGAAAGACCCTCCTAACTTGGGCTGGTGTGATAGATCGGTCAGCAAGGATGACTGCTCGAAGGCTCCAATCAATATCGAGCTCTGGCATGATTCGATCTATGGGTTGTGGAATACGTGGAAAATGACCCGGGATAGTTTCGTGTATTTCTCCGGACAGGGTCATATGGTGGATGGTAAATGTAGTCAATTCTATGGACGGTTCTCTGGCCTAGTCCAGAACTCTCTAGCTTTGTTAGCTGTTGTGTCTAGCAAGGATAATTGTTCGATGATGATAGGTGGAAGTGGAGTAGACTGAATACTAGTGTGCGTAGGCCAGTGTCTATGTCTAATTCTCCTACGGATTCGTTGGGCTGCGGGATTTGTGGGTCACAACCGTAGACTCTTAGTCATTGTGGACCTATTATGGTCATGCGTGAAATCAAGTCCTAATCCCTAATATCCAGTAATTGTATGCTTTCTCAGCTTCTATATTTAGGATCAATAACTGTGTGATTTTCTCATAATACCCTACAGGCGTTCGTGCAACCTGGATTCTTAGGCTGGTATCTATATCTAGAAGAGTGTCTCCTGCATCTGGCTGTGGGACCAAAGGATCACAACCAAAGGTTTGTTCTCTTTCGAACCCTTCTACAGTCATATGAATGTTTGCCTAGGGTAATCTGTAGTTCGGTTGATTTGACCAAAACGTGTGTGCTTGGTCGTCTTCTATGTTTAGTCCGCTCAACTGAGAATTGATTTGTTGCAAGCTTACCGTTGTTCGGAAGACTTGAATCCTAAGATTTTGATCTATATCAGTTATTGCCGTGATGAGATTGGGCTGGGGCACGATTGGCTCGAATATGTATTCCCTGGGCTCTCTAGGTCCCGTGATTGTCATACAAAAGTAACAAAGTAAATTAACTGTAACAAAATGAAATTTAACTATGTGAAGTGTATCTATAGCATATATGTTTTCTCTATCTTTTTGTGTTTTTCTGATGAACTTTACGAATTTAAGAAAACAGCTATTTAAAATATCTAGAAAGACAACTAAAATAATAATTTAAAACAAACAAAATAACCGAGTGTAGCTATTTGTCTGTGTAATTTGTAGATCTATTCTAAACAATAAAATAGCTCATCTAATCTATTTGCAAGATTCTCGATCCTACCTCAGAAGTGAGGAGTGAATCATAGTTTCTCAGAAACTATCAATCCCCACAGCTTCCCTGGCAATATCGAGAATAGAATTTACTGAAATAAAGCAATTAACTACTCTATTTGATATGATTCTAACTAGAACTTTGAAAGCTAGAACCTGGATTCTGTAGAACAGTGGCGAATCCGATGGTGTGTGTGATCTTGTCCCCTCAGTGTGATCTCCTCGTTCCTTCGTGTTCACGTGGATCCAGAAAAGCGTGTAATGCTAGCATCAACAGAAGTAGATATTGGGATAAAGGCAGCTCAGAATACACACTGAATACAATGCGAGTAGGAGAGGGATAGCGCAAGAGTACAGAGCTTGGCTTATGCAATTCCTAGCGGGATCTATTGCGAGTCATGCAACATAAAGCATCCAGAACCTGAAACTATCCTGTTTGAGGAGCAAAACCTGCAACTTTAATGGCTTCCTAAGCTATTCTACTCCAATGGATTGGATGAAATAACAGCACTGCTTGCACAAGATGGATATGTGGCTTACCAACAGTAAAACAATGCTAACTAAGCATGTAACAAACTAAACTATGAATCCTAAGCAAAATAAAAGACTGAATTACTGAAAATGAGAAGATGAGAAATTGAATGAGGGGCCATTTGCTTGAGCACAAGCCATCTATTTATAGCATTTGCATTTACCCAAGGTAAAAGCCAAATAGAACTCTTAAACTATAAACAATGGCAAAACACTATTCCAGGGAACCAGAATCATAAATGCAAGCTTATGGCAGTGAAAGAAAGCTGGTAAAACGTTGAATTTACGTGAGTCGTGTTAAAAGAGCTTTCTGGAAAACGCCTAAAGGACCGCCGCCCTGTTCAGGGTGGCGGTCACGAGACCACCGCCCAGGCAGGGCGGCGGTTTCGTCACTAAAGAGAAAAAGGCTAAGAAAAGAGGGGAAAAGGAAAAATAAAGCACGTGGGGCTAAGCGGGGCATGCGGGATGTTAACGCACATTTGGAGAGCTTTTCCAGATCCCGAACACCTTGCGAGGAGACCTGTATCATCATTGGGGCACGTGTCACATTGTTTTGGTAGTACAGTACCTTACAATCTTGGGTACATACAGTGTCCTGATGCTTCATTCAAAAATTTAGATCAAATTTATGTCATTTGTTCAAGTTATGTGAGTTTTTGTAAAACAGACTTTTGTTCAAGGTTGTCTGACCAAAAAATGTTATATCTTCGACAGGTGATTTCTCAGACTCCGGCGTACCTAGAGATGACTCTTCAGATCCTACACCTCCATGTCAGGACCCTCTACAAAATCCTATCTCATTTTTCTCCATCTCCATTCAGTTCTCTCATTGTCCTATTGTTTTCAATTGCGCAAAATACTACAGTTTGAGTCAATGTAAGGTTGTCTGACGCAATAATTTGCAAATAGAAGCTCTTGGCATCAAAACGACTACGCAAACACATCAGGGTGGCTAGTTAAATACTAGGGGAGGTGTCTTTTCAAAGGCCAAAGCTCCTGGAGCTTCCAGGCTACCTCGTCTAGGAGTAGTCCCTTAAGAGCCTTAAGACCAAAAAATGCTATATCTTTGACAGGTGATTTCTCAGACTCCTTGTAACCTAGAAACAATCTCATCAGATCTTAAACCTCTATGTTGAGACCCTTTATGAAATCCTCTCTCAGTTTTCTCCATCTCCATTTGGTTCTCTCATTGTCCTATTGTTTGCAAATGCGCAAAATAATGCAGCTTGAGTCAGTGGAAGGCCGTAACACGCAATACTTTGCAAATGGAAGCTCTTGGCACTAAACCAAATTTTCCAACACATTAGGGTGGCTAGGTAAATGCTAGGGGAGGTATTTTTTCAGATTCCAAAGCTCTCGGTGCTTTCATGCTACCTTGTCTGGGTGTAGTCCCTTAAGAGCCATGAGGACCAAAAAAATACTATATATTCAAAAGGTGATTTCTCAGACTCCATGACACCTAGACACATCTTGTCAGATCCTACATGTCCAAGTCAGGACCCTCTACGAAAGCCTCTCTCATTTTTCTCCATCTCCAGTTTTTTCTCTTGTTTTTCCTATTGTTTATAAACACACGAAATACTGCAGTTTGAGTCAGTGTAAGGTTGTCTGATGCAATATTTTGTAAATGGAAGCTCTTGGCACCGAACCGACTTCGCCAACACGTCGAGGTGGCCATGTAAATGCTACGAGAGGTTTTTTTTTTAGGCCAAATCTTCTAGTTATTCTATGGTACCTTTGTCTAGGAGTTCTTGTTCAAAGACTAGATTGGCTTAAGAATGAATTTGACATGGGAATGGCTAAGAACACACAGGGTTTATCAATTGCCTAGTAAATATTTTTTTTTTAGTTCTGAATGGGATTCAGCTGGCCTATAACTTAGTGACCTTCCATTCATTGATTAATTTATGCTATGATAAACCCATGGATGCTTTCAAAAGCGCCTTCAAAAAGATAGGGGTAGTCATCAAGCCTAGTGAAGGGTGTGATGTGATGTCAAAATAACTTGAAATGCCTACATATTTAGAGGTTATAACAAAAACTGGAATGGATTGGACAATCAAGAATCATTGAGTATCTGAATCAGAATGCCATTGCATCTGGAGAGACATTCTCGAGCATTGGAGTAATGTATTTGGAGAGACATTCTCAAAATATCAACAGATGAAAGGCATCAAATTGTGATGACTCTCTTTGAACTATTGAAGCTTGTAAGACATTTTGGGCATCCTTAGATCCTTTTATCCATACTTGTTGGAAAAAAAATTGTCTTAATGATGGTCCTAATGATTGTATACTCAAGTGTTTTAACAAGGGAGTAGACTAAGAAGAATTGAAGAATGTAGTAGGTGCATTATAAGATAGGAACCAGTACAAAGAGACCATGAGCAAGAAGAAGCGCAGGTAATGTAAATAAACATATAGCACATTGATAAATTGAATGAATAATTACCCAAATTAGTTAACTCTTTATATACATACATTATATAAATATTGATTTCCAAAGTTGTGATGCATATCATACATTGAAAACGCTAGTACATATACATCACCAATAAATGAAAAAATAATCCATAATGTCTTAAATATTGTCAAGTGCACATCATATTAGTTTCATGCAAAAAATAATCTCATAAATGTAAGGTCTCATACAACAATATCGAGTTCCAAATAGTATTTTAATGTGCACAGTAAATATAAAAATGTCTGAATAGGTCATATACCATCAAGTTCAAATGCCATATAGGCATACATACAATTCCATGCACATAGGCATACAAAACAAATGTCATGTAAGACATATATATTTCCTAATCATCAAAATATATCCCTCTCTTGGCCCTTCTTGAAGAAGGCCCTCCCTTGGACAAAGATGGAGATATATGAGATGAATTTGGATCATCCGAGCCCATGCTACGAGTCCTCTTCAGTTGAATACTCACCTATAGTTGAACCTGTAAATGCAAATAATTTTTTTTGTCAAAACATAATTTTATATATGCTTTCAACATGTGTTTAAGACCATGCTAATGAAAGTATTTACATAAATACACAAACTTACCACAAGCTCTTGATCACACCGAATCTGCATCTCACGCTCAGATGAGTCATCGGGAGCTCCTGGAGCACAAACGGGGGTATGAAGACGATGAGATCAAGGAGTTCGTGCCCTTGAAGTCAAAAATGAAGGGAGTTGAAGTTCCCTACATACACATAAGATCACAAAATCAAACATCAAAATTATCCAAAATAGAACTAAGTACATTTATGTGTAATGACAATATTTTAACTAATTTTATCAATATAGAACTATTGTTTTTACCCTGCCACGCATGTAAATCAAATGAGCAGGGCTGCTACTTGTCACAGGTAACTCCCACGTATACACAATGAAGGACATTATTAACATAATATAATAATTCTACGATGAAGGACATTATTAACATGTAATTTAACATAATATGAATTATACAAGCAATTTAACGAAAATACATGTTGTTTGAATACCTCGGTGAGTTGTTGCGCAGATGAAATTGCAGCGGCAACACCTTTTTCTACTCATTACAGAGATGGTGGGGTGTTTAGTGAAGTCAACATCTTTATCAAACATGTATCTCGTGAGTTAAATGAACATACATATATTTGACTTCAATATATATATATATATATATATATATATATATATATATATATATATATATATATATATATATATATATATATTTGCATGTACGTGAAAATTTTACACAACTAATGTATTATAAATTACCTCTATGAATGTATGTGTACGCATGGTGCTCACCGCGTGTGGTTGGGATGAAGACACCCCTCCCACGCATTTTAATATCAATGCATACATGTACAAATACAATTATTTCAAAAAATTAACATATATAAGTAAATCAAGTACTTTGATATTTTTATAACACACATAATAAAACATAACAAATGCCTGCGAAGGTGATGTCGATCACTGTAATCCAAATGTCTCGCTCAAAAAGGCATCTGACATAGTGAAATTATCATGTGCACCCCCAACACCAACTCTACTAAAATCAGTATGCATGAAAGTATCATCCTCCTCAGGCCCCAAACATATGCTACCACATGACAAGCAAAGATGTGGCCTCATGCTAGTACTCCCTGAGGGAATACTCTATGTACCTCCGCGAGCAATCTAGCTCAAAAATCTCCCTTGTATGTTGAACAAGGGTCACAAATAGCCCCTGAAGCACGTGGAGTGTATCGATCTCTAATGTCTCCTTCACTGATGGAGGGACAGTATCAGGGTGAGGGCGCTTATGTGCGGGGACTCTACCCTACTAAATAGGTGCACGTTGTGCACCTGGTCAATCCTGTGCAGATCCTTTTCCTCAGACCTGGAAATCTCAGAAATCAAAATAATTTGGGATTTCGTTGAGGATAAACTCACAATATAATTTCCTCGGAAAGTATAGTGGCACCTCATTGTTATTGCAAGGTGGAAAATAAAACACCATCCACCATCAGTCCCAAAAAATATTTTAATCAAATCATTATTGCACCAATGGATGGGAAATAGTTTGCATGTCAACGGAACAGGAAAATTAGTGCGGGGGTCCGTGAATAAGGCGCATACGAGGTCTTTTGTAATTTTTTTTCTTTACATCCACATATGACAAGTTGTTGGAATAATAAACCCTATAACCCTCTTTGTAAGATGTTCAACGATTAATTTTCCCCATTGCCACATCAACTTGAGCAACTAATGACTCCAATGTTTTTGCAAGAGAGGCGTGACGGGGGTTTGTAGATTGTGAATCCCTCATTCTTTTGATTAAATCCCCAATTTTCAAATTATTTTCAGCTATGTGGGTTGTTAAATCTTCTTGACTACCCAGGGGATGTTGAGCAACTGTGGGAGCGCTGGAAGGGATGACAGCAATAGCAAGGTTTGGTTGTGGTTGATTCCCTCGACCTCGAACTGTAACAATAAAAAAATGTATTCAATTCAAATTCTACTCTATAATTACCAAATTTCAATGTAATTTTGAGAAAATAATTGTGCCTACCTCTTCTCTGTGGTGCCATCGTTGATTCAAATATTCCCAATGATTCAGAGACAATCGTTTGAGCTTGAGATCCAACTGAATGAAAAAACGTGAGGGCACGATTAAGCTCTGAAACTTGCGTTTGAGGGAGTTAGAATGATAGAGGCTCGAGCTTCTTTTTTTATTTATAATAGGCATAATGCGTACGTGTTATAATGCATATGCGTTATAGGCTTGGTAATTTCCAAACCTAGAAAATTATAACGCAATCGCGTTATAATATAGCTCATACGCATTTTGTCTTTTTTCAGGTTTTTGTCCACTTTTTGGCCCCCCAACTTGGTGCACTTACCCTTCAGCTGGTTTTCACAGGGTGGCCTGGGAATTATGTTGTCTTCCTCATGATCAAGGTGGTATGGGAATCATTAATGTCTCCTGATAAAGTTTGGCCTTATGTTTAGAATGGGTTGTGCGTTTTCTGATGGGTGATCAAACTTGGAAAAATCTACTTTGGACTTGCACTGCTTTTGGTGTATCGTATGGCAAAAAATGTTGGAATAATATTGGCTTGCACAGCATTATTATCACTAAGGATCCTATCAGAATCACAGGAACTTTTGTTGCCAAAAGTATCTAGAAATCCTTTGAGACAGTGAAACCATTGTTGCGTTGGACTGGTGATGGCTTTCACACTGGGCTCTCTTTCAATTATCATAATATTTGGTGGTCTCCCATCACCACTGATGATAATATTCCGCTTGCGGAAACTCAAGGAATCAAAGCTCTCCATCTTTCTCGCAAAGGAATTCATACCATCCAGGATTTGGTCACCCGTAGAGACCAGATCCCCTGACTCGAGCTCAAGTTGAAATTTAATCTTTCCAATTTGGATCTCACGTCTATCTGTAAAATTCAGGAATTAATTCCTGATGTTATGCTCCACAAGTTGGGGTTTAAACCCCCAAACGCTTGGTGGCATGATAAGCCGGTGGAATCAAGAAATTGCCTTCCACCACTACAACGCTGGAACTACTTATTAGCTTTTGATCCCAATCTCACCTGCCATTTCCAAACTCAACGCCCATTGGGGTTTGTATTATGTGTAGTCCACCTGGCTTCGTTGGCTTTCTCGTGTTTGGAATTCTCTTCTTGAGCCTAAAGTTAATCATTTCCTATGGTATCTTATTTATCAGGGGTTGCCAATCAAAGAATGTCTTAGTCACATTGGCATCCCTAATCTGAGATGCCCCTCTTGTTCCAGACCTGAATATTTTAAACATTTATTTTGGTATTTTCCCTATGCTCAGACTATCTGGAATTGGATATATTCTTTTTTCCAACCCTACCATCCAAAATTCTTTCACTGGCGTTTGACTTTGTTTAGCGATTTCAGGCCTTGGCCACATTATATTGATACTCTATGGCAAATGTTTAGAGCTTGTATTATGTTTCATGTTTTGGAAAGCTCGAAATGCTTTGATATTCCAAAATGATCAATCTGTTGGTTTCTTTTCTACTAATGACAAAGTGATTATCTTGTCTATTGTGCACATACAAATTCAAGCTCATTAAGCTGAAAAGGTTTCCCTGGAGTTCACCCATCTTCAGGAGTTGCTCGCACACTGGGGGAGTGTGCCTTGCACGATGAGTTGGGTCCCCTTCCACCTCCACCTGCAAGACCGCGTCACAGAAGCTGCTCTCGCAGCCATTGCTTCGCCTCTCCTCGGGGAAACCCTTCAGCTTGATCCTCCTCTCAACTGGGCTAGAGCCCTCCTCAGAGTGGAAAGTGTGTTGTTAGTCCTCTGCAGTGGGGCTCTCTGTCGTTTGGCATGCAAACTATGGTTGGTTGTCCACCCCCTATTCGGGGCATTATTGTTTCCATTGCAGATGCAAATGCCTGATCATGATGGTTGGCAGGTGGATCCTCCCTCGGCCGAGTTGACCAGTGGAGTGTTTATCCCTCCCTGGGATGACCCTCATCCTCCTCCCGGAGTGACGGCTTATGCCTAATGTTTTCTAATTTGATGTAATTTTGGTGCCTCTCTGATTGTCCTTTGGACATTTTGTGGGACAGTGGGTTCTACCAATCACCCTTGCTAATATAACTCTCTTTTATTAATATTAATATAAAGGCAGTTCGAATAGAAAAATAACATAATGAAATTTAAATGAAAAGAATTTATTACAAATGCCATTACATGACAAACTAACCTCCGATGACAATCAAGAAGATGGTAGTGGATTGCAATAAAGTGAGACGTATGCAAAAGAGCATATTCTTGTTCAGAAAATTAGTGCAAATTGTTTATCCGGGCCAAGACAATTGCAACATGGTATCTTCCCTTTTTTCACCTTGGCTGCCTTAACCATATATTTGAAAGTGGTTGTTATTGTCCTTCTCATAGGAAGACGTCTTCTTGTTATTTTCATGGTACCTATAAATTCAGAAGGCGATAGAGATATTTTGTTACAGAAAAATGAGGGCTCGTAATCGGAAACGATCTTTTATTGATGGATGATACATCCGCCGTTGAATCAAAAATTCGATTCAGTGTTGCAGCGAGTCTGACACCTCCTTGAGCAAGTCTCTTTTCTACAATTGGCAGCCTACTCACGAAATATTCATCTGCCCAATTACAAACACTCCACTTAGTTTTAAAACAAATTAATACCAACAACTAATTGCATTGAAAACTGCTGAACATTAATTACCTCCCCAAAACAGTGTCTGGAGTGACGTCTTTATAAGCCCAATTACAAGCTAAACCTATGCTCTCCGAAGCATATCTGATTGCCATCATACCATGACACAATACAAACATAAAGTTATTATTGGAAAAAAAAAAAAAACTTTCAATTCATATTATTTTCCTCTGTAATTACAGTACTTACACATCAGGACAAGCTAGAGCCCCCCTTGAGCATTTCTCCCACGAAGGCACCTCATCTGACCATCCTTCCTATGTCCACCACAGTAAGACACACAAAGACTAGTTTTCAGTCGAGAGTATTCTATTGCTCTGCTTTTTCTAATTGCTATTTTATTGGGTTTTTAGCGTTCACTTATATTGAATAATTTTTTCAAGAAGTACTGGTCATGTATACGTTACATACTGTGATATTTCTCTGTAGATCTTCAATCATGACTGTAACATCTCGACCATAAAATTCTTTCTCTGATTCATCTATGATGTCGAAATCCCACACCTGTTGTCAAAACAAAAGAATAAAACAGTCAACTACAAGAATCCTCTTTGGTAACTGATTGAAAAGAATGTGTGACGTTGAGAAGAATACCTTATGCAAATTAGATTTTCGCCTGTACCACCGTACTGGTATTGTATTCCCTCCTTCATCAGCAGCAAATGAGACATGCAGAGGTTGATGGATGTCTCCAACGAAGTGGGAAAGGAACATGAGACTTTCTGTCAGATTATCTGCCCAAGTATTCCACTTCATTTATCAGCCTCCAAATTCACAAAACAAATTCAAATCAAACAAAAGTTGAATCCATGATAAAGAATAACAGCTAAACAATCTGCGCGAAATCCAAATATCTGGTATTGGATGAAAATGAGCTTTGGGAAATAATAATCAAAATTAAGTTATTGTGAGATTTACATGTCCCTTGGGATGAGGAGTCTCCATAAGTTGCTAACTGGGCTGTATAATTGTTGATGGCTCCTGCAACACACATGTCTACATCTCCCTTGTCGTTGTGACAGTCCCCTGAATATTCCAGCAACCAAACCAAAAATTCATGTCTTTTTAAAATCATTTGTAGGTCTCCTCTAAACAGTAATTTAGCATTGGAATGGAATGTTTACTTCTTCTTTTTCCCTTCGATAACCAGCCTGAAATTAAATCTTATATGTGCTTCACGTTCCACCATGCCAAACATGGAATCTATAATCTTGATTGTATTTTTAAGATACGCAAGATGGTGACTCAAAATTTCCTATAAGCTTTTTATAGCAGCTTGTAGATTATATCTTAATTGGAAACTTTACAATTATACTGTGCTGGATTATAGTGATATTTGTTATTATAAGTCAATACATGAAACAGCCTTGAGACAATCAACTTACGAGAGTATTTGTAATTACAGACACCGGGAGTGTTGATATAATGTAAAGGACTGGCCCAACGATACTTAAAACGAAGTGTATCAGCCCATGAACACACAGAAGCAAGATCTCCTTCGGCAGAGCTTGGTAACAGTTCTTGCACTGCATTTGCAGCTGCTTCACTCAGAAGTGGCTGCATTTTTCAATATGGGTACAAAAACAATAGTCATAAAAATCATAATGCACAAACATCTTCATTTGTATTCTTCTATTCACAACTCGAATGCAAAAACTACCTGAGCTATCTTGCAGGTTATAAAGTGCCCTTGTTTCCCCCATGATTGTGTTGCTGGTGTGTTTGCAAGAAATATAAGCAGAATGAGGAGCATCATAAAGCTGCACCAACATGGGTTAAACTTCCCCATCATTGCTGTCAGCTATAAACTGCAATACTATGTTCCCAAACTCCAATATATGTAAGAATCAATTATTACAAGATTATCAACAACTCTTTTCGAAAATTGAATTTCGATGGAGTCTCTAAAGGTAATTTGGGCAAATTGGGAGCGGGGTGTTTAATTAGAGATGATTGTGGTAGCCTGATAATGCCGGGCTCTTTTCCCTTGAGTCCGAGATCAAGCAACGAAGCGGAGGCTCAAGCACTTCTTGAGGGTGTTCAAATGGTAGTGAATCTAGGATGCGAGGCTTTAGAAATCAAAGGAGATTCCCATGTTATTATAAATGTTGTTAGAAAAGGAAATTCATTATCTTGGAAGTTCGTTCATTTCCTTTGTATTATTTTACATTGGCTCTCTAAAATCCCTTAGTGGTCTATTAAACACGTCTATAGAGAGGCAAATGGGGTGGCGTATTTTCTAGCTAATCAAGCCATCATTAGAAGTGATGGTCCACTTGTTTCTGGGGAGGCTCACGCATGGGAAGGCCTTCCAACTAGCATTTCTCGTGAAGCAAGGCAGGATGCCATTAAGTAGCTCCTTTGTCGAGGGTCCTTGCATTTATTTGGCGGTGGTGTTTGAAGTTGGCGTTTCTTGGGTTACAGGATGGTGAATCCCCCTCTTCCATTTATCTTTTTGCAAGGTGCCAGGAGGGAGATGGATTTTGTGGGGGGTGTTTCTAATGCTTTCCTTCAAATTATTTTCAGGCGGAAGAAGACTCAACATGTGCCACAATTGCTAGGGTGTTGGGTGAGTATTCCCTGGGTGATTCTCAATGGGTTGGCGTTAACTCTGAAGTCACCTCTTGGTTCATGTCAAGGCTCTTACTGGTTCGCCAAAATGTGGAGGAGGTGTGGGTTATTACCCTGTTTTATGTGAAAGAGCAACATATGGTTAATCTGATTGAAGCCCTTGCTAAATTCGGTCGGAGGCTTCCAATTCTGGTGGTAGTTTGAGAAGGGATGGAGTTTGCAGAGGCTAGGCAGATCATTGCGGAATTTTCGGAGAGGAACTCGGTCTTAATGCGTTTTGCTTCGACAGTTCATTCAGCGGAAGTGGCGGGATTTGGGGAAGTCAACCATCTGGAGTGGCTAGATTTACCTGCACTGTCGGCTCCAGTGGCTCCACCTTCTCCTAGGGTGGTGAATCTCTGCAGGCAGCTCGGCTCTACCTTTGCCTTCCTGTTGCGGTCTACTAAGGCAAGTGGGTCTCTGGGCGGGCAAATGGAAGAGGTGGCGCGTGAACCCACCGATTTGGTTTAGTGTCTGGTTCTATGTTTGTTTTTTGTGTTGTTTTTTGTCGAGCCATTATGGCGTTGGTCTCTCGTTTGAGCGTATAGCTCCTTTTGTTTTTTATTGTTATGTTGGTCTGGCCTGAATGTTAAATCTTCTGATTGTTGTAGGGTGGGAACCCACAAATCCCCGGGTTCTAAGCTCCCATTAAAAAGCGTTCAAAAATCTTTTTATAAAAAAGAAAAATATTATCAACAACTCGTTCTCAGCCTGATTTTTTTGATGTGCAAATAATTCTACAATATTGCCTGGAATAGTGAACATTAAGATCACTCCAACCGTTAAAAGTCAATGAAAAAACTTTGTATTCGTACTACTTTAAAGGAACGTGATGGGTAAAACATTGTATATTATATTCAGCAGAAGAAATATTCCATGGAACGTGACAGATGATGCTCATCCATGGAACGTGAAGATTTATATATTTAGAAAAGAATTTTAAAGACTTTTTAGATGCCAATTGACGAGGATGGAACGTGACAGATGATGCTAATCCGCCCACTGTTGTTTGAATGCATGTTTTTAATATATTTAAGCACATGAATGGAAGAGCTTATTGATTCGCTATTTAGTATTTCTAGGTCAATAATTCAATTTTAAAATTGAGTTAGGTAGAATAAGATAGATACTACCATAATCAACTAACCAAATTCAAAATCTCCCCTAACAAATTCTAATTTAAATAAATAATTGCACGTTGTAATCTTTCTTTCTTTTTTTGGAAAAATGATTTTATAAAAAAAAAATAGTACAACATGAGGTTCAAAGTAGCATTAAAGAGCTGTCTAAAAAGACTCAAATTACAAGGCTTTGGTGTCCCTGACATCTTGAAGCGTATCATTTTTTTTCTATTTTTCCGAGTTGAGTACGGAGACTGTTGAGTTTGCACGTTGTAATCACGTAGATGAGATGAGATAGCATGAGATTAACTCGGTCTTGTTTATGTGCATGTAACTCCAAACTCCAAAGACCAGAAACCGGTCTTAGTGATGGCACGCACCCTAGATCTATTTATTCATATATGGGTGTTGAAACGCCACCAATGTGGGATAGATGAGATAGCACGAGATTAACTCAGCCTTGTTTATGTGCATGTAACTCCAAACACCAAAGACCCGAAGCCAGTCTTAGTGATGGCATGCACCCTATATCTATTTATTTCTATATAGGCATTGAAACGCCACCAATGTGGGATAAATAAGTTAACACGAGATTAACTCGACCTTGTTTATGTGTATGTAGAGTAAAACAAAAGTAAGAAGGCAATAAACTACATGAGAGACATTAATTACGTTTAATTAAAGTGGCATAGGGTGAGCTGTGTTATTATGACTCATTCATAAAATTGAATTGGGCGTCCCTATCTATTCAGTAGTTGGTTGGTTGAAAAATGAATTAACCAATAGAAATTTGTGTGATATTTAAATACCTATGTAAATAATATTATATAAGTTTATGAAGTACTATAAGTACGAAATCTTAAATGTTTAAGATATTCTAATCCTCCCTTTGACCAATATGTTGGTCAATAAACTTATTTTGAAACGGTTTAATAAGTATGAACATGTGAAATGCCTTAAAACCCTCTCAATGGATAACAACAATATGTTTAACACATTTCATGCAATTAGAACATGTTAAACATTTAATTTGTTATTATGATATTTAACTAGCACTTGCAATGAAAGGAGGTGCAATGTTATGTTGATAGTAAAATGTAAAGGTTTATCGAGTCATTGAAGCAATTTCAAGATGCATGGAAGAGGTATGGCTAACTTCGGCAGTGATGAGCCCCAAAATGGTTCATTTTATACAAGATGTAACACTATTTTCTTTACATGAATTATGGATCTAAATATAATTTCCGAACTTATTGTCTATTTAGAATAAAATAGTAACTTGTATATATCCTGGTTATTTCTTTACAAATCATGTTCATCTCTTTGTTAGCTATCTCTAATGATTATTGGGAAAAAGATGTCAGTTTGTGTACATGTAGTCCATAATAAGCTATAATTACAAAATAATACGTTTCGAGCACAAAGTATCAACTCAAAAACAAATACAAAGTTCAACAACAAAGCATCGGAGTCCACCAATAGAGCACCGGAGTCCACAAGTAGAGCATCGGAGTCCAACAGCAAAGTGTCAGAGTCCAACAATAGAGCGCCAAAATCCACCAACAGAGCACCAGAGTCCAACAATAGAGCATTGGAGTCCACCATTAGAGCGTTAGATTCCAACAACAGAGTGTCAGAGTCCAACAATAGAGTGTCAGAGTCCACTAGCAGAGCATTGAAGTCCACCAAAATAGCACCAGATTCCACCAGCAAAGCACGGAAGTCTATCGAAAAAGCGTTGGAGTTGGTCAGTTCAGTATTATAGTGAATCTAGGGGTTGACATGGTAGCATCAACGATTAGAACGTTTATATGACAACCTTGGATATGGATTTTACGCCATTGTCTATTTTTGGAAAACACTCCTATAGAACCCATTCACACCATTTCTAAGTATAGATGTTTTTGTCTTGTTGTTTGTGATATTTGAAAAGGGTTAAAATAAAATGTGATTCTCAACACCAAAATAAAAGAGAATCAAAATATCTAGATTATTCCTAGATTCTCTCAACCAAATAGATTATAGAAATTAATGGGAAAATTTACCATAATTTTCTATTTTGGTTAGATTATATTTTCATCAAGAACCATTAATATCTCTCTCTCCACATGTGGTGGAGATTGAGTTTAAGTTGTAATAAATTAGGATCTTTTTGTTGGGTTGTTATGCCCCAAAATAAGGAATTGGTTAGAAGCATGCCATTATAAAATCAACCACCCACACCACTTGATGTAACTTGCAATTATTCTAAATAATTCATTCTAAGTTTTTGATTCCAAGATTGTGAATCAAGTGGTTGATGTAGACACAAAATCACGTAATTTGGTACATTTTTAAGTCCTAAAAGCATGTTAGCATTTACATGATTCCTAAGAAAGAAAACTAGTGGTTAACAACTATCTTTGGCCTCTTTCCTTTATATCTTGTTTTCTCTTTGGTCTTTCACACCCTATAGCCCAGTCGGAACTTTAGTTGTTTATCTTTCATGGCTTCAGACACCATCGGCTAGCCAGGACAGTAGCACCTAGGCGTTCATGTCTCTCATCGGTGCCCTTGATCCTTTCTTATCATACTCACTCTTTTAGGGTCTCTTTTATCTTTTGGACATCTTTTTCACTTGTGGGTCAACCTTCTAGTTTTCAATTACAAAATTCAAACAAGGGAATCATATAAATACATAGTTATGTTTTCAAAAATCAAGGGACCAAGCACTAAGCATTATTATTATCACCTAAACTTGCACTCAAAAGGCACCAAAAGCACTCCAAAGGCATCCATCTAACATCCATTCAAGGGACAAATGACTGACATACTTCTACATACACAACATAAGAAGAGGAAGTCTATTCTATTCCATCGACACATCTTATTACATTGTTATATTCATTCTACATCCCGTTATCAAGTGAAACTTGCACAAGGGCCTCTTAGGGCATCATTTCTACACACACACAAGAATTATATGGAGTCTAAGATGTAGTGCAATGCTCAGTCATAAGTTAACTCTCATGGTGACCATTAGTTTAGTCTGAATCCACATTCTAAATTTTCCTTTTTATGTTTTTGCAACATCAGGCGATCAACAGGAACCAAAAATGAAACCCTTGCGACATAAAAATAAAATAGTTCATGAGATTTTGCACAGTCTAGTGCCCAAACCTAGTCACCAGCCCCCATGTACCTTTGTCCTACACTGGATGCCCTTGTCCAACTTTTCTCTTGAGTTTGAGAATTTACGGCCATGTTTGCAATCTGTCCACCGGTCGCACCTACCCAGATCACTTCCTGTCCATTCAAGAATCAGCTAAGTACTCCTATCTCTCCTCTTTGCTCATAGTCATGATCAAACACGTGGATCCTCATTTTTCCTATTCTACCTGACATTCTTTCATGGCTCCTAAAAATCCTCTAATATCCTTGAATGACTTACTTCAAATTCACCCACCTTGTAAATATGTTTTCCAAAAATCCATAGACACTATGTATCTCCCTCGCAGTATGCCACCCGGTCAAGTAAGTGCCATTTTCGATCATCTATCTGATGACTCTATCGATCCTAATCCTCCATCCAATCAACCCATATTAGCGTCAATTCAATCTTTACACCAATTTTTTCAAGACAAATTTCAAGCTATGAAAACCACAATTACATCTCTCAAAGTTGAAATTCGACATCTTAAGGCCCATGCTAGTTATTCTTCTACTCCTATGTCTTCCACATGTGCTCATATAAGTGAACCCCAAGTCTTACCACTATCAGTACCTCTCAAGTTTGATCTACATGCCAAGCAACACGATATTCTTCTTGATATCCTCAATCACTAGTTGATCGGCTTGCCAACTACTCATTATTACCCTCCCTATCGGCTTGCCAAATACATGGGACTCCCATTTTACAATTATCACATAATTAATGGACATCATGAAAATTATTTCTATGCTTTAAAACAAATAATTAAGCACCTTGAGCATCAAGGTTTTATTTCATTTTCTATACAACATTTTGTTACATCTCCAATTGCTAAATCCCATTAGGATCCCAAATCAGATCCCTCTATAACTAATGAGCATCATTCCATAATCACTAATGTTCCTTCTACGGTTATTCAAGAGTCGTTTATCCAACCCATTCCAAATAAGCATCTTCCTTTAAAGATCTGTCCTCCATCACCTCCTCCTATCAAGTCTTCTATAGTGTTACTAATTCCAAATCAGGAACCACCAACCAAGAAAGTCCAACCAAATCACCCTATTATAGTTAACCTCTTTAAACTCCCTCATGTCCACCCAACATCCAACCCTACTCCTATTGTTGCTTCTACCTACCATTGTGATGACTCTCTCTCTTCTCATGACATGGTTGACACTCTCCCACAATGGCATGGTATCTCTCGTGTCACCACATAGATCTCCATCATTGGCACACTTGCAGACCATCACACTTTCTTATCCCACATCCATTGTTATCATTTGTCTCTAATATCAACTATTAGACTTCACACTTTGCGGTTAATGATTAGTATTTATTAGCACTTCTATCCCTTTGGTACACACATTGTACCATCATTACCCTATGACGCACTCTAGTTCCATAGTTCATACTTGACTGTTGAGGGTATAATTCTAAAATGAACCTCGCATCATTCACACTTCACACTCTGTGATTCATGATACATCTTTCTAGCATCTATTTGCATGCATTACCCGATGACACACTTTTGTTCTATGGTTCATTCTTGATTGTTGAGGGTTCCTATAAATGAACCTCATCTCATACACATCCACTGTGGGGCATGTTTCGCCCATCATTTTCACACTTTTCATTCCATTCCATCATACTCATACTGCATTTGCATATCTTGGTTGCATCTACTCTTTCTAGCTTATTATATTTACATGTTACACTTTGTTTTCCATGTTAGACAGATTCTTAGTGTGTCATTATCGTTATGTATATACACATGCACGTTCACTTGGTCTTTTACTGTGAATGTAGATTTCTTATAGGTTCTTACATGCTGCAATGATATTTGGCACTTTACCTTTTACCAGTCACATCTTGTTTCATCATTTACTACTTCTAATTTTGAGCACATTACTTTCCATTGATACATACATGCCTTGACATACTATTTATCTTTCTAACATGTTAATGGGTGCTTCATGTGTAGCATTTGCTTTGCAGGACTACATGCCACCATGGTTATTTGACACATATTGTTTGATCTTATCTGCCATTATATATTATAGAAGTGCCACGGATCTACTGGTTCGAAGAATGAACAGGTGAACGATGCAAGACGTGAATTGTTCCGAGACAAAACAAAGCAAGCATACAAGACTACAAATTACGAAAAAATAAGAGAGATAATTGCAATAACACATAAATAGCTCTAACTCAATACGATCAAATAGAATAATGCAATATATGTACATATAGGAGGTGAATGTATAACCTCCTCATAGAATCATGGCAATCTCCACCTAGAATAATGGTAACCAACACCTCAAATAGTGTAGTCAAGTGTACACCTAAGCAAACATATCCCATAAGTGTAGGGAAAATCCAAGTGAGGTGGAATATCCCGAGTAGGATATTACAAATAAAGTGAGGAAAATAAATCCTACACTAACATCCCCCATAAGCACAGCTTAGGTGGGCAGTAAAAAATGAAAGTGGGTCCTAGAAAAAAGGCCTGATGAGGTACCCACATACAATACAATCTCTCATAAGATAGAGTAAAAGGAGAAAACCCATTGGGAAAAACTGCCCCCCAAAAGAGAGAAAAAGAAGAGAATGTAGGACTAGAAAGCCCCACTCAAAGCTACAACTACCAATATCATGCAAAGTAACCTATCTGTATTTAATGATTTCAACCATCTAACCACTATTTATCATCCCTGTGTAACCCAACTCGCATAATCAACTTGTAACCCTAATTAACCCTAATAGGGACTTCTTTCTCGATTTTTGCATTATCCACCCAATCCAAATCAATGGTTCTCCGCAATCAATGGTGACCCTATAAATACATCATCACCCCCCTCCTCAAAGAGGATGATACTTTGGAGATTCGACTTCTAGCAAACTTTTGCAGGTTTCTTGTCTTCTTTTGAGTTGTCATCAACCTCTTGGAGTCATCTTGGAGCCCTTGTCAACCATTTTTGGAAATCTAAAGCTTTGAGATTATTGGAAGACCTAGCAGATTTCTTTATCACTTCTTTATCATCCATTTGCAAACCCATTCGTCATCTTAGAGATCTGCAACTACATCAGCCACCTTTGTTTCCTTCTCATACTCTTTTTTCCACCCATCAATCCTCATCAAACCCTAAGTCAGCCCCGATCCCCTTCAATTTCCCTCTGGTCGGAGTCAACTTGATTTATCTCAATTGTTTTTCTACATTTTTCCCCCCTGCCATCAGTTTCTATGTCCCTACAACATCCAGATCCTACAATCCCTCTGTTCTTCCTATCTGAAACCTCATAATCTCACCTTGATATCACAGTCGTCGTCGATTGTATATGATCGTCTTCGACCTCCCTTTCCCTAAACGCATATGTTTGCAATTTATGTTTTCTACTTTCTGAGTCCCTATACACCTGACCCAAGACATCTCTAGAATCCATAAACTTGTCCAGATCTGTTGTTTCTGGCCTTTTGATCTTCTTGGTTCTAATTTTTTGTCGACTATCTTTGGGTCATTGTTGACCCATGTTTGGTTTACATTTCTTATCTCAATTTATCTTTATATGTACCATCATATCTATGTTTTATCTATTTTTGAGCATTTCCATCCTGGTTATCTTCTGCATGTTATATATCCATCAATTTTCTAAACAAGTGGGTTGATATCCTTCCTAGGAAGTTCATCACTTCTTGGGACTGGCTTTGGTCAGGAAACCCACCATATAATCTACTAATCTTTTTCCTTGTGGTTATCCTTTGTGTTGTGAAGGTCATTGAGCTCGTCGCAGAAAGGATTTTTATGTCGTCATCATTATCACACATTGGAGGTAGCCTTAAACCCTCCCATATTTGGAGTTTCTTATTTTCTTGAATGCTACTTCATTAAATTGGAACATGATTGGAAAACTCATCAAACAAATGGTTAAACAAAAATGGACTTAGTTTCCCATTTTTTGGATATTTAATTATTTGTTCTCAAATTCTTGTACTACATTAGAATTTGGCATATTAAAACTCTAAAGTTGATTAGGAATACAAAACCACACTACTCCACCAAATCCACATCCATATTCATCATTTCTCAATTTTTCTGAAATTACTTGCAAATGTGTAGATTTGGCTTTAAAATGATAAAAATCAGTCTTATATTTGAATTAGGAAGCCCAATTAACCAAGGAAAACATTCCAAATTATCTACTTAACCAATTTATTAGTTTTGGATACTTTATGAAGTAGTTTTCATTTCCCATAAACGATTTTAAATGGATTAAAAACTTTAAATTCATATCATGAACTGATTAAAAAAACAATAAGAATAAAAATTAGAGACAAAATACTCCAGACTTGATAACGATGTTCGCCCGTGAGGGACTGCATCTTCATGTTCACGTAAAAGACGAACCAATCCAATTAAAATGACATTAAAAATATTAAATTCTTACATCAAAATATCCAAAATGGGAATTATGACCTGCAAATACTTATGTGTCAGTCTTTAGGAAGTATCCAATGGCTACTTCCTGCAAAAATTAGTCATGTACATGCTTATCTCTCTTCGAAAAGGCCTTCTCTCTCCATGAGGTTATATTCTATTTCTAAAAAGGCTTAAAATCTCCTAAAATGTGGGACTAGCAATTCCACAATGTCTACAAAGTTGTTTGGTTATCTCTCCATCAACATCTTTGTATCAAAATGACATTATGTTTGCTAACTCTCTCCTTATAAGGGATTGATTGCAATAAAAAAAAAAATAGTGCCCTCAAGTACCAACTAGACAAGTGTGCATTATTTGTATCCTTGTGGGCTAATGGCTAGGGCCAATATTTTGACCCGCATGGTGAGGAGTTCAAATCCCTTCCTTGTGTTTTGTTTTGTTTGGTTTATCCTCTATGAGCGAAATTTCCCCTCTGCTGCCTAAATTAGGCTTTTTAACTTAATGGTTATGCTAAAATAATAGCTTGAGGGTGGTTAGCGGGTCGAATCTCCAGGTTGACGCGATGGTGTGGGGGATAGGCTTGACTGCCTTTTGTATTGTTTTTAGTTGGAAACCCCACATGCGTCGGACATATAAGATAGCAATATTTTAAAATCCTTTTTCTGATCCATGTAGTTGTTGTTCTTGGCAATTGTGTTGACTCGGCATTGTTGATCTTAATCTCGATGACTATGCCTCTATTATAATATGATTTGGACTTGACCAAGTGATGAGGTGGTTCATTCACCGAGCTAGCACTGAGTTGGTTATGTTGATCTTTGACTCGCCGATCTGGTTGGGAATCTTTGAAAACACCATGGGAATTATCCCACATACATGCTAATCTTGTCTTCAATGAGCTTAGTAATCAAGAATGCTTACGACCTAATATGAAATAGGTGGTAGGGTCCCCCTCTTGAAAAAGAGCGGACTCCACCAGTTGTTAGGCCCCTAGTCTTGCATACCATGTGGGACCCACCTCCATTGTTGAAGAGCAAAGCCTATAAACTAATTTTTTTCTCGGAAAACCCTACCACTTGTCATCATCACACTCCTCCACTTATCACGTTATCCACATGCCACATCATCACTTTGCAAACTGGGCTTTAATTTTTTCAATTTGGAAGAAAATTCAACGGACTATGTTTTCCACATACGGTATTCATTTTTCCCCATTCAAAAGGTGACAAAAAGCTCTCAACAAACTCTTTCGTATGCAACTAGTTTCGAAAATTTTAAGGAACAACTAAACTGTGAATATCTTCTGGATCACACTAAAGGAGAAGAGAATTCTCTTATCCCAATGATCTCTCCAGTAGGCTCATTACCATAGCCATGAACAATATATTATGCAAGCACATTAATGGATCAAAATAATAGTCTCCATCTATTATGCTTAGCACAAATACAATTCTTGGAATATATTTACAAGGGAGAATGTGCCAAATAAATAGGCATAAAAGTTGTTAAAACCAATCTATATAATAGGGAGGAAATTTGTTCTCCTATTTACACGCAAATCAAATATGTAACGTAAATAAGGAATGAAATATTTGGTCAATATACCTTCCCTAAAAATATAAAACAAACTCCCTAATTTAAGCTTACCTCATTGTGTGATCAAGGACATTTGTAAGGATAGTTTGGAAAAGACTCAAACCACCTACAAGTGTGAACACATAAACTCTAACATCCTTCCATAAGCACAAAATTGGGAGTGAGAAATGAGAAAAACTAGGAAACGTATCCAAATATGAGTCCCAACAACAAGGCCTAATAAGGTAATCATTTACAATAACTAGGAAAAAAATGTCACCTCAAGGTACCCAAAAACCAATAAAAGAAACAAAAAAGTAGAGAGAAAAATCTTATTGCAAGACGTCCCAAGAAGCACAGATCAAAAAACTCGTACTCTGTTGAAGAAGAAGTTTGGCCTGCACTATGGTATGGATCCACTGCTCGATCTAAAAACTCAAAATCAACTGACATTATGATACAATAGAATAGCTCTATAATAGGAGATTATCAATGGGGTTTCTGAGAATGTAACTCAATAGAATACCCACCCTTTCTAAGGAGAACAAGCTCAAAATCTAATTGAAGGAGACTGTTAGAGGTGATGTCGATAGTGCAAAATATCACCAAGTATAATTTGATCTACTACCAAAAATGGTGTGCCACGAACCAAGAACAACAACCAAGACAAGGACATGAGACCCAAAGAAGCAAGATCAACACCACATCCTCCCATACTGCAAAATGGGTGAAATGACACTACAAATTTGTACAAGTTGTCAAAAGTAACTACTTAAACAATAACAAGCTAACACTCACCTAACACTGGACTTCACCAGAATAGCTCTACCACAAGTGAGACTTTCAACAAGCCTAAAAATTGTCGAGAATACAGATACAAAATATCTCAAAAAGGAAATACACTCTACACTGGCTAAATAAAATAGCTCAAAACAAAGAGCATTTCAATGTAGGATAAGAAGAAATTGGAGGAAGAAGTTGAATGGTGGAGGATCCATGCCTGTAGAGTCCTCTCAATGAATGCTTACATCATCGCCACAAGTGATCATAGATCCATCCCAAATGAACATGAATGGCTGAAGAGGATGTTTGCATATGATTCGGTGTGAAGATCACAAATGGAGCATGTGATTAAACATCAAAACGTGTGTCATGTTGATTATATCTGATAGTTGAAATCTTAGTTTTCTCAGGCTTGAGTAAAGATGCAACATAACTCATGTGTAGCTCATGATCCTTTAGAAGAGTCGAGAGAACAAAAATAAGAGCTCTATCAACAAGTTATCTCAAAGAATTACCTGCACAAAAACCAATGCCACTTAACAGCTTGTGTAGGGGAATAAATACCCTATGAATTTATGCCAAGACTTCTACCAAAAAATCCCATTGAACAAAGCATGCTAGAACCAAATGCAATAGCATGCTTCTCAAAGGAGTCAGGTAAGTGAGTAGTAGGAGCTAAAGTGGGATACACATAGTATGTAACTATAATAGGCACATATGCAAAACTAGAACATGCAATAAAAAGTACAATATGCTTAGGAGCACAAACTTCTGAGAACAACATCTCATTCTCAGACTGCAAAGCAAACATGTCAGGACAAGAATCCATGATAGATGCAAGAATACACTCAAAAAATAATGCAACACCTAGAAAATATATGACATCGGGCTCAGCCGAAAATACGTCCAATATAACGTCAGGTAAGAAATGAGTAAGCAGGAAGCAAGAGTGTTTTCTTGGCAGGGGATTTGACCACATGTTAAACCAGACCTCACCCTCTAGTCATTGATACTTGAGAACACTATGTCATAAGGTAGATAGGGAAACCGGAAGATATTATATATTGAACCAGATAACAGGGGTCTGGGGCGGCAACCCCCATTAGGGTCAATAAGGGATGCCCCTTGTGCACTCTCAAAGCCAAACACAATTTTCCCTTGATGCAACCTTTGAAATGGCCAAGAAAATGATTCTCGTGAACAAAAAATTGCCTTGCCTTTACAAACAAATTTTTCCCTCATTTTACAATAATTTGCTCTCTTTTCAATAGATAGTCTGCCCCTTCAAAAAATCCTTTCTAAGATATTATTACCCTCCTTTACCCAAAAAATAATAATAATAATAATAATAATAACACCTCATTATAAAATAATGCTCTCAAATATTTTTTATCGCCCCTTAATTTAGAAGGAATTTTGAGCCAAAAAAAAATTAAGCTTGTTTTGAAATAGGACCTCCCCGATTTTAAAAGTATTGAAGAGTTCATATAGGGGATCGACCCCAGAACCCATCACGTTTCTTAAGCCTTATCTAAAGAAATTCCACCATTTGTGCTATAAATCTCTTTAAAACAGTGAAGTAGGCAAACTTATTTTTAATCTTTTATGAGTTTCAACTTCTTTTAAAATAAAAAAACTTGTAACCTTTTTAGGGTTAAACTTTTTTGAATGTTTTGCTTTCAAAGATCCTCGCAACGAGGCCATCGAATGAGGTAATAAGGAAGGTAGTTTGAGTGATTCACCGAGAGATCATCCACCATCACTGCAGATTAGAGTAATATCGTTAGGTAGAGGTGAAAAGTGTCCACCCAGATCAAGTTGAGTTGCTTTTTTTAAGATGAGGAAAATGATGGTTAATCAAACAGTACATGGAAGGATTTATACAGCAACACCTAGAAGGTAAGACTGAATGCAAGCCACAAAGAAGGTCATGATTGTAAACAACTTGGGACCTCCACGACACCACTGCCTCTCCCAACCATTGCGCCACGCAGTTTTTTTGGCATTATTTTGGAAAAAAAGGTATTTGACGTCAGTTGCAAATGTACGTGATAGTTAGGCTGATCGGTAGACACTTAGTGATGGAACTAAAAAATATGCAGCAGAGATTTCGATCTTATTTTTGGTAGAGCTATTGCACACAAAAAATTTAAAAACAACATAAATAATAATCTGATTCAAAATATACATGATGTATTACATAGAGTAGTGATTACATTATATAGAGATAACAACTCCTATAAAGATGGTGTCAACACCAATCCCTCAATTCTCTCTAGTCTATCTCTTAGAATCACTCCTTATCCCTTTATTCTCTCACTCAACTCTATCAAACTACCCGTGAGTTGTTTATTACAACCTCACATTCACTCACACTATATTATTATTAAATGAGTTTCACATCTCATTTAAATAATAATACACACAATACAATTTATTAATAATGTTACACAATATATTCATAACATTCGACACCACCTAGATCTAAATAAAATCAACCACCACTCAAAGCGAATTTCAGACCATTTAAGTCAAAATTGTGGGCAAAACCAGGCACCTAAGGCCTTGTTATAGACAAAGTGCTGAGTCGAGCACAAAAAGTGTCATGAAAGGAAAAATAGAGCTCGTGGTATGAGCTCAAGGATATCCAACAATGAACCGAACAAGGCCGAAGAGAATACATGGTGAGCAAAGAAAATAATATTGTAATGAGTTCAAGCTAAGCCAAATAGATAACCAAAATAGATCCACCGTCAATTCAGGCCAAAGGGCATAGCTTCCTAACACTTCAATATAGTCATCGAATGGCCGCCTAACTTTTGCCCCTCAAAACAATGGAGTCATGTATGAAGGTAGTGTTTAACATCAAAATGTTAAAGTCGGATAAGAATTTCAGACCATTCAAATCTGAGAAATATAGCAGGTAAGGAGAAAGTCTCAGACCAACATTGATATATGTCAAAGCTTAGTTACTTCTTTCACACCAACATGGTTGTCAGATCAAAACAATACCGCCCAATCAATTCCAATGTAAAATCCAGGAAGAAATAATTTTAATGTGCAAAAACTAAATATTTAGGCTAGGATAGGAGAAATTAGCAGCGTTGGGGTCTCATGTCTTCCAATTATTTCTGCTAGAGGGAAGTGCCTTTGGAGGGAAAAACATTGAATGCTCTGTGGACACATTACTTAAAAACTGTTAGAAAAAGACTTTAATTTTGCCCCTGGTTTATTTTTTCGAAAAGCTAATAAAGTAAATAAATCAAAAATCTTTATATTGCATAAAATCATGTGCTAATTTTAATTGACGTTCTATTTTTAAGAGTTGAGTGTTTTATTGTTAGGTTTAAAGCCATATATTTATTAGAGGTAATTGTAAGTGTTTTAATATAACACATTTAGACAGATTGTATTGAGCCGAAGCTCTGACAAGGAAGAAGAAATATATGCACAGAAGTGCTGATTTGAGTTTGTAATAATCTATTTTTATTTGTAATTCTTTATTTTATTTCTGTTAGTTCGTTATTTTATGTGCCTAATTTCTACAAATTGGTATCAGAGCATGGATTTTTTCAGCAGGTTTCTAATTGACAACAGGTTATGGCTTCTATATCCAGTCTACAAACACCACAATTTATAGGAAAGAATTATGAGTATTGGTCATTAACAATGAAGGAACTATTCAGATCCCAAGATGTGTGGGAAATCGTAGAGAATGGGTACATAGAGCCCGTATAGATGCAACGCAATCTCACAGGTATAGAAAGCACTTTGAATGTACTATCATAGCATAGAGAAAGACACTTTGAAGTAATTAAGAAAGAAAGATGGAAAATCTCTTTTCTTCATTCATCAAGCCATGCATGAAAGCATCCTACCCAGAGTGGCAACAACCAGTAAAGCACAAATTGTGTGGGAAACTCTCCAAGTTGCGTATCAAGGTAAAGAGAAAGTAAAAACCATCAAATCTACAATTACTTCGTAGAGATTTTGAAAATATGTCAATGAAATATTCAAATTCCGTAGAATGATTCTTTACTTTTGTAGTTGGTTTAGTCAATCAAATCAAATCTCATGGAGAAACTATTGAGGACAGAAGGATTATTGAAAAATTGCTTAGAAATTTTGCCTTGCAAAATTTGATCCTTTGGTAGTTGCTATTGAAGAAACTAAGGATCTAAGTCAGTTTTCAATTGATGAGTTGCATGCATCACTAATAAATCATGAACAAAGGTTGAATAGATCACATGCAATTGTAGATCAATATTTTTCATCACAGGTATCAGGAAATTGTGGAAGAGGAAGAGGAAATTTCAACCCTAGAGGCAGAGGAAGAAGTTCATATAGAGGACGCAACATTGGTCCATCAAACTCAAGTGGAAGAAGAAATAGTCAAGAGCACAATCATAATCATTTTTCAGGTTAGAGACATGATAAGTTGCATGTGCAATGTCACTATTGCAAGAGATATGGGCACTATGCTTATGAATGCAGGAAAAAGAAATATGATTAGAATCAAACAGAATCAAAATTAGGTTGGGAGCTCTACTTCCAAGCTCCATGTTTATTGCATGTACAAGACATTTTCAAAGCATCACCTATTGAATGTAATATTATCACAAGAGAGTCCTAGTGATGTGTGGTATTTGGATTCTAGTTGTAGTAATCACATGTCAGGTAACTTAGATTTATTTTCTAATTTAGATGAGTCAGTAAAGATAGAAGTTACCCTTGGGAATAATAATACAGTAATTGTAAAAGGTAAAGGAACAATCAACATTCTAACTAAAAAGGGGGAGTAAAAGATTATGTAGGATGTTTATTATGTTGCAGGTTTGAAGCATAATCTTATGAACATTGGTCAATTGGTACAAAAGGGATATAAAGTTTACATTAAAGACAATGAATGTGTGATCGTGGATAAAGTTCCAAGTACCCAGGTGATTGATAAACTAAAGTGAAGATGACAAGAAAAAAAAATGTTTCCTTTGAAGATTATACCAGCCACATCCGGAGTTCATACTACAGGATCAGTCTAGAGCAAAAGAGATTGAATCAACTTTTCAATCAGTTGAAAAAGATGAATCATGGCTATGACATCTCAGATTTGAGTCATTTAAAATTTGGTGGTTTGAATTTATTACACAAAATAAAATATGGTGAAATGTTTGTCCTTTAATTCAGAAACCAAATAGAGTTTGTGAAGATTGTATTTTGGGGAAGCAACATAGAGAGTCCTTCCCAGTTGGAAAAATAAAAAGATCAAGTGCACCACTTGAAATTGTTCACTCAGATTTATGTGGACTGATGCAAACAACTTATATTGGAGGTTGCTCATATTTTATAACATTCATTGATGACTATACAAGGAAGACATGGGTGTACTTTTTGAGACACAAATCAGATGCTTTTGATATATTTCAGCAGTTCAAGGATTTAGTGGAAAAGAAAAGTGGGTACTACATCAAAGTTTATGAGGACAAGACAGAGGAGGTGAGTATATTTCCAATGCATTTTTTAATTTTTTGCAAATATCATGGTATACACAAGCAGTTTACTTTCCAGGTATACACCACAATAAAATGGTATGGTAGAGAGGAAGAATAGAACCATCATGGAGATGGTTGAAGAAGTATGATGAAGGCCAAACATCTTTCAAATGAGTATTGGGAAGAAGCAGTAGCAACTGTTGTTTATATTTTAAACAAGTGTCCAACGAAAATTGTTCGAAACATGGTTCCTCAACAAGCTTGGACTAAGAGGAAACACAATGTTTCTCATTTTAGTATCTTCGGTTGTGTGGCATACACACATGTGCCTGATGAGGAAGAAATTAGACATAAGGAATACATTAGACAAAAAAGGTTTAATCTAGAAAAGTGCATATTTTGTTGGATATTCAGATAATATTCCTCAAAAAGATGAAATACAAGTTGTTTAATCTAGTTACTAGAAAAGATTGGACTCATAATTAGCAGAGATGTACAGTTTGTTGAAATTGAGGCATGGATGGAAGTATTGAGAAAATATAGTTAGTGTATAACAAGATAGCTATTCCTCATGATGATATTGCCAGATGAATGTTAGAAATTATAGAGCAACGTAAGATATTATATCTTCTTCGAATCTTAGACATGCACCACAAGTTGTAGCACAAGCTACACCTCCATCTACATCTAGGATGTCTCCAAGATTTCAATCATCTTCAACCATGCAATAGACACCACAAAGAACACCTAGAAGTGTTCAACTCCTTCAGTACAAAACAGTCCATCATCTAATAGTCCTTTGCAATGAAAAACAAGGAGTCTTAGTGAGATTTATAATGTTGATACAACTAATGCTTTTTTCAGTTTTTGCATTGTTTTCTCAAGCTACAGATACAATATACTTTAAAGAGGCTATAAACAATGAAGAAATTTGGGTTCAAGCCATGGATGATGAGATAGATGCCATAGAGAAGAATCAAATATGGGAATTGGTAGATCTTCCAAAAGGAAAGGACGTGATAGGAGTGAAATGGGTCTATAAGACCAAATATACTGCTGATGGTAAAGTACAAAAACATAAATCAAGGCTAGGTTGCAAGATATGTTTTTCACAACAATATGGAGTAGATTACAACAAGATACATTTGCACCTATAGCACTGTTTGGACACGGTAAGAATGGTTTTAGTAATTACAGCTCAAAAAAATGGCCTATTTATCAGATGGATGTAAAATCAACATTCTTGAATGGTTTTACTTGAAGAAGAAGTTTATGTGAATCAGCCAAAAGGTTATGAGATTGAAGGTCATGAAGGAAAGGTATACAGGTTGAAAAAAGCACTCTATGGTCTCAAGCAAGCACCTAGAGCTTGGTACAACATGATTGATTCTTATTTGATATAGAATGGTTTCAGTAGGAGCAACAGTGAGCCTACCTTATACATCAAGATAAATAAGCAAGGTAAAATTTTTGATTGTTTGTTTATATGTGGATGATTTAATCATTACTGGAAATCTATCTACAGATTCATTCAAATCAGCTATGAAGAAAGAATTTGAGATGACAGATCTAGGCCTCATGCACTATTTTTTGGGCATTGAAGTTCAATAATCAGAAGCTGGATTTTTTATTTCACAAGAAAGGTATGCTAATGATGTTTTGAAGAGATTTAACATGTTGAATTGCAAGCCAACGCCAACACCTGTTGTAGTAGGTTTGAAGTTAAGAAAAGATGACAATGGATCATTTGTAGATCCAACATTGTTCAAAAGGTTAGTTGGAAGTCTCATGTATTTTACGGCCATAAGACCTATGATATTATGTATGGTGTGAGCCTCATCTCAAGGTTCATGGAATCTCCAAAAGATTCACATTGGCAAGCTGGAAAAAGAATTTTGAGGTATGTATGTGGAACTAAGAATCATGGAATTTTGTATTCAACATCAGATGAGTTCAAACTCATAGGTTATACAGATAGTGACAATGTCAGAAGTATTGATGACAGAAAGAAAACACATCCGGCTATGATTTTCACTTTGGAACAGGTGTAGTTTCATGGGCATCGAAGAAGCAACCCATAGTCACACTATCTTCAGCAGAAGCAGAGTATGTAGCAGCAACAAGAGCAACATGTCAGGTTGTTTGGATGAGAAGAGTGTTGAAATATTTGAGGCAGAATCAAGAGGATGCTACACATATTTTTTGTGACAACAATTCAGCAATAACATTATCTAAAAATCATGTTTTCTCACAAGAGGAGCAAACACATAGACACGAGGTATCACTTCATCAGGGAGTTGGTTAACAACAAGGAAATTTTTCTTGAATTTTATAGATCTGAAGATTAGTTTGCTGATATTTTTACAAAATATTTGGGCAATGAAGTTTTTGAGTATTTGAGAAGTTGTTTGGGAGTTTTTGATCAGGAATATGTCAGATCTGGAAGTGCACACTCAACTCTAGAATAATAAAATTTTGAAGGTCAAAATTAAGGGGGAGTGTTAGAAAAAGACTTTAATTTTGTCCCCGTGGTTTATTTTTTGGAAAAGTTTTTAGAAATAAAAAAGTAATTCAATCTTTTCATGCATTGGTTATTTTTAAATGTGTTTAGTTTTAGGAAAAACTAATAAAGCAAATAAGTCAAAAGCTTTGTATTGCAGAAAAATACATGTTGATTTTTAGGAGAAGTTTTAAGAGTTGACAAAAAAATGTTTTATTGTTAGATGAAAGCCATCTATTTATTAGAGGTAATTGTAAGTGTTTTGATATAACACATTCAGAGAGATTGTATTGAGCCAAATCTCTGACAAGGAAGAAGAAATATATGCACATGGAAGTGTTGATCTGAGTTTGCAATAATCTATTTTATTTACAATTCTTTATTTTATTTTTGTTAGTTGTTATTTTATGTGCCTAATTTCTAAAAATAAAACATGGAATGCAGCAAAAAAAAAATCAGCCCCCCACCTATTTGAGTCGCTGGAAGAGGTCTTCTGAGTCCCTATGCAGCGGGTGCTCCGTTTTTTCAGGAGGAGATTCTATTTTTTACAGTTGATACAAAATAAATAAACCATGGGACCACCTGTCTGCACAATTTCCTTGCAGTTGCCCCCTGCATGGGACCGCTCCTTTATTATGCATCCAACTAATAAATGAAATGCATCCTCATTTAGATTCCATACCAAAGACTGAGGATACGTGTTGGATAAGAAAAACATTGATCTTAGACATGCTAATGAAAAACTCTAATCCAAAATTTCTTCAATGCAGTGATAATAATGGTTACACCATAAGCAAGGCTGAGCAATGGTTGTTGATAACTATTATAATACCATATAGGAGCAGACAATGCTCTTAGCCCAAGGATTTCTCTAGCAAGCTCATTACCACATCATATTATGTAAGCACGTGAATGGATCAAACTAATAGTCTTCGTTTATTATGCTAGCACAAATACAATTCCCGAAATATGTTTACAAGGGAGAATGTGTCAAATAAATAGGCACAAAGGTTATTGAAACCAACCTAGATAGTAGGGAGGAAGGTTGTTCCCCTATTTACATGTAAATCAAATATGCAACGTAAATAGCGTAAGATCAAATATTTGGTCAACAAACCTTCCCTAAAAAATATAAAAACAACCTCCATAATTTAAGCTTATCTCACAAGTTGTGTGAACAATGACATTTGCAAGGGTAGTTTGGAAAAGACTCAAACCACCTACAAGTGTTAACACATCAACTCCAACACTCCCCATTGAAAAAATTGTGCAACCAAAAGTTTTCACTCTAAAAAATCATTGAATGTATAATTCCTTCATTTTCTAGTTTTCTCGTCTCTTCTATGGCGTATAATCTCTTAATGTGAATTGCTAAATAAATAAGGAGTAAAACATCATTAGAATGAAAAAAATTGCCTCCCACCTTGATTTATGATCATAGGTGGCTATCTCTCTTAGTATGAGGTTGTCTCTCCCAATGTGGTTGTTTTGTCCATTATGGAGTTGTCTCTCCCAATAGGGTTGTCTCTTCCATTACGAAGTTGTCTCTCCCAATAGGGGTTGTCTCTTCTATTACGGAGTTATATCTCAGAATGTATTGGCAAGTATTTTATTCTTAGTCTCAAAGTCCATATGGCATAAACTGGAACCCACAACTAGGTGACAAAGAAGTTTAACAACTCCCTCTTGTCTCTACCAATTGATCTTTTGCACTCACAGTGTCTTAGTCTCTTTATGGTGGTTTCTCTTAGCCTCTGCCATTGTTATAGGCTAGAATGGAACTCTTCCATAAAAGGATGTTTTTATATAAATTCTCATCGCTTGACAATAAAGGCAAAACAATGCATTACAATATAAATCATTTGCTTCATGGATGTATGTTAGCATCTCTATCTTTCATTGAAATCCACTTGTACAATTTTCCCCCTTTTTAGGATTGTCTTACAACTAGTTACAATATACAAGGATTTTCATTTACAATCATTGCCCAAGAAATTTGGATCTTACAAAGTGCATACAAGAAATTGCACATGTATTACAAGTATATTTTATAAATGAAAAGAAATGAATGTCAATGTACATTCATGAAACAACGGTACTTGGTACCTTTTGTAATGACATCATGCCAGCTCGTCTTCCTTCTTGGAAGATCACTTTGGCTTATGGTTATAACTTGCCTATTAACATGTCTTACAATTGTTGTTAAACTCAAAAGTGGTTTTTGGAGAACCCTTGCTTTTAAGTTCCCTCTAAATATAGATTTATTCTTTACCCATCTTGTTCATTACTACAAGAAAGATAAGCAATCATGCTAATTTTAACATGCATATGAGAAGGAAAATAAAAAAGACAAAACTTGCATTAGTTCATTTTTTTGCTTCTCCAATGGATATTTGCTCCATATTCTATCTCAACATTTTACTCAAATTAATGAGTTAGTTTTCTTCATGATTATGAAACCCAACAATGTGAATAGGAGGAGCAAAATTTAGGCATGCTAAATGAATTTCAACTATGCAAATATGCTATCCATAAAGGCAAGTATTGTCTTACTTGCCCATTCTGACGGAGGATCCTATGTGGGTTACTCCTGTTTATTTGGTTCTTCATGGGGTAGATGGTTTTTTCACCAGGATTGGATTGTTGGTGTTTGTGCCACTTTCTTCAGACGAAGTTGAGGGTGGAATTTCCAACATTTTTCAATCCATTTCCCACTCATTCTACAATGAGTACAATAATTCTTTCTATTCCCTACATCTTGTTTTGGAGAGTAGTATTTTTTAATCCTCATTTTTAAGGATTTCTTCTTCCAATACATGACCACACAGTGGTTATTTAATCCACAAAAAAGTACATGGAAATGAATACCACAAATTTTGTGCTACCTGACCATCCTTTGCATAGTCAAAGTGAACGTTGGAGTATTTATGTTGTCAATATCTTTTAGGATTGTCACTTGTGTAAGAATGCCAAGGGGAAATTGTTTTCTCTCCTCCATTGGAATTTTCACCTTGCTTTGGAGATGTCTTACAAGATCATACCAAGCCAAGAACACAGATGCTAATCAAACACCACTATCAATAAGATGAAAGCAATTCACCAGAATAACTTTACATAAAACTTTTGCAAACAAATGAGAAACAATATCATATATTATTATGGAACTCAATGCAATACATTGAGAATGGGTCTTGCTTAAATAGGCAAGGAATAACAATCTAAGAACCAGTCAAGGTTGTAGATCAAGCCATAAATCAAGGAAATGACTAGTCATCAAAGAACTAGTCAAGACCATAGATTTAGGAGAGAACTAGACATCAAGGATTTAGTCAATACCATAAATCAAGGAAATAACTAGTCAATACCATAGATCAAGGAAAGAACTATACCTAACTAGATAATATCTCCTAATATCTAAATAATATAAAAAAATATCCACACACATAAGTGGGTGATGATGAATACAATAAAAGTAAATAAAGTACCTAGGTGAACATAAGCTAAGGTAAATACCTACTCTAACACCCCCCTCAAGTGAAGCTAGGGGCCAAAATAGATGTGGCATGTCCACAGTATGCGTCCCGGCAACAAGCCCTGATGAGGTACTCATGTACAATAACTGGAAAAAAGGGACACCACAAGGTACCCAAAACCAGTAACAACAAAGTAAAGAGAGTAAAGATGCACTCCAAGGCATCCCAAGAAGCTCAGCTCAAAAAACTCGTACAATACTGAAGAAGTTTGGTGTGCACTGTGGTCTGAATCCACTGCTCGATCAAAAAACTCAAAAACAACTGACACTAGGTTTCACCAGAATAGCTCCATACAAGGAGACTGTCAACAGAGTGATGTCGAAAGTGCAAAAAAAGAAACACCAAACATAATTCGATCAACTGCTGTAAATAGGTGTGCCACGATCCAAGAACAAAAACTAAAGCAACAAGACAAGGACACAAACTCCAGAGTGTCACGATCCAAGAAAAGCCAAGGTAACAAGGCAAGGACACGAAACCTGAAGAAGCGAGATCAACACCACACCCTCCCATACTGCTGAATGGGTGGAGTGACGCTACAAATCTATATGAGTTGCCCAAAATCAACTACTCAAACACTGACAAAATAACACTGGACTTCGCCAGAATAGATCCCCCACAAGAGATACTGTCAACATGCCAAAAGTGTCGAAAATACATATACAAAATCTCTCAACAAACAAGAGAGATACACTACACCTGCTAAAGAAAAATGTTCAAAACAAGAAGCATCACAATGCAGAAGGTATAGAAAGTGGAGCAAGAGGCTGAATGGTGGAGGAGCCATGTCTGTAGAGTCCTCTCAAAAAATGCCTATGTCACCACCACGAGTGATCAGATATCCACCCCAAATCAACACGGATGGATGAAGAAGATGCCTGCATATGACTTGGTGCAAAATGCACAATGGGTGCATGCAAAAGAACATCAGAATGTGTGTCAGGTTGATCATGTCTGACAGCTGAAATCTCAGGTTTCTCAAGCCTGAGTGAAGGTGCAGAACTCATGTGTTGCTCATGATCCTCAGAAAGAGTCGAGCAAACCAAAAAATGAGCTCTGTCAATGTGTGATCCCAATAAAGTATCTATCTTGAAAACCAATGTCATGACGAGAATTCCACTTAACATGTGGAATAGAGGAAACAATACCCTATGAATGTCTGTCAATGACTCTACTAGTGAGACCCATAGAACGGAACATGCGAGAACTGAATGCAGTGGTATGCTTCTCAAAAAAGCCATGCAGCTGAGCAGAAATAGGATACACCACATGTGGTACTGTAATAGGCACAGATGTGGAAGAGCATGCAGTAACAAGCTTCACAGGTGTATGAAGCATCTAAGAGCAAGAACAGGCTCAAAGAACTGACAGATCAATGTCAGTGGGTTCAGGAGTAATAACTGCAAGTGGACTAGGAGCATGGATATGGTTATCCACAATATGATGGTGATGTTGTAGGCTAGCAAGTTTGTTCTGCAGGGAGTGTATTATTGTATCATTATCATGAATGAGTGATTGTAGAAGATAATTTCACTTCTTGAGTGATCTATTTTCTTCCAAAAATTTTACAATATCCTCTTGAAGTCCACATACTTTAGAGAAAAGCATATCATTCTCAGAATCTATGATAGGTACAAACTGTAACTCCCAAAAATTTAGGACGTTGGGCTCAGCCAAAATTACGTCCACAATTGATTACAACACTCCTCCATATTTGGCACTTTATAATTATAGTGCAAGTGGCTGAAAATAAATACCAACTGGAAATAGCATGAAAAAACAATCTTTAAAAAAATGCACTCAAATGACCATTACCTATGACCAAGTTGCCACTAAGGATTTTAATGGGTGTTTGCATAACTTACTTATTCTAGAGTGTGTCGCGTGTTTTTGAGAAAGTCACATCCAACTGCCTCTTCTGGTAAAACTTACTATTTCTGGACTATGTAGATAGTGCCCTTTATTTGCCAACAATAGCAACCTGCAGGATTTACCCGAAATAGTAAAAATCGTGCATAGCATCCGTGGACCCCTGCCAAAAAAGGAAAGATCCAAAAACCTTCCCGTACACGTAAACTGAGACTAGATACGCTGCACCAGAAAATTACCCTGTGTAGATCTCGAGAAATCAAATATAACCAAAATAGAATCCCACGATTTTTTCTTCATGGCACGAATCCCAAGGTAGATCAATGTGCTTCCCTGCAACAATACAAAAAACCCAGAAAAATGAATGCCTCCAAAAATGGTCGATCTTAGGGTTTTCCCACCTTCCAGATCCAATGGAAGCCTCCGTTTTGCATAAAAACGCATGCAGAAACAAAATACGACCAAATCCCAAATATATGAATATACAATGAATTTATTTACAAAATAAAACTTACAGACGGATGCCAACAACAATCTCCAGCTCTGATACCATGAAAGGAATGATAACCAGATCGTACCAAGCCAAGAACACAGATGCTAATCAAACACCACTATCAATAAGATGAAAGCAATTCGCCAAAATAACTTTACATAAAACCTTTACAAACAAATGAGAAACAACATCATATATTATTATGGAACTCAATGCAATACATTAAGAATGGGCCTTGCTTAAATACGTAAGGAATAACAATCTAAGAACCAGTCAAAGTCGTAGATCAAGCCATAAATCAAGTAAATAACTAGTCAAGACCATAGATTTAGGAGAGAACTAGACATCAAGGATCTAGTCAATACCATAGATCAATGAAAGAACTAGTCAATACCATAGATCAAGAAAAGAACTATACCTAACAACTAGATAATATCTTCTAATATCTAAATAATATAAAATAAATATCCACAACATAAGTGGGTGAGGATAAATACAATAAAGGTAAATAAAGTACCTAGGTGAACATGAGCTAAGGTAAATACCTACTCTAACAATTTCTTTTAGGATTGTCACTTGTGCAAGAATGCCAAGGGGAAATTGTTTTCTCTCCTCCATTGGAATTTTCACCTTGCTTTGGAGATGTCTTACATCCTCTTTGAATGATCTTCCCTTACTTGGCAGGCAGTTCCTTAACTTGTACTCACTCCCATGCTCACTTTGTGAGGTCTGCTTAGTTTCCAAAGCAACAATATCCTCATTAGTAGGATTGACAAAACAAATATTATATTTACCTTAAATAGGTTGTTTTTGGAGATCCAGTGGTGTAGGCTCTACTCTTGAAGTGTGTCTTGCTTTAGTTGTTTTAGAGCGTTCTTCAACCTCTCTCTTGCCACTTCCATATCCCAAACCTACATGGTGAGGCCTTTCCTCTACTTGTATGGGATTAGTAATACCTTGGCCATTGATTCCAAGGCCTTTTCTATCAAAACCCATCATTTTCAGTAATTTGGATCCAATACCTTTAGTATGTTTCTCATATTTACCAAAATTAAGGTCTGATTCTTGATGGGAGAAAGGAATATATGGTGTATCACTTACAATGCATACTTCAATGGTTTATGCATATGCGGTAGAGGGTTTTTCCCTTTGTCTAATAAACTTATCTATCTCCTCCACTTTTTCACTAATTGGATACTTTGTCAAGATCACATCCTTGGCTTGCAACTCAAGTTGCAATGATTCATTGACACCCATGAGGAATTTTCCATGGCTTGTCAATCTCTCTTGGAGCTCCTGATTCTCATCCTCCAAGGATTTCCATCTTCTTCTCAACTCAAAGTTTTCCTCATGAATTTGGTGGTTAATCGCTTCAAACTCCTCAAGTCTTTCCTTTTTTCAAATCCTTTCCCATGGTTATCATGTTGCAACATGTATCCAACTGCAAATTGAACCAATGCAATAATCTAACACAAAAAACTATTATCGAAACTTCAGAAAACATGCTTTTATACCAAACTTGATCTGAAAACGGTTAAACAAAAACTGACTCAGTTTCCTGTGTTTTGTGGATAATTATTTGATCACAAATTCTCGTACCAGGTTAGAATTTAGCATATTAAAACTCTAAATTGATTAGGAATGCAAAACCACACTACTCCACCAATTCCGCATCCATATTCATCATTTCTCAATTTTCCCATAATTACTTACAAATACGTAAAATTGGCTTAATATTTGATGAAAATCAATGTTATATCTTAATTAGGAAACCCAATTAACCATGGAAGACATTTCAACTGATCTACTTAACCAGTTTACTAGTTTTGGATACTTTATGAAGTAGTTTCCATTTCTCGTAAACGATTATAAATGGCTTAAAAACTTTAAATGCAGATCATGACTTGATTAAAAACAACAGTAGGAATAAAAATCATAGACAAATACTCCAAACTTGATAACAAAGTTCATCTGTGAGGGACTACGTCTCCTGCTTCGTTAAAAAGACGAACCGATCCTATTAAAATGACGTAAAAACATTACATTTTTACATCAAAACCTCCAAAATGGTCATTAGGACCTACATATACTTATGTCTCGGACTCTCGGAAGTCTCCAATGGTTGGTTCCTACAAGAATCAATGTTGTACTTATCTCTCTTTGAAAAGACCTTCTCTCTCCACGAGGCTATTTTCTCTCTCTGAAAAGGCTTAAAAAATCTCCCAAAATGCGGGACTAGCAATTCCACAATGTCTACAAAGTTGTTTGGTTTTTTTCCCTCAACATCCCTGCATCAAAATGACATTATGTTTGCTAATTCTCTCCTTTAAAGGGGTTGATCCTCCATTAGAGGCCTGTAATAAAAAACAGTGCCCTTCAAATGCCAATTAGATTCTTTTATATTGTTTCTAGCCCCATGGGCTAATGGCTAAGGTCAATCTTTTTTCCCCACATGGTGAGGGGTTCAAACCCCTCCCATGCGCTTTGTTTTGTTTGGTTTATCCCCAAATCTTCAAGTTTATCACCAAAATTTCCCCACCGCTACCTAAGTTAAGCCTTTAGCCTAACAATTAGGCTACAAGAATAGCTCGAGGGTGGTTAGCAGGGCAAATCCCTCGATTGGCGTGACAGTGTGGGGATAGGATTGAATGCCTCTTGTATTGAATTTAGTGGGAAATCCCACATGCACTAGGAAGATAAGATAACATGCTTTTAAAAGCCTTTGTCTGATCCATGTTAGTCGTGGCTTAGGCACGTGCTTGCCTTGTTTTGTTTGAAAGCCCTTTTGGAAATGTTGAATTGGAGGGCTCAATTGTTAAGATCGTGGCGCTCGTCACTTGATTCGCACTTGGATCCGGTGGTGGTTGTGGTGAGTTGTGTTGACTCGGCACGTAGCTCAACAACGTTGATCTTGAGCTCGGTGACTATGCATTGATCTCCAGCTCGGTTGGAATGGGAGTTGGACTTGACCAAGTGATAAGTGGCTCGACCACCGAGCTGGCAATGAGTTGGCTCTGTTGATCTCTGACTCACCCTCCATCTCGTCGAGCTGGTTGGGAATCTTTGACAACACCATGGGAATTATCCCACATGCATGTTAATTTGGTCTTCAATGAGCTTAATAAGAAAGAATTCTTGCAATGCAATATGAAATAGGTCGCAGGGTCCCCCTCTTGAAAAAGAGTGGACCCCACCGATTGTTGGGCCCCCAGCCAGCATACCGTGTGGGACCCACCTCGAACGACGAAGACAGGAGGCTATGAACCAAATTTTTGCTCTGCAAATTCTACCATTTGTCGCCATCACACTCGTCCTCTTTTCGCACTCTCTGCATGCCACTTCAGTGTTGTGCAACATGTGCTTTAATTTTGCCATTTTGGAGAGAAAATTCAGCAAACTATATCTTCCACATATGATATCTATTTTGTCACATTCAAAGGCGTCGGAAAGCTCTCAACGAACTCTTTTGTATGTAACTAGTTTCGGAAAGTTTATGGAACAACTAAACCGTGAATATCCTTCAAATCAGGGAGCCATGCCCACACCATCCAGAGGAGGTGGGGTAACACTAGTGGATGTGTCCCATGCAGACGCAATAGCGATCACTATTGTACAACATAAGTATGATGTGATTGTAATTTATGAATTGTAGTAGTTGATATTGACTTAGTCGTAGTAATTACTAATTATTGATGTGTTGTGATTACAAGGGACAACTATTAGACTATGATTGGTGATGCCTCAATCCACACATTGATGCAGAAAGTGCCCGTGAATGTTATAGATGTTGGGCTTTCAGAGCAGGTGGATGGCATAACAAGCGAAAATGTCTACCTTCTTGACCCGGTTACAATAGTTCTCACAACATGCACAATGATGGTCAGGTAAAGAGATGATTTCTAGGTCGAGCTAGATAGACAACCCTTTACCCCCACAAGGGACAAAGTTCAAACAGAATATTTTGAGCAAATACATGACCCTACATGCAAAGAAATGGAGGGTACTATTAGAGCTAGGAGGGTTGTGTGGGAGAGTGCAACAATATAGGTCATAATCACACACCCACCAACAGCAAGATCCAGGGAGGCTTTGACTTCTCATGCTAGTATAGAGACAAACAACTTAGATGATTTCAAGGATGATGGTGTCTGATGGACTATTGTAAGGGGTTTGCCCCTCGTTGTATATGATTTTTAACGAGGCATTAAATATATATGAGCATTTTTATGTTCACATTGTGTCCTATTATGGCTTTAATTGAGATGTGTAATCGATAACAATAGATTAGAATGGTTGATGTGATATAGATGGATATATGAGTTAGCATGATACTAGGCGTGGTCATCCCAAGGCACGAGAATGCAATATAATGATTTGATATTCATTGATTCTTCGTTTGTTTCTCAATAGATTTCGCTTTATTTATTGTTGTATTATGGTTGTCCAATAGAGGTGTTAATTTTAGATATACATATAGATTAGGAGATTGTGGCAATCATATAGGCAAGAATCATCACTCAACCAAGGGCTCCCCTAAAGGGGTTGCATAGGACATCGTGGTCTCTACAAATTGTTGCACCAGAGGTTGAAACGAAGAAAGGCATGCATCGAAAAAAATAACAACCTTAGTCTCGAGCTACTTTAACCTTTGCTCTAAAGTGTAACAATCATTGTCACAATGTCCATTATTGTCATGATAGTTGCAATAAAATTGGCCTTTCACCTTCTCCGGCCAATGAGGATGATGAAAATTAGATGGTAGCATGATCACGAGTTTATCCAATAAGGTTTACAAAATATTTGAGGTCTATCTCAAGCCTATCGAAGCAAAGAGGTTCTCACTTATGTACTCGAGAGCCTAAGAGGCCTCTTGGGTGCCTTACATCAAGTACTAAGATGAAAGAGTATTTCCTCTGTATAAGATCTCAACTTGAAGATGAATCATTTATGGTACTTGTATCAAGTGCCATATTAGGAACAGGATCATGAACACGCGTATGCACTAACTCTCATGGGAGAGAATGTTCTAGCTCCAAAGCAATAACTTAAGGAAAAGCTCAAGGAATGAGTCACACGTAACATATAATAAATTCCCCCTTCTTCAACTTTGGCTCCACATTGCACAGCAAACCTCGACCTTGATTTTATGGAATATTTGGCTGGAATGAAACACGGGGATCTTTAGGAGTCGAGTACCATGTCAGCATAGGCTAATTTGTAGGTGGATGTGATCATTTCAAAGTGAGTGTCTTACAAATTCGTAGTTGAGCAAGGAAGTAGGTGGAGTGATTAGTTGAAAAAATGGCCTCTCGCAGTATGCCCCCTCTAAATGGGACAGAACTATGTGATAATGATCATTCTTTGGTTCAATGGAAGGCTCCCAAGGTGCGATGGGTAAAGCTGAATTTTGATTGTGCCTCCGTGGATCTCGAGGATTACAGGCTTGGGGTATTTTCTTCATCTACCCCTAAGAGATTCCATTCTGACCATGGTCTCATTTTTACACTAATAATGAGGCAGAATTTAAATCACATATACGAACGGCCTTCAATTGGCTAGTTCTTGCAAGGTGAAAGGGAATTTGATTGTGGTTGTCAATGCAAATGATCAAGGCTAGTGCCCCAAATTGGAAGCTTACCTATATTCTTCAACATTCTTTTGATATGGAGTCATTCCACCATGCCTCCCTTGCACATTGTTTGTTGGTGGGGGAGATGCCCAACTAATTTAAGAGCAAACACGAGAGAACTTAAATGTCTTTTAAAAATTGAGTGTTTACAATCCAACTTTACAGAAGAGTTCGTTAAGCTTTAGGAAAAGGTGTTATGGGCATCCAAGTATTATTTCTTTTATTTTATTTTGGAGTAATTATATATTAATATGTTCTAAGTGATGGGTGTAGGGGCATCATCTGAAGTCGAAAATATGATGTAACAATTTAAAATTGAAGTTACCATGTGACAGTCAAATGTACATCAAATTTACAATTGAAGTTACTTTGTGGCAGTCAACTTTACATCAAATTTAAGGTTAAAAGTATCATGTGACGACCAAATGGACGTCAATTTAAGATAAAGGCACCATGTGACGATCAAATGGACGTCAATTTAAGATGAAGGCACCATGTGTCGATCAAATAATAATAATAATAACAATGGGTTTTATAGTCCACGATGTTGGGCCCCTGTTTTTGGGTCTGCAAATGGCCTATAGCATATGGGACTACCTCGTACTCCCAGTATGTAGGAGGCACCTAACTGTGCTTCAAATACGAGGCGTACATACCCTACCCCCTGCAAGATTTGAACTTGTTATTTCTCTTACAAGAGCACGTGTTCTTCACCATTAGACCAACTCAAGTGTATGTACTCCCATGTGAAAGTCAAAGGTCAAGAATAGAAGCGAACATGCTCACACCATTATGTTCCACCTCCACACCATTGTAGAACACCTCTTGGTTAATCAAATATTTTGAACTCATGTCACACATTTTTTTAATGTCACCAACAATCTTACAAAACTTGCTAACAATATTTAAAGAATATTATGCATTCTAACTTCATCTTTGATGTAAATAGCAATAGCACCGTAGTTCAGGTCTATGGCAATGGCACAATATTGAAATAATTAGAAAGTAACGTACACCTTGCTTAACATTCTCTTTTAATTTTATGTGTGCAGTAGTGTCAAAGCATTAGTCTGTTGACCTTTACTTTAACCACCTTACCAAACGTGAAATTTTCGCAACTGGCTTTAGCGTTACGAAACACTGTAGCATTTTAATTGGAAGGAGAGTCAAGAATCTGAATCCATTGAGCAACAAACCAATCTACGCAAACGCTTGTCTAATAGATTGATTTCATGCATTTTGAGTTATAAAACCTTGAGATGTTGAGGAATTGCGGTACATGCATCTTTCCTTCCTAGTAACAAGCTAACTTGAATACCATTAAAATTGGAGTCAAAATATGCATCAGAGAAAAATATATTATGTGAGTAGCCTGTAAATTTATGATCTGCAAGACTATAAACCATGTGGAACCAAGAAAAATGCCACGCCACTAGCATCCAACTCTTCTTTATATATTTTCCATAGAATATCATAGAAACCGTCACTGGAATTAATTTTCCACACATGACCATCATAAATGCCGAATGTGCATATTCACCACACATTAATGTCTGACCGTGAGTTCACATTCATAAGCAGGAAATGTATAGGAAGAAGGGATTAATTTTACATAATAATAAAAATAACCTCTCAGAAGGGATTAATTTTATATAATAACAAAAATAACCTCTCAGAAAATTAAGGAGAGTATTTCTGGACAAGTTATTTAAGGGACATCATACAACAAATGGTAGAATCAAAATACAAGAGCAAGAAACAATTCCATGTCTCTCGATAACCTTTCACTATGTGTAAGTCTCAAACAACTTATTTCTTGTTGAAAAAGAGAAGCCGCTGACAGGAAGACACATTAAAAACCTCAATTTTTCTGCGTTAACAGTGAAAATATATTCTCAAAACTTGAAGACACCTGGCAGCTCATATAAAAAATTCGCAATGATCTTACCCTGTTGTTCAGGTAACTTTCTTCACATTTTTGGCAGCAGAAATGTGGTCCTGCAAGGTCAGTAAGCATTAGTAGGCGGCAATGTTGAGCACAGACTATGTTTGCATACATTCAAATTATTTACAATTAGGCGTAAAGGCAAATAGATGCAAGCCACATACAAGTTATCTCTGAAAAACTTGTAAGTTTTAAATTCAAAACGGATTTTCAATGTAGGATAAGACTATCTGTAGTTCGGCATAGTTGGGGCCCGGGGGTACCTGTTGTATGGTCGAAATATTTCATCTTCCACCTCCACGAATATTTCGCAGTTCTTAATTACAAGGCATTTTATTCATTACATGTGGATTTGACCACATAAATGCAAGTTTTGACCAGTGTATTGAGCTGAATATTTGGATGACACAGTTTATGAGCTAAGCAAGTTTAATTGTTTTATAAATATTTCTGCTACTGTGCAGCACACTTTTCAATCTCAAATCTTGAATTTCCTGTGGAGAAGGGTTCCTACTTTTACATGTCGAGCATCATTCTTGCATCTTTCATGAGAAACAGCATTCCAGAAAATGCTTACAGCTAATTTGGTATATGTAAGTATTTCAGAGATTGCAGATCCTATTGATATTCAGGAATCTTTTTTGTTGTTGGATACAAGAGTAACTTGAACATCCACTCTTGCCTATATCTGTCACAACTTTGGCAGCCTTTGCCTGAATTGACTTGCAAGCTCAGCCATGTTGATGCAAGAAAGTATAATTCAGGTGATGATGGAGTAGGTTTAGGTCACACAACAAATAACAATTGCAAAGATGGAGACAGCTACCTTAAGTATGAAATAAACAATTTTCCTATGATTTACAAATGCCCTATCAGGAGATCGCTTAATAACTAATTCGTTAGCCTCCTCCAAGTCTCAATCAAGTAGAATATTTGCATATTGAAAATCACAGCAGTTGCTCTAAAAGAGTTAAAAATGCAAGATTATCATGGTTCGTTTTAATTTCTATCCAAGCACAATGCACCCCAGATCATGTCAATGATACTCGAAAAAATATTGATGTAAGCTTGTTATCCGCCATTAATATGTTGATTTCCTTTCCATCACATGACAAGACATAAACCCAATGCTATTCGGGGACACATCCTCCCCCCCCCATTTCCCAGCTCTTCAGATGTTTGGGGGACTTGGGGTCAGACAAAGCGTCCCCCCCATGCACCTGAGGCGGCCAAAAATAAAGGGGACATTCCCAGAATTCCGGAGACATTTCCAGGATGTTACCGGTTCTTTCACCTTTGGGGGATGCCATGATGTCCATCCCGGCCTATCCCCCACTGGTGCTGAACGCAGCAGATCCAAAAAATAAAATACAAAACACTTTAAAAATTAAAAAGGTAAATATTTGAAAGATTGAGCCGAAAAAAAATTATATGAGCAAAATGCATGAGGTTTGTAAGAGTCTGTATTTGCTGAATGATATACACATGCAGCCAGAAGTACTGAGAAGTGTGTGTTGGTCAAACTCAACATCTTGATAGTGGGGATCCAATTAGGCAGCCTGCTGAAGAGCATTTGCAGTTGGTACAGAAACAAATAACAAGTCATGGCTCTTGGAGAAGGGAATCGAGGCTTTGTTTTAGTCTTTGCGAGTGCATTGGCGATTCCGGTAATGAAGTCCCTGAAGGAGGAATTTTGATTAATTTTTCCTTTCATATTGAGTAATTGACAATAGCAGCTTGGATGTAATGGGAATTATAAAGGGTACCTGCTGCTGATTTTTAGTGAAGCCGAACTTGACCAGTGATATAGGTCTTCCACTTTTCCCAAAGCAATGGTGGCATGTTGAAGTGGATCATTGCCTGTCTTGTCGCTCGTCTTGGGTTTCACTGGGATTAACACCAGCTCTGCTCAGTTTGATGAGGGTTTCTTTGCCTGTAGAAACTGTTGAGTACTGTTGCCTTATCTTGATATAAAGAGTGGCAGTTGTACTGGAAGTGGACATATATTGACAAATAAGAATATATATACAAATAGGATGACTATGTACCCTTCCCATGTTAGTTAATGTATCATCATGTACCTCTCAAGTCTTTTCACAGTCTCATCTCTCAGTTCTGGGTTAGCATGTTCATTGTTGTTGTTGATGTATCTCGAATTTGCATTATGATATTAATAATTTTCACTTATCAAATGGATTATTGGATTAATGGTTTTAACATTTATTTAGTAATAAATAATTTATTGTTTTAAATTTCATCTTATTTAGTTTGATTAAGTTATTTTTTTATTTATTTGTATATTTTTAATATTTATCTATTATTTTAATAGCCACCCCCCACCATCCCCAAAAAAATCCTGTCCCTACATTGCCACACCCCCATCCCGAAGTCTTAGGTAACCATGCATAAACTCAAGGATTAAGGATCTAGATTTAACATTGTTATTGCAAGTACCATAGATAAAATACTCGCCAAAAACTCACCGAGTTTACAAAAGCTCGCAAAAAAACTTGCAAAACAATTAAATCGCAGGAAAACTCGCCAGAAAAGGGAAAAAAACATGCCGAGTTTTGGCGAGTACTCAAAAAAACTTGCAAAACAATTAAATCGCAGGAAAACTCGCCAGAAAAGGGAAAAAAACATGCCAAGTTTTGGGGAGTACTCGGCGAGTACTCGCCAAAACTCGGCGAGTTCGTGGGTAAAACTCGCCCAATACAGTTTTCACATGCAGAACACGGTTTTCACACGCAAAAATCGTTTTTTTTACACAGTTTTGGCTCTTTAAAAAGCCCTCTACTCCCTCATTGTCACTCACACAACCATTTGAGCTTGCATTGCCTGTGTTGAGTGGATTTTGGAGCGAATTCGAGGAGAGAATTTAGAGATTTGCATTTGGAGGTAGATTTTTTTTTTTTTAATTCTTTGAAGTTTTTTCAAATTTTGTGTATATTATTTAGGTTTTATAGATTCATATTGTGATTCTAAATACATGTAATGTAAAATCAAATGCTTGTAATTTTTTTATACTTGTTTGCAACAAGAGGTATGTATTTTTTTTTTTAACACAAATTCATTGTAAATTAGTTAAATTTTATGTATGTGTATTGTAATCAATTTGTTTTGTAATTCTAAATACATGTAATGTTAAATCAAATGCTTGCAATTTTTTTATACTCATTTGCAGCCAGAGGTATGTATATATATATTTTTTTACACAAATTTATTGTAAACTAGTTAAATTTTATGCATGTGTATTGTAATCGATTCGTTTTGTAATTCTAAATACATGTAATGTAAAATTGAATGTTTGCAATGTTTTTTTTTATTTATTTACGCAAATTTGTTATTCAGGCACGTTTTGTTTTTAAAATTAAATTAAGTTTATGTTTTCTGATTTTTTAAATGTGCATTGTGTTGCAGATTAGAGCTTAACAATGGCATCAGGCTCGGCATCAGGTTCGGCATCCGAATCACTAGCAGGGACCGTTCCTCTGAATGTCAGTTCCAAAGCATGGAAGTATGTTGTACGTGGAGCTAGTGAGGGCGAAATTTATTGCAATTTCTGTAACAAAAAAATGAATGGAGGTATCAATCGTTTGAAATATCACCTTTCAAGTATTGTTTGCCGAGATGTTACAATTTTCCCCAACGTGTTGGAAGAGGCAAAGCGAAAGATTAGAGTAGAGCTGACAGAGTTAGAGGAGAAGAAACTAGAGAAGGTAAGGCTGAAGGCAGCCATAGCACAAGCTATTAGACTTGGGGCTGCAATGGAAGAGGATTTAGACGATAATGCAGCAACAATTGTGGGCTCTACTCGTGGTCCACGCATATGAAGAGGAAAAGCCGGAAGAGGCACCCTTCATCGAGTTCGAGCAAAAGGCATACCGAGTTTTTTTGTGGCAAGGAACACACCTAGAGCACAACCTTCATTGGAAGGTACACTCTAGAACAAATATATGCACGAGGAAGTGGATAAAGCTTGTGCAAATTTTTGGTACTACAACAACATGCCATTCAATGTGGCAAAGAGCCCATATTGGGAGTACTTGGTGACAGCGTTGACAATTGCAGGGAAAGGGTACGAGGCACCCTCTCCAAAAGATTTGAGTGGGAAATTACTTGAGGGTGCAATTGCAGATGCCACTACAATGCTAGAAGAGCACAAGAAACAATGGAAAAAATTTGGATGCACCATTCTTTCAGATGGGTGGACGGATGGAAGCAACCGCACCCTTGTTAATTTTTTAGCATCTTCAAATGGTGAGATGGTGTTTTTAAAGTCTATTGATGCCTCTAACATAATAAAAAATGCAGAGAATTTGAGTGTTATGTTAGAGACAGTTGTATTAGAGGTTGGTGTACAGAATGTTGTGCAAGTTGTCACAGACAATGCAGCAGCATATGTGACGACTGGGAGACTACTGCAAGAGAGACATCCATCACTCTTTTGGACTCCTTGTGCAGCTCATTGCATTGACCTTCTTTTGGAGGACATAGGCAAAATTGATTGAGTGAGGCCAGTTGTAGAAGATGCAAGATCTATAACGAAGTACATATACAATCACCCTTGGGTTCTGAGCTTGATGAGAGAACACACAAAGGGGAAAAGAACTTGTTCGAGCCGGTGTCACAAGGTTTGCAACTAACTTCTTGACGTTGCAGAGTATTTCTAGTTTGTTGACACCTTTGAAACAAATGTTTGTGAGTCAAACATGGCTAGACTCCCAATATTCAAAGAAAGCTGACGGATAGAGGGTTGCAAAGATAGTTTTTGAAGATATCTTTGCAAAGAGAGCTATAGAGATCATCAAGGTAATTTCAAACTTTGATTTATATTTCATTCCTTCATTTTAATTTGTTAAATTATAAATATATTGTTCTACTTTTCACTTTTTTCTTTCACTTCCAATATGTATTGTAAGTTTGCAATCTTACATTTTAATTTGTGTGTAGGTGTCAGATCCGTTGGTGAGAGTTTTGCGTTTGGTTAATGGGGAGCAAAACCCCATGGGGTTTATATATGAGGCCATGGATAGAGCCAAAGAGTCTATCCAAAACTATTACAGGGGGGATATCGTCAGATATGGTCCCTTTTGGGAGATTATTGATCGGAGGTGGAACAATCAACTCCACCAACCTATTCGTGCAGCGGGGTACTACCTCAAACCCAAGTATTTCTACTCTGACAACTTCACAGATGTGAACGGAGAGGTTATGGAGGGCCTTTCAACATGTATTGAGAGGATGATACCGGATGTTGAGACGAGGGACCTCGTCATTTTAGAGCTGCAGAGTTACAAACATGCTAGGGAGAGACTCGTTTCTTCGGTGCTAGCTATTCGAGGGAGATCCACACAGTCACCAGGTAATAAAAATTAGAATGTTTACCAAGTTACTTATTAGTTATAGATTTGATTTTATTAATTCATTATAAATTTTTGATTATCTTGTTTGTAGGTTCTTGGTGGGAGGATTGGGGAGGGAATACCCCAAATTTTCAAAAGTTAGCCCTCAAAATTCTATCTCAACCTTGTAGCGCTTCTTGATGTGAACGCAAATGGAGTTTGTTTGAGGCCATTCACACGAAGAAGCGCAACAAGTTGACTCAAAAAAGGCTCAACGACTTGGTTTTGTGCAATACAATCTCCGGCTTCACACAAAAAATAGTTGAGGCCACATCAGAGGAGCTCATTGATTTGGATGAGATAGATCCATACAGTTAGTGGACTGGGCAAGAAGAGGAAAACCCTACGTTCACAGCAGACAAGATTCCTTCTTTTGAGAGGGAGGCTATGGAGGGAGAAGCACCAGCAGGACTCCGAGGAGATATTGGACTGGATGACATCTTTGGAGGTGATCTCCAACATGCAGCAAAGGAGCCACCAGCACCACCATCTAGTTCCATGATCGAGCTAGATTCGCAACCTTCTAGGAGAGTGGAGACGCGGCCGAGTGTGGGGACTAGTAGAGGCACTAGACCCTCTCCCCAATTTTTCTCTAGATTGGGGAAGAGGAAAATGTGATTTATTGTATATCGTAACTTGCATAGATATGAAATTTATGATGATATTTTTCAATGTCAATCATCACAAATTCATATTACTTATCATTCGGTTGTCGTATTCACATGATGATGCGATTTTGTATTGGATTTGTATTCAAATCTAATAGAAAACACTTCTCCAACATTTTATGGGCTCATTTGATACATTTTGTAGCTATGTGTTGCTTAAAATTTATGTTTTTTAAAGAAATTTGAGTATTTTTTAAGTTGCCGAGTATTCCTGAGTATTGGGCCGAATATCGCCGAGTTTTTGCCGAGTTTTTTTTTTTGGGGTCTGCCGAGTATTTGGATTTGGCGAGATTCCTACTATGGCAAGTACAACTGCATTTACAAGGAAAGAAACCAATGTAAATATTCACATGCATCTTCAAGAATTCGTGGCTTAGCAATGTCCAAATCATTAGAGCCTTTATTGAATTTCATTTTAGAGTAAACTTGCCTACCCTTATCTTCCATGATCTGTGTTTCCCACCAATCAGAACTCCACATCTAGACGGCTAAGAAATTGAAAAGGTGAAATGTTTGCTTAATAAGAAAAGCAAGAATAATATAGATCCTCAGGAAGGTAGAAAAAACATAAAAGAGCAGTAATATGGACCTGAATATTCAAGCATGCAGTCCAGAGATTTAAGATGCTCTTTTATATTGTGATATGGTTGATTTTGAGGGAAAACTGGATATCAAATTCCTGAGTTAGTTCTATTAAAATAAATGGTATCGAAGTAATCCATACCCACCTATGAAATATTTCACTGATCCTAACATAGGTGACTGACTTCTAAAAATTATTATTTTCAACGTTGTTCTATTGTAAACCCTCCCAAATCTGAGTCCAAACTCCGTAATCCTGATGTTTTTCACCTTTGCTCTGACCCCGGACAAATAGTAGATACAAAAGAATATTCATACATATTTAGAATGTTAAAAGATTTCATCATAATTATTGGCCTCCCACATGGACATGATTACTTTGATGAATGATACTGGCGACCTTTCAAGTGAAACTGTTTTTATTCAGCATGAAAAAGGTGGCCGGTCAAGGAAGTAGATCCCAGGTTTATCAAACAACTAACATTAATGCTACACAGAGTTCAACTCCCTGGAAAAAAAATCTCAATGACTAGGATAGAGGTGGCCGGTCAAGGAAGTAGATCTCAGGTTTATCAAACAACTAACATTAATGCTACACAGAGTTCAACTCCCTGGGAACAAATCGCTAAGAACAGGTTCATGAGATAAGAAACCCATCAGATAAATATTTGATACCAAAACATTGGATTTGTTAAGGGAAGATTGTATAAGAAACATAAAGGCTAAGATCAACTATGATTAACACTTCAGGGCCTAAGGCACAAGATCCTTCTATCCTCGATTTATCAAACTTTACTAACAGTTTGGAGTCTAGGGACTTCAACATGATTTAGACATTATAAGAAATGTTTCTTATAGTTAAAAGCATGTGTGGACAAACAAAAAGATCTTAAATAAGCAGAAATAAACTTACTGCAATAAAGTCAAAGGCCCTTGTTTTCTCCTCTTTTCTTGAATTTTCTGCATTCAAAACACGACTAGCAATTGGATCGCTCGAAAAGTCAAAACCATCTGGATACATATGAGCAGACCCTTTGCCAATTCCAGAATCAGTCTGCAAAAGGACTCCAGAATCCGGATTTATTCCCATTCCAAAATGCTGCAAATTAGCCATTGCAGCTAGTAGTTGCTGCTGTGCAAGTGGGTTTCCAATTGGTCCAAAGTTCATTTGTTGTAACGGGAACATTTGAGGCATCATCATATTTTGTGGGAGGCTGTGCGGAGGGCCGAGCGAGGATAAAAGTGGTGAATTCATGCCCATCATCTGAGAGCTTGGTGCACTATTAAAAGCCAGATACCCTGTAGGATGATTTTGTTGAGGAAACTGTAATCCTGCTAGTGGATCATTAGAGATTGCATTTCCAGCATTGACTTTCGCTCTCTGTTGACTACTGTCTGATAGAGGTTGACTGACTGCCAGAGAACTAAAAAGGTCATCCAAGCTTTCTGACCGTGCAGGAGGCTTGCTGTGACATTGTTCTACACTTTGAGAAAAATCACTAAATAGACTGCTTTCTTCCTTGAATAATGTTCTAGTTGCTTCATTTTCTGATTCACTACTATTGCCAACAACCAAACCAGAAAAAAGATTACTATTAGAGTTACTACCTTCGGCTACATCAGTGTGAATAGACAAGCCGGCAAAAGGGTCCTCTCCATTACTTATAGTGTTACCTTCCTCTGTAACAGATTGAATACCATCACCCAATAGATCTACCATAGCTGATGTAGTATTTTCAATAATTTTTTCCTGTGAAGGATCTCCACTACCAAGCAAGTCTGTTTCACCTGTGTCTATTAAATCCGGCATCTCAACTGCAACCGGCCTGGTAGAACCATTTGGCTTTTCTATTGTTGTAGTGTTATCATTAAGTGTAGTACTGCCTCCCAGAAGAGCCAAAACCTGATTCACATAATACACCAGAAAGATGTTAAATTATTAAATTAACACAGTAAATGAACCAAATAGCTCAATCATTCAGACACATCGCAACTAAAGTGACATAGCAGGTAAAAATAGGAATAAAGATAGCACCTTGGATAAATATAACAGTAGATTTCGTGTACAAATGAACGACAATTTGACAGGCCAAGAAAAACACAAAACAGCTTATTCCATGTGTGCATCTCTCACTTGTAAAGGAATTCTTTCCTGGCTATCCCCCAATAGACCTGAACAAAAACTTTTGAGCTTTTTTGGCTAATTGAGAGAGCTTAGCAAGTTGATTTTCAATGATAACTTCTTGGTAAGTTAGGTATACTTTGGGAAGTGACTTTATCATCAATGAAGACTCAGGTTGTAAATACTGAGAGTACAATAAATTCAGTATTCGACTAGCGGGATGTCCTTGTAGAGTTTCAGGCTAAAGGGCTTAAAATTTTAGACATTTCTGTAAAGTAGAGTCTAATTCAGATGGGGTATGCACTGGCAATTACCTGCTATTGGTCATGAACAAAGACCAAGTTTACATATTATCAAATTAAGCCTGATGGTCTTCAAGCTTCTGTTGCACTGTAACTAGTGTCTCTTGGCTTCTAATAACAGGGTAACAAGTTGTACGACTTCCATTTATACCATGCTTGCAAAAGCTCTTATTGGCTGCTAAAATCTATGCCACAGGGAATGTTTGGAACAGAGATGACAGGAAAAGGCAGTATGAATTTTCAGAATGTCAGATTTTTTGAAGCCACATATATATATATATATATATATATATATATATATATTATATATATAAGAAAACACATACTAATGTTATAGGTTTTTCCAAATTTATCATTATTGAAGATTTTAAACTTTAAGGTGTCCACATCCATGAAATGAACATTCAAATCCCAATGACATCCATATGATATAATAAACATCCATAGGCATGAAATTGAAGTGTGAATATCTCAATCCGATCCATCCATGAACATTGTGATAGAATATAAAATAGAAAGCATACTCGAGTCTCAAAAAGACAAACTATAACGATGACCAGGATTCAGAATACATATCAATCAAATGGCAATGTGTTAAAATGTAAGCACAGAACAGCAGGCTCGATCATCATCATCAGACTTGTCACCTCCTATGCCAATAACTTGTCCTTATTAGTGTCACTGTCAAAATACAGATCGTGAAGCTCCTCCAATTGGACCCCACCAATCCCACCTGCAGTTCCTCATCCCCACCTGTCTGTCTGGGATCCTCAAATTCAATATTTCATCACTCTGCCGAAGTCTCTCAATATTTGAGTCCTGTTATACTTGAGAGTTGAGGTGCAAGGCACTCTATGCAACTAGATTCTCTGTTCTTCAAGACGCAAGCCTGTTCCTCTTAATTGACTTAAGTTTTACATTGACCATTTCCTCTCAGCAGCAGAAAAACTAGTGACCTACAAAAGGAGGAAAAAACAAAAGCATCTATAACACTAGAGCCGCCCCCATCCAATGGCGTCACCCTGGGTAAGAGGGTGTCTATCCTCTCTAGCCTACTTAAAGGACATTTACAAATTTTACCCGCTAAGCCCTAAGATCTGATGCCTCATTTCTTGTGAAAATTTTCTTAAATGGCATTCAATAGGAGCTACTCTTCTTAGCCTAGAATATACCAATTTGGGTTAACTGCATATTTTCTAATTTGTAACAGGGTTTTAAATCTTCTCCCGCATAAGCTAAACAATGCGTTGAAGATGCTCGTCATAAATGCTAAGGTGGGATCCCAAATCACAGCTTTCATCTTGCCTAGCATACTACAAATTATCTCATAAATCTTTCCAATGTTAGGAGAGTACATATCAATGTATTTAACGACCCGAACAACATGTGTTGCTATTAGTGACACTATATACTTCACATCCCCACAATACTCATCACTGAGCACCAATTGCTTATAACTTTTACCCTCATTTGCCTGGTGGCCGCCCATCTTTTCAAATCATCATCATCTTCTGCAAGAGATCTTGTACCTCAAGCATCGTTTTAACAGTGCTGTTGAAGGGTGATTGTTGCATATGAATATTTGAAAAGTTATAGCATCTGACAACATCTGGTTCACCCAATCAATCTTTCCGATTCCTTCAATGTGTCATTCACTGCAAGTAGACAACACAATGTACAAAAGATATATTATAAGCATCTTCCAACAATCCTCCTTATCTACACGCATGGGCTGCATTTGCTATAAATTGCACAACATTAGCACCCCCAACCTCATCTATGGCATCCTTTAAAACCAAAAAATTGGAAATCCACGAACTTGCACTTTCCAAAACAATCAATTGCTCAAAGATGATTTAAATCCTTTAAACTTTTCGACATGTGACAATGATGTTGACAAGTGATCAGAGTCGACTACCTGTCTAGTTGTCCATGATAATGAAGTGCCATATATTCATCCATGTCCCCTTCACCTCCATCAAGAAATTCGATTTGTAATTGCACTGTAAATCCACATCACTGCACTTTACAAACAACCAATTGCTCAAAGACAATCAAGTCCCTTTCAACATTTGACGATGATGTTGGTGAGTGGTCAGTGTAGAAAAACTGTCTAATCGTCCATGACAATGAAGCACCATATACTCATCCATTTCCCTTCATCTCCGTCAAGAAATTTGATTTGTAAGCGCATTGAACATTCCAATTCACAATTCGCCAAAGAAGATGATGTGGAGTGATAAAAATGCTAAAGAAAAAGAAATGAACCATTGAAAAAGTGCATACATGTAGATTAGCACATCCACAAGACACCCAATTTATCCTAGTGAAAACCCTTTGAAGAAAAGCTCCAACATTAAGGGATGCTTCTATTAATCAATGGACAGAAATGTCTTACAGAGACATGGCTCTGTCTTCGAGCTAAAAACCACTATGATATATGTAATGGTCATACCAGCTATGGGTTGGAAGTTATGAGTTTGATTTTAGTTAGTTGACTCTTAACTTTTAAGAGGTAGCTGACAGTTCTAATATCAACTGATGAAGAACAATTTAAATGTAATGCAGTCTTGAACATCAATGAATGAATTATTGCCCCTCTTCTCTGTATATATTCTCTAGTGTTTTATTTTATTCTTCCTTTATGGTATCATAGCCCAAGGAGATAGTTTTTCGGGTTCAAGTTGAAGGTTTATGTCCAAGTCCAAGTGGCATCCGAAGAGAGCTACTAGAGACAGAGGATAGGTTATTCCAGGTCACGATCAAAGACAACGACAGGAGGGTGAATCAGACATTTTGAGGAGTCCAAACAAGATGATGTCATTCTGAAATGAGCCTGGAAAGACGCAGTTTTTTTACAGTCTGACATAAAGACAGGTCTGAAGAAACAAAGGTAACAAAGTATTTCTAATTTTTTTCTCTGTATCAACAGTTACAGATTGCATTTGAGTCTGTAGATTCTTTTTATCAGAAATAATGATTTGGAAACCCATAGAAAAATGAAGAACTGTAATACTCTATTTCTTACGGAGTCTCAAAAGTTTAATGAACAAAATTTCAACATCTGGAAAAGAAGGGTAACTGTCATATATGAATATAGAGCTCTGATTGATGTTAAGGAAACAAAGCTTGTTGAATGGGAAGAAAAGGTAAATGTTCTTCAAGAAGATAAAGATCTCTGAAATGAACATAGAGAAGCTTTCATCCTCTTAAAACTTTTAGTGACAGACAAAATATTTCCCAACCTTTCAGGGTCAAAAAATGCATCAGAAGTCTGGAAAAGGTTGAAAGAAAAATGCCGAACTTCCAAATTTTCAATAGAGGGTGAGGGCTTCTGTGGTATAACAGTGAAATTGCAAGGTAAGTGCATTCAGAATTAATATTTTGTGCCTGTGAAGCCAGGAAATGAAAGATCCCCAAGGGGTCTCCCTTATACTCCAATGAAAAATAAAAACAGCAAATACAGATTTATGGATGTTATGGCAATTACCCTAATGCAGATCTGAATTTATTTGAGAAAATGCGACTAGGGTTTAAGATAGATCTTAATGCAAATGACACCCAAATGTAATATTTTTGATTTCAAATGATTACCCAAATATTTAGACACTGAACCATGCAAGAAACTGAATTTATTGCAGCCAAAACAACCTAGAAAATCAGATCTGAAGTCTGCTAATATTCTGCCTGGAAACCTTCAAAATATACTTCAGAAAATGATGAAAATACAGCGATTTGGTTTACAGTATTATGGAGAATATTTAACAAATATTTTTGAGGAAAATACCTCTGAAATTGTTGCCAAAACTGCCCACAATAGATCGACCCAACTGCTGCTCAAAAACTACTGAAAATACCTTCAACACTCTTCACAAACACTGCTAAAATGAACCCGGAAATCTAATTAACAACGCTGGAAATTTCTAAGTGAAATCCCCTCTCAATCCCTAGGGTTTTCGTCCACAAGAGATGAAATCCACAAGGGTTTTCGTCCTTGGAATCTCTGATAAAAGCAAGAGCTCTTAACAATGCAAAAATCTGATAATAAAAATCTAGAATGCTTCTAAGCAAGTCGACTTGCCCATATAAAGGCAAAACAGCCCAACCACCACCTCTAAACCAGCCAATCGACTTTTTCCTTTTCCCTATGCCGGTCGCATTTTTCCCTATGGGCTTGATGTCACATTTCCCAATTTATGACTCCCATAAGAAGTTGCACTTTTCCTCCTTTAATACAATTAATTTTAATTGTATTTTGATATTGACATTTTTTATTTATTAATAAGCTTTATTATTTATATTATGTGCAACTTTTAATGTTATTTTAAAAGCATTAGTACAATATAATAAAATAATAAAAACTTAGTCACCCTAGAAACCTCCTTTGGCCGTCGGGTAGACAAAAAGGGCCAAAGGTCTTCGTCCAAGCTCATTCGGAAAGAGGGGACATTACAGTCCTCCCTCCCCGGAGTTGCTTGCCCATAAGCAACTGCAATAATGTTGGGTGTTGAAGAATAGACTCACCCTCCCAAGTAGCATCCTCCAAAGGTAAGTCTTTCCAACGAACTAGATACTCTCGAATCACCTTGTTCCGCAACCTTCTCTCCCTCCAATCCAGAAACTCCTCAGGGACCAAATCCAATCTTCCCTCATCATCCAAGGGTGGTAACTCTATTGAAGAAGTCCCATGCTGCCCCAATGCTTCTTTAAACAAGACACATGAAAAACATTGTGTATCTTACTTTCAAAAGGTAACTCCAACTCATATGCTACCTGTCCAACTCTCCTCACCACCCTGTATGTACCATAGAAACGAGGATTAAGCTTCTCTGCTCCACTCTTCTTAAGAGTACTCTATCTACCATATCTACCACCTCAAATGATCGCTCAATCCTGTGCCTGTGTGCATACACCTTCTACTGATTTTGGGCATGCTGCATATTATCCTTAAGAGTCTTAAGGATATCCTGGCTGTCCTGTAAGCACTCTCGAGCCTTAGGAGCTCTACTATCTCCAAACACCATATCCACAAAGGATCTCACGTCATAACCATACAAAGCTCGGAAAGGGGGTCATACCGATGGACATATGGTACATAGTATTGTAACAATACTCGCACAAATAAAATTGCTTAACCCATGCCCTTTGTTGTCCTGAAACATAGTTGCGTAGGTACCCCTCAATCCACTTATTCACAATTTCCATCTGCCCATCAATTTGCGAATGATAGCTAGTGCTTGGATTCAACTCAGTACCTGTCAATCTAAAGAGTTCCTGCCAAAATGTGCTCATAAACCTGTTGTCCCTATCGCTGACAATATTCTTCAGGAGCCCATGCAACCTGAATATCTCCCAAAAAAATAAATCAACCACCTGTGGTGCCTTAAAACTCGTGGGAATGGCAAAGAAATGCCCATACTTAGTCAACATGTCAACTATCGCATAAATGCGATCATAGCCCTGCACAACTGGTAGTCCTGTAATGAAATCCATAAATATACTCTCCCATCTCTACTCTGGAATAGGTAAGGGCTGTAATAAACCTGCAAGGAAAATATGCTCATACTTGTTTTGCTGACAAGTCACACTCTCTTGAATATACTATAGAACATCCTCCTTGAGACCCTTCCAAGAGAATCTCTCTCTAACCTACTTGTATGTCTTGAAGTAACCTAGATGTCCTGTTAATGGTGCATCATGGAGTGCATGTAGAATACATTCCCTTAAGCTTATAGATTCAGGTACCAAATAAATTCTACCCTTATAATAAATCAAATCAGAAATTACTGTAGTAGCACTCATCCTAAATTTTGTCATCCATGATCTCACATGCCAAGGTGTTCTTTTAATACTCGACCACCAATTGAGACTTCCAATCTGTAGAAATCTCACTCATGGAATATAGGACAGCAATATTGGGTCCTCCTCGAAAGTGCATCAGCCACAACATTCTTCTTCCCTTTTACATACTCGATGTCAAAATCATATGCCTAGATCCTGCTGACCCCACTTCTGTTGCGTCTCATTGAGTTCCTTCTATTCCAAGAAGTACCTCAAGTTGTTATGGTCGGTTCTTACTACGAACTTCCCTCCCACCAAATATTGTTTGAACTTCACCAATGCATGCATGATGGCGAGCATCTCTTTGTCATAGGTGGAATACAACCTCTCGTTCTCCCTCAACTTCCTACTCTCATAGGCAATGGGATGACGGTCCTGTATCAAAACTGCACCAATACCTGAGCCTGAAGCATCACACTCTAAAATGAACGGCTTAGAGAAATCCAGAAGAGCAAGGACTGAACATGTGCTCATCACCACCTTGAGCTTATCAAATATCATTTGTGCCTCATCTGTCCCTCTAAATGCCCCCCTTCCTTGTGAGATCTGTCAATGGTGCAGCAAAATCTGAATAACCTCTCACAAATCTCCGATAATATCCGCATAGCCCTAGGAATCCCCGCAACTCTGATATGTTCCTAGGTGAAGGTCAATCCTGCATAGTCTGTATCTTTTCCTGATGGACCTTGACCCCATTGGCCCCAATGACATGCCCAAGATACAGTATCTCAATAAGTCCAAACTCACATTTAGACATCTTAGCAAGTAGAGACTGAACCTCCATAATGCCAAATACCTCATCTAAATGCCTCGAGTGATCCTCCCATGTCCTGTTATAGATCAAGATATCATCAAAGAAAACTAGCACGAACTTCCTCAACTACTTGTTGAAGAGATGGTTCATGCATGACTGGAAAGTGGTAGGTGCATTAGTGAGACCAAATGGCATCACCAAGAACTCATAATGCTCGTAGCGACATCTGAATGTTGTCTTGAGGATGTCCTCCTCTCGAACACGAATCTGATGGTATCCTAATTGAAGATCAATCTTCGAAAAGTAAATGGCCCCGTGTAATTCATCCAAAAGCTCATCAATACGAGGGATGGGACACCTGTTCTTGATTGTCTTCTTGTCGAGGGCCCGGTAGTCAATACACATCCTCATCGTCCCGTCCTTCTTCACCAACACCACCGAAGAAGCAAATGGGCTAAAACTAGGACGGATATGCCCCATATCAAGACACTCCCTAATGGTCCTCTCTATCTCATCCTTAAATTTCTTAGGATGACGATAAGGTGTAGTGATCACATTTTTGGCACCTTCCTCCAACTCTATAACATGCTCAAACCCTCTATCTGGCGGTCTACCTGGATGAATGTCACTAAAAACCTGCCCATGCCTATCCACTATGGTCTGAATATCTGTATGCAACTCATGTCCACCATTTGAAGAAGATTTGGATGAAATGAAGCATTGGGCTGCCCATGCAACCTCTCCATGACTGATGATAGACTCCATCCGATGTGCTGAGACAACTCTAGGCCCGCCATCTGAAAGAGCTCGTAGCACAATCTTCTTCCCATCTATCATAAACTCCAATTTCATCCGTCTGAAATCTTGCACATATCTCCCAAGAGACTGAAGCCACTGAATCCCCAAAACTGCATCTATCTCTCCAAGTCCAAGTATATAAAAATCATTTGTTAATGTGTAGTGCCCTAACTAGATACTACGCTATGAAATCCGTCTAGTGCAGCTCAAAGCAAAACCATCTGCCACTCGTGCACTGAATCCTTCAAACTCCTCAACCTGTAAACCCCGCTTCATCACAAATCCTTCATCAAGGAAATTGTGTGTAGCGCCGTTATCAATCAAGCAGACAACTCGCTGCCCCTTATGTACTCCTTTCAAACGAAAGGGGTGGCACCTAGGGACTCCAGAAAGTGAAGCAATAGTACCTGAGCCTGATGTCTCTCCCTCTCCAAGCTCTAACCGGGGCTGCTCCTTATGTGCACCATGATCATCATCGTTGTCCTCTGTATCTATATCTAGTTGAGATTCTGCCTCTACATCTGAAATGACCTCAATAAGATGCACCTTGCCTTTCCCAAGGTAGTTGTGTCCAGGCTCCCAGTGGTCCTTGCAATGGAAACAAAGTTTATCCCTCCTCAACGCATTCCGAGTCTCCTGATCCATCCTAGGAGGGGGAATACTCTTCTGCTGAGTAGTGGAACGTTGAAACGGTTTGAAGCTTGTGAAGGGCTTCTTACTAGGCTGGTAAGAAGTGGGAGATGTCTCTAAATCTAATGTTATCTAAATAGCATCGTGTAATGTACTAGGCCTAAGGGACTTGACCAATCCTCTTAAGCTGTCATGCAAACCCTCAATGAAAAGCATCACCACACGTCTCTCGGGCATCTCTGGTACCATTACTACAATCCGCTGAAATTCGTTGATGTAAGAATCAATGTGCCCACTCTGTCGTAGTTGTGCCAAATCCCTGTAATAAAGTTCCACATCTTTGCGATCAAATATGGCAATCAACTTCTCACTAAACTCCCTATATGACCGCAGTAGGTCATGTCTTTGTGTGATAAGCCCATGGTGCCAAACAATCGTATATCACTCCCTCCAAGTGTAGAGTAGCAAACTGAATAGCCTCCTGTTCCTGCATAGGTTTGAGAGTAAGGTATGTATCAAGCTTGTGAATCCATACCCTGGCACTAATCTTTCCACTACCATCAAATGTGGAAAGGGTCACCTTGTTGGTGGCCTGCTTCAACTCCCTGTTTTGTTGTTCTCTAGGTCTCTGTACCTATCTAGCTCTCAAGCTTTCCCTTCTTTGAACACAATACTGGTAGAGGGGAAAGGCATTCTGTACCTCCTATGGTAGAGGTCTCCACTCATCATGCGCTGCCATCATAGTATCCTGAAAGACTGTGCCCTCAAGTGGGTCCTCAACTAATGGTGGCTCCTCCCTTTGGAGGAATCTAGGCTGCAGAGGTCTATTCGCAGTCCTCGTGAGTCTCCTCTCCTTTGTGTGTCTCCCATCACAAGGAGGGGAACCTCTCACGCTACCCACCTCTGTAGGTGCCCTGATGTGCCTTCCGTGACTATTAGCCACTGATACAAATCTTTCCCTTTCTGTTATGCCTATCTCTCGGCCTATTCATAGTCAGACTCTCCATCAACTATCTCATGGTCTGAATCATTTCCTAATGGGAATCGATCATACCGCTGAAAAGAATATCTGGGTCAACTCACTCATGCCGCAGGGGACTGTGTGATCCATCTCTGCTGTCCATGATTCCTGTACTACTTCCTGTATCTAAATCTATGAGAATGAGTGTCTGACTCCTTGTATAATATTTATGTGGCCCAACTTCTCTAGGCTGCATCAAACAAAACCCTCTAGGTGGGAGGATTGTTGCTTTGATACCACTGAAAGATCCCTAAATGGGTCTCACTTGTTTTCCAAAAACTCTAGGTCAATAAAAAACACCAAATACATGATCTATGATAATTATGGCAATTACCCGAAAGTAGATATGGATTTATTTGAGAAAATGCGACTAGGGTTTAACATAGATCTTAATGCAAATGATACCCAAAAGTTATATTTTTGATTTCAGATGATTACCCAAATATTTAGAAACTGAATCATGAAAAAAAAACTGAATTTATTGTAGCCAAACAACCTAGAAATCAGATCTGAAGTCTGCTTAATATTCTACCTGAAAACCCTCAAAATATACTTCAGAAAATGATGAAAATACAACGATTTGGTTTACCATATTATGGAGAATATTTGACAAATATTTTTGAGGGAAATACTTCTGAAATTGCTGCCACAACTGCCCACAACAGATCGATCCAACTGCTGCTCAAAAACCACTGAAAAAACTTTCAAAAAATCTTCACAAACACTGCTGAAATGAACCTGGAAATATGATTAACAATGCTGGAAATTTCTGAGTGAAATCCCCTCTCAATCCCTTGGGGTTTTCGTCCACAAGAGGTAGAATTCACAAGGGTTTTCGTCCTTGGAATCTCTGATAAAAGCAAGAGCTCTTAGCAATGCAAAATCTGATAATAAAAATCTGGAATGATAAAATGATCATATGATGTTCCTCCTCTAAGTCGACCCTTCCTTTTAAAGGGAAAAATTGGCCCAAAGGGACCTCCAACTCAAACAATCACAATAGGCATATTTCTTCTAGACATGTGCCCCAAATTTTCCTTAGACTAGGTCGCATTTTCTTGGGAGGAGTATTAATTTTTATTTTTTCAAAACTCCATTCTTCCTCCTTTGTCCGAGTCGCATTTTTATAAGGGAGCTAATGTCATATTTCCCTATTTTCCTTAGACTAGGTCATTATTTTCTTGGGAGGAGCAATAATTTTTATTCTTTCAAAACTCCATTCTTCCTCATTTGTCCAAGTCGCATTTTTCTAAGGGAGCTAATGTCACATTTCTCTATTTTCCCATTACATGGACAAGTCCTACCTCCCTATGGTAAATACAATTAAAAATAATTGTATTTTTACATTTGACTCTTTTATTTTATTAATAAGCTTATTATTTATTATATGTGCAACTTATAATATTTTAGTTTAATATTTGCACAATATAATAAAATAATAAAACTTAGTCACCCTTGACACACATCCTTTGGCCGTTGGGTAGACAAAAAGGACCAAAGGTCTTCAATGAGATCTATTCAAAAAGAGGGACATTACATTCCATACGTTTTCACTTACCGGTGCATTGCCAAATGAATGCAAGAAAGTTTTTCACTCAGTCATTGATTGATCATGGGTCAGTCATTGATTGATCATTGGAAATTGGTCCGTATTCTTCTTTTTTTTGCTTTCGTTACCAACTTAATGTTTATTTCTCTTGCAAAACTAAAAACTAAACATCATTGTTTTTGCTTTGTTGGGTTGCTATCAATAACCCTCAAAGGCAAATTTTGGACTCTTGATATTTGAGTAATGAAGGAAGGATTGTTTTTATGGTACAAGAGGACTGTTGGTTCCGAACTGAAAACAAAAAATTAGTTATATTTCCCAAAACCCATCTTTTTGGGGTTTGCCTATACTATGAATGTTTGCTTACCACTCTTAGTTTAAATGATCTTCTTATGCGAGTTAACATATTGTGGTACAACTTATGAAGTGTAAAGATGAACCCTACACTTGTTCAAGTTCCGTATGCATTTTGCAGGTTTGAAGAGGTTTAATTGATCAAATAGGGAGAAGAATGTTTTCTTTCCTCTTGTTGTTTAAAATATCTTCTTACACGAGTTAACATATTGTGCACAGCGTATGAAGTGTAAAGATGAAACCTACGCTTGCTGGTTTGGTATGCATTTTGTAGGATTGAAGAGGCTCAATTGATCAACTAGGGGCCCGCGTGTTGGCTTACCTTTTTCTGTTTAAACTATCTTCTTATGCGAGTTAACATATTGTGGTACAGCTTATGAAGTGTAAAGATGAACCCTATGCTTTTTGGTTTGGTATGCATTTTACTGGTTTGAAGAGGTTCACTTGATCAACTAGGGACTTGAGACAAGCTTAAGATTTTGAAGGGAAGGAAGTGCTTCATAGAGGTCAAGAGCTCGGCAGTCATTGATTGATCATGGGTTTGGACATTGGTCCTTATTGCTCTTTTTTTTGCTTTTGTTACCAACTTTATGTTTATTTCCCTTGCAAAACTAAAACCTGAACATCATTGTTTTTGCTTTGTTGGGTTGCTATCACTAACCCTCAAAGGCAAATTTTGGACTCTTGATATTTGAGTAATGAAGGAAGGATTGTTTTTCATGGTACAAGAGCACTGTTGGTTCCAAACTAAAAAACAAAAAATCAGTTATATTTCTCAAAACCCATATTTTTGGGGTTTGCCTATACTATGAATGTTTTCTTACCTCTCTTAGTTTAAATGATCTTCTTATGCGAGTTAACATATTGTGGTAAAACTTATGAAGTGTAAAGATGAACCCTACACTTGTTGGTTCCGTATGCATTTTACACGTTTGGAGAGGTTTATTTGATCAACTAGGGAGATGAGTGTTAGCTTTCCTCTTTTTGTTTAAAATATCTTCTTACACGAGTTAACATATTGTGGTACAACGTATGAACTGTAAAGATGAAACCTATGTTTGCTGGTTTGGTATGCATTTTGTAGGATTGAAGAGGCTCAATTGATCAACTAGGGGCCTGCGTGTTGGCTTACCTTTTTTTGTTTAAACTATCTTATTATGCGAGTTAACATATTGTGGTACAACTTATGAAGTGTAAAGATGAACCCTATGCTTTTTGGTTTGATATGCATTTTACTGGTTTGAAGAGGTTTAAAAATTGATCAACTAGGGACCTGAGACAAGCTTAATATTTTGAAGGCAAGAAAGTGCTTCATAGAGGTTAGGAGCTCGGCAGTTTTTAAAAGTTTGTGTTTAAGGCAGGGTTTCTTTATTAGAATACAGTGCAGAAAATCTGCAAGCTAATTGTATGGAGGATCTTAATGTTGGAGTTTTTCAAGTGTTGGAAACATTGCATTAGCTCAGCATCAGATTGGTGTCAGGGAAGCCACAGGTTTTGAGGAAAGCAATATACATTTATTACATTAGTTTTGGGAAATTGTTCTTTTATTGTTTAAAAAAAGCCATTAAGAAAGTCATGAGTACCATAACGACCCATAGAGGAATTAGAATAAATAGGGCTAGGATGGATAGAAGCCTGGGAATATGAGGGATTGGTGAAGATGTCCTCAGAAGGTTAGAAGAAATAGAAGCCAGGTTGAGGCATAAGGAATCAGAATATGTGCTTGAAGCTTAAGGGGTTCAGGGTAGAGTTATCGACCCAATGGAGGGGCTTATTGAAGTTGTGTCTACAGAAATAAATGACATCGGAAGCTTAAGTTTCAAATTTCAAAGGTGAACTCAACCTAAGTACATTCATAGATTGGACTTGACAGTTGGAGATGTATTTTGAGATGGATGGCATTGATGAAAATGTCCTCGGAAGGTTAGAAGAACTAGAACCAGGTTGAGGCATAAGGAATCAGAAGATGTGCTTGAAGCTCAAGGGGTTCAGGTTAGAGTTATTGACCCAATGGAGGGGCTTATTGAATTTTGTGTCTAAGAAATAAATGACACTAGAAGCTTAATTTTCAAATTTCAAAGGTGAACTCAACCTAAGTACATTCATAGATTGGACTTGACAGTTGGAGATGTATTTTGAGATGGATGGCATTGAAGAAGATGTCCTTGGAAGATTAGAAGAAGTAGAAGCCTGGTTGAGGCATAAGGAATTAGAAGATGTGCTTGAATCTCAAGGGGTTCATGTTAGAGTTATAGACCCAATGGAGGGGCTTATTGAAGTTGTGTCCAAGAAATAAATGACATGTGAAAGAAATAAATGACCCCTAATATTTTAGATTTCAAAGGTGATCTCAACCTAGGTACATTCATAGATTGGACTTGACAGTTGGAGATGCTTGAAGCTCAAGGGGTTTAGGTTGGAGTTATAGACCCAATGGAGGGGCTTATTGAAGTTGTGTCCAAGAAATAAATGACACTGAAAGGTTAAGTTTCAGATTTCAAAGGTGAACTCAACCTAGGCACATTCATAGATTAGACTCGACAGTTGGAGATGTATTTTGAGATGGAAGGCATTGATGAAGATAACACAAAATAGTTAAATTTGCAGCGTCGACAATAAAGTCCCATTCTGCCCTCTGGTGGGAAAAGTTACAAAAGATAAGGCAAAGAAAAAGAATTTGAAGAGGTAGATTTTGTCATTGTATATCTGGATAAAGGATTTTTTGTAGTGCCCTCCCGCTTGCCATCTCCTTAACCTTACGTTTAGGCCCTGGTTTGGTGTCTTGGTGTTTGGTGTCTTCCACTAATGGTGTCTTGGTGTGAACTTTTCCAGCCTTTTGCATCTTGTCAAGCTTCAAGGAGCTAGATCCTACAAGCTTATCATCAGTTATCAATCAACTTGTAAGTGCCTCGTCAAACATCAGTTGGCGTTTAATAAGGACCTTCGGTCACTGGTTTCAACTAATAGTAATAATAATAAAAGAGAAATCATGTATGAGATTTTAATGAATTAGTGACGACTTATAGAGTATTGAAACAATACCAGAGTGCACTAAAGAGGCATCTACAAATTGGGAAGGAAATTTGGTAAAATGAAATAAAATAGATTAAAAATTTGTGAAAAGAAATTAAATGAAAATACGAATAAAACATACATACACACATATATTGTTGTGATAAGAAAATTTGGGGATGTTTTAGGGCATCTTGTTGTCTTTTAGCTTTTGCTTGAGTTTGGAAAATGACCACCATAGAAGAACTTGGACTGCTTGTAGGGTGTATGTAAGATATGCAAGGAACTCCACACCTAGCCACCAACAGCACTAGGTAGTTGCACTTGGCCATTGTAAAGAATATTCATAGCAGATATACCTAGAAAGTAAAGTTATAAGAAGGCGAAAAATCTAAATAGCAAAATCTATCAATGTGTCTTGTTAACGAAAGGCACTTCATTAATTAAAAGCAAATCAAATACCATAGTGCATACCCGATTTGCCTTCTCTCTTAAAGATGCCTGTGGTGATTCTATGCAAGCAACTACTGCACCCTTGTTTTCCTGAAAAAAAGTTGCCACGGTCTCAAAGCATGCATCTTCTCTTTGTTGCCGTAACATTGATTCCAGAACACACATAGCTTTCAACCGTACCTGTGCAGATATAGAAAAGGATGAGATTAAATGTTAATGAACAAAAACAAACTTACTCATACATAAGCAAATCTTTTCCTCGCCTACAAATTAATTGAAATCTAAAATTGACTAGCATTAAGGTAAATTCTTTACAAAACATAGTTAAATGCAAGACAAAACATCAACTGGCCCTAAGGTAATGCATGAATGTATCTTAATGGATTACACTGAAAAATCCTTATTCAAATGTTTGTTGAGTATGAGTGTTGTCTTTGTCCCATAAAGAAATGATGACTTCCACTCCTCGCAAGGAAAATTGGTATCAAACTAATTTACTACTTGCTACAAATGTTTGGTCAGATAAGGATTTAGTTGGTAAAAAGAAATGCACAAACTGGCTTCCTAGGGCCCCTCATCAATAATGGAATGAGGAGAATTGGAAAATAGAATCTAAAGAACTCAATGAGAATGTTCCAAATATTCTGTAATAAAATCTATATTGGGGGGGTAATTGAACATTAGATTAGACTATTTTAAATGCAGTGAAGCTTCAGAGTTGCAGAGATTCCTGATCTTTGTTTTTAATGACAGAAGCTCCAAGACAAATCAGATACCCTGGCAGAAATGGCCGAAGGGAACTGTGTTTCAGTCACTTCAGAAATGATACTGGTGATGGGATTCCATCCCATTGTTTGTAGCCCTGTTAGGGAGTAGAGAAGAGGCCTGCTGCATTCAGGGTTATCATAGGGAAATCTTATGGCAAGGACGCTATCAAGGTATTGCTCTTATTCCGGAAAGCAGCTGAGACACAGAGAAATCAGATAAGGAACATGCCACAGACAGGAGGCTGACATACATTCAGCTTGATTTTGGAAGTTTAACATGACTGATCACAGGTGCTCTCACTGCATTTTTCTAGCTTGTAAAGCCAGGTTTCTCTGTGTATTTCTTTGGAGGGCAATGCTGGTCTGCTTCTGCATCCTTGCTTGCCACAATTTTAAATCATACATCAGTTCTGTAGTTTATATATTTCCTGAAGAATTTCAATTTCAATTGGTCCTTGCACTAAATGGCCTCTATCAGGTTAAGCTTTGGTTCCAGCAGTTTGATGTACAATTGTACAGTTAATATAAACCTATATTTTATCATTTTTAAAAATAAAAAGGTGATATCCATCATAGTTACAAAGTTTGGAAATCCAGACCCGTTGAGGAGGGATAAAAAAATCCAGAAATCAAGAATTCCCAGGAAGTTCAGGGAAAATTCGGTAATGTGTGTGTGTGTCATCCATAAATTATAGATTATTAAAATAAATTTTAAAGTTAAACTGTGAAAATAAAATAATAAACTATAAAAAATAAAATAATAAAAAATACTATCCTAGATACTATATATCGTATTATACTGCATTAAAAATTTAAAACTTAAAATCATTGTTTTTAAGTTTAATATATACCATAACTAATAAAAATTAAAATCATTAATTTGCCTCCTCGTTGAATGCATGTGCCATCAAATGGCACTACATCTCCTATCAAGAGCAAATGGGAATGGTAACACCTCAGCTGCAATGACCTTGCAACGTGACTATAAAGAACTTGCACCATCGTGACTATGAAATCCCTGCATAAACACCTCGAGCAGAATTGATCAACAAACTTGCTGTTATGGAACGCTATTTCTTCTTCTGCACACTGCTATTGCTAAAAATCTCCTTCGCAGCCCTTCAAATCACTAATACATAGTCTTTTTACCCTTTGATTATTTTATATTACTTCTCCACTCTTTGTATCACTTGTATAAGCGTTTCAGTTCATCTCATTAGTTTTAGAAGGCTTTTTTCAAGGTTGTTTAGGCTTTTTTTTTTTAATAGTTGAAATAAGGCCCAACCAGATTTGGATTAATCTAGAAGATAAAAAAAATCCAAATCGAACGGGATTCAGTCTAGATGCGGCTGAAATTGGTAACTATGCTATCTAGTGAATTTACTTGACACGAGTTTTAACTCGTCAAAAAATCGGAAAAGAAAGGACAGATTTCTCTGCTCAATTACATGCCCAAAAGATAAATTCATTTTGATGTGAATACATTTAAACACAAACACGTTTCTAGGCAACATGTGCTATTGTGAAAGCAAGTGCATTTATTTCGAGGATGCAAAGCAGAATATGGAAGAGCTCAATTAAGAAGGATGTAAATGGTATTGAAAAACATGCCCCAGTGTAATAATTGATTAAGGTCACACTAAGCCGCTAAACCACCATTGTGTACCTATTACATTACATTTCTTATCCCTTTTGTGCAGCTGAGTACCAGGTTTTCTTTTTCAATTTTGCCTAACAAAATATAGGACAATAAGGTTTTCTTGCATGTCTTATACCCCATTTCTTGTATTTTATGATAGATGCAATGCATAATACCACACCAAAGCAAGATAAATATAATTCAGCAACTTTAATAATCAGGGGGCAAAGTGAAGCAGAATCCCAAAAATATGATATCAGAGAATGGACTCAACAATATAGTACCTGCCATACATTCAACTGAAGTTTTACATAAAGAACTTGGCTCAAGATGTCACAATCCAATTTTGAGGCCTCCGAGAGAAAGCTCTGAATGGCTTCGCGGCTGGGCTGGAGACGCACCCCACCAGCTGTTGTAATAGAATCTAAAAGCCTCTCTTCTCGATTGCTTCCTCTCGCTTTAGTGGGACCAAGGTTTTCATTGCTTACATCTGGAGAAGAAATCCTATAATCCTGATTTGGTGTCAAGTCTTTATGATCGGAAGACCCCAAGGAATAGGGTGACTCTGTCCATGGTCCCTCTCTATGATGCTTTGAAAAAGCATCTTTTTCTGAGGTAAGAGATTTTCTTAGGCTCGGTCCTCTGTAACTCCCAGCAGGGTTCCCTTTTGCATCAAAATAATTATTATTTGATTGTCCACCGATCATGTTCAGGCCCTGTCTAATAGATGCACTTCCCAATTCGACAACTTCACTAAGAAATGACTTCCTATCATCAAATGGCATTTCAAAATTACTATTACCAAACCCTTGTATTCGTTTGTTGACATCCTCTGAAGCTGTTTGCTTCTCCTCCGAAGCAAATATAGCTGCTACTGCTTCATGGGCAGTATCACGGACTGCCTTATTTAAAGCATCGCCTCTAAGAGGATCCGGCTCGCCTCTATAATGAAACATCTGACGTATAACTCCAGAATGCCGTTGCATTTCTCTTCGGAATTCTGCTCCAGCCTTCGCTACCGAGTATTTAATTAGCCTCAAAGCCTGCAAGCACAAACAGTTGGTACATAACACAACAATTAAAACACTGGATAAAAAGATAATATGGATAGAAAATAATCACTAAATCTATATCCAAATCTTTTAATTTAGATAAAAATTATGCTGCCAAAATATTCTACTGTTTTAACTTTTTATTGCAGAAAAAATCCTTCAGTCGTCTGCAACAGCAAGAAAAGAAAAGTAAAAAAGAGTTTTACTTCATTCAGATAGCCAAAGTCTGGCAGTAAGATGAAGAAATTGCCATGAGGGTGCTGAGCCAAGTTCAAATCCTATTGAGCATGCTTCTCAAGTTAAAGTAGCCATCATAATGCAAGTCAAAAACAAATTTCAGGAGAATTTTGACCAAATAGTTAATAATACCCCTTAGATGAGAGTATTGACCAATTTAAAAATTAGCCCCTGTATGGTCTCATGCTTTTTTTAAATTTCCTCAACAATACCAGGTGGGGTATTTTTGGATTCTTTTGCAGTTTAAAAGTCCAAATTTCCTTTCAGATTGACAATAAATTATGGGCGGGAATGTGTATTACTTGCCACCAGGGCAGAAAAAACCCTAAACAGTAGGAAGTTTAGAAATAAACTTCTAGCCCCCCTCCCCGGCAACCTCTTAATAGCAGGGGACAAAAAATTTGGAGCTCCTATTTTCCAGGGTAAGATTCTATTTGTTCCTGTAGCAGGCATGAAAATTAATGATAGGACCTGCTGCCCAAAAAATTGGAGAGGAAACCCCTCCATGGACTACACCCTTACAGATTGGTCCTCAAAGCAATGACCACTAATGAGAAATGGATTGTTGAAGGATTGATTACTAATGAAAAATGGGTCATTGAAGGAATGACCCGAGTATTAAATACTGCAAACAGTTGATCACAAACAGTGATATCCCAAAATATTGCGCTGCAGAATCTCCAATTGCTTAAATACTGCAAGCAGTTGATCACAAAAAATGATATCCAAAATATTGCACTGCAGAAACTCCAATTGCTTGAAAAACAAGTTCTGAGTCGATCTATTCAGAAACCACATAGATCAACGCGGCACATATAAAATTGAGGAAGGCTTTCATTACATGTTCGACAATATTCGAATGGCATGTGCTAAAGTGATAAATCATTGAGGCTTCCGTAGTTGCGAGTCCCTGATGTCAAGGTCGAGTGCCAGTCTTCAGTTACTTTGACGGTAAAGATACACCATGGTCACGGCATCTAAGTTGAATTTAAAATAATAAACGAGAATGTCTACAATTACATATTCTATTCTGTACCATCTTCATAGGGTTTGCTATACTTCTAATTCTAAGATGTGGAGATTTGACATACATCTAAGATGTTACCTTTTACTGCAATTCTAAGATGTCAATTGTGAATAGAGTCCCCGCCAAGGAAACGCGAAACAATAACAGGCATAATCGACAGAAATCCGTATAAGTTTTCGAACCAAATCTAATATTCAATAGCACTGACATGAAACCCTAATTATTTTGTCAAAACTTCAAAACAAACATTTAACATGCCTTTTGCTTGACCCGAGGGCTTTTATGTTCCAGGCGTTTGACAACGTAATCAGAAATCTCCTTTACAATTGCGAACGGACTTGATCGAAGCGTCTCACAAACCTCGTCCAACTTATAAATCGGGGTGATTTTATCATCATCTGCCGTAGCATTATCAATCATACGCGACCTCCAGTACGCTTCCACCGCCCTCCTGCTCGTTTCCATGCCTACTTCCTCCTCAAGTCTCTATCTCTAACAAAAACCTGCAAAAATCAGTCATTAACTGTACAAATAAATTCTGCACATCCGCGAACTAAATTTAGCCTCGAATTTACGCGATCCGTGACTCAAAATTCGTCAAAAAAACAAAAAGGGCAAACGTCTGAAAATTTGCAGACAGATTTGATCAACCTAAAATACATGACGCTTAATAGCAGGAAAAAGACGAGGATGGTAAAATTGGGGTTCGAAGGGATGGAGTGGGGCTCGTGTTAATGGAGAAATTAGAAATTGAGGGGAGTTTTTGAGGTGTACGACTTTATGTGCGTGGCAGCCTACTGCAGGCAACATGTCGCGAAGAAAAGTCGATCGAAAAATATCGTAGATTTTAGGGTCATATGGCTGGCTCCCACAGCTAGGGATTAGGCCGGAGACAGGTCACGTGGGGCTTATTAATCAAGCCCTGGACCGAAGGCGCCGGGATCCACACCAAAAAAAATTGGAATGTGTAGAATTTAGTACCAGTACGTATTCCATTAAAATTTTAATAAGGTACAACATTAATTTACTCTTTAAGTTGATTTCCCTCGTTTACAAGGAAGATCGTAAATTAAGTTGATTTCCCTTCGAGATCGTCAATTTTGGGAAGAACCCAATATTTGTTGGTTTCGTTGTAAGTTATTATAAAATATGAGATTTTGGTGATTTGGGAGAAAGATTATGTGATATGGTGTTTTAAGTATCTTGTCTACAATTATACAAATCAAAAGTCTAATTTAGATTTTAAAGATAGTGTTGGTGAAATAATTTGTTGTAGTGTAGATTATTGGTTTTCACCAATGGACACGAGGTAAGCCCCTCTTTAGATATGGGGAGGCTCTCATTTATTGAATGTAAACTAACTAAAATTGTGGTGTGGTTGTTAAATCAGAGATCACATAGGAATATTCCACTAAACATATGTCAAAGTGCTTGTATAATGTATAAGTGAGGAATTTACTTTGAAGGGAGGTAAAGAGAAGAGGGGGTTGATGTTAAGTAGACTTACAGATTTCACGTACATTAGCCAGAGTAGGTCCACATTCAATAGGAAGAAATCAACCATGTAAGCAATAGCAAGACTAATAAATCAGAAACACACAGTTCTAGGAATTCATCAATCAGAGACACAAAGTTCTTTCTTGGTTGTACAAGATTACAATGCTTGCAAAGTTGGAAAAGTAGAGAGGATGGAGGAACATAGACAAGGAGATAGAAGAAGTGTAGCTTTATTGTTTGTCGTAGTAGTGATACAAATCCCACCAACTAACAACAATCAACAATTATCAACCCCTTAGAATGGAGAAATCATTCCAATTATAGCTTACAAATTGTCTCTTCCTCTCCCCCCATATGACTTTTCATCTCACCACCATGTGACTTTTAAAATTCCCTAGGAATGAAACTAAGTCTTTTTTCTTATTTTTGAAAAGGGACTTTTACAATGCAAGATTAAATCGCTTAAGTGAATAAGACAAAAGAGTGAAAAAATACATTCCCAATGAAGAAATAGAATGTTAGAGAGAGAGGAAGGAGGAAGAGAAGAAGGGAGAGAAGTGGGAATCCAGAGATGAGGAAGCTCCTACTGACAAAGAATTTGTTTTTGATGGACCTTTGAGGAAATGCTTCGTGAATGAGATTGTTGGTCTCTGACCACCCGTTGAACTAAAACATTGTGATTGCAAATGTTTCCTACTATGAGATGTGGTCACACTCCAAGGCATTTGATGAGTGTTCAAAAATGCTACTAAGTAAATTGTGCCACGTGAACTCAAGATAGTTGCTCGATCATGGAAACATGATGATCCTTTTGATCACAAGGCAGGAGTCAAAACATGGGGATCATCACCTTACTCCCCTTGTGATCCGAAAAAACGATTTCCACCCCCTGGGTACCATTTTAAAAAATTTCAGATACTTTAATTTTCTAATTTAAAATTGATCAAGAGTGTTGATTGAATCACTTTTGGGTGTTTTGAAACCCCAATTTTCCAATTTTACTCTTATCGATCAATTAATCATTTTAATCTAGCTTTCGTGCTCAAATGGAAATATTACAAATCCTTTTAAAAAATCTAATCACACGTTGAATTTAGAATGCATTCAATTTGATTAATTATCCAAAATTACTTGTGCATTTGTTTTGTCTATTGTGGATTATGGATTGTCCAATTTTCACTTAATACATTTTTAATTAGTTCATTGCTTTGTTTAATCAATTTAATAAATTCTTTTTACTGAAATTTTACCTAATCAAAAGCTTCAAAAATTGAATCAAAACCCACAAACAAAACTTGATAACAGAGTTTACCCGAATGGGCTACGTCTTTGGATTCACTTAGATTGGTTGGTGACCCGTAGGTTGCGGGTCGACTCCCCTCTCCTACCTTTTTGTCGCTTGTTATTACATTGTGGGGTAAATCCCACATTTACTGTGGGGAAGATCGGTTGAGGGTTTTTATATAGGCTTACCCACCCATATGCTCGTGGTTGCAGCCACGCTTGCAACGTTTTGTTGCCACATGTAATGTTTGGCACATAAGGTGATCGCCCATGTTGGATTGGTCGTTGATTCCATATCATGGATGGTGGTGAGTTGATTTTCCATGTATGTGTTGCACCGGCTATTACTATTACATTTATACCACCAAGTATGTTATTTTATATATGGATCTCGTGTAAGAAAAGCATTCACTAATGGCTCATCTCATAGCCTTGTCGTCAGTTAGTTGGTCTTGTCGTCATCTTTTATCTTATACATTTGTCAGTTATTTGCATAGTTTTAGTCGTCTCTCAGGGAGTCTCAGGTGTCATTATTTGGTCATTTGTCATCTCTAGTCCCTGACTAGGGCGCCTATAAAGGTATTGGGGCACTTGTCGGCACCTCGGTCCTCTTTTTAGGCACCCTGGTCCTAGCAGTACTTGCATCTAATTTAAAGTTTTGAGGTTGGTCTTTACGGTTGGTTGTTTCATTCCCCTAGGTGCTAGTTGGCATGACGAGTCATTAGTGTCAAAATTTGAGCAAGAGATCCCTATATAAACATAACATACCTATTATCTTATGGGCGGACTATATACTATCAAGAGGTAGATATCTACTAAGGCAAAGGACTACATTTGGGCATCGTTTACATCTACATCACACAAGCATAGGGGGAAAGGGTTGTATTCATTCTATTTCATCCACCATTTGCATTTTAAATCTAGTTATTGCCCCCTACTTCTACGTCATTGACACTAGGGCACCCTAGGCACACAAGCGCAAAAACTACATTGGGTCTGGAATGTAGTGCAACTCTTAGTTGTAAGTCCACCATTGTGGTAGCTAAGGTCAGTCCGACCCCTTCATATGCATCTTTATTTTTTAGGGATTTGATGCTTTATACGGGGTTTTGCAGGTAGATCTTCGTCACAAATTCACGATGACATAAATGAAGGTATTGCGCAACCATGCGACAAAGATAAAGATATTGCAAAGATCTAGCGACACTGTCAGATTCAAATTTTGAGCTTTTCTACAGACCGGAGTACCCATACTACAGACCAAGGCGCCCACAAGCACCCTAGTCCTCTTCCAGGCACCCCAGTCCAATCGGATTTTCACTTGCTACAATTTCCTGGGTCGTGCCATCACACTTTGCTTCGTCCGCACATCAATCTGTTCAAGTCCAACACACTATGAGGTATGTCATTTTTAGGTTAGTATTGTATCCCTCCTATTTGCTTTATTTCATTTCATCTAAATGTCAAATAAAATTATTTAGCATTCATAGTTCAGTTTATACTAGTTATTTCATTGTTGTTACTAGTTTAGATTAACTTAAAATAATATTAAAATTTCCTTATTTTAGTTAACTAATATGTAGTATATGGGGATAATTAATCTAAGCTATGAACAACTGTAATAAAGTAAATAAATGCAATAAAGAAAGTATGTAAATGATCCAAGTAACTATGAAAAAGGAAGTGCTAACCCTAATGTGCAAGACAGAAGAGGAAAGAACTCAAGCTTAATAGAGGACGCTTGCAGGACACTATCGCAGAGATAACTGGAAAATCTAGAAGCAGGAATGACTGTGTAGAAGTTCTAAAAAGGATGGAATTGGAGTATCTAACTAGACTGGGGCACCCAGAGAGGGACTAGGGCGCCTACAGGTGCTATGGTCTACAATCTGGGTGCCTTGGTCTATGAAAAAGCTCTGAAACTAATTTATGCAGGGCTAGGAGGTGATCTGGAACCTTCGTTGTGTGCCGTATCAGATTCTTCATGCTCCTTCAGATGTCATCAATAATCCAAGATGAAAGAAAGACCTACAAGACCCCAAAAACAAATATCAAAACCCTACAAAATAAAAATGCATATGAAGGGGTCGGACTGACCTCAGCTGCCACAATGGTGAACTTACTAACTCAACATTGCACTACATCTTAGACCCAATGTAGTTCTATGTGCAAGTGTGTGTGAACATGCCTAGGTTGCTCTTGTGTCAGTTGCACTTTGTGAAGTAGCGAGCAATGACTATGTGTAGAAAATGTAATAGAATATGTATGCATGAAATAGAATAGAATCCCTCCCCCCTATGAAGTGTGATGCAGATGTCCTAGCCTTGTGCTTTGTGATGGAGCTATGTGGATACAAATGATCTAAAATGCAATAGAAAGATGCAACTCTAGATGGATGATAGTAGTGAATGATGTTAGGTCCCTTCGTTATGGTCTCATAACTTTATATTTATAGGGTTCTCTTGATCTAATTTCTTAATTAACCCCAAAATGGCCGACCACCAAAAAGATAAGAAGATAAAACAGCTAGAAAGAGCCCAAAAAGGATGGCGGGAAAGTGCAAAAAGTGGGACCAGTGGCGCCCACAAGCACCCCAGTACTAATATGGGTGCCCCAGTCGAGGCTAAAATAACATGGGATGACAGAATTTGACTGAGCATATGGGTGCAAGAGGTCGGTAATGTAAAATAAAATAAGATGGCCAAAGGGCGGGGGGTTAATTAGTACTTTCTTCACTCAAAACCCTTCTAAATAGTAGTATGAGACCGGGACTAAATAATGTCTAAAGTGTATAATTTTGTGTCTACATTTGCCCCCACTTTATGTTGGTGAGTGAAAATCTCGGTAACATAAAGTAAATAGAGATATGTAACTGATGTCCATGAAGAGTGTAGTAGAAACATGTCGAAGGACTAGACAAAGCATGGAATGATAAAAATATGGAGGAGCGTGGAAACTAAAGATGAAAAATGTGCAAAGAAAAAGTGATGAGAGTGAACCTTGGGCAGAATGCGTATGTAGCTATTATGGTGTGTGATGTACCTACATGGTTAGTAAAGTGTGTGTTGTCGCAAAGTGTTGTTGTTGATGTAGTTGTTATTGCCCCTATTTGATTTCTTGTTTCTCATATGGCCGGACCTGCAAGGAGAAAATGATCAAGTAGTAAAATGTATGTATGTATGTGTAAAAACAAAATACAAAAGAAGCATGTATATGAATGTAAATGTAAAATACGCAAATGAAAAAGTGTAAATGGAAGTATGATCCATGTCGATAAAGAGAGTGTATAAGGATATCATGTACTACAAGTTGTTTTTGGGTGAACTCGTGTCCATAGGCCAAAGAACTGTAGGGAGGAATTATGTTGTATCCTCCAAGCTCTAACTGCTTCCCTGAATGTGTGTGTAGAGATCTTTGTACGTCCTGGTTTTTTGGGTGATCTGATGCCACTGGCCGAAGTATTGTAGAGAGGCACACCCAATGTAATCTCTGAGCATGTAACTGCTTCCCAGAATGTTAAGGACACCATGTTCTGTAAAATCCAATGTGTATGGGGTTCGTAGACTAGTTTGAACCCACTCACTGTATATAATTGAACCGAACCCGGTGTAGAATCTTTGTGCTAGTATGTAAAAATCCCCAAATGATGCCCCCCTCTTTAGGGGTGCATGTGACGTCGCTGATAGGAGAATGCGACCCCAAAAAAGGACCAATCACATATATGATGTAACCCTGGAAAGTGCTTGGTAGAGACCAAGGCACGCACAAACAAGAAGGCTAGCCAAAAACAAGTGTAAACATGCATGCATATCGAAAACAATGTGTAAGCTACACAAATAGTGTAAAAGTTACCAAGAAAAATAGTAATGTAAACACATAAGAAGACAAAGTAAGCCATAAAAATTGGGTTGCAAACATGGGACATCACTCACGATACCGTAAGACACTCAAGGCCATCATGGCCACAAACAAACAAACAAGTGTGCACACCAAACAAAAGGCAAGGCCCATAGACAGTAACAAACAGTAGTAAACAATGTAACAAACAAGTATGGAAAAAAATATCTTGCATAACAAATGTGACACATGAAGCACCCGTTAGCATGTTAGCAAGATAACTAGCATGTCAAAAGTGTGTGTAAGCAAGTAATATAAAGTGCTAAGTACAAAATGAAAAAATAGCACCTGTGAGAGATGAATGTGGATGCCCCTAGCGACCAGTGTAGGAAGGGTAGAAGGCGAGCATCCATGTTGCATGTAAGAGACCTATATATGTGATCACGACTAGAAAAAAGACACAAATGCGCATGTGTGGATGATATAGATAAATGACATACAAGTAATCAAACTAGCATGTGTAATAAAGTGACCATGAACAAGAAAAAGTAAGCAAGAATAAAAGCAACCATAATATGCAGTATGTTGTGGATGGATGGAATGGAATGCAAAATGGAGTGGTAGGAGCCACATGCCCCCCTGAGTGAATGGAAATGTATGCAGTGAGGTTTATTTTGTTTGCCCCTTAGCAGTCAAGAATGAACCGTAAACAAGAGTGCATCATCAAGAAATGGTCAAATAGTGTGTGTTGTTTCTAACATGCTGTGATGAGTATGTATGCATAGTGACGATGATATGCGACATATAGAAGAGATGTATGCATCAACCCTATAGCCGAAGCATATATGAAGACAAGATGAATGTATGAGTGATGATTTATCCCCTGACGCATATATCACTACAAGATGATAATAGGAGTGATGATGTAGCCTAAAGCGAATAGTATAAAGAGTGGTGATGTAGCCTAAAGTGTATACCACTACAAGAGGAATAAAGTAAGTGACGATTTAGCCTATAACGTAGGTCACTATCCTAGAAATTTCCCATGATAAGAGGTGGAATGATAAACATGTGATGAATGTAAGGTCCATTTGATTTGTAAACCCTTGGCAATCGAGTATGGACCTAGGAACTAAAGCGCGCCATAGGGTAGTGAGTGCAACGTGTAGAAGAGTATGTAATATGCGTGAGAATAGACAACCATATGATGAGTAGAATGTGTATGTATGCTATGTGTAAGATATAAATGCAATATGTGTAAAATGTGTAAAATGGTATGTACGTATATGGACTAGTAATGTAGTATGTAAGATGGTGCAATGTTAGACTCATATATGATGAAGACTAGTATAGTATGTAGAGTGAAAATGCGCAGTGTAAGATGTATGGTATGTAGATAAATGAATAATGTAGTATGTAGGATAAGTAGTGTAGGACGTAAGACGTGTAGACAATGGTGTATGCATAATGACAACTAACATGATATATGATGTATAAATTCACAAATGTCAAAATGTTGTAGACTAAATGTAGAATGTATGGTGTATGATGCATAATATATGAATAGATGCAGTGTGTAGTAACTAGTGTGCAGTGTATGGGGTTCATGTGTAGTAAACCCTCAACAGTCAAGTGTGAACTGAATCACAATAGTATGTCATCAGGTAATGACGTTAGAATAAGGAAATTTTAGCATTATTTCCAACTTCTACTAAATTTCCAGATGCTTCTCATTCGGCTTCACCTGTTAGTTCTTTGTCATTGCATGTCGATGATCCTCTTGATGAAATCTTTTTTCCTACATCTTTATCTGATATTGTAGAGCCACAAGCTACCGATGCTTCACTTTCATCTCATTTGGTTGATGAATAACTTTCTCTTCCACCTTCATCTCCGCATGAGATTTTTACTAGCATTGTGCATGATTCACCCCCATCTATTGATTCTATTAGTTCATCTTCTCCCATAGTTGTATCTCCATCATTCACCTCATTACCTAAGGATGTTTCTGATGCTAGTCCTACCATCGTTATGGATATTCCACCTACATCATCTACTATCGCTTCTTTGGCACATACTCCCAATGTTCCTTTAACATTGGAATCTCCTCTATCATCATTTGATATTCCTATGATCACTCACAATGGCAGGTTGTAACCTCTTAATACATTACTGCCATCTTTCACTATTCCTTCACAAGATATCATCTCTCTCATGCATGTTGTAGGTCAGTTATAATCTCAGGTCCAGTTTCTTACTCTAGAAAGTAGGGCTTACCATGCTTCGATTGAAAATAACTCATTGCATGGTAACTATATTCCTAAGAAGATTCGTAATTCAACATTTCCCAAGGACATCATCATGCCTACATTCACTTGCTTTGATGGTATGGGTGATCCTCGTACTCATCTTCTACACCACCATATGGTTATGACCTCTTATTCTACTGATAGATTATTACTCAAGGCCTTTCAACATAGTCTTACCGATGAGGCATTGCAATGGTACACTCATCTTCCCTTTGGGTCTGTCAGTACTTACTATGACATGGAGGATGCTTTCCTCCATCATTTCATCCTCAACAATGGCCCTCGAGTTACTTACGACTGCCTACCTACTCTACATTAGGGCTCATCATAATTTATCAAGGATTATATCTTATGATTTAATGCTTATATGCATTAGTTAGTATTCCAACCTATAGACCTTGAGAAGAAATTCATTTTTTGTCATGGTTTGATTACTCCGCTCAAACAAAGATTACAATATGATACATGTGAGTCCTTCATTATTTTATGCTACAAATTCCTAGATCTGGAGCAAGATCTTCTTTCACCAACTATCATTGACCCTCCACATACATCTACTTCTATTACATCATCTAGTCCTCCTACATCGAAATTGGTTGAGCATTCTACACAGTCTCCACCTTTGCCTCACAAACAAAGCAAACAAGCTCAAACTACTCCACCGCCACAACGTATCTCTTATATGGCTCCACGATAAGCTACTTCTCCTACCACTCCACCTAGGTCACATGAGCCTTTGCACTTCTCTCATTACGCTCAACCACATGATGTGTTGCATGTCTTACTTACTGAGCAATTAATTCACCTACCTTCCAACCAACATCATCCGCAACACTGATTACAGTGTTAACGCGATCAACCTTATTATAATTATCATCACATAAATGGCCATAGGGACGATGATTGGCTTACCCTGTATGATAAATTACAACAACTAGAGGATAAGGGCATCATATCCTTTGGCTCTCGGTCACGTGAGCGATCCATCTCTCCTCTCCCTCTCCATAGAGTTTCTACTACAACTAAGTCATCTCCTACGTATGGTGCTTAGGCTATGGTACGTCCACCATAATTCATTACTCATACATGCTCTCCATCACATCCATACACCGATGCATCATTGCGTCCATCACATTCACTTCATCCATCTCATCCATCGCATTCACGCTACCCACTGCATCACATTGCTACTTCACATTGGTTTCCATAGCGCTCCACTCTCGCACATCCCACCACAGCTCCATATGACATTTAGTTTGGTTCATACACTCATGTTGCTTCCATTCCACATGCTTCCAGTGCTTCGTGCCACCTCAATCTTTAGTAGGTAATTACTATCGTCTTACCCCCTAATGACGCACTTATGTTCTTACAGTTCTTACACGACTGTTGAGAGTTTTTCTTTGAGAACCTTTCATCACGTGCTTCATCATTCATGTAGCACACTCAATCATTTCCTGATGACGCACTCTTGATTTCCACAGTTCATTCTTGACTGTTGAGGGGTCTTGTACGATGGAAAAGTGACAAGCAAGCATGGGAATCTACAAGTAACTCTTCCTCGCACCCGACCTCCCGAGGTCGTGCCGAGATAGCCGGGTGGGGGATGGACTATATGTGGGGTATGGGTAAACTAGTTAGGAAATCTTATATCTTTGACACACACTAATGGAATATGTGAATCTAAGGCAAAGAAGGCCCTCCTAACCTGAACTGGCGTGATAGATCGGTTGGCAAGGATGACTGCTCGAAGGCTCCAATCAATATTGAGCTCTGGCGTGATTCGATGTATAGGTTGTGGGATACGGGGAAAATGACCTGGGATTGTTTCGTGTATATCTCCAGATAGGGTCATAGGATGGATGATGGATATGGTGGATTCTACGGGCGATTCTCCGGCCTAGTCCAGAAATCCTTAGCTTCGTTAGCTACTATATCCAACAGGGATAACTGTGTGATGATAATAGGCAGAAGTGGAGTAGATCTGAATACTAATGTGCGTAAACCAGTTGTCAACGTCAAATTGACCTGTGGAGTCGTTGGGTTGTGGGATTTGTGAATCACAACCGTAGATTCATGGTTGTTGTGGACCTGCTATGGTCATGTGCGGAATCAGTCTCTAATCCATAGTATCCAATAGTCATATGCCTTTTCGGCCTCTATGTTTAGAATTAACAGTTTTGTAATCTTTTCAGAGTATCTTACAGGTGTTCTTGCAACCTGAGTTCTTAAGTTAGTGTCTATATCAGTGAGAATATCTCCTACGTCTGGCAATGGGACCAAAGGATCACAACCGAATGTTTGCTCTCTTTCAAGCCCTTCTACAGTCATGCAGATGTTTATTTAGGGTAACCTATGTTTGGTTGGTTTGACCAGAATATGTGTGTTTGGTCGTCTTCTATGTTTAACCCTCTTAACTGTGAGCTGATCTGTTGTAATTCTGTTATTGTTCGGAAGACTTGGATTCTAAGATTCTGGTCTATATCGGTTATTGCTGCGACAAGATTGGGTTGAGGCATGATAGGCTCGAATACGTATTCTCTGGGCTCCCTAGGTCTCGTGATTGTCATGCAAAAGGAAATGATATAAAGCTAATTAATCAACTACGCAAGATATATCTATGTATATTCCTAAATATGATATTTTAATAAACTACTGAATAGAATTTAAAAGAGCAATTATCTAATATATCTAGAAATTGACAACTAAACTAATAACAAAATTAAAACAAACAAAGCAGTCGAGTATAGCTACTTGTCTGTGCAGTTGTGAATATATTCTAAGTAACCAGATAATTGATCTAATCTATTTGAAAGACTCTCGATCCTACCTCAGAAGTGAGGAGTGAATCATAGTTACTCAGAAACTATCAATCCCCACAGCTTCCCTAGCAATATCGAAAGTAAAATTAATTGAAATGAAATGATTGGCTACCCTACTTGATATACTTTTAACTAGAACTTTGAAAGCTTGAACCTGGATTTTACAGAACAGTGGCGAATCCGATGGTGTGTGGCCTTGTCCCCTCAGTGTGATTTCCTTGTTCTTTCGTGCTCACGTGGATTCATAAAAGCGTGTAATGTTAGCATTAGTAAAAGTAGATATGAGACAATGGTAGCTTAGGATGTGGGCTGAATACAATGTGAGTAGGAGAGGGATAACGCAAGAGAACAGAGCTTGGCTTATGCAATTCCTAACGAGATTTATTGCGAGTCATGCAACATAAAATGTCCAGAACCTGAAACTATCCTATTTGACGAGCAGAACCTACAACTTTAATGGCTTCCTACTGAAAATCAAACTATCCTACTCCAATTGATTGGATGAATAATAACAGCGCTTGCACAAGGAGAATATGTGGCTTTCTAACAGCTAAACAATACCAACCATGCCTATAACAAATGAAACTATGAATCCTAAGCAAAATTGAAAGGCTAAACTATTGAAATGAGAAATTCAAAGGCAAATTTGAGGGGCCATTTGCTTGAGCACAAGCCAGCTATTTATAGAATCCCATTTACCCAAAGGTGAAAACCAAATTGATCTTTTAAACCATAAACAATGCCCAAACACTATTCCAGGGAACCAGAATCATAAATACAAGCACAGGCGGTGAAAAAAAGCTGGTAAATATTGAAAATTTACATGAGTCGCGTTAAAAATAGCATTCTGGAAAATGCGTGAAGGACCGCCGCCCTGAGCAGGGTGGCGGTTACAGGACCGCCACCCTACTTGGGCGGCGCGATCACGAGACCGCCGCCCAGGCAGGGCAGCGGTTTCGTCACTGAAGACCAAAAAGCAAAGAAAAGAGGGGGTAAGGAAAAAGCAAAGCACGCAGGGGCTAATAGGGGTATGTGGGATGTTAACACATACTTAGAGAGATTTTCTGGATCCCGAACACCTTACGAGGAGACCTGTATCATCATTGGGGCACGTGTAACGTTGTTTCAGCGGGTGTAGTACCCTACAATTTTGGGTACGTACAGGTCTTAATTAAATGAACCTAATCATCCATATACTGGGGGGACATCATTCATCTTCCCCCCTATTCATCACTCTAACATGTTACAATCATAACACATTATCATATCAATACACATTCATCACGATAGGTCATTTTACAAATAATACATCATTTTTTCTACAAATATCATCATACTAACTATGCATTACACATTACATTTAATAAACATTAACAATATACAAACATATCAGATTCGTTACAACAATAATCATCACTAAAACATACGTCATCAATCACATTACAACATCGATACACCACAAAATAAACTCATCATATATAAATCACACGTATTCATACACATATATTTCAAGTACATTATCACTGGGGGAAGCTCCCCTACATCACATACAATCATTCTAATCAAACCTCATCATCACTATCACTCTCAGGTATTGCAAGACCCTTAAAACTAGATGCCTCACCACTCACTCTGCGTCGTTGTTCAGAGCCTTGATAGCTCTCCACTTTCCTATGCAATAAGGTGTTCTTTGTAGACTGCTCTACAAACTGATTCTACAAATCCACACATCGTATGAACACACCCTGTACTAAAGGACCACCACCCAACATCTCGTAGGCTCATCAAGTCTCCTCATGTGCATCGTCCCTCTTGGCCAATAATACAGTACATGTAGTTGTGACCACTTGCTCAAATAAATGGGCATTCTTGCCCGTGATCTCATCCAGTCACTTAAGTATACCTCCACCAAGTACATCGGTCGACACATTCAACGTCAATGTGTGGATGGACGTGTCGACTATTAAGGACTAATATGCATCACCTACAAAAAAAATAACACAATGCGTTACATAACCATTACTAAATCATCAACCAATAACAAAACACGAAAAATAGACATACATGTAGATACTTATGCTCTATTATAGTTGTTGCCACATCATCGGGGACATGTGTTTCCCCCTCTCTTCCTCCTCCTACATGAGGTAACCCTGTTGGACCTGCAAATAATGGGAAAAACAATACCCATCGATGTGTCTCCCACCATGTGTGATACTCCTCTGTGTAACCTGCATCGTCTACATCTATCACCTTTATCTCCGCATCTACCTCATTCAGATCAGGAGGAGATAATTGCTCTGCTGTGGGCCCTGGCCTTGCTCTGAACCTCCTAGGTGCTCTAATATCTCTCAACCATATATCTTGAGTGATGCCAAACTTTCATGATACTCTCTCCACCTAAAAAAACTCGGCCACACCTGGGAGTCAATCCTCTAACCACATAGTCCTCCACATACATCGCAACTCTATAACATCCTCCATAATCCCGATAAGGCCTCCATGTAACCATCTCGGGCCTCATCTTGTCTATCACTACCCTGTAGGTATCTGTATCCATCCTACACCCATGGATATTGACCCACCTCCTCACATATATCTTGGGTCTAGCCTACTCTTCTCGTGGACCCCCAATTGGCCTTAACACTGCTATATGCTCATACGCCCACATGTGTAACAATGTAGTAGCTCTTATCCCCCCTCCATGCTCATCATGAGTACATTCGTACAAATCTTTGTATAGGTGGGCCAACACACATCACTCCCACGCATATCTAGTACTCTCCTCCTTTATAAGCCGACATATATCATGCATCTTATACAAGATGCCTACACCACCTCCCTCCACTGCTATAGATGAAACAATCAAAACAACTATGAAATTTCGCAAGCGCAGAACCCCAAACCGCAAAATAAAATCTAAACTGATATGGGCTTCAGTAGGTAGTTGATTCCCCATGAAATATTGTCTCGCAGATCGTATATGTCGCTCAATATCCTCTATTTGCATAACTCGTACTCTCTCCCCGACAATGGGTGATTATAGTATACAATATACATTCTCTAAGGTAACAACCATCTCCCCCACAGGCAACCAAAATGTACACGTATCGACTCACCACCTCTCACATAATGCAATCAACTGGGCATATTATGGGGCACATCCCCCATCCATGTTATGTGTTGCATGCCGACATGGTCTATCACATCCCAATCATCATCAGATAGACCCAATCTGAGCAACATACTCATATAATGACCTCCACAGAAATCCCTCGAGTGAATATCCCTCTACACATCACCAAATGACAAACAAACACAACATTAATACACTACACAAATCCAAACATGCTCGTTTATCACATTACTATACATTTAACATCACATTTTCACCATTCTAGGCCATATACACACTTTTTGGACCAGGTGCCAAGATGTAGGACTAGGGCGCCCAAGACTAGGGTACTAGCCCCCAGATCTGGGTACTCCTGTCCCAAGGGTCACTAGTGCCCTCACCGCTATTATCCAGGTCTAAAACATTGAGAAAATTAAAGTTCTCAAATTTGTAAAAATTCAATAAAAACACTATTACACCATACATTTTTTGAAAAAGAATGCACTTACCAATTCCGCAGTTATGCGCGATGCCACGACAGTCGCCACCCTCTTGAACCGACTAGAATTCACTGCTCTCACTTACAAAATTTTCACTCACTTCGTGTTCAATCTCATAATCGTGTAAACAACAAATGAAGTGACTAAACATTTTTTCACTTCACTACTTATAGTTACTTTTTCACCTACTTTAGTATAGTCATTATCTCACACTTATTCACACAACTAATACACACCACACCATTTTTGTCATATCTTGAGCGTTTCTACTCCGATTTACACCCGGTTTGCGGTATTCATTTTCGAATTATTCCTTCCACCGTAACATATACATTACATACACATGATCTCTCCTTGAATTTGTCTTCCATCCAATTCATACACATTTTTTTTTTTATTTCTATCTATTTCGCGTTTACTTTCGGCTTAGTGTTCATTCTTATCATCACTTCCCCTTTCACTAAAAGGGGGAGCATATCATTGGGATCATCCTATAATTCCCCCTATATCACCACACGTTTAAACAAACACTAATGATTCGACAATTCCAAATATTTGACTAACACACTATGCAACATTTCACCATCGATTCCCCCTAATGACCTAACTCGGGGGCAGCAAATGAAAAATTTTTCTATATGAAATTTCATTACTTCCCCCTAGTGACCTAACTTGGGGACAACAAGCGATTAAAAATATTTCTATGTTATCATTCACCAATTCCTATCGATTCCCCCTAATAACCTAACCTGGGGGCAACTAGTCTAAAATCTCTCAAGTAATAAATTGAATTAATTAATTAATCAATCAATCAATGCGTTTAAATCTCTAACAATCAAAATCATATCATTGCTACAAGTTTAATACAATTGGCCTCCCAGATGATCTAACTTGGTACTTATGTGCGGCCTCCTAGATGACATAACTATGGAGATTACATTCATTGCTTTCCTAGATGACCTAAGTTGGGAAACTATTCTACATTTCGCTTTTGCTTCCAAATGACCTAACTTGGAAGCCATCATACATTTTGTGCTTGTTTCTAGATGACCTAACTTGGAAGCCATCACATTGTGACAAAACCTATGGAGTGGGGGCAAGAGTGTCTTTCCTATACCATTCCTATATGGGTCAATTGTTTGATCGAAATTGTCTGGATCCAGAAACCACAATTTTTTGATATGATTCCGTCTACAATGGCTAGATATTGAGGATGTAGTTAGAGATTGGAGAATAACACACTTTTTTCCCTACACTCTTCCTCTGGTGGCAGGATGCCCAAATCCTCTGGTCGATTATTCATATACACACGTTCAGGTCGGGAACTGATCACTCTCTACCCCATGTCATCATCATCACAAAACGTTCAAAATCATCTAACATTACAATCATCATTCTCATTTAGTGCATTTCATCATGATATTATACTTTTCACTACGTTATATGGATCAACACGTTGATCCATGGTTTGACACGCTATATGGTTCTTTCAGCACACTTTTACCACCACATCTATGCATTCTACTTCAGCAGGGGCTTCTCCAGATTTCTCTCAAGTACGCATATCTATCTACTTTATCTTATCGATATTTCACTCACCAACATAAAGTGTGGGAAAATGTAGTCACAAAATCACACACTTACTATTACATTTATACCGCCATGTATGTTATTTTATATATGGATCTCGTGTAAGAAAAGTATTCATTAATGGCTCATCCCCTAGTCTTGTCGTCAACTAGTTGGTTGTCCCCATCTTTTGTCTTATACAGTCGTCAGTTATTTGCACAATTTTAGTTGTCCCTCAGGGAGTCTCAAGTTTTGTTATTTGGTCATTTATCATCTCTAGTCCCTGACTAGGGTGCCTATAAAGGTATTGGGGCGCCCATTGGCGCCCCGGTCATCTTTTTAGGCACCCTAGTCCCGACCGTATGTGCATATAATTTAAAGTTTCAAGGTCAATCTTTATGGTTGGTTATTTCATTGCCTTAGGTGTTAGTCGGCATGTCAGGTCATTAGTGTCGAAATTTGAGCAAGAGATCCCTATATAAACATAACGTACCTACTATCTTAATGACAGACTATATACTATCAAGAGCTAGCTATTTACTAAGGCAAAGGACTGCATTTAGGCATCATTTACATATGCATCACACAAGCATAGGGGGAAAGGGTTGTATTTTTTCTAGTTCATCCACCATTTGCATTTTACATCTAGTTATTTCCCCCTACTACTGTGTCATTGATGCTATGGCACCCTAGGCACATAATTGCACACATAAGCACACAAAACTACATTGGGTCTATAATGTAGTGTAATACTTAGTTGTAAGTCCAACATTGTGGCAGCTAAGGTTAGTCTGACCCCTTCATATGCATATATTCACTGCGACATAAACAAAGGTATTGCAACAACCATGCGACAAAGATAAAGATATTGCAAAGATCTAGTGACACTGTCAGATTTAGATTATGAGATTTTATGTAGACTAAAGCACCCATACTATAGACCAGGGCACCCACAGGCCCCCCAGTCCTCTTCCAGGCACCCCAGTCCAGTTGGATCTTCACCTGCTGCAATTTCCTGGGTCATACCATCACACTCTGCTTCATTCACACATCAACCTATTCAAGTCCAGCACACAATGAGGTAAGTCATTTTTAGGTTAGTATGTTATCCCTCCTATTTCCTTTATTTCATTTCAGCTAAATGTCAAATAAATTTTTTTAGCATTCATAGTTCAGTTTATACTAGTTATTTCATTGATGTTACTAATTTAGATTAACTTAAAATAATACTAAAATTTCCTTATTTTAGTTAATCAATGGTGAGATATTCATGGTTATTCAACCAAGTCATAGTTTTTTAGGCCTGTCCATATGTCCCACCATGCTAAGCATATCCACCCAGCTGTATGTGAAGCGGCCAATGCTGACTCGCCGAGATAGAAAGAGTTCGGCTGAGTTATGGGGAAATAATGCCGACGCTCTGGGTTGTATGGAGATAGGGCCAAGTATTGCCCAATGCGTCGAGTTGATACATAGTTCGGGTGAGCTGTATAGATCCCTGACAAGCTATATTTGCAATGCAAGATATAATGCAATGCAATACAATATTCATCCATGTAAGTTAATCCCACATGCAAGTGATATAGAAAAATAGTGGCAAATATAAGCAAAGCCATCATAATGGTAATGTGGAAATCAGAGGCCAAGGCATCCCCTCCATTAAAAGAGTGTGTCGAATCTGGCTGAGGGCCCCCGACCAACAAATATTGGGGCCCACCATTTATTCGTGTGTCAAATATTGGAAGCTTAAAACAAATTTACTCTTCACCCATTTTGTGCCACTTGTCGCATTCTGATTCGTCCACATCAGCAAACCTACACAATGTCCCCAAATTTTACCTGTTGGCCGAAAATTTCAGCGGACCATAACTTGCACATACAATCTCCATTTTTTGAGTTATTCATATCAACGGAAAGCTCTCGATACATTCCACAACGTTGTAATAGTTTAAGGATATTTAAAAAAAAATTGAGCCCAAAATATCCTCTAGATCACCTTGGCTTTAAAATTCACCTTCATGACAAAGATGTCTCCTTTTTTTAATAGAATCAACTTCAAGATGCCTAGACACCTCCTTGCTCATTTGTTCCTCATTGAAAAAGGTCTTCCCCTCTAGATAGAAAGATTTATACCTGAATGAAATTCTTTTCTTCTGACCTCTTATTGGACTGAAACATTGTGATTACAATCTCCTTCTACTATAAGATGTGGGCACACTCCAAAGCATTGAACAAGTGTTCAAAAACATTGTTATGAGACTTGCATGGAATGGACTTGAGATGACTTCTTGATCATATAAACATGATGGTCTTAGGTACCTTGGTAGCTTGTAGTTCAAGGACCAATCTTTTACACACACTAGTTTATTATGACATGTTTCTTTTCATAGTGTGATTCACATAATGTCCCTTCTCTTGGAAAGATATTTGAACATGAGGTCATAGTTAGAATATGAAGATCATCACCTTCCTCCTCGTGACTTCTTGGAGCTCCACAATTCACTTTAGTGACAAATATATCTCTTTCTTGGATGAAATCAATCGTAGGAGACCCGATTACCTTCTTGTTCACCCATTCCTTATTAAAAATGCATTTTTCTACAAACAAGGAATGAAAAAACTCTGCATTCACCATCATACTCATCAAACACATTCCCATGCCAAATCTTGAGAAAATTATTGAGAATTAGGGCTCACCTTTACAGACCCTATTTCATATCACTTTCTATCATGGTTTACATCTCTTAAACATGATGACCTCACTTTGTGACATGTTAGGATGGATTGAAACACATAGTCTTGGAATTCACCTCGAGACTAAGTTTTGGGAGCTTATAAGGGATTTATTTATTTTTTAATCCATAAGATGATTTCCTAGCCTTGTAAAATATGACAAGGATATAAAAAATTTAAACTAAATTGACAAAAATAAAGAAAAGTTAATGATAATATGTTACCTATGTTATTGTTTGTAGTGGATGCAAGTTGGGTCCTCATTTGTTGGTTGGTCGAAATAATTTAATATGCTAATTTTTCTTTTGATTTGATCTATCTCGTTTCATTATTCATAGAGTCCATTATATCAATTCGAGTGTAATGTTCAAAGAGGTAAGTTTTACGACATAATATTTTTAAAATAGTAAATGACAGGTGAAACATAAAGGTTTAAATCTTAGCATTGTGAAATTGTTTCGACAGAGTACATAGCGCTACTGGACAAAAACATACACAATGTTATGGTCTAGTAGCATAAAGTATGCTACCGACCAATAACATACTCTATGTTATTGACCGGGTAGCATTGTGCATGCTATTAGATGACAACATTGAGGCTAATAGCATGCAATACAATACCATAACAATTAAAAATACCTTAATACATGGTTGTAATATTGAGTCGATCTCGATCTTTAAAGAAAAAAGAAATTGTTAAGAATATCTGATAGTTATAATTTATATACGGAATTGTAAATATGTAATTAGTATATATATATATATATATATATATATATATATATATGAAGGAAGATTTGGAAATTTTCAATTTTGCATTAAAGATGCCATTTGAATTAAAACAACGGCTATTGGTGTAAATGTTAGGTGAACTAACCACTAAAATTAACTTGTACCTAGAAAATTTAGGCGACTCGATCCTAATTCCTACCCTAAAAATTTGCCAAATGTAAATTTTAAAAACTGAAATATTCGTGAATTAACGAATATTCGTGAAACCTGAATATTCTTGAATGTAAATATATATACTAATTTTCATCATAGAAATATTAGTTAAATATACACCCTTCACAATAAAATTTGTACTATCCCTTCAAATTTGATCACTATCACCACCAACTCCACAATATCATCTCATCCCATCCTGAATTGACTTAACAATAATTTTACAGTATATACGACTAAATATTATCAAATTCATGAAGATGACAACCAATGACTTTTCTCAAGTCAATACGCCTACTTAGATATGTCGTCTTTTGAGGTTTGAAATCTCTTCGTACCAACTGTCTAACCAGACATGTCGACTACCAAAATGAGAGTTTTCTATGCAAGTCCATTCAAACTAATAATTAATTAATCAATCAATATAACAATTGATTCTACACAATTCATGTGAAACCATCTCCTACGAAGGCTCACTCTATGTCTTTATTCATCCATTTCTAAATTGAAGAATGGGAATTTTCTGTACAAGTCTTTTCAAACTAATAGTAAATTAATTATTCAATACGACGAATGTTTCTACGCAATTCGTATGAAACCATCTCCTATGAAGGTTCATTCTATGTATTTATTCGTCGATTTCTAAAATGAAGAACAAGAATTTTCTATGCAAGTCCTTTCAAACTAATAATAAATTAATTAGCCAATACAAAAAATGTGTCTATGCAATTTTTACAAAGAAAAGGCTCACTCTATGTCTTTATTCATCCATTTCTACACTGAATAACGAGAGTTTTATATACAAGTATTTTCAAATTAATAATAAATTAATCAGTCAATACAACAAATGCTTCTACACAATTCTTGTGAAACTATCTTCTATGAAGGTTCACTCTATGTCTTTATTCATCCATTTCTAGGAATTTTCTGTACAAGTCTTTTCGATAATTAATTAGTCAATACTGATTAACTAAAATATGGATATTTTAGAGTAATCTAATATTATGCACAACAATAAATAACAACTAACTAAATAAAGAAAGTGACCCAAGTAAACTAAGTAAAATAGAAATGTGAAACCCTAATGAGCATAGAGGGTTAGGAAGATCTTAGTTGATTTGACGACTATTCAGGATTGTGTCGCAGTGAAGACCAGATAAATAAAATGCAGAAATGACCACACAGGAGCTCTAGAAATTATATATCTGGAAAAATAGGCTAGATTGGGGTGCCTAGAGAAGGACTGGGGCGTTTAGGATGCTCTTGTCTGGGATCTAGGTGCCATGGTATGTGAAAAAGGTCTGCAAACCTCCTCCACGACGTCATTAGATGTTCACTTATGTTTGCATCTCCTATCATGTTAATGTTGCTGGATTGTGCTGGAATGCCTTTGTAAATCAGAGATGAAGAAGAGACCTCCAAAACCCCAAGCCCAACATCAAACCCCCAAAAAAGAAAGATGCATATGAAGGGGTTAGAATATTTTCATCAACCATAATCTTGGACTTACTAAATGAGCGCTACACTAAATTTTAGACCCAAGTGTAGTTCTAGGTGTGTGTGTGTGTGTGTGTGTGTGTGTGTGTGTGTGTGTGTGTGTGTGTGTGTGTGTGTGTGTGTGTGTGTGTGTGAATATCAAGCCCTAGGTTCTCTAGTGTTAGTCACACTTTGTGAAGTAGCGAGCAATAACTAGATGTAGAAATGTAAATAGATGGTGTATGGGATAGAATAAACTTCCCTCTTATGCAGTGTGATGTAGATGAACCTACCTTATCCCTTGTGATGGAGCTAGAAGGATGTAAATGGAGCCTTTGATGGATGTAACCTTAGATGGTGATAGTAGTGCTTAGTGTTTGGTCCCTCATTATGGTCTTATACCTTTATATTTATTTGGTTCTCTTGATCTAATTTCGTAATTAGCCCTGAAAAGGTCGGCCACTTGTTGTCACCCTCAAAATTCCCTCCTTTTTCAAAGGCAAATTTCCAAAATTTCGAGTTTGTGTCCATTGGAAGTGTTCTGGTAAAGGGATAAATTCAAGAAGTTAGAAAATTTCACTCTTTGGGGTCGTTTTTAGTGTTTTGCGGTTAAATCAGACATTTTTGTCCCGTATGTCCCAAATACAGGTGGGCCTCTTGTTCGCCAATTCGCCGATTTACCCGAACTCCTCTCAAATCGGTTAAATCAGACATTTTTGTCCCGCATGTCCCAAGTACTTTCAGGCCTCCTGTTCACCAATTCACCACTTTTCCTGCACCACTTACTTGTAGGCTAAGTCGGCTCCGTGCGTCCCACATGTCCCAAGTACTATTGGGCTCTTTGTTTTTTGATTCACCAAATTTCCCGCACTTCCTTTTATATTGGCTAAATTGGCCCCGCACACCCCACATGTCCCATGGACCGTTTGTGCTCTCTAAACCCGCTTTTGCCACGTTATTCTTGGATTGGGTAAATCAATTCCGAGCATCCCTCGTGTCCTTGCGTCCCATGGACCATCTGGGCCAAGTTTTCCCAAATTTCCCACATATCACCTTTTTTGAGTCAGTGCATGGTTATTTATTGTGCATTCATTATTTTCTCTCTCCTTCATTCAAATTCATTGCTATTTAAAGGAATGTAACTATTCTTTCTTTCTCACATCTAGCTACTCATTTTCTCTTGCTCACGTTCTTGCAAAGTAGCCATTGCCCGCGTCTGTGCCTCTGTGTTTTCTCTTCTAGGGATTGTTGAGAATTCAGTTGAAGTTTGTTTCTCCTATCTCTGTCACAATGAAGATTCAATACAAAGGGCATGAACATCTCTCCTCATTAGAAACTTATGTGCCCTTTGTCAGGGACAACGAAGGTCAACATCTTAACCTTGATTATTTTTGGGGTAGGCTAAGATGTGATAACCCTACTTCTATTGCACAATTAATCAAAGACAATGGAATTACGTTTGCAGGAGGTTTTCCTATGTCTGTTTAGTGTGTCGATACTGTGCTCACTCGTAGGGCATGTTTCAATCCAGAATCTAAGGAGATTATCGACATCCATGGTGAAGTGGTTGTACGGCTAGATTCCAATGCTATTTGTACTACCCTTTGCATTCCAGTGGTGGAAGATGCTCATACCCTCACCCTTACTCAAGCATAAGCACTATTTGATCAGGATAATGAGAGATACAAGGCTAGGGTAGCTAAATCATGGTTGAAGAACCCTAAAAAGGGAACATCTAGACTTTCTAAATCATTGTTCAAGGTTGATTTCAATGAAGAAATTTTAGACATCATCACTCTTCTAGCTAAGATCATGAGAATGCCTTCCAAAAATGAATTTTATTTTTGGATGTGTCCCTATATCAATATCATTTATGAAGAGAAGCAGAATCTAAATTGAGGTGAGATAATATGTGAAAATCTAACAGAGCAGCTGGTTAATGTTAAAAGAACAAAGACATTCTACATGTCTTCTTATCTCATGTACACTATTGCAACATCCAGGGAATGGCTTGGCTTCTCTTTCATTGAGGATAAGAAGAATGCTCATATATATGAGTATTGTCCTCAATTCACTCTCAAAGTTAGCAATCATCACTTCAGGAGAGTCAATGACGCATTCACCATGTACATTGTGAGGCTTTTGGAAGGAAATACTACTCGAAGATTTTTTGAGGAAGCAAAGACCTTGATCTCTGAATATGGGAGTTTCTTCACTCAATTCAAAAAGTTTTCATATCTCAGGTTGGCTAGTTTTGAAGTTTCCCCTCTAAAGTTACCTATGATTTGTAATGACAAAATGGCCCTGGTTGAAATTTACAGGTAGCTGGATAAACTTCATCGGACTTGCAAAGATAAAAAGATTGTTGACATCTGTTTCCCTATCACCTTGGGAAATTATACATATAAAACAACCCTCGATGCTCAGAAAATTGATAGAATTATTGCTCCTCTTACTCTTCATCATTTCAAATCTCGAACTTGCTTTAATATCAAGGGATATATTGCTAAGAATCTCATATTAGGTTTCATCCACTTTGTTGATACTGAAGATTATTGGGCCGATTGTGTAGATGACTTTGAGGCCATGAGAAGGTACTTTGGCAGATTTTATCTTCAACAAATTATAGATTTCAATCTCTACAAAGTACCTAAGAAGCTCCAAGATGATGATGAAGACGTGCAATCTATTGAATATGAGAGGTCCATCAAACAATCTCCTCTTGAAACCATTGATTGGTTTGTAAAAGAATAGGATGATTTGAAATAAGTGATCAACCTGGTTTTCGTGAGAACCAAGCTCTGGTTTGATAAGAAGATGTAAAACTTTAGGATGAATAGAGTTAGATATTCTTCACAAGAAACTTCCTCTCCTAGGAAAGAAGAACCTACACTCTATGTTGAGATGCCTGAGAAATCCACTCCTTCCTCTACGATAAAGGTATATATGAAGAAAGGCAAGGTTGTCAAGTAAGAGCAGATGATAGAAGAAAAGGAGTAATTTTCTTTGGAGCAGTCACAGGTTCTTGCAGAGTCAGAGGATGTCATTGTTTTGAGTGAGGATAACAGTGAAGAACTGAAGGAAGAGGAAGAAACCCTTTTCAACACTGTTGAGATGGAGAATAAGGGCCAAATTTCTGAATCTCTAGGTTTGGTGGACTCTTCTTCCAAGGATATTCCTAAGGATATGCCAACCTCTCCATTAGAAATATCTGTGGTGTAAACATTGAGTGTAATGAGTACATTTGTACTCGGACCTGTTGCTCCTTCTGCCTCTTCTTCCTCATTTGCTTGGGTCCAACCTTTCGTTGATAGTAGGAAAAGGAAGTCCACCTCTCAAATTATGGTTCCCAAGTTTGATGTTGTGGCAGCCTGACTCGGTACTACTCCCCCTCCTTCAACAAAGAAAGTAAAGATGACCTCGAGGTTAGTTTCATATTTTAAGGGTCAAGAATTCATGGAGATTGCAAGGCCTAAGATGGATAAATAAGAGAAATTCCTTTTAGTTTCTGACTTGGAACTCACAAGGATTCCACTTGGAGAATCAACACCTGAAAGTGAGGTTCATAACCTCAGGGAAACTGTCACTCGAGTTATTGAACGTGTTGAGAAGGGTAAACAGACTATGGAGCAATTGGAAGAACAAAATCAAGTCCTTTCAGGTTTTATAAAATCCTTGTTGGCAAAGGATAAGGTCTTAGATCCTACTCCACTGACTACTCTTCCACCTCCCCTAATTCTCAGCAAGGATGAAGTTCAGACCATCAAATATATTCATAAACACGCCACTTATGGAAAAGCCATTGAATTACTGGTTGATGATATTATAGTGTATGGATTGAACTTCATTGAGGAGGCCTTCAAGTCATATGAGATGGTATCCAAATTATAGTTTAAATTCAACGCAATACTCAGTGGCTTGGAGAAACAACTAAAGCTACGGTGTGAATGCATATAGGATATTCATTTAATGAGTAGGATGGATGATCAGATCTTGTTAGCAAACAAAGTATTCAAAGAGGCCAAGAACAATCTGTCAAGATCTTGAGTTTTTAGTGTTGAGTGGAAGATCAAGGTTTTAGAAGAAGCATTAAGAGAACTAAAAAACATGTGGCAAAAAAGAGAAGCTTTCAAGGCCTATGTTTTGGCTACTTTCCAAGATATTCATTTGCAAATCCAGAATGAAGACTCAAGTGATCACTTTTCTTTGTAGGAGATCAAGGCTCAATTCATTACCTTCATCAAGGAATATCTGAGTAAGGAGGAATCAATTTCTAAAGAGAAGATGAAGGAGGTTTGCACCCTTTAATCAGCTATCACCGAGGCAAACAAGGAATTTCTTAAGAACACAAAATTTGAGAAGGATATGGAAAAATGCCTTGGTATATGGATTCATGCCACTGCTAACACCACCATCCCAAAGTGCATGGAGATAGCCGATGCATTGAAAATATTTAGGAATTAGATTCTTAAGACAATTGGCACTTCTAATCCTCCCTTGGATGTTTCTACCTCATAATCCTAAAACACCTCTCTTTATTTAAGGTTGTAAGCCTATGATGTAATACTTAGTTAAAGAACATTTTATTAATGTATTTCTAAGTAGTCTTTAATATTCTAGATTAAAAGAAGTTGGAACCAAATGTAACCATTTTATAAGCTATTTAATGGGTCCTCCATGCCATTGTTAAAGAGGGAGGTAGGGCTCTGAGTCTTTTGAAATGTAAAGAGAGTTGAAAGTAATCAATACAGAAGAATTCTCGTTGTCTCTAATTTTCCTCTACTGTCTTTTTCTTTCATGTCTTAAATTTGTGAATCATCAATCTTTCATGTTAAGAAACTTTGTGTTCTTATGATATGATGTCCAGAACTTTGTATCTGAGAAGTAATATCTAGTATTGATAATGTGAATGGTTCTATTCTGTACCCATTTTGCTAAAGTATGTGCAAGGTTATATTATGCTATCTATATTTCCTGAAAGTACTATTGTATTCTTCCCTTTTAGTTTCTTAATTCTTCTATTCTTAGGTATTGATTTTTCATCTTGATATAAAAAATTTCAAAATATCAAAAGTCTTGACCAATATGAACATTGTATATTTGTTTATAAGCTCTGTTGCTTTCAATAAGGGAACCTCTCTCATAAAGAGGAGGGATTTGTTGTCCCTTGACTGTTGATTACTACAAAGTGCTATTTTAGAAAGTGTCCAAAAAGTGGCGGGAAAGTGTAAAAAGGATCAAGGTGCCCCAAATGGGAGCAAGGCGCTTGGGACACCCCAGTACTGGGCTGGGCACCCCAGTCAGGGATAAAATGACGCCGAATGGCAAAACTGACCAGGTGAGTACATGTGGGAGATCAAAGATGACAACAGAAAGTAAAGTAGAATGGCCAAAGGACATGGGTTAATTATTATTTTCTTCACTAAAAAACCATATGAATAGTAATATAAGACCGAGACTAAATAATACCCAAAGTACATGATTTTGTGTCTACATTTGCCCCAACTTTATGTTGGTGAGTGGAATGCTCAGTAGCATAAAGTAGATAAATATGTGTACTTGATGTCCATGTAGAGTGATGTAGAAAGTGTGTCGATGGACTAGATAAAGTGTGAAATGAGAAAATAGTGGAGTATGGAGACTGAGATGCAAAAGTGTAAAAAGTAATGAGAGTGAACCTAGGGTGAAAGTGCGTGTGTAGATGTCAATGTATGTGAGGTACCTACATGTTGGTATCAGGTATGAACAACCAAATGATGTTGTTGTTATTTTTTGACGTCTTTGTTGTAGTTGTTGTTGTTGACTACTTGCTTCTCATATGGATGAACCTGCAAAGGAGAAGACAATCAAGTAGTCAAATGTGCATGTATATGTAAAAATCACATGTATACAGTAAAAAGATTGTAAATGGAAGTATGAAAAAGTAAAAGTAACATGTGCACCCAATCCATAATGAGAGAAAGGGTGTAAAAAATTATATCCTGTGACCATCGGTGAAGATCTCACGCCACTGTGGCTGAAAAAGTGTAGGGAGAAAACTACATTATTCTTCAACATTTAACTACTTCCTTGATAATAGTATAAAGAGATCTTTGTACTGCATGGTTTTTTGGGCGATCCAATGCCGCTGACTGAAGTAGTGTATTGAGGAAAGCCCGTTATATCCTCCAACCTGTAACTGCTCTCCAGAGTGCTAAGGAAAACCTGTCTTGTAAAATCCATTGTGTATGAATTTCGTAGAATGGTCTGAACTCACTCGTTGTATAAACCACAATGTTAAGGATGGAAATTGAACTGAATTATACCAGTGTAGAGCGTTGTCTAGTTTGTAAACCCAAATGATGCCCCCTCTTTGGGGGCGCATGTGACATTATGGATACGAGAATGCAGCCCCAAAAGAGGACTGATTGTGTAAATTGTGCTCTGCAAGGGGAAGGGAACGCACTTGGTAGAAACCAAGGTGCACACAAACAAATGACTTGAAAAAAGTGTTAGTATGAAAAAACATGCATGTAGAAGACAAGTGTAAGCTACCAAACAATGTAGAATCTAGAAAGCAATTAAATACGCAAGAAGCCAATCATAGACTACTACAGAGGGTTGCAAACATGGGACATCACTCATGAAGTCGCAAGACACTCAAGGCCATAACGACCACATAACAAATAAGTGTGCACACCAAAGAAAAGGCAAGGCCCACATACAAGAGAAAACAATAGCAAACAAGTAAAAACAACAGATAGCCATGGTATAAAGTGATCTTGCAAAACAAATGCTACACATGGAGCACCCACTAACATGTTAGAAAGATGACCAATATGTCAAAAGCATGTATAACTATTAAAGTAGTATGTTATGAAGCAAAATGAAATAATAACACTTATAAAAGATGAATGTGGATGCCCCCAACAACTGTTGTGGGACTGGTAGGAGGTGAGCATCCATACTGCATGTAAGAGAATTATATTTGCGATCACAAATGGAAAAATACGTGAACACGCATGTGTGTATGATAAGGATAATGGCATATAAGAGACCTATCTAGCACGTGTAATAAGAGAACATGAACAAATAAATACAAGCAAGAGTACAAACAACCAAGATATGCAACATGTTGTGGATGGATGGAATGGAGTGCAAGATGGATGATAGGATTTGCATGCCCCCTGAGTGAATGGAAGTGTATGCAGTGAGGTTTATTTAGTATGCCCCCTCAGCAGTCAAGAATGAACCATAAATGAGAGTGCATCATCGGGAAATGGTCAAAGTGTGTGTTTTGTGTAGTGCATTGCGGTGAATGCTTATATATATTTATGATATGTGACCTAGAGATAATGTGTGAAGACGCATGATGATTTATCCTAAGGTGTATTTCACTACAAGATGAGTAGAGGGAGTGGTGATGTAGCCTAAAGTGTATACCACTACAAGATGAAGGGATAGGTGACCATTTAGCCTATAGTGTATGTCACTAACCTAGTAATGTCACATGATAAAAGGTTGAGTGATGAATGTGTGAGTAGGATAGTGTCCATTTGATTTGTAAACCCTTGACAGTTGAGTATGGACCGAGGAACTAGAGTGTGTCATAGGGTAGTGAGTGCAATGCGTAGAAGAATATGTATGATGTGTGATGACAATAGATGACCATGTGACGTGTAAGCCATGTAATATATATGTATACAATGCAAGATGTATAAATATACTAATAGTGTGAAGTGCACCCTATGTAGGATGAGTATTATGTAATGTTAGACTCTTAAACAATAGTAGTGTGACACATGCGTGATGAATAGTACTATGGTGTGTAGAGTATGCATGATGTAAACTAAATGTATAATGTATGATGTAAAATACAAGACATATGATGCGAGATGTGTGGGGAGATGTTATGTGTAGTATATATTGTATGGTGTGTGGGGTTCATGTGTAGTATGCCCTCAACGGTCAAGTGTGAACCGAAGCACACGAGTGCGTCATAGGGTTATGATGATGCTAAATTGTAGATGGATATGCTTATGTGAGGAGTGTGATGTATGACTATACAAAGATAAGAGATGTGTGGATGCTAAGATAAGGGGGTTATGTGGGTGTTATGCCCCCCAAGTGTGTATGATCGAATGAACTATCTAATAATAGTGAAGGAAGAAGGTCCTACATCCAATGAATGTGGTGATGAAAGCATATGTCCATGCTCTAATAGTGTAGATAGATGTTGTGTAGAGGAGTGAAGTCTATGTGCATGCGATGGGTGAATATATGATGCATACTACGGTGTGACAAAATGTGTTGGCAATGGAGATCTATGTGAAGTGGAATGCGGAGGTGATAGACACCCATGTGGAATGAAATGAAGTGGTGACCTATGTCGAGATGCATTAACTATCCTAGGAATGGGCTTATACCTATGTGTAGGAATAACGAAGCAGTGAGGTTGCATAGATGGTGTACGAGTAGGTGAACTAGGAGTAGATTGTACTTTTAGTAGCATAGATTGTGATGTGTTAGATGAAGTGAAAGATGTGTTAATCGACGCTTGAGGAGATGAAGACCACAAAGTAGAGGGAGGTACACCATCGATAGAAATAACTTGATTGTGATGAATAAATTTAAGGCACAAATGATTCATAAAGATAATGGATTGAGAATTAAGAATCCAATTGAGTCCAAGTAGCATGTCACAACCATCGAATGTTTTCCCAACAAGGAATGGTATAAACAAGTAAGAGGACCAACCGTAATGTGTAGTTTGATAACTCCATATGAGTTGTTCATTGGGTATTGACTTTACGATAGAGGGTAACCGATAGCTTTGAGGAGTGGGATAGAGCATGCACTAATAGGCCAAGATGGGTCAACCTTAGTATTATTGATAGAAATTGATCTAATAGATGCATTGATGTGTAAGTGATTAGATGTGAAAGCCACATGATAATCATGTTCAGGGAAGGAGATAATGGGTGGATAAGCATGAGTATGCGCAACTAAAAATTCAAGAGCCCCAGACACATGATGAGGCACTATATAAGAGACTTGATTAGTCAAGGATTCAGTTGGTTTTGTGTCATGCTTTTGTAGGGTATTGTTAAAGATTTTAAGTTTATGATTCTCATTGACAAGTGGAGAAACTGTAGATTCTGGGAGCTAAATTTGACCATTGTCAATCAGACCCTGAATGATAAATCACAGTCAGTAGTAATGATTGGTTGAGTGTCTGACACAATGATGATAGTGACAATGGGAATGTTCATCGAAATTACGCCTTGTTGGTCAAGATGGATTGATTTGTAGTGGTGAGGGTAGTGTGATGAGGTTACTTTCGATAAGTTGTGGTAGTAAAGTATGCGGGGGTACACTAAACTTAGTGAATATACATCGATATGGTTACGATTGAAGTTCCTTAGTAGTAGAGACTACGTTGATAAAGACTTTTGTATTTAATGATTTTTTCGTAGATGGCTTGAAGGTTGACTTATCTTGAAAGCGCGTAGAGGATGATGCTTATTCATGATACTTAAGCTTTCTTATAGCTAAGAGCTTTGTTTCACGTAGCTTAAGAGTATGACAAAGTTGGTCGAAGGAGGGAGAAGTCTAGAAGAGAGCACTCTCCTGGAGAGGTGGTAGGAGGATTTGAATGAATAACAACTTGAAGTTCAAAGTCTGCTAACACATTTGACATTTTAGTTAAATTATTCTTGTACCTCAAGACATAATATGAGAAATGTTCATTAGATCCCTATTTGAGTTGTGCAAGTTGAGCATAAGATATCTTAGAGCTGATGTTAATGGAGAAGTGAGTGAGAAAAGCATCAGTGAGAAGCGTGAAAGAGGTTACCGAATGAATAGGTAGGTCATAAAACCAACGCATCACATAGTCTTGTAAGCTACGAGGAAAGAGCTTAGCTAGTATTGTATAGTCATCTGCATAGTCTAGGCATGATACATGAAAATCATGAAGATGTTTTTGTGGATCGACATGGCCTTTAAATATGAGAAATTTCAGAGAAATGAAATTAGGTGGTGAGGGATAGGTAGATTTAATAAGTGCGAAAGTAGTATGCAATAATGATGTAGACTCTAAAGATGGTGATGCGTGAGAAGTAGCAATCTAGAGCTGATGAATTTGAGTTTGTAAATTGTGATATAAATAAGTTAGATCAAGAGTATTTGAAGAAGAGCTAAGCTGCATGTTAGGTGTGTTAGGGTGAATGACAGGAGCGGTAGTAGTAGGAATGGAAGTTGAGAGATAAATAGGTGGGGTGGAGACCACGAGAGCTGAAGAAGGAACAACTATAGAGATGGAAGCATCACGAGCATTCTTTGCAGCAATCATAAAATGTAGGACACACAAAAGATGAGTGGGATGATCATGTAAAGATTTTTGAAAATCAGTAATAGTGTTAAGTTGATCTTGGTCGACATTAGTGTCTTCATCGTAGGACTTCTCACTATCAGATGCTTCTATTTCATGGAGAGGAACATTGTGCGAATTATCTAAAGGATTGTCAGTGGTGCTACAAAAGTAGGGATATCAACCATTGGTTTGGAAACCCTATGAGTTAATGAAGAAGCTCACAATATCAAAAATACCTAAAATGACCACTATGAGTGACGAGCATACAAATAAAAGGCCCAAGGAAAAAGTGTATTCGAAGATCGGGTTCACCAAAATGATTAACTAAAATATGGATATTCTAGTGTAATCTAATGTTATGCACATCAATAAATAAAAACTAACTAAATAAAGAAAGTGACCTAAGAAAACTAAGTAAAATAGAAATGTGAAACCCTAATGAGCATAGAGGGTTAGGAAGAGCTTAGCTTATTCGACGACTATTTAGGACTGTGTCATAGTGAAGACCATATAAACAGAATGCAGGAACATCTATACACGAGCGCCAAAAAGTATAGATCTGGAACAGTAGGCTGGACTGGGGTGCTTGGAGAAGGACTGGGGCATTTAGGGTGCCCTGGTTTGGGATTTGGGTGCCCTGGTCTATGAAAAATATGTGCAAACCTCCTCCAGGGTGTTGCTAGATGTTCGCCTCCTATCATGTTGATGTTGATGGAATACTCTAGAATGTTGTTATAAATTAGAGATGAAGAAGAGACCTACAAAACCCCAAGCCAAGCATCAAACCCCCCTAAAAAAGAAAGATGCATATGAAGGGGTCAGATTGTCCTTAGCTGACATAATGGTAGACTTACTAATTGAGCGTTGCACTACATTTCAGACCCAAATATAGTTCTAGGTATGTGTGTGAATATTGTGCCCTAGGTGTTCTTTTGCCAGACACACTTTGTGAAGTAGTGAGCAATAACTAGATGTAGAAATGTAAATATATGGTCAATGGAATATAATAAACTTCCCTCTTATACAATGCAATGCAGATGAAGCAACTTTGTCCCTTGTGATGGAGCTAGATGGATGCAAATGGAGCCTTTAATGGATGTAACCTTAGGTGGTGATAGTAGTGTTTAGTGCTTGGTCCCTCATTATGCTCTCATAAATTTATATTTATATGGTTCTCTTGATCTAATTTCATAATTAACCCTGGAAAGGCTGAGCACTGGAAATATGGAAAGCTCAAATGGCTAGAAAGTGCCCAAAAAGTGTCGGGAAAGTGTAAAAAGGATCAGGGCGCCCCAAATGGGACCAGGGCACCTGGGGCACCCTAGTACTAGGCTGGGTGCCCTAGTTAGGGATAAAAGGGTGCCAAATGGTAAAACTAAATGGGCGAGTACATGCGAGAGGTTAGAGGTGACAACAAAAAGTAAAGTAGAATGGCCAAAGGACATGGGCTAATTAGTACTTTCTTCACTCAAAAACCATATGAATAGTAGTATGAGATCGAGAATAAATAATATCCAAAGTGCGTGATTTTGTGTCTACAAATACAACGAATGCTTGTATATAATTCCTGTGAAACCATCTTATAGGAAGGGTCACTCTATGTCTTTATTTGTCCATTTCTAGGAATTTTCTATGCAAGTATTTTCAATAATTAATTAGTCAATACAACGAATGCTTGTGTGCAATTCCTGTGAAACCATCTTCTACAAGGGCCCACTCTATATCTTTATTCATATATTTATAGGAATTTTCTATACAAGTATTTTCAATAATTAATTACTCAATACAATGAATGTTTCTACGTAATTTATGTGAAACCATCTTCTACGAGGGCTCACTCTATGTCTTTATTCATCCATTTCTAGGAATTTTCTATGCAAGTATTTTCAATAATTAATTAGTCAATGCAATAAATGCTTGTACATAATTCCTGCAAAATCATCTTCTACGAAGGCTCACTCTATGTCTTTATTCATCCATTTCTAGGAATTTTCTATGCAAGTCTTTTCAATAATTAATTAGTTGATATAATGAATGCTTGTATGCAATTCCCGTGAAACCATCTTCTACGAAGGCTCAATCTATGTCTTTATTCGTTCATTTATAGGAATTTTCTAAGCAAGTATTTTTAATAATTAATTAGTCAATGCAATGAACGCTTGTACACAATTTCTGTGAGCATCTTCTACGAAGGCTCAATATATGTCTTTATTTGTCCATTTCTAGGATTTTTCTATGCAAGTCTTTTCAATAATTAATTAGTCAATACAACGAATACTTGTACACAATTCCTTTGAAACCATCTTCTACGAAGGCTCCCTCTATGTCTTTAATTGTCCATTTCTAGGAATTTTCTATGTAAATATTTTCAATGATTAATTAGTCAATACAACGAATGCTTATACACAATTTTTGCGAAACCATCTTCTATGAAGGCTCACTCTATGTCTTTATTCCTCCATTTCTAGTAATTTTCTATGTAAGTCTCTTCAATAATTAATTAGTCAATACAATGAATGCTTCTACGCAATTCATGTGAAACCATCTTCTACGAAGATCATTATATGTCTTTATTAATCCATTTCTAGGAATTTTTTAAGCAAGTCTTTTCAATAATTAATTAGTTAATAAAACGAATGCTTGTACACAATTCCCATGAAACCGTCTTTTGTGAAGGCTCACTCTATGTGTTTATTTGTCCATTTCTAGGAATTTTCTATGCAAGTCTTTTTAATAATAAACTAGTCAATATAATGAATGCTTATACTCAATTCCTGCAAAACCATCTTCTATGAAGGCTCACTCTATGTCTTTATTTGTCCATTTCTAGGAATTTTATATGCAAGTCTTTTCAATAATTAATTAGTCAATACAACGAATGCTTGTACGAAATTCCTGTGAGACCATCTTCTGCGAAGGCTCGCTATCTATCTTTATTCACCTATTTCTAGGAATTTTCTATGCAAGTCTTTTCAATAATAAACTAGTCAATACAGTGAATGTTTGTACGCAATTCCTGCAAAACCATCTTCTATGAAGGTTCAATCTATGTCTTTATTCATCCATTTCTAGGAATTTTATATGCAAGTCTTTTCAATAATTAATTAGTCAATACAACGAATGCTTGTATGAAATTCCTGTGAAACCATCTTCTACAAAGGCTCAATGTCTGTCTTTATTCACCTATTTCTAGGAATTTTCTATGCAAGGGCAAGTGCATGGAAATGAGGGGCCAAAAGGGGGTCTTAAGTGGACACTCTTTTCTTAAAATTAAAAAATCTTCAACTTCTACGAGTTATTTGAAATAGTTAGACTCAAAATTGGAAGATGTTATAAGAACATGAATTGTAACATTTTGAGTCTAGTTTCTAAGCTATTTTTGTTTTGAAAATGGTTAAGTGTAAGTGGTTCAAAGATCTAAAATACCAATAGGTGTTCATGTTTTTGTTAAGAAACATAGTAGACAGTAGGTCGTGCCCCCCTCCCCATTTTTTGAGCACTATTTAATATTTTTGAAAACCCTTTGGTAGAAAGATAAATAAGAGCATCTTGTTTGTGATAGATTTTTTATTTAACATTTACTTTTTTATGATTTTTCAAGTATAAAAAATTTAAATTTTGAAAAATAAGGGATAGCCGAACGTACCCCTCCGTAACTACCTAAAAAATATTGAAAATTAGATTTTTTTTAATATGTGTATAATTAGTCCTACTTTGTGATTATATAATTTTTATTAAATTTGGATGAGTGACTCAAAAGATACACGATGAAATATAGACGTCTATAAATTAAAAAAATAGCTATAAAAAAGACATATTTAGAAAATAATAAGTACGGAAAGCTTATACTAGTCAGAAAAATTAAAAATCTTATATTTATAAAGAAGAAAGTTTATTTGACCTTGTAGCCAAATTTTTAATAAATGTGTTGATCATTTTTACGGGATTTATTATTGAGGAAGACATATTTTAGAATTTTCTGTTGAAAACACGCGGTCTGTTGTGTGTAGTCACAAAATCATGCACTTTAGATATTATTTAATCCCGATCTCATACTACTATTTAGAAGGTTCTTGAGTGAAGAAAGTACTAATTAACTCCCATCTTTTGGCCATCTTATTTTATTTTATTTCATCATCCTTGACCATTTACACCTACATGCCCAAGCATCTTTCATCTTTTGGCATTATTTTAGCCTCAATTGGGGCGCCCAGGCTAATACTGAGCTGCCCATGGGTGCCCTAGTCCCACCATGGGTGCCCCAATCCTTTTTGAACTTGCCCGCCATCTTTTGGGCTCTTTCTAGTCGTTTCCACTTCTTATCTTTTTGGTGGTCGGCCATTTCAGGTTTAATTATGAAATTAGATCAAGAGAATCCTATAAATATAAAGTTATGAGACCATAATGAGGGACCAAGCACTAGTCACTACTATCATCCATCTAGAGTTGCATCTATCTATTATATTGGAGATCACTTTGCATCCACATAGCTCAATCACAAGGAACAAGGCTAGGACATCTACATCGCACACACAACTTAAGGGGGGGATACTATTTTGTTCCATGCAGACATTCTATTATATTTTCTACATCTAGTTATTGATCACTACTTCACAAAGTGCGACTGGCACAAGAGCACCTAGGGCACATTATACACACAATCACCGTAAATATATTTGGGTTCGAAATGTAGTACAACCCTCAATTAGTAAGCCCACTATTGTGGCAGCTGAGGTCAGTCCGACCCCTTCATATGCATCTTTCTTTTTTTAGGGATTTGATGCTTTGTATGGGGTTTTGTAGGTAGATCTTCATCACATGTTTACAATGACATAAGTGAAGGTGCTGCGATAACCACACAATAAAGATAAATATATTGCAAATATCTAATGACATTGTCAGATTTAGATCCTGAGCTTTTTGGCAGACCAGAGTGCTCATACTGCAGACCAGAGCGCCCTTAGGTGTCCCAGTCCTCCTCCAAGCACCCCAGTTTGGGTGAATCTTCACATGTTGTAATTTTTTAGGCCGTACCTTCACACCCTACTCCATACACACATCATTTTGTTCAAGTCCAACACACAGTGAGGTAAGTCATTTTTTAGGTTAGTACCGTATCACTCCTATTTCAATTATTTCATTTCATTTAAGTATAAAATAAAATCATTTTGTTGCCCGCCTTTGTGTCTAGTTGTCATTGATGTGTTTGTGTTTTCCTAGTGTCTCTTTTTCATGTAAATAGTGTGTTCTGGGAGTCACAATGTGCAGGTGTCTTGTTAGTCCATGTTAAGCCAAATTAATGTATTTTTAAGTGCATGGGAATCATGTGAGTCTTTGTGGTGAAAAGTGAAGTAGTTAAATGGTTGGAGCATGTGTACAATAGGTAAATTAACTCATGTTAAGGCTCAAAAATTCATGAAATAGGTTTTGGAGCAAAATGCTACTTCTAGCCAAAACTGCCCTTTGGGAACTCAGTTCTTCTTGCATGCAAATGCGAGAGGTTATAAAATTTCAGAGCTATTATTTTCAAATAAATCATGGGAGATGATGAAGGAAGGTGTTCTTGTGCTTCATGCAAAATTTTAGGTCCTCAGGAGGTCATTTGGGAAAGTTGTTCAAGTTTTTGTAAAATAACCTTCTTAAAAAGTACAATTGGAGTTGCCTAGCTTCTTAGGTGTCAAACAAAAATATAGTGTCCTCTTCAGATAAATAATAGAAGAAATTTTTGAATTAGAATCCAATCCTGAGATAGTACAAAAATTCTCAAGTCATTTGGATATTGTAGACACAAATATTGCACATTAGACAATATTTAACCCTATCTTATACTACTATTTAAAAGGTTCTCAAGTGTACAAAGTACTAATTAATCCCACCTTTTGGCCACCTTTTTCGTATCTTTTATTTTTTCTTTCTCATGTATTTCCTGATACCTATCAGCCCATTTCATGACCGTTCTAACATTCTATCCTGAAATCGGGGCTCTAGCCTGTACTGGGGTGCCTTGGTCCCATACTGGGCGTCTCGGTCTATGCACAACCTCTTCCGCTTCTTTTTGGGTCACTTTTAGCTATTGGTCATCCTTATCTTCTTCTCAATCAGTCTTTTTGGGATTATTTATGAAATTAAGCTTGATATCCCTATAAATATAAAGTTATAATACCATAATAAGGGTCCTAGATCATTGCATCTTATCACTACTATCACTCCATCTAGGGTTACATCCATTGCATCACTTGTATCCACATAGTGCCATGCATTCAAGATAAGAGATCTACATCACACACACTTCATAGGGGGAGGGATTCCATTCTATTACATACAAACAAGGTACTTACATTTCTATAGCTATTATTGCTTGCTACTTCACAAAGTGCGACTGACATGAGAGCACCTAGGGCACGAAATGCACAGACACACACCAGAACTACATATGAGTCTGAAATGTAGTGGAACAATCAGTGATAAGACTATAAGTTTGGTGGCTGAGGTTAGTCTGATCCCACTAACCTTTTGTTTTGTAGGTCATTATTTACCTCTTCTGACAGATCCAGCGTGACAAACAAACAAGGTTTCAAACCAAGTTATGACACTACCAAACTTAGGTTTTGAGCATCTACAGTGTTCAGAGTACCTAGATTGTAGACCAGGGTGCCCCAGTACCCTTCTAGGTGCCTCAGACTGCTCATAATACTCATATCTTACCTTCACAGGGCCCCTGAGTATCCGTCTCCACTTCCAGATACTGTGTTCAGACCTGCGACAACCTGCAACTGTCTCTGCGAAACAACTAAGCCATTTCTCTCCCTACTCTTGCACATTTAGGGTTTTATTTCATTTATAATACTTTATTTAAATTTATTTCATACTGCTTTAGTTAATTTACAATGTTTTAGTCCTCCTAACTAGATTAACATTAATACCCTTGATACCCCCTTAGGCCATCTAGGGAAAATCCTTATTTTTGTTAATAATTTTGGTGAACCCGACGTCTCCTTCTAGCACCTTCTAGGGATTTAAATTTCTTGCCATTATGATTTTTTAGTTCCCTCTTTCCTTTTTATACTCCACTTTTTCGCTATCATTCCTACCTTCCTCCCTCATGTAACTATTGCTACATTCAATGCACCATGAGCATATATATTCACGAGTACTTACAAAAATACTCAGATTGTCTCCTTCAACTCCAAAAATACTTATCCACCCATTATGTCTCTCCACACATATTGCCATAATATGTTTATCATAAATTTGTTTCATCTTTATCCCTTAATGAAGATCAAATCACTTTCACATCTGATGATCTCCCACCACTAGAGTTCTTAGCGCATGACCCTCCCTTATATATACAGGTTTGTGTTAACAAAGTAGGTGTCAAAAGGGCATTAGTTGATAATGGATCCGGCCTCAATATTTGTAATATTACCTTTCTTCACCACTTAGGTACTTCAGAACCATCTCTCACTCCATCATTTATTTCTATTCGTGGCTTTGATAACATCCCTAAGCGTGTGTTAGGTATTGTAAACCTCCCTATTACCATTGGTCCAAAAACAGTTACCATTCCATATCATGTCATGCCCAATGACCTCAACTATAACATCCTCCTCGGAAGACCTTGGATCCATGCCACGCATGGGGTCCCTTATATACTACATGTGTGTTTTAAATTTCAACATCAAGGCACTGTCTACGATGTGTTAGCTGGCCCATCTCCTTTTTAATATTGTAACTCAATTGAGCAATCTAGTAATCCTCCTGCCAACAAGTTCCAGGATTTTTCTAAGTATGGGTTAGGGTATGACTATTTACAATGTTATGGTTTTACTAATACTAGTACACAAGCCCCTAAATTCATAGCCCCTTGGGATCTTCCTACACAAACACATAAGCATGGCTTAGGATATCCCTCTTTACTCTCTACATATGTTTATACTACCTTCTAACCTCCTTCACATAATCAACCCTTATTAGAATCAATTCAGGATATACATTCGTTGTTTCACGACAAGTTTCAAGCTATAGAATCTATTATTACATCTTTCAAATTTGAAATCCAATAGCTTAAAGATGGTTTTCAATCACATGTTTCTCCTCTTACATCTATAGCTCCTATCATTCCATTTTACATTCCATTCCATCTATCCATGACACACTACATTGTCTTGGTATAATTTACTCTTGCTTCCTAGTGTTTTGCATGCTCACTCTACTACACATGTTAGATTTCTTTCTGTAATGCCTGCTAAAAACAACCCACTTGAGACCCAAGAAACAACCTAAGATTAGTTAGGAAAAATTATGGAATAATTTTTTTTGTTTAAAAGAGTCTACAACTAGGTTACAAGGCAACAACTGTCACTAACAAGTTCTAGAACCATTCAAATATGCTAGAACATACTTTTATTTTATTGACAATTATTAGAGGTCATAAGGTTCAAAATCTAGGGTTAGAAGGTTCAAATAGGTTCAGAGGGTAAATCATCACCATACCCACTCTCTAACAAGCTTAAAGTTTCAACTTGATTTTTCTCATGCTTAACACATTCAAAAATTCCCTAAATTACTCTCATTGGATAGGAAATTTCCTCACCTTTCCAGTGATATAAATAAGTCCTCCTACTCCTCATATTTTTTGAGTTATGGGCCAGCGGGCCTTGAGGTGAAATTTTTCCCCAAGAGCAGGCCTGCGGGCCCAGGGGTGAAAATTTGCCCGAAGGGCAGGTTGGTGGGCCGCGGGCAGATTTTTGGAAATTTTCCTGCCCGGGAAAAAAAAACAGCTTTTTTCCCACACCCCTGTGGGTCCGCAAGTCCACAAGGGACACGTGGCACTTCTCAAGTCAGCGTGGGGAGAGTGGGGTGGCGGGATACGTTTGGGAAAATTTCCCACGTGGGGCGAAAAACCAACATGGCACCCACAAGTCCGTAAGCTACAAGGGACACGTGGCATCACCTAAGCCAACACAGGGAAAGCGGGGTGGTGGGGAGAAAATTCTCTTAACACCTCGAAGGGCTAAGAGGATAACAAGGACCTGTGCCTCCACTGACACCTCGTGATGCCACGTGGCAGCTCCGGATTGGTTGCAAGCCAGCGGGACGGCGAGGAAAACATGGAAAATTTTCTAAAGCACAAAAAGGAAAAAGGGACTCGCTCCATCGCCGACGCCTCATGATGCCACGTGGCATCACTTGAGCGCTAAGTAAAAAATTTCCCAAAATTTTTTGGGAGCGCTAAGTAAAAAGGAGATCCGTCCCACCGTTGACACCTCATGGTGCCACGTGGCAGCCTCTGATTGGTTGTGGGCCAGAGGGCGGTGGGGAAAATTTGGTAGATTTTCCCAAAAAAATTCCTAAGCTCTAAGGGAAAAATTTGGGCCCGTGGGCCCGCCAAGAAAAATTTTCCCAATTTTTTTTTACACCAAGTGAAGGAAAAACTTCAGAGGGCCATAATTTTTGATAGAGAGCTCGGTTTTAGGAAAACAAGGACTTTCTGGAAATCTCTCGACATCCTCTTTGCACAAAAATCATTAATTTTTTATTTTGATAAAGTTTAAGGGGTAAATTTTAAGAAGACGGCCTGTAGGATTTTATAGTGCGAACTGGTAAATTTTAACTTGTGAGATTTATTCAATTTGATCTTCTTCCTCTCTCAGCATGTCAATTAGACATGGGGACATGTTCTTAGATGGATTTAAGATTCAATTTCTCTAATAGATTTGCAATTTGAACATTTTTATTTCTTGACAACAAAACGGTTTGAGCCCGATTTTGCCAAGTTTTGAAATATTTCCTCTAAGTGTTTTTGTCTAATTGAGTTCGTTTAGGGCCTACTACTTCAATTTAATCAATTAATTTGTTATTTTATTGTTGGAGGTTCAAACTGTGCATTTTTTTGTTTTGATAATTACCAGTTTGAAATTACAAAAAAAAACAGGGATCAAATTTTAACGGTTATATTTGCCACTTTCTTCTTCCAAGTATTTATAATACGTTCCAATTCCAATCTAACACATTAGTTGATTTAATTCCATCCATTCGAAAGCCAAAATACAATTCTAATTTCCAATCTTAACATTTTTCCAGGAGAACAGGGAATTATATTTTTCCTCACACGCATTCCTTCTTTTCAACAGAGATTTCAGAACATAATAGATGATCAATTTCAATACAACAATACACATTGAAAAAGGTAATGCAATCCTTTATTGATTCCAAAATGCAACATTACAACCTTTCTTCTTTTATTCCTTCCAAAACATATATTATACATAGGACATAATAATATATTTTCTTCTCACGTGTTTCACTTTACCACTTTTCAAACAGGGATTTCATAGTGTATGCTAGCACAAATTTCCAATGGAATAACATCATATGGAAAATACAAACCACTTCCATTAATCCAAATGAACTCTTACAACTTCCTTTCCACTTGATTACAAAATATAGTATACAAACAGTATCATTCTTTCACATTCTTTCCAAACACAATACAAAGTACAACTCTTGTACATTTTAAATTTTACTTGCAAATCAGTACAACATCGTTCCATTACAAACATTTACAAGTTCATCCACTTCAAGTGGGAAGGGTTACAACGAGGTTTCATTTCACAAGGGACTATCAAACTATCTTTTCTCAGCTCTAGAATAGCAACATATATTCTTTTCATTCTTCCAATTTGATCACAACAGGAGTAGGGGAAAGGCAATGCTCTCCACCCAACCAAGACATCCAATGAAGAGGAGAAGCCATCCTTCTTCATTGGCCCTCGAGCCCCAACCAAAAGCAATAAAAAATGTGATCCAACTCATGGAAATAATAGGCTTCCACAAACCTACAAGCAACATTTTCACAAAGAAACACAGTCCCAAACAGAATGTAGTTTATAACTACATTAAAACATGACAACAATATAAAGGCTTCATCAAGCAAGCCAAATGAGCAAGAAGCTATGGGGGATGTTGCTTATGCCTCCCAAAAGTGAAATGGGTATCACCACCTGAGTTACAAACTACCAAAAATAGTATATCAAAAACCTTGACATTCTTTATGCCTCCCCCAAGTACCCCTTATTCCTCACATTTCCTTATGCCTCCCCAACCTCTTATGGCACCCCATAACGAGTAAAGAAATGCAAGCTATTTCTTTGTAAGGTGGAACCAAAATCCCAACTCCCTACACCCTTATACTCCCTAAAACACAATTGTGCCTCCCATACAATATACCCCATAGTCTTCTCCTACACCATTCCTAAGCCATCCACCCAACAACCCACAAACATGCCAAAACATTCACACATTAACATTTACATATATAAAAGAGAGCATTTCAAGAGCCAAGCTCCTACCTCTTCATGATGGAGTCGTTCCAATTTCCAAAACAACAAGCCTTATCCCAATGCAAGCAATCCAAAACAACCAATCACAAACATGCAACAATCTTCCAAAACTTCTCCAAGTAAGAGCTCCCAAAATAACAAGAAAATTTCACCCAAAATGAAGTCTCCAAAAGTGAAGCAACCCAAAACAAGGAAAGAAATTCAAATTTTAAAGAATAGGGAAGAGAAGAGGATGAGGTGGATCCATGTAGGATGCCACATCACACATCCTCAACCCCAACCCTAAAAGTCAACTTCATTCTCCAATGCATAATAAATAAGTGGGTGAATAATATGACATATTTACTTACACATTCAAACAAGCCCATACCCCATAAGGACTGAAATTAAATTATGTAAGAAAAGTACAATTATAACATTCAACTTGACTTCTAAAAATGCATAAAAAAGGTCTAAATCTAAGCCTTCAACCATAGGCAAGGTTGGTATGTAAATTTAAAAGGTATGGCACAAGTTTAACTTGTCTCACAAGCCTCCAAAATCAGCCTCCAAGGACAAATTCGAATTTCCAAGAAGGTGGAGTGTTTCACACTCAAAAGTTAACTTACACATCACTTACAAGGTCACTTACACATTACTTACACACTTTAAAACATGGCCAACAACTCTATTAATTACATTCTTATGACATTTTTAATTAATTAACTAAACAACATGATTACTCACAATTTTAACACCACATTAAATAAATAATGAAAGAGGTAAGTGCACCACATAAAACACATGCAAAAATTAAACAAAAGGGACCAAATAAAAGAAAAACATAAAATCCCTTGCTCACATTTAAAGGTTATTCCCCCCATGGGAAACCCTAACAAAAATACAAACACACACAACAAAACTAGTTGCCATGGTGACCTTGTTGAATTCGTCTAGAATTCCAATGTGGTTGGTCTCTAATCCCTCACACATGTCATGGTATACGCTTATGCTATAGGGTCCACATACACCTTTTTTATAAGAGGCATTCCCATCCATTCATCTTATAGTGATATACAGTTAGGGATAAATATTCACTCCAACAAAAAAAATCCTAATATATGCTTCAGATATAGGGTTTACAGACATCTTCTCCCCAGGTCGCATTTCATTACCATTCCATACACATGCTCATCAAAACATGTTAGATACAACAAACACTACTTGACCGTTTCCTGATGACGTAGTCTTGTTTACGGTTCATTTTTGAATGCTGAGTGGGGAAACAAAATTATCCTCACTGCATACACATTGCATCCACTCGGGGAGGAATGTTTCTCCTATCATTACTTTTTGTATTCCATTTCAACCATTCACAACATACTGCATTGTCTTGGTAGCATTTACTCTTTCCTACTAGTATTTTACATGTTCAATTTACTACACATGTTAGATTTCTTTCCTTTATGTCATTATCATACACACATACATGTTCACACATTTGTTCTAGTGTGATCGTAAATATAGGACATTTACATGTGACATGTATGTTCACCTTTTATGCTTAATATACTGGTCACTGGGGGCATCCAAATTTGTCTCATACAAGTGCTATTGTTGAATTTTGTACTTAGTATCTTATACTACTTGTTAATACACACTTTGACATATTGGTTATCACTTTAACATTCTAATGAGTGTCCCATGTGCAATGAATTGTTTTGTAGGACTAAATGTTTCCACGAATTCATCTTTGTTTCTAGTTGTTTTCCATTGTTTGCCATTATTTGTGGGATTTTCCCTTTGCTTGTGTGCACACTTGACTATTTTTTGTGGCCATGATGGCCTTGTGTGTCTTGCGACATCGTGAGTGATGTCACATGTTTGAAACCTACTTTGTGTGGTATGCTTGTTTTCTTGTGTGTTTACACTGCTGTACTTGGTAGTTTTTCTACATCATCTGCGTATTTTACACTTGTCATATTTTGCATGCATGTGGTTGGAATAACATTTGTATTGGAACAGATGGAGGGTGATAAGATGAATATATATGAAAAATAATTGAATTTCACTCAAAAATGATCAAGAAATCAATGTTTTTCTCCTCTCTGAATGTCTCAGTCCTATAAACCCTGATTTTAGGGCACGAGGAAGGTTTTTGACGATATCTTCCAAATTCAATGACCAAAAATTAAAAAAACTTTGACATGATCTCTGTGGGGTCATTCTTGAGTGGTTCGAAAAAATAATTTTTGAAAATAATCAAGTGTAGAAGGAGAACCATGTGACAAAAATTGGGGAAAACCATGACAGTCACAAATTTGACTTTGTAAATGATATTTTTAGTTGTTTCACTGAAAATACATGAATTGGAGATAGTTTTTCTAGTTGATTCTTGCATAATAGAAGCCAAATAAACTTCAAGGAAGGTCTTCTTGGTTTGAAATGACTCCATTCGAAAACCGAGGGTTCTCAATATTGTGCCAAGAACATTTTGACTATATGGAGACTGTTATTGATCATTGTAAAGATATTTCATGAGCCAGATCTCTTTTTATTTGGTTATTTAAAGTTATTAAGGATCAACCCAGTCTCGAAAATCTTGAGAAATACTTGAAAGGGATGTGATCATCTTCATTATTGTTGTAACACATTGTGAAAGAGCCAGTCTTGGATTCATGCCCATAAAATTTTCCTCTCAACTCGAAGGAGAAGGTCAAGAGACAAATGTTTGTCTTATTCATACTTAGACATGACTGTTAGCTTGCCTCACTTCAACCACAAAAGGAATTGTGAAGAGTCAGAGCAATGTTATACTTGATTTTGATAGAAGTTGTGAGTTCTTGAATGTATAAGAATGTCAAACATCTTTTTAACCTTGTTCAAACTTAAATGGAGAAGATAAAGAGCCACCATGGTTTGCAAAACATTAGAAGATAAAAGGAAAAGACAAAGTAGTTACTTGTTCCTTCAAAGTTATCTTGTTCTTTTCTCCATTAGTCAAGGTATACTGTGATTTGTTCTTATGAAGAAAATAAGAAGAATTAGTTTTTTGTTTTTGTACTCTTTTGGTGATAAAGGTCGAGCTATTGGAAGGGTGAGATGGTGAAAAGAATTTAAGCAGAGAACAACAAATTAAACTGACAAGAAGAGAGTTAGTCTGATGAACACAACATGGAAACACAGTGAATACAAAGTCAAAACAATGAATGAAGAAGACATGAAAATAGAGGTAAAACAATGATAAAGAACTCATAAGATGAACAAGTGAGAAGTATAAGTAAAGCATGAAGACAATGAATAATAATAATAAAAAAGTGTGAAGCATGAGTAAAGTATGAAAAGCTCTTAGACTGAGATTGAAAGCTAATAACTGAAATAGAAGGCAGGGAATAGTCCTAATATTGTAAAACTGAAACAAAACACATAAAAAGTTTTCTTTTGAGATCTACAGGGTCCAAGAATCAGTGAATTAGGTGTATTGTGCCAGTAAAGAAACAATAATCAGTTGATCAAGCAACAAAGTAGCTAGATGGTCACCTATTATACCTAAATTGTCTATGTTGGTGCTTAGACTAGAAGGAGTTGGTGCTCCTTTCTCTATCATCTGAGTGGGTGCTCAGTGTTTCATCTAGTTGGTGCTAGGTGTTCATTGAAGTTGGTGCTTCACAGATCAAGTAGGTGCTTGGTCAAATGTAAATCAGTTTTAGAAATGGTGTTCTAATAAAAATCTTATTTCATATGTGGTTTTTCCCTTCTTGGGTTTCCAACTATCAACTTTGTGTCAACTTCTTCTGTGTTGCTTGTTTCAAGTTTTATTTTATGCTCTTAGTTCATTTGGTGACTCAAGTTAAGTAATGTACAAATATTGAAAATTGCTAAATTTTGCTAAGCACTGATTCACCACCCCCCTCTTCAATGCTTGTGATATTTAACAAATTTAACATTTAAAATTTAGTTTATATTAGTTATTATATTACTATTACTAGTTTAGATTAACTTAAACTACATGATATCCCCAATAGTCCTATTTTTAGTCAATAATTTTGGTGAACCCCGAACACTTTCACACTTAAGATCCTCATTTTTCATCTATCATGGCTCGCAAAGTTATTCAAGTCTCTTTATCTAATTTACTTGAGAGATATCCCCATTGTCAGACTATTGTGCAACTAGACACCATGTATCTGGATGATAATACACCACCGCGCAAAATAATTCCTATATTTGATGATTTATCTGATGGACCTAGTGATCCTCCATCTAATCAACCCCTGTTGGAATGAATCCATGCTCTATGTGCTTTATTTCAAGATAAATTTAAGGCCATGGAATCCACGATTTATATCTCTCAAATATGAACTTCAACAACTTAAGGATTCTTCTCAATTGCATGTTTGTGCTCCTTCTACATCTTATATGCAATCTATGTCCACTACATGTTATATAGCTGAACCTCAAGACATGCCATTGCATGAGCCTCTCATATTTGAGCATAATACTAAGAAACATGACATTATTATTCAACTCCTTATCATCAGTTGATCACTGTACCGCCTACTCATTACTATTCTCCTTATCGGTTAACAAAATATCAAAGTTGTCCCATATTTCAATTATCAATGAATCAATGGACATAATGACAATGATTGCTATAGTTTACAATGAAGAATCATGCATCTTGAGTGTTAAGGGTTTATCTCATTCACTTCACAACATTCTGTTGCACACCCATCTACAAATGCTACATCCAAATGGGCTCCTAAATATTCTCCTTCTATCTCTAATGAGAATTAGTGCTCCACTTCTCATGCCCCTTCTTCGCTCACTCAAGCACCACCTATTAAATCTACTTAAACCAAGCAACTATTGTAAATATAAATCAACACCTCCTCCTATTGAGTCATCTGCAGCATTACCAAGTCAAACTAAGAAATCACCTCTACAGGTTTGATATCCATCACCTCCTCCTTCTAAGTCATCTACAATATTACCAAGTCAATCTAAGAAACATCCTCTAAATATATATTTTAATCCTGGCCTTAACTCAAGTCTTCCACAATGTCATCAAATAAGCCACCACAATACAAATGGTCCCTACTGTAACTCTTGACTTCCACATCTAATCACTTTTGTTAAGGAAACTACTCCTTACATTGATCCACTTAATATAATCACCTAGATCTCCATTGCTTACACACACTGTGGGGGGCATAAAATTGTTTCTAACCCCCCTTCTAGCATTGACATGAATCTTATCCCATCATTTCACCATCTGATCTATCACATCCAACATACACATCTTGATACGTTAGTATCATCATTACCCTATAACACATCTCATGATTTTCTTCACACTTGAATGTTGAGGGCTTACTCTACACATGAACCTCACACACTGAAAATTACACATTTACGACATATTCTTCTTCCTACAAATCATATACATTATGCACTTTTGACATCCTCTTCTTACATCTACTATATATCATACACATTATCTACGCTTGCATCATACACATTACACATCTTAAAAATCTAAATATATTACGTTGTACATTACACATTACATCATTGCATTGGCCTATAATCATAAGCATTTAAAAAATCATATGATAATCAATATAACATAGAACACATAATTTATAGTGGGAAACCTTTCAGGAGAAAAACCCACTTGAAACCACAACTTTATTAGGAACACCAATTCCAAAGTCTTACAATGGTTTCGGTTGAGCACCCACTCAACCTATGAAGCACCCACTTCACAACTTCAAGCACCCACTCAAAGATTTTCTGAGCACCCACTCAACAAATTTTAGCAAGCACCAACTTGCAAGGAGCACCAACCCCTAATTTAATCAAGCTACAACTGATATTTTGTAGGCACCTACCCACAAGGAGGCTACAACCCCCTAAAAATGCTAAGCTACAACTTAGACTTATTATTTTTACATACAAATTTTGATCATCTAGTTTCAAAAAATGCTTACACAATAGATTATGATCACTTTTCTGTATCTGTCTGTGTTCTCTCTTTCACTCTCTTCTGCTCATCTGATTTAAACTCTTCTTGCTCAATCAATCTTCCACACTGATGTTCTTCTCATCTGATATATCTTCTTCACTTCATCTGTCTTCTCTACTCCTTTCCTCTCTCTTTTCTTTCTGTAGCTCCTTTAGCTTGAATGCATCATCTTCTCACTTGAGAAACACACGTATTGGCATCAAATTTCCTCTATATAGACAATCAACCCATTCCAACACTTCCTTTGGCATGTCATGCACTCTTTCCTACTCTGTCACCTGAAAATATGGTTCATTAAATGAATACAACTAACTCCATATTTTTCTCTTGCTATATTCGGCTTGATTTCACCTTTTTCTATGCATTTACCAGAAATTATTTATTAGCCGATACCTAAAATAGATTTCTCATCTTTCTAGGATTTCCAACGTGATCAAGATGAGTGAGCCACTTTCTTCTCTTATAATATTTAATTTTTCCTTGAAATCAAGAATCACATAGAGAACTGTAACTTGTATTTCCACAAAGTCAATGAGCATTAAATGTTGACAGCTGGAACTATAGATTTCTTCATTCTTTGTGGAGCTCAAGTCGTATACTCAGCCGCAATCACCAGACAATCAAATCACCATCGATTTTGGAGAAAAAAATCTCACTTGTCCATGTTTAAATCAATTTGATTGTCCTCGAGCCTTGTCCAGTTCATACTTGTTCAATCTGTGGCTTTTCCTTAGCTTCTTTGACTTTTTCCTTTGTATCATGGCACTATCCTTTGATCTGCGACATTTCTTCTTTCTTGTGGCTTTTTTAGTCATCCACTTTTCTTTACTTTTATTTTACAATGTTTCATGGCTTTCCTTACTTGTCCACTGCCTTCAGTGGCTTTGTTCCTATGTCCACTTTCTCTATCCTTTTACCTGTGGCTTTTATCATTCTCCATGTGGTATCTTCCTTTAGTCTTTTCTGGTTCTTCTGAGATTTTCCCTTATGCGTGGCTTTCTCAAGACTTCCTTACTCCCATGGATTTTCCTTCAAACTATTCTTACTTACCTTTCCTTCACATCCATGGCCTTACCATTCTCACTCGCAGCTCATCCTTTAGCTTTTTTCTTTGGCGACTTCATCCTTTTACTCGCGGCCTTCACTAAGCTTCTGCAATTCTTCTAGAGTTCCACATGGATTCCTATAGACTTCTACTTCAAGACTTTGGTGGCTATCTCCTTATGTCTGCGGCTTGCACAAAAATTGATTAAGTCCCTTAGAACTTATCCTTGACCATCCTGAAGCCTCTGTGAGCTGACACTACCAATCAACCTTCATCTTTCTCACTTTCTCACTTTACCAATTAACCCTAACCCTTTTTTTTTTCCATCAATGCAACTTGACATCAATGACAACACATATGACAATGACAAAGGTCCAACAATCTCCCCCTTTTTCATTGATGGAAACACCTCAACACTTCAATACCACAGAAACCTACAACCTTTTGATGGAAAAATACTTGCATACCTGGTTTTTGAAAACACTTTGTAGCTCACTCCTTGGTATATTTCTTATTTTCAGCTTCTCTCCCCTTTTGATATTACACTGGCTGGTTTCACATCTCTCCCCCTTTTCTAATATGACTAGCTGGTTTCTGATTTCAGCTTCTCTCCCCCTTTGACAACAATGACAAAAGGGTCATCTATGCCACATAAGATGAAAATGTAGGTAAGTTGGATATTCATGTTCCTACCTCAAGAATCTCCCCCTTGGTTCATGCTTCTGATCCATATGACCTGATATGCTTTCACGACAATGCTCCCCCTGAGCTGATGCATACTTTGATAATCTTGAGCTAGCAGACTAGCTCCCCCTGTCACAAATACTGTTTGGCACTGATTAGGAGATGATATTACCTGAGAATGCTCCCTCACCTTATCTGCACACCTTCTAGTTGTTGGTGGGATCAGGAATGACCCCCAATTCATTCCTTAAGTGCTCAAAAGTAGCTTTTGGCAGTGGCTTGGTCATAATGTCTGCAATTTCTTCTTTTGTGCTCACATATTCTAGACTGATTTTCTTGTCATTCACTTGTTCCCTCAAGAAATGATATCTAATTGGAATATGTTTGGTATTTGAGTGGAACACGGGGTTCTTAGAGACACTTATTGCACTTGTGCTATCACAAAACAAGGGAATTGGACTATCATATTTTACCTTGTAATCTTCCAATGTTTGCTTCATCCATAAAACTTGAGTGCAACACATTGTGAAAGCTATATATTCTGCTTCACATGTTGAGAGTGCCACTGATGATTGCTTCTTTCTCAACCAAGAGACTAGACAATTTCCAACAAAGAATGCTCCACCACTTGTACTCTTCCTATCATCAACACTTCCTGCCCAATCTACATCTGTATATGCTTTTATGTTGAAGTCATTGCTTTTGGGGTACCAAAGTCCATATTCAAGTGTTCCCATGAGATATCTTAGAATTATTTTGACTACCTTGAAGTGTGTTTCCCTTGGATCTTCTTGAAATCTTCCAACTAGGCCTACCGCCTGCATGATATCTGGTCTTGATGTAGTGGAGTAAAGTAGACTTCCTATCATGGATCTATACAAGGTTTTGTCTACTTTTGGTGAGTTTTCCTCTTTTCTCAGCTTGCATCCCACTTCCATTGGTGTTCCTATAGGTCTGCAATCTTCCATCCTGAAACCTTTTCAACATTTCTTTGATATACTTGGTTTGGGATATGAAGATACCTTGATCTGATTGATTGATTTGTAAGCCCAGAAAGAATGAGAGGTCCCCAAGCATAGACATTTCAAATTCTTCTTTCATCATATCAGCAAATTCATATGTCATTTTATCATAATCTCCTCCAAAAATAATATCATCCACATATACAATGACAATAAGTAGATGATCTTCTTCTTCCTTGATGTAGAGATTACTGTCAGCAACACCTTTTCTAAACCTTGCTCAATGAGGTATGAATCCAATCTATTGTACCAAGCTCTAGGAGCTTGTTTAGTCCATACAATCCTTTTTCAACCTACACACATAATATTTATCTTCAGTTAGTGAAAATCCATCAGGTTGTTCAATATATACCTCTTCATTCATAAAACCATTTAGGAAGGCTGATTTCACATCCATCTGGAACACTTTGATCTTCTTGTAAGCCGTGTAAGCCAGGAACAATCTTATTGCTTCCATCCTTGCTACTGGTGCAAATGTTTCATCAAAGTTGATTCCTTCCATTTGCGCATAGCCTTTGCACACAAGTCTTGCCTTATTTCTTGTTACTTCTCCTTTTTCATTCAACTTATTTTTGAAGACCCACTTTGTTCCAATTACATTTTTATCCTTTGGTCTTGGCACAAGCTCCCAGGTTTCATTCTTTTCTATCTGATCCAATTCTTCATTCATTGCATCCACCCAATGTTGATCTTTGCTTGCTTCTGCAACATTCTTGGGTTCTATCATTGACATGAGTGTTATATCTTCATGGTTTTGTTGCTCTCTTAGTCTTCTTCTTGTGAGAATGTCACCTTCTTTATTTCCAATGATCTGATTTGATAGATGATCCCTCTTAACTTATCTTGAGGGTGTCTTAGTGTCTAGTATTTCTTCCTCTTCATCTGCTTCTTCACGCAGACTGTCCATTTCTTCATCATCTTCTTGTTCTTCATGATTGTTACAGTGTTGAGTGCTGGACTTGGGAATCTCATCCACCTTTACATTTGTGCTTTCAACAATCTTTTGCAACCTTTTATTGTAGCACCTGTAAGCCACATTGACTACTGAGTATCCAAGAAATATGCCTTCATCACATCTTGAGTCAAATTTTCCCAAATTATCTTCATCTCTTTTGATGTAACATTTACTTCCAAACACTCTTATGTGTTTCACATTTACAGGCTTGTTCTTCCATAATTCATAAGGTGTTTTGTCACTATTTACTCTCAATTGAGCTCTATTTAAAATGTACACCATGTGTATACTGCTTCACTCCAATATCTATCTAGTAGTTTGGATTCATTCAACATTGTTCTTGCCATTTCTTGCATAGTTTGTTTTTCCTCTCAACAACTCCATTTTGCTGAGGTGTTCTAGTGGCTGAGAATTGTCTTCTAATTCCATTTTCTTCACAAAATTCATCAAACTCATTAGACCAAAATTCTCCACCTCTGTCTTGATCTTAGGCATTTGATCTTTTTGTTTTTCTCATTCTCCACTAGTGCCTTGAATTTCTTGAATATGTCTAAGGCTTCTGATTTTTCTTTAAACAAGCTACCCATGTCATTCTGGTGTAATCATCTATCAACAACATGAAATACACCTCACCTTGTATACTTTCAGTTCTTGGTAGGACCACAGAGATCTATATGAATCAACTCTAGAGGTCTAGTTGTAGAGTATTCTTTTGACTTGAATGATCTCCTTGTTTGTTTACCATGCAGCATGCTTTTGCAAAGTGTATCTACTGGTTTTACAATTTTTGGCATATGTTTCACACACCCTTTAGCACTTAGTTTACCAGATTTTCAAAACTCATGTGTCCAATCCTTCTGTGCCACAACCAACTGTAATCAACCTTACTTGTGAAGCATTTTTCATTATTTATTTCATTTAGAACATACATGTTGTTCTTTGTCCTTTTGGATTTTGCAACTTTCTTTCCTATTTTTCCATTGATGATATCACAACCTTTGTCATGGAAGATCATATTGTATCCCCTTTTGCACATTTGACTCACACTTAACAAATTGTGCTTGAGACCTTCAACATATAGAACATTTTCTGTGATAGTATTTCCATTATCTAGACTCAAGGTTCCTTTTCCAACTATGTTTGCTGAATTGTTATCACCAAATCTCACAACACCTGATGCATTGTTTGATAGTGAAATGAATTTACTTTTGTCACCTGTCATATGGTTGGAGCATCCACTATCCAGATACCAGATTTTATCTTCATTTTACACATGAAATGTGGTTTGTACTACTGAGAAAGACTCTTTTCTTTTGTTTGCATCTTTCTTTACAACATACACCCATTTCTCTTGTTTGGGGGTTTTTGTTTGTTGTTGAAGCTACATTCCCTTCTTATGATACTTGTAGTGAATCAACATTATAGTTCATTCTAGTGTAAGATGAATTAAAGTTTCTTCTATAGCCTCTAGTATATCTTTTACATTTAGCGGATTTATGTCCAAACTGATTACATGAAAAAAATAACCATAGAAAGAGTGAGTGTACCTCATAGCATAGGTGATTCTGGGAGTAGTTTTCCTTCTCTTGACTATTTTGATGTCTTCTTTATTTACAGCAGAAGAGGTGCTTGGAATTGATGCAGTCTTGTTTCCTTCATTCTTTGCAGGTTCCTTTTCCTTACTTTCTTCCTTGAAACCAATTCCAGACTTATCATTTGTATCACGTTGGCCACTTAGTATACCAGTCAAAACATTTGAACTCTTCTCTAGTTTTTCATACATTATCAACTTGTTGCTCATTTGTTCCATCTCAACTTTTAGTCACTCCAGTTCTGAGTTCAGTTTTGTGCATTCATCCTCCTTTGATTTGTAAGAGTTTGAGATCTTTTCCAGCTGATTTTCAAGTTCTTTGAGTTCATTAGCCTCTTCTTCTTCTCTTAGAGTTTGTCTTTCCTCAAAGATGTGGATTTTTTCTTCATAATATTTTAATGTGCATCTCAGATTTTGATTCTTTCTTCTACACAATCTCAATTCTTCAAGAGCACATACTAATTCAGCTTCAAGATTTACTTCAGCTTCTTCTTCATCAGAGTCTTCAAAGTCAACTGTATTCTTTCCTTTTGAGCTGCATTCCTTCAGATGCATCCATGGCCATAAACAAACATTCAAACTGATCTTCATCATTTTCATTTTTAGAGCTTTCTGGTTTCTTGAATCAGATTCACTTGATTCTTCTTTTGAATAGAAGTTCCTTTTGTTCTTAAAGAACTTCTTCTTGTTATTTTTCTTTTTATATCCAGTTTCTCTCTTGTTGTGTTTATGATTATCCTCTTCATGTTCAGACTGAGCTTCTTTATTTTTGTTTGGACATTTAATAGAAAAATGACCTACTTGTCCACATGCAAAGCATTTGAAAGGGATTTTTCCTTTATACTTACCTGAACCTCTTTTCAGTCTTCTTACAAACATTGCTTCAATATTTTCATCATCTAATTCATCCTCTGAATCTGATTCTTCTTCTTCTTCTTGCTTGGACTGGGTTTCTTTCTTGACCTTAAATGCTACCTCTTTCTTGGTAGTCTTGGTTCCAATAGTCCTCATCTCGTATGTTGAAAGAATGCTCTGTAATTCATCCATTGTGAGAGTCTTCATGTCTTTGGCTTCTTCCACCGCTGAAACCTTTGCATCAAATTTGGCTAGTCAGAGATCTCAGAATATTTTGGACTATAACAGATTCTTCTAGTTTCTCACCTAGGCCTCTTGATCATATTGATAACTTCATCTATTCTCTACATGTAGGCCATTATACTCTCATCATATTTCATCTTCAGATTCTCAAACTGAGCTCTGTAGGTCTGTAACTTTTCTAGCTTGAATTTTTCATCTCCTTCATAAATACTCTGAAGTTTGGTCCAAATCTCCTTTGTTGTTGTGCAGTGCATAACTTTTACAAATTTTATTTCAATCAGGCCACATAAGATGGCATTCATGGCTCTTGAGTTGCATTCATATTCTACTTTATCTACTGAAGAAGTGATTGACATGGCTGGAGGATTGTATCCTTTCTCAACACATTCCCAGATATCAAATCCAAGTGACATCAGATATGTTTTCATCCTTATTCTCCAGAATGCATAATTCATTCCAGTGAAGAGAGGTGATCTAGACAGTGATAAACCACCTTGTGCCTGATTTTCTGCCATGCTTGTGAAAAGAGGATCTCCTTGAAGATGTTAAGCTTCTGCTAGAAGGACGTTGCTCTGATACCAATTGTTAGAGATCACAAGCACTGAGAGGGGGGTGAATCAATGCAGATTAAAATTTTTCAACAATTTGATCCAAATTTCTTCAAGGAGTGAAATCATATAATCATAAGCATTTAAACAAACATATGCCAAACAATATAACACATTGAACACAAAATTTATAGTGGGAAACCCTTTCGGGAGAAAAACCCACTTGAAACCACAGGATTTATTAGGAACACCAATTCCAAAGTATTACAATGGTTTCGGTTGAGCACCCACTCAACCTGTGAAGCACCCACTTCAAAATTTAAGCACCCACTTTATTTACTGAGCACCCACTCAACAAATTTTAGCAAGCACCAACTTGCAAGGAGCACCAACCCCTAATTTAATCAGCTATAACTGATATTTTGTAGGCACCTACCCACAAGGAGGCTGAAACCCCCTGAAAATGCTAAGCTATAACTTAGACTTATTATTACATACAAATTTGATCATCTAGTTTCAAAATTGCTTACACAATGGATTATGATCACTTTTCTGTATCTGTCTGTGTTCACTTTTCAATCTCTTCTGCTCATCTGATTCAAACTCTTCTTTCTCAATCAATCTTGCACACTGATGTTCTTCTCATCTGATATATCTTCTTCACTTCATCTATCTTCTCTGCTCCTTCCTCTCTCTTTTCTTTCTATAGCTCCTTTAGCTTGAATGCATCGTCTTCTCACTTGAGAACACACATATTGGTATCAAATTTCCTCTATATAGACAATCGACCCATTCCAACATTTTCTTTGGTGTGTCATACACTCTTTCCTACTCTGTCACCTGAAAATCTGGTCCATTAAATGAATACAACTAACTCCATATTTTTCTTTGCTATATTCGGCTTGATTTCACCTTTTTCTATGCATTTACAAGAAATTATTTATGAGCCGATACCTAAAATAGATTTCTCATCTTTCTAATATTTCCAATGTGATCAAGATGAGTGAGCCGCTTTCTTCTCTAATATTTAATTTTTCCTTGAAATCAGGAATCACATAGAGAACTGTAACTGTATTTCCACAAAGTCAATGAGCATTAAATGTTGATAGATGGAACTATAGATTTCTTCATTCTTCGTGGAGCTCAAGTCGTATACTCAGCCACAATCACTAGACAATCAAATCACCATCAATTTTGGAGAAAAAAATCTCACTTGTTCCATGTTTAAATCAATTTGATTGTCCTCGAGCCTTGTCCAGTTCATACTTGTTCAATCCATGTGACTTTCCTTAGTTTCTTTGACTTTTTCCTTTGTATCATGATACTTTCCTTTGATCGCGTGACATTTTCTCCTTTCTTGGCAGCTTTTTAGTTATCCTCAGGCTTTTTCTTTACTTTGCGGCTTTTTCAATGTTTCATGTGCTTTCCTTCTTGTCTGCTACCTTCCTTTGGTATTTTTTCCATGTCTACGTGACTCTATCCTTTTACCTGCAATTTTATCATTCTCCATGGCTATCTTCATGTCCTTAGCAGATTTTCTGGTTCTTCATGGATTTTCCCTTTATGTGTGGCTTTCTCAAGACTTCCTTACTCCCGTGGATTTGCCTTCAGACTATTCATACTTCCATGGCTCTTCCTTCACATTTTTCCTTACCATTCTCACTCACGGCTTGTCATTTAGCTTCTTTTTCTTTGGTAGCTTCATCCTTTTACTCGCGGCCTTCACTAAGCTTCCTTAAATTTTCTTCTAGAGTTTCATGGCTTCTTCAAGGTCTACTTCAAGACTTTGGCTATCTCCTTATATTCGTGGCTTGCACAAAAACTGATTAAGTCCCTTAGAACTTATCCTTGACCATCCTAAAGCCTCTGTGAGCTGACACTACCAATCAACCTTCATCTTTCTCGCTTGCTCACTTTACCAATTAACCCTTTTTTCCATCAATGCCATTCAACATCAAATAATTTTGCCATCAATGTAGCTTGACATCAATGACAACACATATGACAATGAAAACCCTAGGTTCACTCTCATCACTTTTTTTGTGCATTTTTAATCTTTAGTTTCCACGCTCCTCCATCTTTTTTTATCATTCCATGATTTATCTATTCCATCGGTGCATTTTCTACTATAATATTTAGGGACATCAGGTACACATCTCTATCTAATTTAGGTTACCGAGCTTTCGGCTCACCAACATAAAGTGGGGGAAAAATGTAGTCACAAAATCATACACTTTAGATATTATTTAATCCTAGTCTCATACTACTATTTAGAAGGTTCTTGAGTGAAGAAAGTACTAATCAACCCCCGTCTTTTGGCCATCTTGTTTTATTTTATTTCATCATCATCGACCTTGTATACCTACATGCCCAGTCATCTTTCGTCACTTGGCATTAATTTAGCCTCGACTGGGGTGCCCATGGGTGCCCCGATCCTTTTTGAACTTTCCCACCATCTTTTGGGCTCTTTTTAGCCATTTCATCTTCTTATCTTTTTGGTTGTCATCCATTTTGGGGTTTGTTATGAAATTAGATCAATAGAACCTTATAAATATAAAGTTATGAGACCATAATGAGGGACCAAGCACTAGTCAATACTATCATCCATCTAGAGTTGCATCCATCTATTGCATTGGAGATCACTTTACATCCACATAACTCCATCACAAGGCATAATGATAGGATATCTGTATCATATACACAACATAGGGGGAGGGATTCTATTTTATTTCATGCACACATTATATAACATTTTCTACATCTAGTTATTTCTCACTACTTCACAAAGTGCAACTGGAACACGAACACTTAGGGTACATTATACACACACTCACCAAAAATACATTTGGGTTTGAAATGTAGTGCAACACTTAGTTAGTAAGCCCACTATTATGATAGCTGAGGTCATTCTGACCCCTTCATATGTATCTTTATTTTTTTAGGGATATAATTTTTTGTATGGGGTTTTACAGGTAGATCTTCATCACAAGTTTATAGCGATATAATTGAAGGCACTGCGACAACCACACGAAAAAGATAAAGATATTGCAAAGATCTAGAGACATTATTAGATTCAGATCTTGAGCTTTTCTGTAGACCATAGTGCCCATATTACATACTAAGGTGCCCATAGGCGCTCCAGTCCTCCTCCCCGGCACCCCAGTCTAGGTAAATATTCACATGCTACAATTTTTTGGGTCATGCCACCACACTCTTCTCCGTCTCCACATCATCTTGTTCAATTCCAACACACATCGAGGTAAGTCATTTTAAGGTTAAAACCATATCACTCTTATTTCCACTATTTCATTTCATCTAAGCATCAAATAAAATCATTTAACTTTTCCATTTTAGTTTATATCAATTATTCTATTTTTTTTACTAGTTTATATTAACTTAAAATATAGATAGAATACCATATTTTCATATTTTAGTTAATCACTATGCTTTAACAGGTCCATGCCTCAGGTTTGGGGATCCAAACCAGATCCAAGGAAAAATATTTACCTTGGAAAATGGAAGAAGGAAATGTGTACGCATTATAACGTGTGTGCGTTTCCTTTTTTTATACATCCCCTTCCCTCTAACGTCCTTTTCTATCTTTTTCACAGTTTTCCTGTTCCCAATCTGTTTGCTTTGCACGTTCTTGTTGATTAACTAAAATGGGGAATATTGGAATAGTTAATCTAATCTAGAACAATTGTAAATATAATAAATAAATGCAATAAATAACTATGGAGATGACACAAGAAACTATGAAAATGGAAATTCTAAAACCTAGAGTACTAAGAGAGTTAGAATGAACTCAGCTGATTAGATGGAGCTTGCTAGAATGTGTCACAAAAGTTATTGGAGAAGCATAGGAAGCAACAACGACTATGTACAGAGGTCCCAAAAATGATGGGTCTGCGCTATCTAGCTAGATTGGAGCACCTGAAGAGGGACTAGGGCATCTAGTGGGTGCTTTGGTATGCAGAACAAGCACCGTGGTGTGTGTAAAAAGTCCAAAACTAAGTTTCATAGGTTCAACAGGTGGCCCGAAACCCTTGCTATGTGTCGCATTAGATTCAATTGCACTACACTAGGTGTCGTTGATAATCCAAGATGATGGAAAGACCTGTAAGAAAACCACAAGAAGTATTAAAACCCCAAAAAATAGGAATGTAAATGAATGGGCCGGACTGAACTTAGCTGCCACAACAGTTGGCTTAGTAACTGAGCGTTGCACTACATTTCAAACCTAAATGTAGTTCTGGTGAGTGTGTGCATCATGTGCCCTAGGTGTTCTTATGCTAGTCACACTTTGTGAAGGAGCGAGTAATAACTAGATGTAAAAAATGTAATAGAATGTGTGCATGGAATATAATAAAATCCCTCCCCTTGTGCTTGTGTGATGTAGATGAACCATCCTTGTCCTTGTGATGGAGCTAATGGATGCAAATGATCTCCAATTCGATGCAATTCTAGATGGATGATAGTAGTGAGTAGTGTTTGGTCCCTCATTATGGTCTCATAAATTTATATTTATAGGGTTCTTGATATAGTTTTGTAATTAACCCCAAAATGGTCGACCACTAAAAAGACAAGAAGCTGAAACAACGGGAAAGTGACCAAAAAAGTGGCGGGAAATTTAAAAAAGGATCGAGGCACCCCTAGTTGGACCAGGGCACCCATGGGCGGCCCAGTACTAGCCTAGGTTGCCTCAGTCAAGGCTAAAATAACATGAAATGACAAAAACTAACTGGGCATGTGGGTGCAAGAGGTCAGGAATGACGAAGGAAAACAAAGCAAGATGTCTAAAATATGGAGTTAATTAGTACTTTCTTCACTAAAAAACCTTCTAAATAATAGTATGAGACTGAGATTAAATAATATTGAAAGTGCATGATTTTATGACTAAATTTTCCCCCCACTTTATGTTGGTGAGAAGAAAGCTCAGTAACATAAAGTAGATAGAGATGCGTACCTGATGTCCTTGAAGATTGTAGTAGAAAATGTGTCGAAGGACTAGATAAAGTGTGGAATGATAAAAAGATGATCGAACATAGAAACTAACGATGAAAAAAGCGTGAAAAAGTGATGAGAGTGAACCTAGGGTGGAAATGCATGTGTAATTACTGATGTGTGTGATGTGCATGTATGGTTAGTATGATGTGTGTTGCCATGAAGTGTTGTTGTTGACGTCATTGTTGTTGTTGTCGTTGTTGCCCCCATTTGACTGCTTGTTTCTCATACGATTGGACCTGCAAGGAGAAAATGATCAAGCAATAAAATATATATATGTATGTATGTGTAAAAACACAATGTAAAAAATGCATGTAAAAACATTAAATGTAAAATACACAAATGAAAAAGTGTAAATGGAACATGTGCACTTGATCCATGTTGAGAAAAAGAGTGTAAAAGGTATCCTGTACTGCCGGGGTTTTTTTGGTGAGCCGACACCATAGGCTGAAGAAGTATAGGGAGGAATTCCATTATATCCTCCAACATTTAACTACTTCCCTGAATGTGTGTGAAGAGATCTATGTACATCCTGGTTTTTTGGGTGATCCGATGCCACTGGCCGAAGAAGTATTTAGAGGAATTCCTTGACTGTTGTATTGTCCAACCTTTAACTACTTCCCATAATGCTAAGGACACCATGTCCTTTAAAAAATGACGTGTACAGGGTTTGTATACTGGTCTGAACCCACTTGACATTAAGTAACCCACAATGCCAAGGATAAGAAAGTGCATTGAATTGAACCGGTTTAAACATGTTGTGTAGTATGTAAAACCCTAAATGATGTCCCTCTTTGGGGGTGCATGCGATGTCGCCAATAGGAGAATGTGGCCCCATAAGAGGACCTTCTGCATGTACTTTGAAACTGGTGAAGGGGGAAGGGAATGCACTTGGTAGAAACTAAGGTGTACATAAAAACAAAAGGCTAGACAAAGACAAGTGTTAGTACGAACAAACATGCATATAGAAAACATTGTATAAGCCCTGACACAAACATATTTAAAAGCTACCGATGGTAAGGGAAATAATGTAAAAATAACAAGAAGACAAGTAAGCCACATAAAGCATTTGATGTAAACATGGGATAACACTCATGATGTTGCAAGACATGTAAGGCCATCATGGCCACTTTGATACAAACAAACAAGTGTGTATACGAAACATAGGGTAAGGTGGTGCATACAATAACATACAATGTAACAAAAAAGCCTATGGAAGAAAATATCCTTGCATAACAAATGCTTTGCACATGAAGCACTTGTTATCATGTTAGAAAGATAAATAGTATGTAAAAATCATGTATAAGTCAAGTAATGTAAAGTGCTGGGTATGAAATGAAACAATAACACCTGTAAGAGACAAATGTGGATGCTCCCAGTGACTAGTGTAGGAAGGGTAGAAGGTGAGCATCCGTGATGCGTATAAGAGACATGTATCTATGATTGCAACTAGAAAAATATGTGAAGGCGCATGTGTGAATGGTATAGATAAATTCCATACAAGTAATCTAACTAGCATGTGTAAAAAAGTGACCATGAACAAACAAAAATAAGCAAGAGTAAAAAGAACCATAATATGCAGTATGTTATGGATGGATGAAATGGAATGAAAAATGGATTGTGATGGGATCCAGATGCCCCTTGAGTGAATGGAAATGTATGGAATGAGGTTCATTTGGTTTTCCCCCTCATGTTATCAATAAAGAACCATAAACAAGAGTGCATCATCGGGCAAATGGTCGAATATTATGTGTTGAGTCTAGCATGTTGTGAGGAGTATGTATGTGTAGTGATGATGATATGCGACATATAGAATAAATGTGCATGAACCTTAGTAGCCTAAGCATATATCACATACAAAATGAATGTATGAGTGATGCATGTAGTAGTGAGTGGTGAGGTAGCCTAAATAAAAGGGAGCAGTGAGGTAGCTTAAAGTGTATACCACTACAAGATGAATAGTAGGGAGTGGTGATGTATCCTAAAGCGTATACCACTACAAGATGTAGTAGGGAGTGGTGATGTATCTTAAAGTGTATACCACTGCAAGATGATAGAGTAAGTGATGATTTAATCTATAGCGTGTGTCATAATCCTAGAAATATCACATGATGAAAAGTGAATGATAAACAAATGATAAATGTAAGGCCATTTGATTTGTAAACTCTCAAAATTCAAGTATGGACCGAGGAACTAAAGTGTGTCATAAAGTAGTGAGTGCAGTGCGTAAAAGACAATGCAATATGTGTGATGATAATAGACCACCATGTGATGAGTAGAATGTGTAATGTATAAGATGTAATGCGAGATGCAATGTACGATGTATAAGATGCAATGTACTATATAGACTAATGAGTGTAAGATGCACGTGATGTGGTATGTAAAGTGCTAGAAGTCGTAGACCATAAAAGTGTTGTATATGTATGATGAAGACTTGTATGACGTGTATGTAGGATATGCAAAATGTGCAAATGATATAGTCTAAATACAATATGTATGATTTAAGGTGTATAAATGCACAAAGGTAGAAATGATGTAGAATAAATATAGTATGTATGATGTATGATGCGAGATGTATAAATAGACGCAATGTTTAATACCTATAGTGTAGTGTGTGGGGTTCATGGGTAGTAATCCCTCAATAGTCAAGTGTGAACTGAAGCAAAAGAGTGTGTCATCGAGTAATGACTGAGGCTATAACGTATGTATGACTATAGTAAGATGAGATGATGCTTAGATGAGGTATGCATGAATGCTAAGAGTGTGATGTAGTACTATGCAAGGATGTGAATGAATGATAATGGAAAGATATGAGAAATATTCACTATGAGGATATGATGATGAGAGAGGGGGGGTGAATAATATGCCCCCAGAGTGTGGTATGATGAAAGAGGCTATCATGTAATGTCATTAGAAGATCATCACTCTCAAGATCATAGTCGAATAGATTAAGCATTGGTGACTTGATAAGAAATAGTGTTTGGTTGATCACGTAATGAGCCATTGAGATAAGTTATATATGCCTATAGAATACTCCTCATCGGTGAATGGAGGAAGTGGACAACCATGCACATACCAATGAGTGAGATTTTGTGAATAGCCAAGAAAACGAACTATTGCAGATAAAGACGTGACTAAAGGGCATGGGGAAAGACATGTACATGTATGATCAGGATCAATGAGTGCCACCGATGTAATCAAGCCAATATAAGAGATTTCCCTAATGTGATCAGAGAAGAGCGAAGGAGTGTGTGATAGATAGACTATAAGATGAAAGACATGTAAGCCATAAGTAACAATATGGGATGAACAAAGCCATAATAAATATTAGGAGCATGTGGTATAGGATGAGATCCTCAAAAGTGAAACCTAGGTGGGCCAAACCATCATGTTTACATATGGTGTCGTTGCATGTAGGATGAAAATGGAATATGTTCCCAGTAGGAGCCATTCATGAAGAGTAATGCAAGTGAATGGTGGGCGTGCTAAGGTAGGTGGTACATGTGAAGGTGTACAGTGATAGAGTGAAAATCATCCATACACTATCACAAGCCCCTTGATAAGGAATCATAACAGTAGTTGTAGCATGTGGCATAGAAGAAACTACATCTATCATAGGAAATGACAAAGGTTCCACCAAGTGGTGGTAAGTGAGGTGATTCTTCCCTAGGTTAGGGCTCATTTGTAATATCTATGTGTGGAATAGGAAGACCAATATTAGGAGCCTGATTCATGAATACTGGAATGGATCATAGTCACAAAAAATGGTGTACTCAATGCTTTCATGTCTGAGAATTTAACACCATTATGTAGATTAGAGGTGATAGCTTGCATGGCATAAAGCCATGCCTACCAAGGAGACACTTGTAGGAAACTGGGAAATCAACAACGAAAAAGATGAGTGTGAATAGTCTTTGGACCAACAATGATAGGCATTTTGTATAACGTGACTGAGACAGGGACAGTACAAAGCCATTATAAGCATGCAAATGAAATACTAGATGGACTGGTACATCACGAGTGGAAAGACCTAAAAATTCAAGGAATGAGATAGGAGAACGTAGTTAAGTTTAGATCCATTATCAATCAAAGTGTGCTTAACAACGACATTATGAATACGACATATGATATTTAGAGGCAGGTAATTATCAAAATTGTGACATCAGTGGGAAGGTTAGACTTGAATACTATGTGTGAAGAAAATGCATTGGTAAAGGCTTGATAAATGAGGCTAGATGCATGAATTAGCACGAATGCGATTAGTAGTAAGAAAATTTTGGACTTTATGTAGTAAATTAGGATTTGCAAGAAAATAATCATTTATTGAGATACTCATGATGAACAAATCCTAGGATGAAAAACAATGAGATGAAGAACCTATAAGCATGAATGATCGAGATTGTGTTCACCAAAATGATTAACTAAAATGGGGAATATTGGAATAGTTAATCTAATCTAGAACGACATGTAAATACAGTAAATAAATGCAATAAATAACTATGGAGATGACATAAACAACTATGAAAATGGAATGCTAAACCCTAGAGTACTAAGAGAGTTAGAATGAACTCAGTTGATTAGATGGAGCTCACTGGAATGTGTCACAAAAGTGACTGGAGAAATAGGAAGAAAAAATGACTGTGCAGAGGTCCCGAAAAGGATGGGTCCAAGCTATCTAGCTCAACTGGAGCACCTGAAGAGGGACTGGGGTGCCTACAGGCACTTTGGTCTATAGAATGGGTGCCCTGGTCTATGTAAAAAGTCTAGAACTGAGTTTCACAAGTTCTACAGGTGGCCCGAAACCCTCGTCTGTATGTCACATCGGATATCGACTGCACTATGCCAGGTGTCGCTGATAATCCAAGATGATGAAAAGACCTATAAGAAAGACCACAAGAAGTATCAAAACCCTAAAAAAGAAAAATGCAAATGAATGGGTCAAGACTGACCTCAGCATGCCACAATAATGGGCTTACTAACTGAGCATTTGCACTACATTTTAGACCCAAATGTAGTTTTGGTGAGTGTGTGCATCATGTGCCCTAGGTGCTCTTGTGCTAGTTGCACTTTGTGAAGTAGCGAGCAATAACTAGATGTAGAAAATGTAATTGAATGTGTGCATGAAATAGAATAAAATCCCTCCCCCTATGCTTGTGTGATGCAGATGAACCATCCTTGTCCTTGTGATGGAGCTAATGGATGTAAATTATCTCCAAATGGATGCAAATCTAGATGGATGATAGTAGTGACTAGTGTTTGGTCCCTTATTATGGTCTCATAACTTTATATTTATAGGGTTCTCTTGATTTAATTTCGTAATTAACCTTGAAATGGCCAACCACCAAAAAGATAAGAAGTTGAAATGGCTAGAAAGTTCCCAAAAAGTGGTTGGAAAGTTCAAAAAGGATCGGGGCACCCTTGGTGGGACCAGGGCACCCATTGGGCGACCCCAGTACTAGCCTGGGCACCCCAGTTGAGTCTAAAATAACACAAAATGATGAAAGTTGACTGGGCATGTGGGTGTAAGAGGTTGGGAATGACAAAGGAAAACAAAGTAATATGGCCAAAAGATGGGGGTTAATTAATACTTTCTTCACTCAAAAACGTTCTAAATATTAGTATGAGACCGGGATTAAATAATATCTAAATTGCATGATTTTGTGACTACACCTATATATTCCTGCAAAAAAATTTTAATAGTTCAGGTTGTCCCCTACCTCACTATCTATATTTAACTAATAATGGTGGACAAAAGCTGATGTAAGGACACGAATAAGGTCAAAAATAAGACATAAGAGCAATTAGAAGAGATTAGAATAAATAAATTGAAGCAGATGTGAAAAATTCATGGATGGCAAGGTACATCTACTATGTCAAATGTACCTAATGGTTTAGAAAATGATGATGAAATACATGATGAAAATGAGGAGAATAACTATCTTTAAATGAGTATTGATAATGAATTGAATGATAATGTTGTTATGGATAAAGAATTTGGTATGAATGATAATATTGAACCTTTACCTGAGATTCCAAATGTTAATCCTGAAATTTGCATGGAAACTTTGAATGAAGAAAGTAACCTTGCTATTGATCTTTACCTATAAGAACAACTTCCATTTTGCACAGAAAACTCATTCACTGAATTGAAATTGATGAAAAAATTAAAAAACCGATGCTTAACAAAATGTCTGAAAGAAATGTGAGAAGAAAAGCTATGGGAATTTTTTATACTTACTTTGAGAAATTAAATGATACACAACGATGCCAATTATTTGTTACATTGATGAAATTAATTAATATGAGACATACAATTAAGACCTTAGGTCTAAGAACATCTAATCCCAATAATCAAAATGCAACAATTGTTAAAAATATACATAAATCATAACATATTGTAGTTGTTAACAAACGCACCAAATATAGTAATGTTACACAACATGTACTTACTAATTGTATAGTTAGTGATAAAACAATGAATAAACACTTGATTAGAAAAACAATTAGAGCTTTGAAAGTAAATAGAAAAACACTAGTGAAAGCAATAGGGAGACACATAAGTCTTGAGTCAGCCAATAACACTGACTATTGGGCATTCTCTTGTAGACTCCCACAAAAAAACAATGATACATTTGATATTCTAAAAGAATTAATTCTAAACTTTTGGAATGAGAACACAAGGGTGTCACTGAATATAAGAGATATAATAAAAATAAGAGTAGGTTCTCGTAATCCGTGAAGTGCATGTAAAACATTTCTTGGATATGATTCATTAGACACTAAATTATGCACTTGGGTATATTTCTAGGTCCTAATCATATACCACTATTCATATGATTCATAAGTGAGAAAACTAGTAATTGACATCTATCTTTGGCCTCTTTGTTTGCTTTCTTGCTTTGTCTATGGTCTTACACACCCCACTACCCAGTCTGAATTTCACTGCTTTATCTTTCTTGGCTCTAGACACCAGCGTTAAGCCAAGGTGCCAACACCCAGGTGCCCTTTTCCCCTCTGGGTGCGCCCGACCTCTTTATATCTTACTTGCCCCTTTTTGGCCTCTTTTTTTCTTGGTGGTCAGAATTTTAGATGTTAATTACGAAATTCAAACAAGGGAATCATATAAATACAAAGTTATGTGACCATAATAAAGGACCAAGCTCTAAACATCTATTATCATCACCTAAGGTTACATCCAAAGGCATTCTAAGAGCATCAAAACATCCATCTAGCTTCATTTAAGGGACAAGGGACTGTATTTTTTTGCATACAATTCATAGGAGGGGAAGTTCATTTTGACATCCACACATCTAGTTACATTGTTACATCTAGTTATTACTCGCTATACAATGCATCTTACACTAGAGATTCCTAGGGCACGATTCTTCCACACAAATAACTACATGGAGTTTGAGATGTAGTACAAAGCTCAGTTGTAAGTTCATTCTATTGGGTAATTTCTGGGGTCAGTCTGATTTCCAATTTACATATTTTTCTTTTTAAGATTTGATGTGTTTTTGGGGTTTTGTAGGAGATCATTTGTTTTGTAGGTTACAAGTGAATTATGTGGACATCTAGTGACATATAAACGACCAAAAACAAAGGCTAGCAACACTCGTGACACAAAAAACCATTTTATGAGGTTTTATGCAGTCACAGGTGCCTATAGAAGGTATCTGGCAGTTAGACACCCCTGACCCAGTCCAGGTGCCCCAGTCTCAACATTTTTTATAGTTACGTGAGTTTTTGGGTTCGGTTGCAACAGTCTCCCCTCTCGTTTCATTAGTTTTCCAACTTAGTATAGCTTCGGGATTATTGCGAAATCAACTAAGTCTCTTATTCCATCTCTTGCACTTAGGGTTTTGATTTCCATTTGATTATTGCTTAGGTTAGAGCTATGCTTTATTTCTTACCATTTCATTGTGACTCTGAAATATCTAGGGTTTTACAAATTTCAATATTTGTTAAATAATTTGGTGAACCCATCTCATTCGAATGCTCTTGAGTCTTCATTTCATCACTTTTTCCATTTTTTCTTAGGACCCTCTCATCATGGATGTCTCCATCCATGCCTTTTTGTAGGATCATCCTGATTGTATCACTAAACTCAAGTCTTATTTAGCTAACACTTATATTCATCCTCATACCTCGCTTGAGTATGTGTATCATAAGTTTACTTCCGCTCTATCTCTCAATGATGATTGCATTACTTTCACATCATATGAGTTACCTTCTTAGGTCATGTTAGAGCATGACCCCCCATTTATATTAAGGTTTGTATCAATAATGTTGAGGTTAAGCATGCCTTATGTGATAATGGCTTAGGGATCAATATTTGTAATATTACATTCCTCCACCAATTGGGTCTTTCTGATGCCTCCTTGGCTCCTTCATCTCTTTCTATTTGTAGATTTGACAATATCCCTAAGTGTGTCTTAGGTACTATCATCCTTCCTATTACCATCGGGCCATATGCGCTACCCATTCCATGCGACATAATGCCCAATAATATTAATTATAATATTCTTCTTGGGTGACCTTGGATCCATGCCATGCATGCAGTTCCTTCCACTCTTCATACATGACTTAAATTCCTTTATTAGGGAGTTTTCTATGACATTCTAGTGGATCCATCACCTTTCACATATTGTAATTCTATTAAGCATTCTACAGACACTCTTGGTTCTTCTGCCTCTAGTAAGGATTTCTCTAAATACGGTCTTAGCTATAAATATTTTCTCTATTATGGTTTCTCTGATAATGGCTTAAGCCTGCATGGTTAAGGAGTCATGGAACCATGGGATATCCCTACTCAATCTAACAATTTTGGATTGGGATACAATCTTCCTTCTATACCTTCTTCGAAGGATTATATTTCTCTGCATACTTCTTCGCTTCCTTTGGTATATTTGGACCTCATCAGTGATTCTAATTCTACTGCTTGGGATAATTTAGACACTTTTGATATTGATGACTCTCTTTTAGAATATATGGGAGTTTACGATCACCTCCCTTATTTTCATTATAATAAGTGCTCTCCATCACTCCTTAATTCTCACACCTACTTTGGAGAGTTTGATACGCTTATTGAAAGTGTCAATGCTCCTGACACTATTCTTATTGACCCATACATAGAGGATTAATCATATCTTCTCAATGAGGACACCATTCAATATAACCTCAACACTTTTTCCAACCCATGAATGGTTTTGTTAGCCACCTATAACTCCTACTAAGAAAAATGATATCAAACAAGTTCTTCATAAATTATTTGATATATTTACATGGGACTATATCGATATGCTTGGTATCGATCCTTATGAAACCATGCAAAATATTGTCATTCACCTTGGTGTGAAACCTATTCAACAAAAGTTTGCAAAATGCATCCAAAGGTCACACTACTCATCAAAGAAGAAATAAAATGCTTATTAGAAGATAGCTTTATTCGCGTTGTGTATTATCCTGAGTGGGTATCTAATATCACGCCAATTATGAAGCCGGATGGTTGGGTCTACTGTTGCACTAATTTTTGGGATCTCAATAAGGCCTCTCCTAAAAATAGTTTTCCATCGTCGCACATTGATGCCATTTTGATTCACTATTGGATATGATATCATTTTTTTCATAGATGGATTTGCTATTTAGAACCAAATCAAAATTAACCCAACAGATAAGGAAAAAATTCATTTACTATGCCTTGGGGAACATTTTGTTACATTGTCATGCCCTTTGGTATTAAAAATGCTAGGGCTACTTACCAATGGGAAATGATGCATATCTTTTGTGACTATATTCATAAGATCCTTGAAGATTATGTTGATGATATAATTTTCAAATCACAACATCATTCTACACATGATCAAGATCTCTGCACACTCTTTAAATGTTTACAACAATGTAAAGTGCACTTAAATCCAAAAAAATATGTATTTAGAGTTACAACTAGCAAGATCCTTGGGTACATTATCTTGCAACGTGGAATTGAAATAGATCCCAATAAATCCATGCTATTATTGACATTCCTCCACCTCATAATTTGCATTAGTTATGCTCATTACAGGGAAAAATCTAATCCATCCATTGTTTTATTACAAAAATTGCTGACAAAACCCAACCATTCACATGCCTGATGAAGAAAGTGTTAGAGTAGGTATTTACCTTAGCTCATGTTCACCTAGGTACTTTATTTACCTTTATTGTATTTATCCTCACCCACTTATGTGTGTGGATATTTCTTTTATCTTATTTAGATATTAGGAGATATTATCTAGTTGTTAGGTATAGTTCTTTCCTTGATCTATGGTATTGACTAGTTCTTTCCTTGATCTATGGTATTGACTAGATCCTTGATGTCTAGTTCTCTCCTAAATCTATGGTCTTGACTAGTTCTTTGATGACTAGTTATTTCCTTGATTTATGGCTTGATCTACGACCTTGATCGGTTCTTAGATTGTTATTCCTTACCTATTTAAGCAAGGCCCATTCTCAATGTATTGCATTGAGTTCCATAATAATATATGAAATTGCTGCTCATTTGTTTGCAAAGGTTTATGTAAAGTTATTCTAGAGAATTGCTTTCATCTTATTGATCGTGATGTTTGATTAGCATATGTGTTCTTGGCTTGGCACGATCTGGTTATCGTTCCTTTTAGAAAGACACTAAATTTGTCTGGGACTACCACTATCAAAGAGCATTCGACGGTATTAAATCATAGCTCTTAAATCTTCCTATCTTTGTACCTCCCATGATTGAGTGACCTTTCTTATTATACATTTCCACCACATTTCATGCTTTAGGGGCCCTTCTAGCCCAACATGATGATTCTCAACATGAGAGGGCTATCTATTACATTAGTTGGACTTTACTCTCTTTTGAATGTAACTACAGTTACACCAAAAAAGTATGCCTTGACCTATTTTTTGTGGAAGATAAGCTATAATGCTACCTTCTCAATAATGAGGTGCATATAATCACCAAGATATATCCTCTATGCTACATCTTGTCCCACACACATCTCTTGGGACATTTGACATGATGGGTCATGTTACTCATAGAATTTGACTTCAAATTCATTCCACAAAAAGTGATCAAGGGCCAAGTTATTGTTGATCAACTAGCTGAGGCACATCTTCCGGATGCATCACCTATTTGTGATTATTTTTGTGACAATTTCACTGCTTACACCATTGATACCGACACTTGGACTATGTATTTTAATGGGTCTCATTATCACTCTAGCGTTGGAGCCAGGATATTATTTATTACTCCACATGGCGATCATTTCGCCTTTACATATCGCTTAGGGTTTTCATGCACCAATAACATTGCTGAGTATGAAGCCCTCATTCTCAGCCTCAAGATCACTCAGAAGCTCCTTATTCAAAATATTTGCATCCACGGTGACTCATAACTAATTATTAATCAAGTCAAATGACAAGTATCACACAAAAGAGGAACATCTAGTCCCATATAATAATATTGTTAAGGATCTTTTAGCCACATTCAAATCTTACTCTCTCTCCGCAATCCCTCGTTGCAATATTACTTATCCCTTAGGATATCACTGATGAGAAAGCCATGTTCATCATCTGAAACTTGCGAAATCCCTCTACTGATACTTCACTTCTCAAAGCTTGTGCCATTACACATAGTAATGACCACCTTGAATCACTCCAATTTACAACTTTCTTTATCGACAAACCATTCCCAAAGGCCTTCAACATCATGAAGCTCGACGTCTATGATGTGAGTCCATGCGTTATGTCATCATTGGTGCAGAGTTATTTAAAAGATCATTTGATGGCCATTTACTATGATGTGTAGGACTTGCAAACATCCCCACCGTTGTATCTCAGGTGCATGATAGTCTATGCGATGGCCACTTCTACGACAAGGTTATGTCACACAAGCTCCTACATTAGGAATACTATTGGCCTACCATGGAGAAAGATTTCCTAGAGTATGCTAAACACTGTGATAAATTCCAAAAACATGGCAATATCCACCATGCACCTGTGTATGACCTTCAACCAATTACTCTATCATGACTCTTCTCTTTACGGGGTTTTGGTCTTATCGACATGATAAATTATGGATTGGCTAATGACCATAAATATATTATTACTACCACAAAATATTTTACTAAATGGCTCAAAGAAGCTCCACTATAGACTACCAATGGTCATGATAACTATTGTTTCATCATTACTCACATCATTACACACTTTGGCATTCCCTCTTGTAGACACTAAATCACATACTTAGGGTATATTTCTAGTTGTGATCACATAATACTATTCATATGATTCCTAAGTGATAAAATTACTAATTGAACACATGTATTTAGCCATATTTGTCTTGATTTATGTTGCCTTTTTTGATCTTACACTTCTTCTAGCCTAGTATGTCTTTTCACACTTTGACATTTCTCACTCTAGACACCAGTGTCCCATCCAGGACACCAAGCACCAGGAACCCCCAGTCCCCTCCAGGTGCTTTGACCTCTTTGTAATTTGCTCACATATTTTGGGTACTTTATAGTCATTTAGGAAATCTTATCTTTCTTGGATTAGTCAGAAATTTTCGTGGTTAATTACGAAATTCAAGAAAGGGAATCCTATAAATATACAATTTATGTGACCATAATAAAGGACCAAACACTAAGCACTAGCTATCACCATCCTAAGGTTGGATCCAAAGGCATTATCAAGAGCATTCAAACATCCATCTAGCATCCACACATGGGACAATGGACTGCCATTTGTTTACATACACACATAGGAGGGGGAGTTTCATTCTTTCATGCACACATCTATCTACATATTTCTACATCTAGCTACTTTCTCGCTATCAAGTGCAACACACACAAGAGCCACCTAGGGCACAAATTCGATCCAACACACACATAGAACTACATTGGTTCTGAGATGTAGTGCAACACTCAGTCATAAGTTCACTTATGTTGATAACCAAGGACAGTCTGACCCTTCATTTTACATATATTTATTTTTGGGATTTGATATGCTTTTGAGAGGTTTATCAGGAGCATATTATCTTCTTGTAGGTTATAGGTAACATCATCAGAGACTTCATGTGACATACATAGTAATAGAAAATCGAAGGAAAATGCAATACATCTTGCAATACCCTTCAAAGTTGGGTTTCTGAGGTTCTAAGAAATCACAAGCGCATCCATAAGCAGATCTGTAGTGCCCCTAGGCACCCCTGATCCTTCATAGGTTCCCTAGTCCTAGCATTCTTGACACTCCACAAATTTTCTAGGACTCGGTGTGACACTTTTCCCTCCTCTTGTTTGTCATTTTCACTTGACCACATACCTTGGGATTATTGCGAATCATATAAGTATCTTATATCATCCTCATTTGCAACTAGGGTTTCATAATTTATAGCTTATTTTGCTTGGATCAAATATGTACATTAATTGTTTATATTATTGCAGCATTGTTACGATAATTAGAATTAGGCATTTATTTATTCGAATATTTGCTTAATCATTTAGGTGAACCCGACTCATTCGAACATTCTTAGGGTCCTCATACTTCTACTCTTCTCATTTTTCTAGGATCCTCTCATCATGGCTATCTCTATCCATGATTTCTTGCTAGCCAATCCTAAGTGCCTCACTAAAATCATTAATCTTTTGGCTACTACTCGTATTCCTGCCACTACTCATCTAGATGTTGTTTATCAAACATTTATTCAATGCATTTTCTCAACAAATTACTTTTCCATCAGCTATAGCTGAAAATATTGTTGTATATGATAATGATCCTCCTCTATATATATATCTATATATCAAGTTTGTATTAATAACTTATGCATCAAGCACACGTTTTAGTCAACACTGGATCTGAGCTCAATCTTTTTCCTTTATCATTCATTCAGGCTATAGGCCTTTCTGTAGCTAATCTTAACCCAACATCTATTTCTATGTTCGAGCATATGATTCTACTATGCGTCCATGCTTAGGAACTGTCACCTTGTCCACTCACAGTTGGGCCAAAGACTATTCTAGTTCCATTTTTTGTCATTGATCTCCCACTTCCATATAATTTATTACTTGGTAGGCCATGGATTCATTGAATGCAAGCAGTGTCTTCTATAGTTCATCGATGTGTTAGATTCTTACACGAGGGATTTGAATATGAGATTCCCACAATGATAGTACACCATTCCAATATTGCAACATAGATCCTAACACTACATTACCTATTCCTACTTCTACTACTGGTGCATCCTACTACTGATCCACATGACCTGAACATTATCCAAAAAACTTACCTCCACTCGAAGGAACTGTTTGCACATTAGATGTTGTTCCATCCTACTTCAGAATCCCCCCTCCTACTACTAATGCTATGGTACTTTATCTTAGGGGTATGTCCATTCATTGGACGTCATACCAACTTTCATTGTCTCCTCCTGAGCAACTTACATCTACGATAGATCCTTTCACATGCACACTCTTTTCATAAACAATGCTTTCTGGTCACACATTCCATTAGATCCCACTTACTCTGACACTATTTACATGCTTGATGGTTTGAATCGGCTTGGGTTGACACTTGATGATATCTTACCTCCACCACATTCACCACATATATATCATGGACATGCTTGCATTATTGCTGACTTATGGCCTCTGAAGTATTTCATCTCTTGGTCTTTGTTGCACACATTCTGCATATTTCACCACTCATCTCTTGGCCAATCTTGGCTTGATTATATTGGTAGGTACTTTAGATCCAGATCATATCGACATTTCATTTCCTATGTGCCGTTTGGTCGTGTTTTCATTTGTAATGACTCATTTCTTGGATATTCACAAAATCTTACTCGTTGGTATGCACATGGATGTCCATTATCCACCTTTCACTAACAAGGAATATGTAATGGGCATGTATAATTTATGCACTGCAATGGCTCTCTACAGGATCAATGCCACATACTATAGCTTACCAAGTCTCAGATGCATCACCGTTTGCAATTTTGAGGATGACAATGATGATCTTTTAGATGATGTTACTTGATCATACTTATCATCATACACTTGGAGGGGCATCATGCTTTATTTTCCTCCCGAGCTTATCACCTTCTCACCTGCTTGCTTACTATATGTGCGTATCTAGTATCTTTCACACACATCTATGCACATTCTTGATACACTTGTATCGTCATTACTTGATGACACACTCTCGTACTTACGGTTCACACTTGACTGTTAAGGGAATACTATACTACATGACCCTCACACAATGCAAACTTCACACTCAAATGATTAACATCTCCTTCTCATACATATCACACTCGGCACATTATTCACACACATTCACGATACATTTGTATCGCATCTACTTTTACATGTTGTGCTCATTACCCTGATAATGCTCTCTATGCTCCAAGGTTCACACTTGACTATGCTAAGGGTATCTCAATCTGACAATGAACCTCACCACACTCACTGCACTTAAGCATTCTTTATGCTCTATTCTTTTTCAATCGCATATTTCTAGTGCACACATTCAAACCATTTACCAATGACGCACTATGTGTTCTATAGTTCATTTTTGACTTTTAAGGGGGCATTTATAAATGAACCTCACCTCAAGCATACTTCATTTGCACATTCGCTTAGGGGGAATGCTAAATCCAATCACACTCCACCTGCATTCCATTCCATTTCATCGCATCTATAGCATATTGCATATCTTGGTCACATTTATTCTTGTCTTGCATTATGCTCTTTACATGTACACTTTATTACACATGCTAAGTCAAATACATTCGCATGTCATTATCTCTTTCTATATACACATGTGTGTTCACTTGCTTTCTAGATGTGGATGCATAGGCTTTCATACAAATCGATACACATAGCATGAATGTTTGGTGCACCACCTAATACCAGTCTCATAGTGGCTATTAGAGGCATCCACTTTCGTACACACTTACATGTGTTATTGTTTCATTTTTTTCATAGCATATTACTATATTGGATTATACATGTTTAGAAATACTTTATATCTTTCTAACATGTTAACGGAGTGCTTCATGTTCAACATTTTCTTTGTAGGTCTATTTGCCACCATGGTTGTTTGATTTCGTTATTTTCTATTATTCGTTTTCGCTTGTTTGTCCAATTATATGTAATTTTTTAACGGGATTTCCCCTTTGTCTTACTTGTTCTATGATTGCTTTTATGCTTTCAGTCACATCAACCTCAATCATCTTGTACAGCATCATGAGTGATGTCCCATGTTTAAAACCCACTTTTCACGCGGTCTACTTTATCTGCAGTCTTTGTGTGATATCTTATACATTATCTTCTTTCTTTCCCAGCTTAAATATTGCCTTTCTGCATATGTGTTTGCCTTGTGCTTGTACTAACACTTATTTTCTGGATCCATTTTGTTCTATGCATGTGCCTTAGTTTTTACTAAGCACAACTCCGTCCCCTTGCATGGCATCAGTTTCAATTTAGCAATGTCGATGGTCCTTCTTTAGACCACATACTCCTTGCGAACGTTGCATTTACCCCAAAAGAGAGGGCGGCATCCATTGGGTGAATTAGTTCACCCCATACCGTGGTCCTATAGTCACAGTATAACACAACTTAGTTCAGCACATCATTCAACAAAATTCTTCAGTATCAGCAACGACATAGAACTCAGACTTGGGTCTCCAATATTAGCACAGAAACCAATGCCCAGACATAGATAGTAGTGCACCTGAGGTGCCCTTGACCTTTCACTAAACGCATGTGACTAGGGGGAAATTGCACACACATTTTTCATTAGTTCAGCACAATTTTCAGCAATTCACACAACAGTATTTTATAAGACAGACACTCCCTTCAACACTTGGCATGCATACATTACACTTTCTTTTCTACTTTCGCGTTGGATCGAAATGGATCATATTTTCCACACACCATTTGTACAGTGTTGTTTATTACTTTGGGAAGCAATTCAAAGGTTAGATAATAACAATAGATTTTTTCTCCCTACACTTTTTCCATACTTGGCGCAACTGGCATGAGATCGCCCAAAAAAATCGCACGCAACGCAACTAGCGCAAGATCACCCAAAAAATGTATTCTTCTACAAGATCTTCAGGATCCTTTCAATCTCTATTCACTCATCAGGGATCAAGCACACATGTTTCTTTTTAATTTTTACATACTTTTTACACATTTTTTACACGTTCTTGATCATATATACACATGTTTAACTACTTGTTCATTCTTCTCCTTTGTAGGCCCTCCTTATGAGAATCAATAGTCACATCATCAATCACATAAAAATCTACATCAATAATAGGTACAATGCGACATCTACACACATGTTTTCACCCCTAGAGTCATCATCATTTTTCACATCCTCTTCTTTAGCTTCGATGATTCACCTTTTGTCACTCAAGCTTTTTCTTGTCTATCTCAACACACTTTTCGCCATCGATCTACATGGATATCAACTATGCATCTCTTATCTACTTTATGTTATCAAGAATTCACTCAACAACATAAAGTGGGGGAAAATGTAGACACTAAATCACGTACTTTGGGTATATTTATAGTCTTGATCACATACTACTATTCATATAATTCCTAAGCGAGAAAATTACTAATTGATCACTGTGTTTGGAAATCTTTACTTGCTTTATGTTGCCTCTTTTGATCCTACACTCCTTCTTGCCTAGGTTTTTATTTTCATACTTCAACATTTCTCACTCTGGAAACTAGCGCCTAGCTAGGATGCTAGCGCCAAGTGCCCCCATCCCCTCTGGGTGCCCCTGACCTCTTTGTATTTTGCTCACATGTTTTGGGTCCTTTCTAGTTGTTTGGGCATCTTATTTTCTTACTAGTTGGCCTTTTAGTGGTTAATTACGAAATTCAAGTAAGGGAATCATATAAATATAAAGTTATGTGACCATAATAAAGGACCAAGTGCTAAGCATTAGCTATCACCACCTAAGGTTGCATCTAATAGAATTCTAAGAGCATTCAAGAATTCATCTAGCTCCACACAAGGGACAGGGGACTGTCATTTCTGCATACACACATAGGAGGGGAAGTTAATTCTTTCATGCACACATTTATCTACATTTTCTACATCTAGCTACTTTCTCACTATCAAGTGCGAGATGCACAAGAGCCACCGAAGGCATGATTTCGAGACACACACATAGAACTACATTAAGTATGAGATGTAGTGCAATGCTCAGTCAAAATTTCACTTTATTGACATTCGAGGACAGTCCGATCCCTCATTCTGCATCTTTTTCTTTTTGGGATTTGATGTGTTTTGGGGTTTTACGAGTGATGTTTCTTCTTGTAGGTTTCAGGTGAATAAAAATGAAGTATAATAACATATAGGTGATTAAAGGTGCACACTAGTGAACATCTTGCGACCATCTGAAGCTTGTTTTTTGAGGTTCTGATTAGTCACAAGCACTCAGAATAGGTCTCCGACACCCATGACCATCCATAGGTGCCCTAGTCCTAGTATTTTTGACACTCCTGCAATTTTATGGGTTTCGGTGTGACACTTCCATCCTCCTATTCACCAGTTTGTTAGTTCGGCACAAACCAGAATTGATTGTGAATTAGTTAAGTCTTATATCCTTTAATTTGTAGCCAGGGTTTTCTATTTTCTAGCTTACTTTCTTAGGTTAAATATGTAATTAATTGTTTATATCATTTCGCTATTGCATATTTAGAATTAGGCATATATTTATTTAATATTTTCTTAATCACCTTTGTTATTATCACTAACAATGGGTCTTCTTTCAAAAAAAAGGATGTTAAAAGGCTTCGCGTAAAATTCAAAATTAAGTAATTATTCTCTACTCCTTATTATCCATAGGGTAATGGCCAAGAAGAAGCTACCAATAAAATCATTATTAGAATCAAACGCAAGACTATGGACACTAGCGGTGATGACTGACATAATCAAATCCTATATGCTCTTTGGGTTTACCGCACTAGTGTACGTACGCCCACCAATGCTACACCATTTTCACTAGTTTACGGTACTAAGGCCATCATTCCAATGGAACTCAAAATACCATCATTACGGGTCTCACTTAAAGGCATACTAAAAGACAATTAATATCACAAAATCCACCTTCATGGGCTTAAAATTCTTGATTCTTGCTGTGTCCAATATCTTGAACATCTTCAAGTGTATCAATCTTGTATTACACAAGCATACAATCACAAAACTTGCCCTTCTAAGTTCAATGTGGGTGAACTTATGCTAAAAGAAAATAAGAAAAACATGAATGTCGAAGATTCCATCAAGGGAAAATTCAAACCTAAATGGCTAGGTCCTTATGTCATCATAGACAAACTTGGGGGTGACATCTATCATCTTTCCACTCTCCTAGGCAAGGCACTTAAAACCCACTTAACATTATACATCTTAAATGATATTAAACATAAATCACAACACGTTACCCTATGATGGAATCTCGTACTATGGTTCATACTTGAATGTTGAGGGCTCACTACTTTCATGAACCTCAGATCTTACACATGACACATTTCACACTTAGTGCATTCACGACACAACTTTCTAATTATCACAAAACATACTTCCTTATGATGCACTCTAGTTTCATGGTTCATACTCGAATACTGAGGGTTTAAATATGAAATTAACCTCACAACACTCACTTTCTATGTTGTACACTTTGTCAATCATATCTTTCTAGCGTACAATTCCAACCATTTTCTAGTGACATACTCTTGTTCTATGGTTCATTCTTGGCTACTGAGAGGGCATTTATAAATGAACCTCATCTCATGTATACTCATTCGCATTTGCTCAAAGGGAATGCTGCTCCTACCACATTCAATTTGCATTCCATTCTATTCACAATCACAATATGTTGCATATCTTGGTTGCACTTCCTCTTGTTTACTTATACTCGCATGTTACACTTTGCTTACTATGTTAGACATATTTTTCTTATGTAATTATCTATATCATATACACATGTAAATTCTCTTGAATTTTAGTTGTGAATACATGATTTCTACATATTTTTACATACAACATGAATTCTTGGCATTATACCTCTTACCAATCCCATAGCGGCTCCTGGGGGCATCTACTTTTGTACACACTACAGGTGCTATTGTTTCATTATATACTACTTCCTAGTATTACTAAAAAACTACTTTATATCGGATCATACATGATTTGACATACTTTATGCTTTTAACCACTTTGGCCCTAATTGTATTGTGACATTGTGAGTGATGCCCATGTTTGAAACTTACTTTTTTTGGTCTACATTGTCTTCTTGCTTGCTAGCTTATACTTTGTCTTATATATGCGTATTTATCTTGTTTACACTAACACATGTTTCTACCCACTTTGTTTGCATGTGCCTTGGTTTATACCAAGAAAATTCCCTCCCCTTATAAGGTATCAGTTTCAAATCAACGTCTGGTCCTCTCCTTTGGGCTGCATCCTCCTAGCGACGTCGCATGCACCCCAAACAAAGGGGCATATATTGGGTGAATCTGACACCCCATTCAACAATACATAGTCACAGTTCGGACTTGCATAGTACATGAAAAACATAGTCTTCAGTCACATATATGACCCAAAATATGACTTAGATCCTTAGCACAACACGAACACCAGTGCTCAGATACATTCATGAGCACCTGGGATTCCTTGACACTTTTTGGGATCTTATGACCAAGGGGTAATTACAATTTTTTTCTCAGATCAACATGGTTCATAACAGTCTACAGAGTAGTTTTCTTAGTACATGAATAGTCCTCCAACAATCAAAGTGCATTCTACATTCATTTTCTGCTTGGATCAAACTGGAAAAAAGAAGAATCACACCATCTACAGTGGTGCATAAATTAGGGAAGTTGTCAGGGATTGAGAGAAAAATTAGACCTTTCTCCCCAACACTTCTTCTGCCATGGCGATAGATCACCCAAAAAACTCGCAATTGATGTAAGATCGCTCAAAAAACTTGTTCTTTGCGTGAGATCACCCAATTTTTTTTTCTTCTACTATTTTTAAGATCCTTTCTATGTTTTCACTCATCACAGATCAGGTGCACATGTTATTTTGACTACTTTTGCACATTTTCACATACTTGGATCGATTTTTTCATATCATGACTTTGAATACTCTTTTTCTCTTCTTTTTGTAGGTCTGTCCTTATGAGAAGCAACCATCACACCATTGAGCACATCAAGCGATAAAGAAAATAGGTACAATGTGACACAACACTTATGCTTTCACTCCTAGGGTCGCTTCCTCTTCTCTAGCTTCCACATTTCATTTTATCACTCCATGCCTTTTCTTGTCTCTTGGCATGCTTTCACCATCGATCTACATGGTTATCAGGTACACATCTTCTATCTACTTTATGTTATCTAGTATTCACTCAACAACATAAAGTGGGGGCAAATGTAGACACTAAATTAGACACTTGGGTACATCTCTAGGTCCTAATCACATACCAATATTCATATGATTCCTAAGCAAGAAAACTAGTAATTGACATCTATCATTAGCCTCTTTCTTTTATTTCTTTCCTTCTCTGTGGTCTTGCACACCCCACTGCCCAGTCTGAATTTCACTACTTTATATTTCTTGGATTTGGACACCAATGACCAGACATGATGCCAGTGCTCAGGCACCCTCATCCCATCTGGGTGCCCTCGACCTCTTTATATCTTACTCACCCATTTTAGGCCGCTTTTATCTTTTGGGCATCTTGTTTTCTTGGTGGTTATACTTTTAGATGTTAATTGCAAAGTTCAAACAAGGGAATCATATAAATATAAAGCTATGTGACCATAGTAAAGGACCAAGCTCTGAGCATCTACTATCATAACCTATGTTTTCATCTAAAGGCATTCTAAGAGCATCAAAGCATCAATCTATATTAATTTAAGGGATAAGGGACTACATTTTTCTGGATACATTTCATAGGAGGGGAAGTTAATTTTTACATTCACACATTAATTTACATTGCTACATCTAGCTATTGCTCGTTATTTAGTACATCTTGCACTAGAGATTCCTAGGGCACGATTCTTCACACACACACACACATATCTACATGGAGTCTAAGATGTAGAGAAATGCTCAATTTTAAGTCCACTCTTTCAGGTAACCATTGGGGCCAATACCACTCCCCATTTACATCTTTTAATTTTAAATATTTGATGTGTTTTGGGATTTTGTAGGAGATAATTTGTTTTTTAGGTTACATGGGAATTCTGTGGACATCCAAACACATTTAGGTGACCAACATTGAAGGCTAATGAAACTTGTGCAATACAAAAAAAATAATTTTCTCATGTTCTGCGTAGTCACTGATGCCTACAAAAGGTCTCTTATGCCTAGGAACCCCTAACCCAGTCTAGGCGTCGCAATCTTGGCATTTCCAACAATTCTGTGATTTTCTGGGTTTGGCTGTTACAGTTTCCCCTCCTGTTTCATAAGTTTTCCAACTTAGTACATCTTTGGGATTATTACAAAATCAACTAAGTCTCTTATTCCATCTCGTACACTTAGGGTTTCAATTTCCATTTTCTTATTGCTTAGGGTCAGAGCTGTACTTTATTTCTTACCATTTCATTGTGACTCTAAAATATCTAGGGTGTTGATCAAATTTTCTTCGTCCCTATCCAGATTAGTGAGCTAGATAACAAAGAAAATCAATCAAACTCAAAGATGCAGGGTTTAAGGTACACGTAGAGCTGATGGATGCAAACAGATGAGTGCAAAGAGAATGTCCTCACTATAAGCTGGATAAACCTACAAAACAGAGAAAACTAAGACGAAAATGAATTAGATGATATATGTGGGGACTAGCTGACAAAGTCGGTTTCAAGAAGCATGAGCTTCCTTATGCGGATGTCAACCCCCATTTGATAAGATAAAATGATATAAATGAAAGATATATGGATAACATGCAGAAACTGCTAAATAACAAAACCTGGAAATGTCGATGTATAGAGGAGCTACTGATCTGATCAAAGTAAATGTAAAGCAAACCAAACTAAGAGAACCAGAAAGGACTGAGGATGGTATTATGGAGATACAAGTGCCATCACAAGGGCACTATGATGATATTATGATAAGTGAGGGGCTATAATCTCAATGGTTTTCTATCACTCTTCACTTGTTCGAAAGAGGGGGGGAAGGCCTGTATTTATAGCCTGGAGATGGGGTTAATTTAGGGGTTATCAGGTAATCTGGGTTTGACAAAGTAACCCTGATTAGGTGAGTAGGGGGGCATGATTTGAGTGATTAGGTGCAATAATGGATTTGATATGGATTATTTTACATTATTTAAATCATGAGTGGGGTTCATAATTTGAATGATTTTTGAGTATTTAATTATTAAGTGGGGTGATATGATTTAATTTTGAATATTTGGATATTAACATATAATGAGGTTTAGGAATTTTAAAGGGGATCAATTAACCAATTAAGATTGATTAATTGAATATGTATTTTTGGTGGGAAATGAGATTTATTCAAGTTTAGGGGGGGAAAGGGATTCAAATGGGTAAGCCTAATGAAGGAGAGAAAATGCGGGGTGAAGGGGAGGAACAATACCAAAAATAGGTGTCTACATTTGCCCCTTTTTGACGAGTGGGTTGCGTTAGGCAAGCCACGAGACAAAAATAATGAAGTATTGAAAATATGATTGATTGAGTGTTCCCCCTCAAACTTGGGATTAACGACATAAAGGAAGTCAGTCACGAGTTTGAAAGAGATAGATGGTAATGGATAAAATGATAAGGAAAGACACCCCAAGCAAAAATGATTGCAAAAACAATAAAAATGATGGTGGTTGAGTCTGATATCATGTGGGTAGGGGACAAAGGGTGGTCTTAATAGAGATGGCGACAATGTTCTATAGGTAAATGAGTGGGAAAAATCACTGTGAAATGGAGGGAATCCAATAAGAAACCCCTCAAATGGAAGCTAGCCGTGATGACCAATGGGTCATAGGAAGACATCAAAGTATGCACAAGCTAATGTGAAAACCTTTGTAAGTGAGGAATCGAGCGAAAAATTATGTGTCTGCGAAAGGGACAAGGATGAAAATAGTGATGCCCCAGCACATGGCACGAAAATGAACAAGAAGACAAAGTGGAAGATGGGTGGTCAAATAATATGCCACAAAGGGTAACGAGTATCATCTCAAAGGTAGACATTGAAACAAGATCAGATATAATTGTGAGATAAAATTCCCAAAGAAGGGGGGGTGAATATGATTTTGAAAACATGTTTCATAAGAAAGGTTTTCCATTGACGACATATGAGTAGAAGAAGAAAAGAGAAAGCAGTCTTGCTTCTTCGACAAATAGGGGAAGAATTCACTCTAATTTTTTGAAGCAAAAAGCAGAGTAGAAATTCGTGGAAGAAAATAAAATGTGATAGGTGATGACCGTTACGGTATCCTCCAAGACAAAAATGCCTTGGGAAGATGTGATGAGGGATATATGTGATGATTTCCCCCTCGAGAGGGTAGACAAGAATAGAAGAGAGGACACTACTCTTGAAAGGCAGAGAGGGCAACTTCATAGCAAGAATGACGAGGATGGGGTGTAATAGAACATAGAAAATACTATCTGCAAACAAGGAGGAGTTTGAATTAGTCTTGAATGTGAAGGAAAGAGGAGGAAGAGAATAATAAAGAAGGATGATAGGAGAAGAGAGATGATATCAAAGTAGAGGGTGAAAGCATAAAAGAGGGACATAGATGTGCAATATGAAGGTAGCGAAAAATATAAAGGGAAGGAGGTGATGAAGATGAAGGGAGAGAAAACATGGATGAGAGGAGGAAAATGTAGAACTTAAATAAGAGGAAAGAGATGATAAAACAAAGAAAAAAAGAAATTATAGAAGTAGGAGGTGAGGAATACAAGGGAATAGAGAGGACACAATGGGTCTAGAGAAAAAGAATATAGCCAAAATTGTAAGGGTACTACACTACCGGAACAACGTTACACGTGCCCCAATGATGATACAGGTCTCCTCGCAAGGTGCTTCAGGATTTCGAAAATCCCTCCAAGTATGCGTTAACATCCCGCATGTCCCGCTTAGCCCCTGTGCGTGCTTTGTTTTTCTCTTCTCCCCTCTTTTCCTTTGTGTTTTGTCTTCAGTGATGAAACCGCCGCCCTGCCTGGGGTCTCGGACCGCCGCCCAGGCAGTCGGGCGGTCCTGTAACCACCACCCTGCTCAGGGTGGCGGTCCTTCACACATTTTTCTAGAACGTTCTTTTTATCATGACTCACGTAAAATTTCAACATTTACCAGCTTTTTTTCACCACCTTTGCTCGTATTTATGATTCTGGTTCCCTGGAATAGTGTTTTTGCATTGTTTATGGTTAAAGAGTTCAAATTGGTTTTCACCTTTGGGTAAATGGGAATTCTATAAATAGCTAGTTGATCTTCAAGCAAATGGCCCCTCAAAAATTGCCTCTCATCTTCTCATTTCATAGTTTTAGTCTTTCAGTTCTTAGGAATTCATAGTTTTCAGTTGTTACATGCATAGTTAGTGTTGTTTTGCTTGTTTAGAAGCCACATAATCTTCTTGTGCTAGTGCTGTTACTGTTTCATACAATCAATTGAGATAGGATAGTTTCATTTTCAGTCTGAAGCCATTAGAGTTGTAGGTTTTGTTCATCAAAAAGAATAGTCTTCAGGTTCTGGATGTTTTGTGTTGCATGACTCGCAATAAATCCCACTAGGAATTGCATAAGCCAAGCTCTGTTCTCTTGCGCTATCCCTCTCCTACTCGCATTGTATTCAGTCTACACCCAAAGCTGCCATTGTTCCAATACATACTTCTATTGATGCTAGCATTACATGCTTTTCTGGATTCACGTGAGCATGAAGGAACGAGGAGACCACACTGAGGGGACAAAGCCACACACAATCGGATTCGCCACTGTTCTGCAAAATCCAGGTTCAAGCTTTCAAAGTTCTAGTTAAAATATATCAAATAGAATAGTGAATCATTTCATTTCAAGTTAATCTCACTTTCGATATTACCAGGGAAGCTGTGGGGATTGATAGTTTCTGAGAAACTATGATTCATTCCTCACTTCTGAGGTAGGATCGAGAGTCTTTCAAATAGATTAGATCAGTTATTTCGTTATTTAGAATAGACTTACAACTGCACAGGCAAGTAGCTATACTCGGCTGCCTTGTTTGTTTTAAATTTTGTTATTAGTTTAGTTGTCATTTGCTAGATATTTTAAATAATTGCTCTTTCAATTTCATTCAAATAGTTCATCAAAAACACAAAAATAGAGAAGTTATATATGCTGTAGATATACTTTACATAGTTAGTTTTACTTTGCTTCAGTTAGATTTACATTGTTTCTTTTGTATGACAATCACGGGACCTAGGGAGCCCAGAGAATACGTATTCGAGCCAATCGTGCCTCAACCCAATCTTGTTGCAGCAATAACTGACATAGACCAAAATCTCAGAATTCAGGTCTTCCGAACAACAACAGACCTACAAGAAATTAGCTCACAGTTAAGAGGATTAAACATAGAAGACGACAAAGCACATACGTTTTGGTCAAACCAGCCAAACTACAGATTACCCTAGATAAATATCCACATGACTGTAGAAGGGCTTGAAAAAGAGAAAACGTTCAGTTGTGATCCTTTGGTCCCACAGCCAGACGCAGGAGACATTCTAACCGACATAGACACTAGCTTAAGAATTCAAGTTGCCAGAATGCCTATAAGATACTCTGAGAAGATTGCACAACTGTTAGTTCTAAATATAGAGGCCGAAAAGGCATACGACTACTGGATACTAGGGATTAGGGATTGATTCCGCACATGACCATAGGAGGTCCACAACAACCATGAATCTACGGTTGTGATCCACAGGTCCCACAACCCAACAGGCTCACAGGTCAATCAGACGTTGATGCTGGTTTACGCACATTAGTATTTAGATCCTCTCCACTTCCACCAATCATTATCACACAGTTATCCTTGTTAGATATAGCAGCTAATCAAGCTAAGGATTTCTGGACTAGACCAGAGAATCACCCATAGAATCCACTATATCCATCATCCATCTTATGACCCTGTCTGGAGACATACACGAAACAATCCCAGGTCATTTTCCACGTATCCCACAACCTATAGATCGAATCACGCCAGAGCTCGATATTGATTGGAGCCTTCGAGCAGTCATCCTCACCGACCGATCTATCATGCCAGTTCAGGTTAGGAGGGCCTTCTTTGCCTTAGATTCACAGATTCCATTAGTGCATGTCGAAGACATAAGATTTCCCAATTAGTTTGTCCATACCCCACATATATTCCATCCCCACCAGCTATCTCGGCATGACCTCGGAGGTCGGGTGCGAGGAAGAGTTACTTGTAGATTCCCATGCTCGCTTGTCACTTTTCCATCGTACAAAATTGGTGAACCCGACGTGAAAGAAACAGTTCTTCCTCTTTTATTTTTCACTTCTTCCATCCACCTTCACTCTTTCCCATTATTCTGCGGGTATTCATATACCCCCCGAATATGTCAGGATTCGATGCATATGACAGACCTCTCCTAGGTCTTGAAGCATACTACGATCAACTGAATAGACAGCCATCACCCTCGCTCTCAGCATGGGGTGAAAACTATTCAACTAACCGATTGTCAACACAAACTCCACCTCCAAGGACTAGATATAGTTCTTCTTTCCAAATAGAGGAGTTGGATCAGCTCGCTCAAACGCAACAACCAGAGCCTTCAGGCTCGAACAACATGACGTTTACGGGAGAATCTGGTTCATCTCCTCAGGTGTTGCTTAGACCACAAATTAGTAGACAATCAGATCCATATCTATTTTTAGATGATGAACATTCAGTGCATTATGCCAGGAGTGAACAACGCTCTCGGAGTATGTACCCACCTATAGGAAGTTTACAAACACGACCCGAGGTCTCTTTTCAAGAAAACACCTCCATACCTCTACCTATAGGAAATGCCCTCGGTGAAACTTGGCAGGATAATGATCAATTCATAGCCTTAGATAATAGTAGAAAATCATATCCATCTATCTATAGTGGGTATCATACCCCTTTGCAACCTCAAACGACACAACAAACTTGCCGTAAGGAAAAATACTGTGACTTCACCAAATGAAGTCATCTCCACTTTAGTAGAAAAAGTTAGAGGGTTAGAACTTGCTCAAGCAAGTCAAAATTCTCAATTCATGCAGGTAGGAAATTCCAATCCTCCACATCATCCTGGCCAAGTAGACCTCCTCACAGGAATAGGCACGTTGGGCATGCCTCCTCAGTATTCACAACAAATGCCAACTAGAACCACATTTTCTAACACCATTCCAGTGGAAAATATGATACCTCCCGGTCTAGTACAAAATAATCCATTCCTGGGCAATACTCCTCCATACTTAAACATATATTCCAAGTCACCACAAGGAGATATGTTCTCTTCTCCTGGCATGTTCACTCAACCACAAGGATTTCCTTATGTCCCTGCAAATGCATACGCTACGCCATATCAACAACCCATTCCACCTCCACCCCCTCAGCAGGCACCATCGATGGTCGAAACCTATGCGATAGGAACTTATTCAGAATATTTGAAAGAGCCCTTAGACTTCACTATACGAAGCATCATGCTTCCAAGACCTCTTCCTGATTTTCCCAAATACAAAGGGGAAGGAGACCCGAATGCACACATTAAGGCCTATGCCACAGCCATTCAAGAACTGCTCCCTTGGGATGGGGTTGTTGCCAAAATATTCCCCAAAACTTTAGAGGGCATCACCCTCGATTGGTATTACAGAATACCTGAAGCTTCCATCCATTCATTTAAACAACTCGTTTCAGAGTTCATCAAGGCATTTGACATGAACAAACTGTTGAGAACAGGAATCAGGGAATTCTTGCACATTAAGCAAGAACACAATGAATCTGTTGCTCATTTCATCCAGAGATGGCGTACAGTCCTCTATTCTTCAGCAAGTGCTCCAAACATGGACCAGATGGAACTATGTGATTTATTCCTTCATTCTCTCAGCAGAGAGGTAAAGGAAGAAGTCCAGAAGTTCCCACTAAGGACTTACGATGAAGTACTTGAGAGCACCCTCTGAATAGATCAAGCTGCAATAGATAGCGGTCGCAAGACGTATGGAACAAATGGGAGGTTAATCATCCCCAACCAAAATACTACGACTTATCCTACTACCACAAACGTCAATCAAGGACCTAAAATCCTTAACAAAAATCATGGCGTAACAACAGATGGAGTAACTGACCAAACAAAAAAATCAAATGTTGTAAATGCTCCACCGCCAATTAACAATCAACGAAACAACAACTTTACCCCGACAATCAACTCGGTGGATTTTAATCATCCACAACAACAACAACAAAAGGCAGACCCAGACACAGGGTCCAAGTCAAAATTCAACTGGATATCAAAACCAAAACCAAAACCAAAGACAACAAATGCAAAACTTTAATAGTCAACAGTTTAATCAGAGTTTTGGACCACAATACGTGCCAAACCAACAACCTAGGAATTACAATCCCAACTCGTATTGTGGTTTCCACAAAATTTGAGGCCATGACACTAGGACTTGCCGTGATTACAATAAGTTCATGCAACGTCTGCCAGAAGAACAAAGACAACTTTTCATAGATATGTTCTTAGCAGATCCTGCATCACCTGCGCCAAATACTTTCACGGGAGCAATCTCCCCTCAAAATGCTCCCCTCAAGATTTTCAATGACCCGCTCCCAAATCATGATAAATTAAATCCAAAAGGGACGAACAAGGGTGCAATGACAGGAAACAATGATCATGAAGCCTCGACTTCACTAAATCCACCTGTCGCACCACAATTAGGAAATCAGCTACGACCCAAGATAGTCAGTTTAGTGGAGTTAGACACTGAACTACACGTGGAAGCCATAACAAGGACACGAGAGTATTCCTCTCAGCCAAATCCAAGTTACCCGCTAGAGACAGATAACATTCAACAACCATTAGTAAAACCCGTAGGTGCCTATGATTTAATTAATGACCTAACAAAGACCTTCTCTCATATCTCCTTTTTGGACTTATTGAAGAACTCTCCTGCCCATAGGGCTGCTCTTTTAGAAGCATTAGGTTTAGGTCATTTAATTAACATCACTCCACCTCCCGAAACACAAGTAAACCATATAGACTTCGATATTCACCCTCCAGGGCAGCCAGATAGGGATACCGAGTTTATATTTGACATAAACAAAATGCCAACAGATGCCGAGATTGCACGAAGAGGTGATCTGGCCTTACATTTACAAGTGTGGGTTTATAACAATTACGTTAAACGTGCAATGGTTGATGATGGGGCAGCAGTTAACATAGTTCCCTTCTCTTTCCTTCAAAAGCTAGGGTATGGAGAAACAAATTGTTCCACGACTCGGAATACGCTAAGAGGCTATGATAGCCTTAAAGCCACTTCGATTGGAACTATAATACTACCAGTCACCTTAGGACCCAAAACAATCCTCACTGAGTTTTATATTATAGATCGGGAAACCAACTATAATATGATCCTCGGCTGACCATGGATACACCGTATGAAGGCAATCCCTTCTACGTTATTTCAGGAAATAAGATTCCTACACTTGGGAAAGGTATTCGTAGCAAAAGGTGATCTGAAACCATTCGATATACACCTAGCAGACCTGAAGAAAAGACCAGGCGTTCACTCTGAGTTTGAACTCCCAACAAACCAACTTAACAAGCCAACCGACTCAAAACCGGAAGAAAAGTTGGTACCTACAACAGAACTAGAAGTTACGAACCTAATCAAGAATATCCCAGCCCTCAAGGATGAGGCTAACATTGTAGAAACAATATCATTAGGAACTACTGCAAAAAATAGTCGAATTGCTAGAACAGGATCTACCAATTTTCCTGCCATTTGATTCTGTAGGTATGGGATATACCCTAGGAGTTGGTTCTCTCCCAGCAGAAGAACTCTGCATGGTAGAAGTAACCGAAGCAGAAGAAGTGGGCGTAGCAAATGTCCCAACATCCATCTTCCCAAGTAAATATTGGACTCTCCATTTTGATGGAGCTAGATGTCATTATGGGGCTGGGGCAGGTGTGATCTTTACTTCTCCCGAGGGAAAGATCTTACCGTTCACCTTTAAACTAAATTTCAAATGTACAAACAACGACGCTGAGTATGAAGCCCTCCTCCTTGGCCTCATCATAGCTAAGAGGCTCGGTGTTAATGACATCAGAGTGTTAGGAGACTCTCAATTAGTAGCAAACCAAGTCTCTGAGGTGTATGAGACTAGAGCTGAACATTTACAACTCTACAAAACAACAGTATTAGATTTGAGCAAAGGATTTAACTTCATATCAATTGAAGCAATCCCACGAGAACAAAACCTTCTCACAGATTCGATAGCAACCTCAGCTTCACGTTTTCACTCCCAACAGTGAGTTGGAAGACACCCGTTTCATGGTATCCCTTCGTACTGAACCATTAATAAAGAAAATGTCAAACCCTCTTTTAACAAACATAGCTGAGAATACATCTACTATCTTAGATCACGTTGACAGTGATAGAGCCACTCTTGATTACCTAAACACCTATGCAGAGTTACATCTCACCCATCACGTGGTAGATTTGTCCTTAATCCCACATTCATCTTCTTACTTTGGAAATCCCATGGTAGAGCTTCCCCCACAAAAGGAGCTCGACATATACGCGGTAGAGAATGGAGAAGATCTGGAACTACCTCTAGCCCTGCCTGAGTTTGAAGAAGGTAACACTTCTTTAATCAAAGAAACAATTGATATTAACATCAGAACGGAGGAAGAACCGAAGATCTTAAAACTAGGATCTTCGCTAACTCCATAGGAGATAGAAATACACACTCGAATCCTCAGAGAACATCAAAAGGATTTTACATTTAATTATAAAGAAATGACAGGAATTGCACCACACATCACGGTACATAACCTCGTCACCAAACCAGATGCAAAGCCAATTAAACAAAAATTGAGACCAATGAAACCCAAGGTAGCTCTCATGGTAAAGGAAGAAGTAATGAAGCTTCTCCAGGTAGGGTTCATCAAACCGGTTGATTACTCTCAGTGGGTATCTAATATCATCCCCGTTCTAAAAAAGAATGGGAAGATATGCATCTGCATAGACTTCCGAGACATTAACAAGGCGTGTCCCAAGGATGACTTCCCATTACCATCCATTGACGTCATCGTTGACGCAACAGCTGGATTTGAGCTTTTGTCTCTCATGGATGGATTCTCAGGATACAATCAAATCAGAATATCTGAACAAGACCAAGCCAAAACTACGTTTATAACTCCTTGGGGAACTTATTGCTACGTTGTTATGCCGTTCGGTCTCAAGAACGCTGGTGCTACATACCAACGGGAAATGACATACATATTTCATGATCTTATTCATAAAATCATGGAATCCTATGTAGACGACTTGTTGGCCAAAGCCAGAAAGCGTTGTGATCACCCAGAAGTGCTCCGCATCATTCTTTCACGTTTGATCGAATACGGAGTCACACTAAACCCAGAAAAATGCATATTTGGTGTAACAGGAGGGAAACTCCTAGGTTACATTATATCATCATGAGGGATCGATGTAGACCCAGCCAAAATCTGGGCTGTTCTTGAAATGATCCCACCATCAGACGACTCTGGCATTAGATCATTTCTTGGAAACTCGGTGCAATCCAAAGATTCATTCCAGATTTAAGTTTTGTTGTACATCCGATCAATAATTTGTTGAAAAAGGATTGCTAGTATTATTTGGACAAAGGAATGCCATGAGGCCTTCGAAGCAGTTAAATGCTTCTTGTTGTCTCCTCCCACGTTAATGCCACCTAGACCAGATCATCCTTTGATCTTATATTCACGAGCTACCAGATGTCTCGCTAGCCTACATGTTGGCTCAAGAAGACGATGATAAACAAGAACACGTGATCTATTTTATTAGCCGAACATTGCTCGATTATGAAACACGTTATACGCAGGCAGAACAAGAATGCCTTGCCATAGTCTTTGCAACCAAACGCCTAAGACATTACATGCTAAACCAAGAAACAAGGGTCATTGTAAAAACAGACCATTTACGAACTTTCCTCACGCAAGGGTCCTTGTCTAAAAAGGCTGGATGCTTTATAACCTTAATGGGTGAATTTGAATTAACTTTTGTAAACCAGAAGTCCATTAAGGGACAAATCATTGTAGATTGGTTAGCCGACAACCCGTTAGATGGAGGCGATCTAGTAGATCTAGATTTTCCCGATGAATGCATATATTACATCGAAACCAGACCTCCTATCTCTGAATGTCCTTGGTATACTGATATTGTTAATTATATCATGGACCATACGTATCCAGAAGGTGCTACACCGCAACAAAGAAGGTGGTTACGCATTATCGTAGCTAAATACGTTATTATAGAACAAGTGCTCTATCGTAAGGCTTTCGATGGAATGCTTCTAAGGTGTGTTGACACAGAAGAATCCAAGAAGATTCTCTACGAATCTCACAGTGGAATATGTGGAGGTCACTTCGGTGGTCATGCCACCGCTCACAAAATACATCGAATGGGCTATTTCTGGCCCACTCTAGAACACGACGCAGTAGAGTTTGTACGCAAGTGCCATAAATGCCAAGAATTTTCCCACGAGATTCACATGCCAGCACAAGCTCTACAACCAATCGCTACTCCATGGCCCTTTTCTACATGGGGCCTAGATTTGATAGGGAAATTCTCTCCCTCATCAACAGATGGCCATAACTTCATAATCACGGCCACCGAGTATTTTACCAAATGGGTAGAGGCTATGCCTCTTACCACTGTACCAGGTGCCATGATCGCCAAGTTCATTTTAAACCAGATCATTTGCAGGTATGGTGTCCCACAAATCATTATCTCAGATAATGGTACTTCCTTTAAGAATGACGAGGTCCATGAGCTATGTAGTAAATTTAAAATAAACCATCATACAGCCTCCCTGTATTACCCTCAAGCTAATGGGCAGGCTGAAGCAACAAACAAGACATTGAAAGCTATTCTCCTCAAAATGGTAAAAGAAAACAAACAAGATTGGCATTTAAAGTTATATCTGGCCTTGTGGGCCCACCGAACCTCAATAAGAACACCAACAGGAGCAACTCCTTTCTCATTGGTATTCGGAGCAGAAGCAGTTCTCCCACTTGAGGTTGAAATACCCAGTCTCTGCATCTCACTACAAGGGATTCTGGATGAAGAAGCTTATAGAGAAGCACATCTCTCCCAACTAGAAAGCCTAGATGAGGCCAGATTAGATGTTGAACAATGGCATAGAGTCTATGCTGACCGGATGTGCCGGCAGTATAATAAAAAGGTCTATGAATGAGATATATATGAAGGAGATCTAGTTCTAAGGCTAGACAGCCGGATCGATAAGAAGACCGGTGAAGGAAGGAAATTCCGGCCCAAATGGTTGGGCCCATACCGAGTCATGAAAGACTATGGAAATGGTGCGTATCTCTTGTGCACACTAGAAGGTGAGGAATTTGGTGAAACTGTCAATTCCCTGCACCTTAAATGATTCTACGCATGAAGCGTCAGCACTACTTGTATAATTATATCTACATTGCATCTTCATTTAGTTAGGTTCATTTTGTCCATTCGTTTCATAAAATTGGTGATCAAGGACTTATTCTTAAGTAATTCATTACAAACTTCTGATGGTATTGGCATAAACATTCGAATCATACTTCTTCATTTTCATAACATCATCAACCGTTTCAGAATCATTTCATCAAATAAAGCTAGATATGACAAAGTCTTAATGGTAACCATACCAAGGTCTGCATGCTTGTTCTCACTTTTGGTTTCTTCCTAGGATAGGTGTCTTGCCTATGGTCTGTTCTAGAAGCTTCATAGTGTCACATCTATCCCGTATATATATCTCTTTGGAAATAAGAACATACTGACATTTTTCTCAAATAAATAAGTCAAATGTAGATCAAACAGAAAATTTTATTTTTACACATTTCCTTGCCCTACCAACCTTCGGTGATGAGCTTGCATCTCTTACTAGTGACGTAGGGTTGGGAAAGGATGGGAATGCCCTTACTCGCCTATGCCTTGTCCATGGTGATAAGCCCATGCTTCTTACTAGTAGCATGGGGCAAGGTGTGGGGGGTCCTCTTGACAATAAACGTTGAAGGTCATAAGCAAATAGTTCAAATAAACCTTTGAAATCTTGAGTCAAAAACAAATGAATCAGATGTCCAAAATTCCAAGAGAGCTCAAAACCCCAAAAACCAGATTTTGTCTACCATGTGGCCATCTACGGATCTAAGTCTAGATAAACCACAAAGCAAGTTGCATTCTAAACTATGGAGTCACTTGAGTAGAATAGGTTTGTAGCATCCTAATTTGGTTCCATCAAATCTTTGTCTATCTCTCATCACTACCATTCAACAAATTTCATAGCTTGTGCCCTTTCTAGCTCTCGGTGGTGAGCCCTCGCATCTTACTAGTTGCGTGGAGTTAGGAGTGGGGCAAGTGCATCTGCTCATCATACCAGCTTGTCATCATTTCTGTCAAAACTATATGAAGTACCAAAAAATTGCTTATAGAAAGCTAAAAGTTCAAAATCACATTGTGTCTGCATTATCATATATCAGCATCACGAAATACAAAAAGAAAGAAAGCATTTGTATCATTTGTTCTCCATTGCATACATTCTGAAAAGCATATAAAAAACAACATTATAATTTACATGTGGAAATGAATCACAAAATCCTAGATACCAAGAGTCTGATCCAAAAGAAGAATATATATATATATAATCAAGTTTCCTGTACAATGCCATCATGCACTAGGCATGGTCAAAATGCACTCAATGAGCCCAGGAAATACAAAATAAATCATATAAACTAAAAGTCACTACAAGAGCCAAGTGGCCTCTCAACCCCTATGATATCCCTCTGAAGGTGCACGACCATGTCTAGGACTCCGGCTATGCCGGTGCTCTGAATGCACTGAGGGCTCACGGTCCTGAGGAGCAGCTGTGGCCTCACTATGAGAGTGACTCCTCATCAGGTGCTCTACTGTCCTATACCCAGCCAACTCGGTATGGAGGGTAGTCACCATCTTGGCCACATGCCAGACAGGGGAAAAAATGTCGGTATGCCTACCGGCTACTGAAGGCTCCCCTGCATCCACGGATAGCTTGGCATGAGTCTTCTCCATGGGGATCATCAGGGTATCAGTACATACCCGGTGAATCAGGTCTCGCCACTCATCAATAGTCTCTACAAGCAAAGGAGAAAACAAATTAGAAATAGTCAAAAGATAAAAACAAGAATAAACAAGAGGAGAGATAGCAACTAAGGCAATCCTAACTAAAAACAAATCTTAAAAGAAGGGTGACAACTCACTTGGATCTCTGGGCCTCCAAGAGGGATCCCTAGGATCAGCACCTACCACAGATGCCACCACTGACTGATGTGCTCCTCCCATGTCTGGAGCAACATAACGCATCCTGCTACAGACTCATCCTCCCCACCTAGGTCCTGGGAGGGGCTCCTCTGAGACTAGAGTCACCCTCTCCGCACTCTGCTCTGCCCTCTTGGCCTATAAGATATCCTGAGTGTCATGCCACTCGGGATCACTGTCCTCCTCTCCACCCAACTCACTGACCTCCATAGCCTCGGTCTCCTCCTCTATCTCTCCCCCTGTGAACTCCTCAGACTCAGAGTCTATATCAATGGGGTCATCGCTGCTGTGGGCAGGACCAGCGGCAATCTGAAGTAAGGGTGCCTGAGGAGCACCGGCTCTCCCTCGAGTGCGTACTACCCACCTAGCTGCAATAGGGACACCAGGAGTAACAACGGTCCAACCCCGGCCTCTAGGACCTCCCCTAGCCTCCTGAACTGATTTGAATACTGGCACCACTGGGGGAGCATACCGACGTAAGGAAGGCCAAACTGCTGAGGCACTCGATCAAAGGGGTGTGTCTCCACCTTCCCCATCCTATCCACAAGCTGCCCTGTGGTAGAGCAGGAGATCAAAGTGAGGGTCTCCTCACCCCACAACCTTGCCATGGCCTGATAAGGTGTGGCCTCCATATCATCAGTAGTTAGGGAGGCAACTGGCTGGTGGGGTGCTCTAAGCACCGACATATCTGTCCATCTGGCTGCCCTCACAGCTCTGGGATCCGCCACCTCTACACCTCTCCCATAAGGGATGATACGCTCATAGACCCAGCTCATAACCAAGGTCAGATGGCTCAAGGACTGTCCCTGTAAGTGAACCACCTAGTACAAATCATGATAGGTGGTCCCAAGTATGTCAGCTCCCAGGCATAAATCTAGCCATGTGCCTCAATCTGTGTAATAATAGGGGACCAGCAGTAGAGTAAGGTGTCCCCTCCCTTGTCCCTGATCAATCTCGAGGAAAGGATCCCCATAATGGCCTGATGAATCAAAGGGATAGGCAAGCTAGGAATGGAACAGACCCTCACCCCCCTTCTTCGAACCAGTGGAGATAACTGTGTCTCCCATGTATGAAGCCCATTGTGCTATCTGAGCCTGTGACCCTGCTATCTCAAGTGTAAGTCATCTCCCGATGATTGGGACTCCCCAAGATACGGTAGACATCCTCCAGGGTGATAGTCCACTCACCCCTAACTCCTAGAAATCAGAAAGTGTTCCGATCAGCATCCCAATATGAAAACAAGTCACAAAGTATGTGACTAGAAGGTGCAACATGTGGGACCCATGATATACGCAATATGCCGGCCCTCTGAAGAGTGTCCTGCTCATCCTGAGAAAGTGCATCCAACACTGCTGGAAGCCAATCACACTCTCTCTCTCAGCTCCATCTGATATATTCCTCCTTCACCTGCATACACCCAAAAAACATGCAAAAAGGAGTAAGTTAGTATTCAAATTGCATTAAAAAAATCATTAAAACATACAAGAATACTAAAAATGCAAAATTTGGCTCAAAACACTGATTTTTTGGCATTCTGTAAAGGACCGCTGCCCTGAGCAGGGTGGTGGTTCCGTAACCACCACCTTAAAGGGTGGTGGTCCTATAACCACCCCAAATGCTTAAGGTGCAAATCGTGTCTCGAATTTTCAAACGGGGTCACATGCCCTAAAAAACACCTAAAAAACACAAAAAATGACTATTTTTGACCAAAAAAAGCCTACCCATTAGGCATCCCCCCCATAAGTGACCCTATTAACACTAACATTTTCAAAAATAATCCCCCCATGACAAAGATTTCATCATTTTAACATTTTGGGGGATAAAAATTGTTAAATCAAGAAAAACTAACCTATGATCTCACGGGTCGATGTTCCGCTCGCGGAGGCATGATCACTATCTCATCATGAACATTTTGACTATACTCTCATCAAAAACCGTCGTCATGGGTCCCAGAGCTCAAAATCAATCAAATCAACACGTGTAAATGAATAGGAAAATGGGCCCATTTTTACATATATAGCATCTTGACCTCGTTTTGAATGCCCCTTTTCACAGGTTTAGAGCACCGACGGAGGTAAGTTCTTATCCCCGCACGAATGGTAAGTCCTCATTTCATATTATTTTAGTATTTATTTTTTTGATTTATTTTATCTATCTACACTTGAGTCCTCTTTTCATTTTACAGGTAGCGGAAATTTTGGATGGCGTCATTTCGACACGTAGACGTGTTAGGTATAAATTTCTAACCTCCCATTTTGGGACCACCATACTCGGACCCACCGTTTTATGCCTCTTCATGGCTAAAACACTTCTCTGAGGGGGCAATATGTACGTACCCAAAATTGTAAGGGTACTACACTGCCGGAACAATGTTACACATGCCCCAATGATGATACAAGTCTCCTCGCAAGGTGCTCGAGATTCATAAAAAATCTCTCCAAGTGTACATTAACATCCCACATGTCCCTGCTTAGCCCTCTACGTGCTTTGTTTTTCTCTTTTCCCCTCTTTTCCTTTGATGTTTTGGTCTTCAGTGACGAAACCGTCACCACCCTACCTGGGCGGTGGTCTCGTGACTGCCGCCCAAGCAGGGTAGGGCCTATAACCGCAGTCCTTCACGCATGTTTTCCAGAACATGCTCTTTTTAATGTGACTCACGTAAAATTTCAAAATTTACCAGCTTTTTTCACCGCCTTTGCTCGTATTTATGATTCTGGTTCCCTGGAATAGTGTTTTTGCATTGTTTATGGTTAAAGAGTTCAAATTGGTTTTCACCTTTGGGTAAATGGGGATTCTATAAATAGCTGGTTGATCTTCAAGAAAATGGCCCCTCAAAAATTGCCTCTCATCTTCTCATTTCATAGTTTTAGTCTTTCAGTTCTTAGGAGTTCATAGTTTTCAGTTGTTACATGCATAGTTAGTGTTGTTTTGCTGTTTAGAAGCCACATAATCTTCTTGTGCTAAGTGATGTTACTGTTTCATATAATCAATTGAGATAGGATAGTTTTATTTTCAGTCTGAAAGCCATTAGAGTTGTAGGTTTTGTTCGTCAAAAATAATAGCTTCAGGTTCTGGACGTTTTGTGTCGTATGACTCGCAATAAATCCCACTAGGAATTGCATAAGCCAAGCTCTGTTCTCTTGCGCTATCCCTCTCCTACTTACATTGTATTCAGTCTACATCCAAAAATTCCATTGTTCCAATACTTATTTCTATTGATGCTAGCATTACACGCTTTTCTGGATTCATGTGAGCATGAAGGAACGAGGAGACCACACTGAGGGGACAAAGCCACACACAATCGGATTCGCCACTATTCTAACAAAATCCAGGTTCAAGCTTTCAAAGTTCTAGTTAAAGTATATCAAATAGAATAGTAAAAGCATTTCATTTCAGTTAATCTCACTTTCGATATTACCAGGGGAAGCTATGGGGATTGATAGTTTCTGAGAAACTATGATTCATTCCTCACTTCTGAGGTAGGATCGAGAGTCTTTCAAATAGATTAGATCAGTTACTTTCGTTATTTAGAATAGACTTACAACTGCACAGGCAAGTAGCTATACTCGGCTGCCTTGTTTGTTTTAAATTTCGTTATTAGTTTAGTTGTCAATTGCTAGATATTTTAAATAATTGCTCTTTCAATTTCATTCAAATAGTTTGTCAAAAACACAAAAATAGAGAAGTTATATATGTTGTAGATATACTTTACATAGTTAGTTTTACTTTTCTTGTAGTTAGATTTACATTGTTTCTTTTGTATGACAATCACGGGACCTAGGGATCCCATAGAATACGTATTTTGAGCCAATCGTGCCTCAAACCCAAATTTTTTTGCATAAATAACTAACATAGACCAAAATCTTAGAATTTTAGGTCTTTCGAATGACAGTAGACCTACAAGAAATTATCTCACAGTTAAGAGGATTAAACATAGAAGACGACAGAGTGCATACGTTTTGGTCAAACCAGCCAAAACTACAAGTTACAGATTATCCACATGAATTGAAAAAGAGCAAACGTTCAGGTGTGATCCTTTGGTCCCATAGCCATCCTAACATAGACACTAGCTTAAGGAGAATGCCCATAAGATACTCTGAGAATATAACTGTTAGTTCTAAATATAGAGGCCAAAAAGGCATACGACTACTGGATACTAGGGATTAGGGATTGATTTTGCACATGACCATAGGAGGTCCCACAACAAACATGAATCTACAGTTGTGATCCACAGGTCCCACAAGGCTCACAGGTCAATCAAATGTTGACGCTGATTTACACACATTAGTATTCAGGTCCTCTCCACTTCCGCCAGATCATTGTCACACAGTTATCCTTATTAGATATAGCAGCTAACAAAGCTAAGGATTTTTTGGACTAGACCAAAGAATCACCCATAGAATCCATTGTATCCATCATCCATTATCTCATGACCCTGTCTGGAGACATACACGAAACAATCCACAGGTCATTTTCCATGTATCCCACAACCTATAGATCGAATCAAGCCAGAGCTCGATATTGATTGGAGCCTTCGAGCAGTCATCCTCACCGACCGATCTATCACGCCAGTTCAGGTTAAGAGGGCCTTCTTTCCATTAGATTTGTAGATTCCATTAGTGTGTGTCGAAGATATAATATTTCCTAATTAGTTTTTCCATACCCCACGTATATTCCATCCCTACGGCTGTCTCGGCATGACCTCGGGAGCTCGGGTGCGAGGAAGAGTTACTTGTAGATTCCCATGCTTACTTGTCACTTTTCCATGGTACAGAAACCTATCGTACGGGGATGGAGAAATATAAATAGGGACTGAAAAAGGCAAAAAATAGATAAGATGATAAAATAAGGGAAGGAAGAAGATGGAAAAATAAGAAGAGATAAGGATTATGGGAGGAAAAGTGATGGAATGAACGACACAAAAACAAGGAAAAGTTAAAGGGAAAGAGAAGAGAGAAGATGGCAGAGAGGAGGGTGAAAATGGGAGAGAGATGTGCAAAATGAAAGCAATGGAAACCTAAAAAAAAGACAACGTGTAGAAGATGATGGAGAGAAATGACGAAAAAGGAGGGAGATGAGTTAGAGGAGGAATGTAAGGAAGACAAAAGAGATAATAGAGCTAAGAAAAGAAATGAACTGTAGAAGTTGGGAGTGAAGAAAATAAGAATAGGTAGAAGAGAATAATAGAGAATGATGATATGAGAAGAGAATGAGGAAAGAGGAACAAGAAGACGAGATAAGAATAGGGGGTAAAATTAGGAAAAAGGGAGAGAATGATGGAAAAGGGAAGGAGATGAGGATGATGAAGAATGTAAAGAATACAAAAGAGGAGGTAGAATAAAGAAAAGAAAGAAACAATGAGAGACCAGGAAGATGTTGAGAAGAGCAAATAATAGAAGGGAATTTGGTACAAAATGATTGAAAAGGTGGGGGTGAGAGAGAAAGGAAGGGGATGGTAGTGGGAAGGTGAAAATGATAGGGAAAGAAGAGATGATAGAGTGGATATAGGGAGAAGATTTAAGGAACCAAGGTATCAAGAGGAAAACCAAAGTAAATAATATAGAACAGACCACATGGAGATGAATGTGGAGGGTGGGATGATAAAAAAGATGGGATAACCCTGAAGAGATAGGTTATCAATGGGGAAGTAAGAGGGAAGCGTGAGGGAAAAAAGGAAGTGAAAAAATATGAGTATAAAGGATGGGAGGAAAAATAAGAAAATGATGCGGAAGAAAGCAAACTAAGAATAGAGATATGAAGTGAAGCATGAGCAGTACCAGGAATGTAAAGAGAATAAATACGTGAGGAGTGACTTGGAATGAAAAATAGGTGGAGATGCATGAAATGAGGATAAGAGAATGAAGAGAAAATAGACAGAGGGTGTATGATGAAGATATTAAAGATATTAAATCGAGCGAAGGGAAGATGGAGAGGTGGGAAATAAACAACAAGAAAGGGCAGAGGTGGGGACAAGAAAGGAGAGGGAAGAGATAACGAGGGATATAAGAAGCAATGCCAGTTAAGGGACATTAGGAGAAGTCCACTAATAATTATTGACAGGGAAGGATGAAGATGAAGAGGTGGCGAGGAAAAAGTAGAATGGATGGTGTAGAAAGTAACACCAATGAAGGGACGTTAGGAAAAGTCCATCGATAATGATTGGTGTGCACAGGGGAAGGAAGGAATGAAGAGAGAATGGAGGAGGTCAAAAAGATTGAACATGGATGCACGGAATGGAGAAGAGTGAATTTTAGTAGAAGTACACCAATAATTATTAGTGTGGAAATGGAAGATGAGGATGAAAGAATGTTAGGGGAAGACCATCAATAATGGTGGTTAGACATGGGGGTGGATATGTGGGAGAACTCAAGAAGATGGGGTGGAAAGAGTAAAGAAAGGAGGGATAATGATTTGTGCCAAGATGAGGGTGAGGAGAGGATGCAGTGATGATAATGAATGAGGTAAAGATGAAGAAACAAGACATGAAAATAATGGCAAGGAACGTTATGAAGGATGATGGATCAAGAAGGAGAAAATGGGGGAGAGGAACATGATTACAGGCGGAAGATAGTAAACACACTTTGTGATATGATAGGTTAAGAAAGGAGAATGGTAGGAGGAAAATGTGGTTGGTAAGGAAGACCAGGAGGAAGAAACAATCAATGAAGGGAATGAAGAATGAGGTGAGGGAGAAGTCCAGAATGACGAGTTCAACTTAAGGAGGACCCTTAAGTAATAATGTCATGCGACAGAAGTGGTTAAGTAAGATTTCCAAGTGAGGGATGATGGAGATGAAAAGTGGGAAAAAAGGAGGTGGTATTTGTGAGAATGAAAGAGGAGGTGAGATGATGTGATGATGAGGACTAACAAGAAAATGTGGATGGTGAGGATGTGGAGTGGTGGGAGAGTGCAATATGACATATCATTCTTAAGAGGGACTCTTAAGTAAGATCACGATGCCACATGAGTGGTTAAGTAAGACTGCCAAAAAGAAGATGGTGATATGGATTATGAGAGGATGGGATGATGGGGAATGCCAAGAAAAAGTGAAAGGCAGAGATGTGTGGTGATGGGGAAAGGCAAGATGACAGATCATCCTTAAGAGGGACTCTTAAGTAAGATCACCATGCCACACGAGTAGTTAAGTAAGATCGCTAAACCGGTAGTGATGATATGGAAGGTGAAAGGTGGAATGTATTGGGTACATGGGTGGAGTGGTTGGTTAGAGCAGATGATTATGATGAGAGGTGGGAGAAATAATATGAGGGAAATATGATGGGATGAGGGAAGACCAGATGGTAGATCAACCTTAAGAGGGACTCTTAAGTAATATTTTCATGCAGCGAGAAGGGTAAGTAGGATCGCCAAGCCGAAGAAAAAGAATGATGGGAAGGAGTAAGTGATTGAAAAAGTTTGGTGGGAAGAGGGTATGACAAGATGGATTGAAGGGAAACCCTCAAGTGAATTTTCCATACTACAAGAGTGTAAAAGTAAGATTACCAAGTAGAAGATGGATACTAGTAAAGATGAGAAAAGAGTGAGTGGTGTATACCAGAGTGGAACAAGAGTTGATAACAAGGAAAGAAAGAAACAAAAGAGTGTAACATGAATGGATGGAGGAATATATGTGGTGTAGGATGGAGAGTGTGAGGGGAATCCTTAACTGGGATGCCCATGTGGTAAGAGTGATGAGGTAGGAATGATAAGAGGAAGAACAAAAAGATATGGGTGGTGGTGATTGTTTCATGAAAGAGGAGATGGTGGAGAAGTTTTTACAGTAGGTATATCTTAGGAAGAGGGTGTACCTCAACAAGGAATCCCACATGGAAGGGGTGATTAAGTAATATTGTCAAGATGAAAGTGGAAGACTGAAATGGAAGAACACAAAATGGTGAAAAGGGAGAGAAATGGTGATAATGGTGATGTGGGGATAAGTGGCAGATGAGTAGAAATAAGGAGAGAGGATGAATGGATTAAATATAGGGTGACCATGGTGGGGGATGAGGAGTTGCTAGATAGAAAATGCTACTTGAGAAAGCTCCTCAAGTAGGATTCGCAAACTGCAAATGAGATCAAGTAGAATTCCCAAACTGAAAAGTGTATTAGAGAGAGAATTCATAGATATTAATAGAATTCATGGAAGTATGGATGACAGTAAGATATTCCATCCTTAAAGGTAAACATATAGATATATAATTCATGGTTTGAAATTTGATCTGTAAGAATGTGATCTTGATAAAAGGTGACCTTAACAAGATAAATGACACATAATCGTAGCAAGGGGCATACAGGGAAGTTATGCTTTGAACTGGATTGGAGGTAAACAAGAAAGGGTACCACTCAAGGCATTGCACTTGCAACTAATAGTAGGTGTTAATACATAACCAACGATAGTTAGTTATACCAAAAAACCATGAGGGAAAAATGGATGCAATAATCTCATAAACCTAATGTCAACTCGATAAATGGGTTTGAGATGTAACTTGTATGAGGGAAGAGGGTTCTCCATAGGTGGTTGTTCTTATGACTATGCCCTAGCTATGGGAACGAGGAAGATGCAAACTGATCGATGCAGAAAGTCTGCAATGCATATAAGAAAGTCTAGCGATGCAGAAAGCTTTCTTAGGATGCTATGATAGAAAGCGGATCAATGCGAGACCCCTTCACCACCATGATAAAATAGAGTAGCCATCCTTCGAGGGTATGGTCTATTGTTTACTTTTTACATTTGGATTTTTTTGACTTTTTATTTTAGATGGAAGGATAAGATATGCATGATAGCTTTCCTTAGTGGGATCAGGCTATTTTTATTAAATACCTTTTATGAATAGTTATCCTTTAAGGGATCAGTCTGTTGTAAGATAGCATGAGATAGGAGCATCCATAATTGTGACTTTTTTTTGAAGGGGAAGAGCTAGGTATAGCTAGGTAGACCACTTAGGAGGGGCGATGATTGCACAAGTGATACCCCTAGACCCTTAGCATGGTTCCAATAGGTAAATAAGAAGGTGATGGGTGTAATGATCATGAAGTTCTCACCAAAAAGGGAGAGCCTATCCATAAGGAAAATGCTATGGGTAGATCCATGGTGCCCATATTTAAGGTCATGTCGAGGAAGTGACGGTAGACCACATAGTTCTATATCATTACAATGATAGATGGAAGGGGCTAATGATGGAGGAATGATCTAAAGATATGACTATCTACTCATGGGTATATATGCTAACAATAGAATGGCCATAAGTGAAATGTACTAAGAGGTTCATTCTTTGGTTTACCATCAAGGGAATCCAAATGATAGGTCCCAGACCCATACTTATGTGTGAAAATGTAAGGTCCAATCCAGTTGAGAGAAAACTTTCCTTGTCGGCTCCTTTCTAGAGTAGTGACATTCTGATTTTATTTTAAGACAAGGTCACCTATTTTAAAGTATTGTTCTTTGAGATGCTTTTTATAAGCATGATGGATGCACTCTTGATGAACATGATGATGCTCAAGAGCAAGGATGTGATGCTTGTCTAACAATTCAAGTTGCGCTAGACGCTCTTGGCAATAATCTTCATCAGAAATGAAGTCATGCAGAGATACACATAAGGATGAAATTTGAACTTTGAGGGGAAGAAAAACTTCAGAATCATATATGAGAGAAAAAGGGGTAGTGCTTGTGGAGGTATAGATGCTATTCTGGTAATCCCAAAGAGTGAAGGGGAGCTGAAGATGTCAATCACAACCTGCTTTATTGATGGTTTTAGTAAGGATGTTACACAAGGTCTTGTTAGTCGCTTCAGCTTAACCATTATCTTGAGGATAATAAGGAGATGAGAAAATAAGCTTGATATTGAATGAGTCACAGAGTTTATTAACATTTTTTTGAAGGATTTCTTGTTGTATGTGATGATCTTGTGAGGAATGCCAAAGTGAAAAATTATGTGTTGGTTGATGAAGTTAATGATGTGATTGACTTTAGTTGAGGTGAGTGGAATTGCTTCCACCCACTTGGTGAAATATTCAGTTGCAGTGATAATGGAATAATGATGCTGAGAAGAATGAGGATTGATAGTACTAATGATATCAAGTCCCCACTGCGAAAAGGGCCAAAGTCCCTGAGATGGTTGTGAGGCTTGGCTAGGAATGCAGAAAAGGTTGAAATCTTGCTGAAACTTGATACATTTCTTAACATATTCGCAGCAGTCCTGATTGAGAGAAGGCTAATAATAGCCAAGGCAAAGAATGCGTTTAGCGATAGCCAAACCACTAAAATGTCCACCGTAAATGCCATCATGAACTTCTTGGATAACACGAGTATATTCATGGGATTTAAGGCATCGAAGGAGAATACCATCAAACCCATGTTTGTAGAGGATGCCTCCAAGAATGACATAACAATTATCCCATTGAAGAAATGAACTTCTACCATTCTTAGATAGGTCTAAGGGAATGATGGATTTGGATAGATAATCAAAGGTTTGAGAGTACCAAAGATCCCGATGAGTTGGGTTCAACACTATTAACATGAGGTAACCCATAGATGTGAGATGGTTGATCATGACGACGAACAACCATCGAAAGTTTGGATTTATTAGTTGTCAATGGGATGAGAGATGCAAGGGAAGCCATCATGTCAACAAAACATTTGAATGAGTGAGGGATGGCTTGAATAATATAAGAATCAAAGGGTTCAAGGAGAAATAGGATGATATCTTGATATTTTTTGTAGAACGTCATTTTTACATTGATAATTTCCTATAATTTGTTTGATAATGAGCTATGAATCTCCATAGATGTCAAGGATTTGAACATCTAAAAGGACAATAGTTTCAAGACCTAAGATAAGGGCTTCATATTCTCCCATATTGTTCATGCATTCAAAGTCAATTTTTTAGGCAATGGGCATGGGGGTGCTCTCAGGAGGAATAAGAATGATGCCACTGCCTCTCCCTTGCTGAGATTTAGATCCGTCAAAGAAGAGAGTCATGCGAAGAGGAAAAGAATCAAAGTGGAGATTGTTAATGGATTCATTGGGAAATTACTCATGAGGAAGATGAGTGGTTCAACTAATTAGTCTGTGATCTCTTGGTCTTTAATATACTTTTGGGAGATGAACTCTAGGTCAAACTCTATCATGAGCATGAGCCATCGAGTGATGCGATCATTTTGGTAAGGTTTAAAATGTATGGTTTCGAGTAGATGAAAGCTAGTGAATACATATGTTTTGTGATTGAAAAGATAATGGAGGAGCTTGGAAGTGGCGAAGAAAATGGTGTAACACATCTTTTCAGCTTCAGTGTAGCGAGTTTCATACTCGTGTAGGGTACGACTAATGTAATAGACAACCTGTTCTCTATCTTAGCCATCACGATGTACCAACATGACACCTAATGCATGATCAGTAGCAGAGACATATAGATAAAAATTCTCCCACTCACGTAGAGGTGTAAGAACAGGCGAAGATAGGAGATACTGCTTAAGATCATCAAAGGATTTTTGGCAGTTATCATCCCAATGGAAGTTGACGTCTTTACAAAGAAGATGATGAAAGTGTTGACAATGGTTTGAAAGTTACAAGATGAAGTGACAGACGGAATGAAGCCGACCTTGAAGACTGCAAAGTTTTTTAAGATTGGAAGGAGGATACATATCAAGGATAGCCTTGATTTTAGTGGGGTCAACCTCAATACCCTTAATAGAAATGATGAAGCCAAGGATTTTTCCAATTAACACGCTAAAAACACATTTTGTGGGATTAAGGCAAAGGAAGAAACAAATGAGATTCTTGAAAAGGATTTCAAGGATAGAGAGGTGATCACGTTGATGTTTATACTTTCCCAAGAGGTCATCAACATAGTCTTGTACAGTCTTATGTTTGAGATTGTGAAAGATATAATTCATGGCTCGTTGATAGGAGTCCCTAACATTTTTCAAACTGAAGGGCATGACATGATAGAAAAAGGTCCCTCATGGGGTGATGAAGGAAGTCTTATGTTGATTTTTTGGTGTGATGAGGATTTGATTATAGCTAGAAAAACTATCCATAAGAGAAAGCATCTCATGTCCTGCGTTAAGATCCGCAAGTTGATCGCTGTTGGGAAGAGGAAAGTCGTTTTTAGGGTAAGTGAGATTAAGATCCCGAAAGTCAGTCCATATACGAAGTGTTAGGTTGTGGAGCCTGTTTTCATGTGTGAAAGTGTTGAAGAATGTACACTAAGAGTACTGTACACTTTTCATGTATCCTCGCTGGGGTTTTTTGGCCTTGAAAAAATGCACCCAACATATCGGGAAATGTGCTCTTCTCATATGGGTGAGTTTTTTGACCCATAGGTTTATGGGACAGGTTTTGCCCATGGTTTTGATACCCATGGTTTTGTAAAACTGCTTAAGTAGTTGTCTATTTATATGGTTTTATGCATATGATAGAGGTATGAAGAACATTGCAGATGTGCTTTGAATTCAGCTGTGAATTCTGTAGAGTTTGTTGAGCATAGCTCCAAATGGATCTGGGTATTGTATTAAGAGAGCAGTGGCTTGTAATAAAATCTAAGCAAGTGATTCTTGGTGGACGTAGCCCAAATTGGGTGAACCACGTTAAATACTGTCTCTTTGTGTTGTGTTATTTTATTCTGCAATTTTATTTGAGATCTATAATAATTTTTGCATATTAGTTTCTATTGTTGCAATTCTGTGAGAGATTATTCCACATTTTTTATCCCTTATTTCCTAACACGAAGTTTGTCCAATGCTTTAGTTATGGGTACGATGTTAGAAACCCACTGGGGATAGTTAACGGGGATGATGAAATTGGCCGAAAGTAAACGTTCCAACTCCTCTTTAATAAGGAGAGCAACTTGAGGATGCATGCGGTGAAGCTTCTACCTAATTGGTTTAGAGTTTGGGATGGTGATAATGTTATGGACAACTATGGAGGGGTCAATACCGATCATATTAGAGTATGACCACGCAAAGGCTTGACCGTGTGTGGATAAGAATGAAGTTAAGGCTTCAAGTTTTTACAGATCCAGAGATTGGCCCACCTTAAGGATGTGGGGCTCTTCAGGAGTTCCGATATTAATGTCGATAGTGGACTTGTTTAGGAGAATGGAAGTGTCAGGGGGAAGGGACTTTTAGATGTGAGAATTCTTAGCCCCTGTGTACGAAAGAATGAAGTTATCATTTCCACACTGAAGAATGGCAATGGTAGGGGAATATTCCTCTACCATCTCTGTATGCTTGAGAGGAAAGGACTGGGTTTCATTTGAAACCTGATAAGTGACCGGTTCGAGGGAAATGATGGAAATTACAAAAAAGTTAGGGGGAAGAGATTCGATATCATCGAGATCTGTGAGATAATCGAATGGAGAGAAGGGAGGTGAATCAATGTCGATGGGAGAAGATGCAAAATTTTCTGAAGGGGGGATTGAAGTATCTTTGGATCTTAAGCCAAAATTATCATATGGTTCATGAGTTTGTTTAAAGACATGGCCATGAGTACATTGTTCATAATGCCCCATACCAAACCCCTTCCATGCACAACAGTGGAGGTATGTGTAGGCAAAGGATGGTTTACCAAGGAAGCTGAAACCACCAACATATGGTTTGGTGTGTGGGTGATCTTCCACATGAGAATAAGGGTGATCGAGGCTGCTGTAGAACATGTGGGTTTGGAGAAAAGAGGGGCCAAATGAGACAATTTATGTAACATTTGATTGATACATAGGGGCCTTATCTGGGCGGCCAAGGCGGTTGGGATAAGGAAGATAATTAAGAGTGAGGAGTTGATATTCTCCTAAGGCAAGGCATTACATTACAACATCGACATATCCATCATGGGGTAATGTAGATGTAGCCACAAAATAATTAGTGGATACACCAGAAGAAGGGTTAGATTTGGGGACAAGCACGTCTTTAGGTCAATAAGTCATACGACATGTCTTGAAAGGAGGAGCATCGGTGGGGAGAGTTAAAATGGTCCCTTCATGTTCATATTTAATACAATAGTGGAGGGTAGATGAGATGTAGTGCATGACAGGAATCCAAGGATGTCCAAGCATAAGATTATACTAAAATTCTCCTTCTATAATGTAGAAGATCTCATGGAGGAGATTAGGGCTGACGTGAATGGGAAGGATAAATGTACCCAATGGGAGGGGTTATAACATCATTAAAATCCTAGAGGACGGCAGGAGATTCAGTGATAATGTTGTCAGGTAGTTTGAGTTGGTTGAAGGTGTGAGAAGAAATTATATTGATACTAGTACCATTATCAATCATAGTCTGTCGGATGCACATGCCATTGATGTGGAACGTGACGAAGAGAGGAAGATCATGTTATTTTCGTGGCATGTATGGGATTTCCAAATCCTTAAAGGACATGATGGCGAATGCTACGAGAGAATCAACTAGAGCTGCGAGGGGTTGAAGCTCATCAGATGATATCGGGATCCATTGTAGAGCTTCAATAAGTGCTTGTTTGTGGTTAGGAGAGCTCTGGATAAGATCATAAAGTGACATTTTAACCGAGGTCTGGTGAAGCGATTTGACAATGGTTTGTTCGATGGAAGTGGGATTAGGAGTGGCCAAAATAGATACCTTGGACTTAGAGGAAGATGAAGGGGTTGATAGGGGATGAGTGGTGGGAGCAGCGATGAAAAATTTAGGTTGTGATGAGGGTGTGGATGAGGTAAGCTCTGTAGGAGGAGGGATAACAAAAAGGTCTTTGGCTTAGGTTGTGTGGTGGAGTTAGGGTTATGTCGTCCAGAATGGGTGGATATCTGAACAATGTTGATCATAAGAGGGGGACCACCCCCGAGAACATCCTATTTTGGCGGCAGGTTGGTGATGTCCTCAGATGTATCTCCTTTTGGTAGTGGCTTGGTGATGTTCTTGGATTTATTTCCTTTGGTGGTGGAATGTCAACAAGATTATTTGTTGAAAGGGGTGGTTTAGATGTTCTGACAGATGTATGTTGGGGTGAGGGAGCTGATTGGGGTGGTGGAAGAGTTGTCTCTCCCTCATCAAGAAGAACATTCTCATTGATAAAGTGGTGTAAAATGGTTTGAAGGGATTTATAGCGTTAAGTGTAATTCCCTGGTGCACGATGAAATGCACAAATAAGATTAGATTCAAACCATGAAGGCTTCAGTGCACTTGGGTAGAAATTTTTAATTGGTGGTAAGGTGATTGCTGAGGCTTGGAGTAACTGATAAAACATTGCAGTATAATATCCTAATGGAATAGGTGATGATGTGGTTAAAGGTAAAGGATTTTGTGATGAAGTTGATGATGCCCCAACGTGTGGTGCTATAATGGTATCCTTAGATATTGCCTTAGATTTAGAAGAGGATGTTGCTGATTGTGTTTGATTTAGGATATTGGTTGATGATGCAGATGCCCTCGATTCAGTTTTGCGGATGTGGTTTGGAAATAGAATGTCATTGTTGTGTTATTTTATAACTAGCATGAGGTTTTCAATGAAGGGGGTGATCTCAAAATAGAATAAGATGATGAGGGTAGTTGTCCCAAAATATAAGAATATGGTGAAGGGTGTGGTCCGAAAATAGAGGAAGATGATGTGGGGAGGGGTCCCAAAATATAATATGATGATGTGGCTTTAGGAGGATTGGTATTAGGAGAAGGAAGCTCTATGTTTTTGTGAGGATTTGAAAGAGGATGTTAGGAAATGTGCCAAGGGGTCTAGATCTTGTTTATAAATAGTCACCCTTGGAAAGAATGATAACAATAGTCTACTGGAGGGTTTGAAGATGGTATTATGGTTGATACAAGAAGAAGTGAGTAGTCTGTGCATGATGATGACAAAAGGAAGAAAATATTGGTTTGATGTGTAAGGTTTCTAATTGTGTAGAGGAGGTGGAATGCTTAATTTAAGTCATCGCAAGTTAAATTGCTTTCAAAAAGTCTTAAAGTGATGAAATTTTTGTAGCAGAGGAAGGTGACGTAGATGTGTTCACATGATAATTAACCGTAGTGAGTGTGGGTAAGAGTGCAGAAAGAGGGACTGAGAAGTGATGTTAAGGATGAGTACAATAGGTAAAGGTGGAATGGTTGTGGATAAGATAATCAAACCTGACGACGTGGATGTGATAAGTGACGAAATAGAAGTATACGATAAAGGAGTCGATATAGGTGTTGGATCGATGGTAGGTATAGAATGAGATGGTGATGGTTTTATAATGATTAAAATGGCATCATGGATATCCTTGTGAGTGGTGAAGATGTGACATGTGTGGAAGTAGGTATGGGTGCGGGATGGATGTCGATATGGTTAGTGTGGGTATGGGAATGAGTGTTGGATGAACTTTTGGATATAGGAAGAATGTCTAGGGAGGTGGATATGAAGGTTGATGAAGAGTGATGATTATATGGATTATGATAAGATCTTGATCCAATAGTGTGCAGAGTGTTTATGATATGAACATTGGGTGCTTGGGGTTGTAGAAGAAGTAGTGGCTTGACTTGGTGTTGGTGCGTGATTAGGGAATGGTTATTTAAATATTTCAAGTAGGTGGTTAGGGGATGCATTAGGATTGTCCACTCGAAGATCGCCCTAATTTTTGATTCTTTAGACTATATCTCCTTTAAAGTTCAAAATATCTCTATGTCGTGGTCCTCATAATTGGTGGTACTTAGAGTAATGATCCTCACTAATACCATGCAGGTCTTGGTATTAATTTAGCAATTGATATGGATCGGAGGACGTTTGATCAAGGTTCACCGCCATAAATTTGTCAAATATTGAACCATACGTATGTCTCCCCGAGAGGAGTGTAGCTTGGCGTTGGTATATGTGAATCACTCTGTTGATGCCACATGTAGTGGATGTATATGTGCAGGAGATGATCTAATAATGAAAATATTGGCTAGTTGCCTTTGACTTGTTGATTTTACATGCAGATGATTTGGTGAATTCTTCTTTGGGCTTATTTAATCTCAATTTGAAGTGAACCTACTCGAGGGCGTGTGTTCTCAAGCTTTGCGAACCATAGTGAAGGCTTAATTGAAAGGGTTTGAAATGATTGGATCTATAAGGTAGAAGCTATATGATTGATACATGACCACGATGAGAAGAGATTCAATAAGATCATTCTTGTGGAAGAGGGGAAGGGTAACTAGTTTATAGTGTTACGCTATCACATGAAAAAGCCCATGCGATGGATTCATCAACAAAATTTTCTGAATGGAATAGACACCATGAATGGTTACTTTGTGTGTGTGATATTTATTGATAACGTCTTCTAAAAACAATTGTGTGAGTTGAGAAAATGGAAAATATATGAATTTTGGGGGATACTGTTATACCAGTCTAATGCAGAGACCAACTATGGACATAGGGTAAAGTGCGAAACATCAAGATACTGATCATTTGTACAATGAAGGTAACACGCATATTTGAATGTATAGAAATGTTGTTGTGGGTCTTCTTTTTTGTTAAATTTGACTAAATTTCAGCAATTACCAGTGTAGAGGATATGATTTAATAGGTAGAGATGGGTGGATAGGTATCATCACATATTTCTCTCGTATAAAAATGAGAGTTCTGGGATGCCAAAGTGACCTCCTCAAGGTTTTCTAATCCTATTCACTAAGAGTCATTCATGGGATCATTGGGAAAAAAATTGTTGAGGAATGAGAGGCAGTGGTTGCATGTAAAAAGTTACTCAGATAAGTTTTTTATTGGGTTTGTAAATGTGTGGGGTGGTTGAGGAATTTGATTGGGGTGAGTGTAAATCAATGTCTATAAAGGAGAGGGGGTGGTTGTATGAAAGAATTATTGTTGTATACAAATAGGAATATGGTATGAGTGTTGGGACTAGGTCGGCTTGTTGCGTAAAGTGTTGAGTGGGGATATGGGCCGTAAACAGATTGATGGAATGGGTGAGACATTAAATACTGACAAAGGAACCCATACAAGAGGAGGTTGGGAAGAAAATGGCATGCATGTGTGATGTGAGTGGAGCATGTTATTTCGGATAGGGGATGTGATGCATGGGCATGATGGATAAGGGAACTAGTGATAATTGTGGTTGAAGAGGTGATAGGAATGGTAGATAGAATGGTTGTGTTGATTGGAGGGAGATATTGAGAGGGATGGGTGTGACTAGACTAAGTAGTTTGGTGGGATGGGGGATTGGTAAAAGGTGAAACAAGATCACGCTGAGCTTTAGAAAATTTCATTTAGTGCATAAGTTAGGTTTTTTGGGTAATGGTCTGATAAGAATAAATATGCTGAAGTGGTGGAACATCTGAGGGAAGCTAAATGGATATTTCCTAAAGAGATAGTCTTGGAGATCCATCAGATTGACATTAAGCAATTTATTGGAACTCTATATTGCACCACAAGGAATGATATGAAGGCCAAAAGTATTCTGATATAATAGAAAGTGGGTTGGTTAGCCTAGACAGGATAAATTAATAGGCATACGAAATAATTGGTATCGTTTAAAGTCAAAGTGTGAATGAGGGGTCCTTAGTGAGAAAAGATTGGTGAGGGGATGAGTGCCCATGAAAGATGTAATCAAGGGCATGAATGAGGAAACTGTAGAAATGGATATTTGTTGAGATGAAGAACTATGTGAGGAAAAGTTATGTTCCATTTTCTTAGCGGCTGAATGAGTACTTACGGGCATGAAACAAAAGCAAATTTTAAGCCTAACTAAACCAGAGCAACCAAGCGAAAATAGTTATTTTTTAAAAATTAAGAACACAGTGTGAAAAGACAAAAAGAAGAATGGTTTTAAGAGGACCTATAAGAAGGAAAACTATGTTTAGTTTTAGGTAATTTTTGGCTAGGGAAATTCCTGAAATGGTTTCCTATCGGCTGATTACATCCCAATAAGTGAACCAAGTGAGAGGAATTTTTTAATGTATTAATTGATTTGTGAAGTTTTAGGCGGTGTGTGGTAAAATGTTGTGATGTAGAAGATTGAACCTTCATGTTTAAGCTATATGAGAAATCATGATAACAAATGAAGGTTCTTTGCTAACCCGAATGCAAATGTTTATGTGTTGATGAGAACATATACAGGAAAAGGAAGTTGTGATGCAAGGGGAGATAAATAGAGAAAATTATGGAATACCAGTATAAAGCTTTTCCTTTTTATCTAGTATCAAGTTGAGGCAAGCAAAAATTAGCCTCCAAGAAATCCTTTTCACAAGCAAGCCAACAGTGATGTAGACTATCTACACAGTTAGTGCAACTGAAATACCAAAGAGAATGTGGAGCTGTCAATGTGAGTATGTTGACTATTTAAATGAAAAACTACTTATGCAGTCAATGATCCTTCACTAAAGAGGTTAATAGTTTTCTACGATAACGAAAATACCAGTGATGTAGGATACCACAGTCACATTTCTGATTCTTAGGATCTGCTTAAGGCAAGCATAAAAGAAGAGCATTACATGTGATGGGTTGTGATTAGCTTCTTAAAAGAAAAGAAAAAAAGAAAATGACAAGAAGTGTGTAGATGAAAGGCTATCAAAAAGAGGGTTAGATGATAGCGCGAGTAAATAATAATGATGTGTTGTAAAGTGATATGTGGTATCGGAAAATGGAAAAATATGCTAAAGAAGCACTAATAACGATGAGTGGTATTGTTGGAGATCTCAGCGGAAGGTAGTGTGAGTTATTTTAAAAATTATGTCTTTGACAATGAAATGATGTGGGCGTAATTACGGATTGGTCCACCTTTTGGAGACGACTAACTGAGATAATTATAAGCAATAAAATAATGAGAATACTGTCACCCTAGAGATACCCTAAATCCACAACGAAGCCAACAACATATCCATCGGTACCCGGAAACCTACACACATACCCTAAGACAACATAGACAAACAATACTTCCTAGAATATCAACGTTAAACACAACATACCGTATGAAACAAAAAATGAAACTAAAAAAATAGACACTAATAGGAAAATGATAGATAAATCAACAAGTTGAAAAACTACCAATAGTAGTTCGCGAGAAGGTCCACCAGGCATGCTAGAATGTTTCTTGAGTTGTCTTCGTCCCTGTCTATATTAGCGAGTTAGATAACAAAGAAATAAAATAACCTAAAATTAAGGAGTGTTTAAGGTACCTCAGATGTGATATGGTGGATATGGGCGCTAAAGGTGACTGATCTCTGCTTTGCGATGGATAAACCTATAAAGTAGAGGAAACTAAGAGGAAAACATATTAGATGGTATATGCGGGGGCTACCCGACAAAGTCAGTTCCAAGAATCATGAGATTCCTTATGTGGATTTCAACCCCGTTTGATAAGATGAAATGATGTAAATGACAGATAGATGGATAACATGCAGAAACTCATAAATAATAGAACCTGAAAATGCCGATGTATAAGAGGAGATATTGATCTGATCAAAGTAAATGTAAATCAAACCAAACTAAGAGAACCAAAAGGGCATGAGGATGGTATTATGGTGATACAAGTGGAATCACAAAGGCACTATGATGCTATTATGATAAGTTAGGGGCTATAATGTTAGAGGTTTTCTATCACTCTTCACTTGTTCGAAAGAGGGGGGAAGGCCTGTATTTATAGCCTAGAGATGGGGCTAATTTAGGGGTTATTAGGTAATCTGGGTTTGACAAAGTAACCCTGATTAGGTGAGTGGGGGGGACATGATTTGAGTGATTAGGTGCAATAATGGATTTGATATGGATATTTTGCATTATTTAAATCATGAGTGGGGTTCATAATTTGAATGATTTTTGAGTATTTAATTATTAAGTTGGGTGATATGACTTAATTTGGAATATTTGGATATTAGCATATAACGAGGTTTAGGTATTTTAAAGGGGATCAATTAACCAATTAAGATTGATTAATTGAATATGTATTTTTGGTGAGAAATGGAATTTATTCAAATTTAGGGGGGAAAAGGGTTACGAATGGGTAAGCTTAATGAAGGAGAGAAAACGCAGGGTGAAGGGGAGGAACGATACCAAAAATTGGTGTCTACATAGGGTTTTACAAATTTAAATGTTTGTTGAATCAGACCCAAACACAATTATTCTCTAAGTTTAAGAATGAAAATATAGAAATTAACATTAGCTAAAGATTTTTTTGAAATGAACAAACCCTTTTATGTGAAAATTAATCACTCACGTACCACTTGTTACTGTAGGCATCATGTTGAATTTTCAATACATTTTGGTGTTTTTTGTCAAGTACGTTGTGTTTTACATACTAATACCATGTTGTAAGAGTGTGGATAAAATGTCCCACCAAAATCTGCAAGGGAATTTATTCCTACCATATTTTGTGAAATAACAATTGGACATTTTTTTTATAAAAAAGTATGTTTAGATGAAGTGTGTAACATATGTGGTGGCTTGTTGAAATTAAAAATTTTTATCCATGAGGAGAGTACACATGCAATAGGAAAAGAATTAGTTCATTTCAGTAAATATAACTATGTGACATATCAATTAAAAGACAGAAAAGAATCTAAGAGGTGTGAGCTTGTTATAATACAATTACCTGTATCAAAATATATGGTCAAATTCATAGAGGAAATTATTTATGAGTATATAAGGCACACATAGAGCTTAATAGTTGGATGAACAATTTAAGTTAATCAAGGAAAAATTCCCACTTGGTACTATTGTTTTAGTAGTTGACTTTGCAGAGAATTACTCATTGCAACCACAAATGAAGGTTCAGTCACAATACTATAACTTAGTGCAATTTTTTATTTTTGTGCATATAACATTCATGTACTCTTTGGAAAGCACTGAGCAAGATCAAAAAATATTAAGAGAGTATTATTTCTACATTAGTGATGATTAGGCACATTCTACATAATATTTATAAGGGTGTTTCTAGTTGTTTTATGCGAACTTGGCTGAGAGGAATATTGTTTTCAATCAACATAACATTTGGTCAGACAACTGCACATCATAATTCAAGAATGCACAGATGTTTTATTTGCTAGTTAGGATACACATAACAACATGTGTATAACATATATGAAGTTTTACTGAGACAAGACATGGGAAAGGGGGCATGATGGTGTAGGAGCATACGTGAAAAGAGCCCTTGCAAGAGAAAAATTAAAGTTAAAAAATGGTGCTAAATTTACAGGTGCAAAAAAAGTATTATTGATTGGTGTAAAAAGAACACGGGCCATGAATCTCAAGAGAGTTCAATAGTTCGTAGATATTCCTAGGTGATAGAGGAATAACATTTGGTAAGCTATGAAGATTATATGGAAGTTACATGATCAAGTGACATGCACTCATTTTGTAGTATAAATGCAAGTTCTTGCACTATTCATACTAGGTGCATGATAAATTTTTGTATATGATGTAGTGATTTTGTGTGGAATGAATGTGAGTCACAACAATGGTTGGATGAATGGACTTGTAGACTATTATCTGAATTTTCATCCCTTGCAAAATTGGCTAACTTGAAAAATCTATACTAAGGAAATTTACTGAGGTCTTGGAGAAGAAATTAGAGATGTTTTAGGGCACCTGCATTTATTTCAGGGCACTTTTATCCTCTTTTCCTAACTCCCTAGTTCCATACTTAGTCAAAAAATTTAAATAAATAGAGAAAATTAGACTTCTGCTGTGTATTGCTGGTTTTAGGGGTGCGGATGAAACTAGTTCCTTGGGGCTCTTGGTTCCTGTTCTCTCATTTTTGAGTTTACGCCAAAAATGAGATAACCCTAAGAAAATTTTTAGCTGGTTTTCTAAGAATTACCTTTAAGAGAGATAATCGGGTTTTCAGGTTTCACAAGCAAGACAACATGTGTTTTGGGTGCTTCATGTCGTGTGTTCCCTGAAACCCGAAACCTGCATCAAGTAAGGCGAGTCGGGTTTGCGGATCTTCCAAGCATCGGAACATGCCTTCATCAAAACATGCCTCATGTCGCGTGTCTTCCGATCCTTGAAACCCGAATTGCCTAAGTCCTTCATGTCGGGTTTTCGGAACTTAGAAGCATCTAAACATCTCATGCATCATGTCTCATGTTTCCCGGGACCTATAACCCGAAATGCATCATGTCTCATGTTTCCTAGAACCCGAAACCTGAAATGCATCATGTCTCATGTTTCCCGAAACCTGAAACCCGAAATGCATCATGTCTCATGTTTCCCGGAACCCGAAACCTGAAATGCATCATGTCTCATGTTTCCCAAAACTTGAAACCCGAAATGAAGCAAATCCTTTGTTATAGGTTTTTGGATGCTCTAAGCATGATGACATGTCATTAATGTCCAGTTGTTTGGCAGTTGGTACACATGTCAAGTGAGGTGTATTAGCAATCATTCCAATGCACCAGATGAAGCTAAGATGTAAGGCATAATCCAGAAGTTGTAGGAATTCTAAGACAAGCGAGCTGCGCCGGAGGAAGACAAGGATGATGAAACAAAATAAGCATAATGTTTCATGTCATTTCAATCTTGAAATTGACATGTCTTTTTCATTTTTGTTTCGTCACATAGGAAGCAAATTTTGACTTGGTCTCCTGCGTGAGAGTCAAGCAAAATAGGACTCTCGTTAAAAGACTATTTTCTAGGATTTATCCTATTTTCTCTCTACTCTTTTCTATTATAAATTAGGGATGTGTGTACATTCCAAAGGGTCGAGATTTTTGAAATATTGGGAGCTATTGGAAAGAAGAAAAACTTTGTGTTTTCTTTTAATCATTTTGAAGAATAGGAGTTGATATTATTTTGCAAACTTTGTGTTGTGGGATATATCTTTCTTAAGACATTGTTCTTATGTTCATAATCTTAAGCTATTCTTTGTTTAGCATCTTAGCATTTCTAATCATTTCAGACATTATATTTATGATCTAAAGATCGTATGATTATTTCGTGCTCTGTGTTTACTCGAAAGAAAATACGTTTCTCTCATTTCCTTTCCATTGTGTTTCTTTCATTGTAATAATTTCCTACCTAGTCCATTTACAAAAATAACATCTTCGCATCGTGTGGATGTGGATTTCGGGATTCTATCCCAACCCCAATGGTTAGATTAGTGTGAATACTGTATATATTGTTTTTGCTGTGTTTTAGATTAGTAATAAGCAGACAGCCTCACCTGTCTTTGAGGAGGGATTTAATCCCATATACTGTGGTTGAACCTCATATTTTGGATTGACAAAATATCCAACCAACAGTTCCTTACATAGCCTTTCTAGCTGCAAGACAAAGGGTTCAATGTGTTTTAGGTTTGTAAGGTCCTTTCGTAACAAGTTCCATTGGGCTCTTGGTTCCCCGCAAGGGTCTTCGGGTCCCAAAAAAAGAATCTAGGTAAGGAGGCTAGTGTTGTGTGGTGATGCAGGTGACAGGTAGAATGATGGAGCTAGTTCCCTGGGGACTTATGTTCCACACATGGCCATCGATATTGTATGAGGAACGAACGACGCAGGAATAAGAGGGATCAGTGGAATTGTTCCACAGTTCCAACCAATATCTAAATCTCCGCCCCAAAGTAAACCAATGACCCTTACGGCCAAAGTGGACCCAAAAGGCACACGCAAAATAGTTCCAGAGTTCCATGAGTTCTCTGAATACCCAAACTACCTGCACCGTAGAGAAAAAATGATTATTAGGGATTGTAGCTACGCGCTTGAAACCTGTGTTCCTCCTCGACCCCCTTAAATCTGCATGGCCATACATTTTGCTCCACAACTCCAAATTTGACAAAATTGGTACCATTGGAAAGGTATATTCATCCTTTACACTATATCAAATGAAAATATTAATTTTGGTGAGGGTATCTAAGTGAAAAGAGGAAAAATATTAATAATTAAATAACACAGTTCTAGGTTGTTCAACTACCACATTTGGTGAGGTATGGTGCCCATTTCTTCTCCCACAAGCAAAGTATCATTGGGGAAGGGATTTGACAGGGTGCCCATACCTATTTTTAGATAATCAATACATGTTATTGGTGGGTGGAAGAAATAATTTGAGTTTCCAATATCTTCCCCCCTCTCTCATCTTCTATATTTTGTAAAAATATATCATTTGTGAAGGGGATGTTCTAAAATGTAAAGAAACTCTGTCAAAATTGTTTGAGAGCAGATGTGAGTTGTAGACCTTCATTATGGCTTGGAAATGTGTTCTTGTGCCTTCTTCTTCACATGTAATGATTTGTGCATATTTTGACAGAAAAAAAATCTTATGCATGTATTTCTCACTTGCACATTCATCTTGTTGTGTTTCATGAAGAATAGATGGTGAATGATGTCTTGGGTATATGTCACCTCTATTTGACCTCTCCCTTATTCATTTTCTTCTCCCTTTTCCCTCATTAGAGCATCTCTACCCCTTTTCTTGGTGCTATCGCCTATTTGTTAGCTTAGGATTTTATCTTTTCATGCATTTTCCTCTCTCCTTGGTCCCTTAGATTATTAGAGTAGAGATAGATGGTTGCATTTCCTTCCTTAGGAGTAGTTTAACATTATGAATAAGTAGAGGAACTGACCTTCTTTGGAGGTTTGTCTCAAGTGGAAAGTCCCACAACTTGAGAGATAATCCCATGTTACCCAAAAAAACTGATTGCTCATTCATCCATCATCAAAAATCAAAGGGTGTTGTTTTTTGGTGATAACATATACTTCTAATTCTACTCGACACATATCGATTTCCATGAGCATTATAACTTACATTGTTTTTAGATCATATGACAACATCACCTAACTTTGACCAAGTCTTTGATTAAGTGCAACAAGGTACATACATGTCATGTTATAAATTTATAAGTTATAAAATGATAATCTCTTAGCATATTTTAAATTTTACTTAAGTTTTACTTTGTTATGCATGACATGTTTTTATAGTTATTAGGACAAAATTTAACGAAGAGGGAACAAACTACTTCTTGTCTCTTTGTGTAGAGGAAAAAAAATGAATTCCACAATCGTTGATGGCGAAAACCTTGAGTATCCCACTGGATTAGTGGTAGTCACTGGAACTTGGATTCGACGATATCCTATCAAAAAATCAAATACTTGGTTGTTTGAAGACTATGAAATACATAGAATGATACTTCACAACTCACATTTGGTTCTTGCAAAAAATATTTAGTTGATCAAATATTGAGGCAGGCCATCAAACAAGAATCTATGGAAGGTTCATGAATCAGATCATGAAACAATTCTCACTACTGTCAAGAGTAGAGTTGATCCTTGCGGTTCATTGGATTGAATTTACAAAGGTATGTTCATTTTAGATTAGATATATATCTACATGAATTTAATTTGAATATTTACTTTAATGATTTTGTTTAAATATTGTAAGTTTTAAAATTCTATTTAATTATTTACTAACATGTTTATGTAGGTTAGTGGTGCCAAAAAAGCTTCCACCTTCACATGGTTGGCATTGGTAATAGAGAATTTCTTATTCTTGAAGCTAAGAGAAGCTAAGGGAAATTAAATATTGGAATGAAAAACAAACAAAAATTCTCATTTAACCACATATATTGTATGAAAAATCTCTTGTTATAATTCTCATTTCACTAACTATATTGTATGAACAATCTCTTCTTAACATGTTTCCTAGTACTTGTTTTACATTGAAGGATTTTAGGCACTGAAATGAATCCTTTCCTAGCATTTACCAAGACACCTCGATACATGGGCACAATTAGTTAGGTGCCAGGAGATTTTGTTTACAAAATTTTGCACTAGACATCCTTATAATGACTCACACTGTAGTATTCGACACAATTGAAAACAATAGGATAACGGGAGGACCAAATTGAAATGGAAAAAATAGAGACATAATTTCGTAGAGGGTCCCAACATGGAGGTGTAGGATCAAACAAGGCCTTTCAAGGTGCCACGGAGATTGAGAAATCACTCAACAAACTTATAGCCTTTTTTTCTCTCAAGGCTCTTAAGGGAGTACGCTCGACCAATAGTGCTGGGAAGCACCGACATAATTGGGCACAAAAAAAAATCCTCATATAAAATTTACTAGGCCACTCCGATGCGTGGATGCGGTCGGTTTGGTGCCATGAGCTTTCATTTGAAAAATATTGGATTGTACATCCTTACATTGACTCACACTTCAGTATTCATCATGTAACACCTTGAACAAATTGTTATATTTCTCATTGCATTACAAGTGTTGGCATGTGATTTTATTAAATTAGGTGTGTTTCCTTGATGGTTGAAAATCATGTTTGTTATGGATAAATCATCTCTACTCTTGGATTCATTGGACTGAAATTATATGGCTTTTAGGATTCCATTTTCACTTCTTTTTGATAAGATGCAATCAGATTTTTAGAGTTGAAAACTTATCTCTTTTGAATGACTCATCCTTGGATCAATTTCATTGATCCAAGGAATGTTTTAAATCTTCTTAACATACTAAATGGTAAACTGAAATTCATTGGTTAAAAATGCATAATGGATTAAACTTATGTTTGTTACAAATTATTTATTATCTTGAAAGACTGTGCCTTGCACTCTATTGTGTGTTGTGCTCAGCTCTACTTGATTAAAATTTGTAAGGAACTTAATGGCATTAAGTGAAATAGAAACCTACTTCAGGATTCTTGAGAAAGAAAGAATATAATGTAGTCGTATATCTAATAAAGTCTATCCTAATGGGATTCAATACTTAGGTAATTTTTCTCTAACTTCTTCTATGTCACTCTACGTGGGATGACATCCTAACCTAAGTTGTTAATACTAAGTTAGTATGTAGGAAATAACCTAAGGGATGCTAAGTTATTTCTAACCTATTGCCTAGTACTATTTGGTTAAGCTATGGCCTAACCTAAGGTGGCAATATATTTTATTGAAGGGTTATATCCTAAGGTTATACTTTTAAATTAACCTAAGATCTAACCTAAGAAAATTGAATCTATCCTAAAACTAATGGGTATGAAAGGGAACCTAAGGGTCGATTGGTAAGTGGGAGAACTAAGTGGTAGTTCCTAAGATTTTTAATGAGATGTGATTTTTATTTTGATTTGGTATTAAGGCATGGAAGTACTTCCAGTTTGGCAGGGGCTAGTTAAAGTTTAGTGGAACCTACATGGAGGCATCACTAAGTTTGGAAATGCATGTGGAAGTTCAATTTGGTCACACCAACTTTGGATGGTGGTGGCAAGGAGAGATAAGAGGGAATATGCAATTTAATGGCATTAATTCACCTCAGTTTTGGTGAGCAAACCATCTTGGAAGGCATGTTGGTGGATTTGTTTGGGGTTGTTTTGCTTTGCATGCTTCATGATTTTTTCTCTGCATGGAGCTATCTAGTTTTTCGAACCAACAGTTTGATCTGCACTTTGTGGCTATTTTTGATTTCTCTGATCTATTTTCAATTCAAGGAAAGTATATGAGGCATTGTGGAAAAATATTATGGTTGGTTGATCTTGCTTGGAGAAGAAGAGGTGTTGGAAACTTAGTTAGAAGTCTTCTTCGAATCTAGCAGAAGCACTATCAGGCATGATAGGCTCTACCCATTAAGATTTCTTGCTTTCTTCTAAATGATTCATTAAAACAACTCTGCTCACTGGAGATATATTTTTGCATGATATGTCTGGTTATTTACTTGCATGTTTTCATGAAATCTATGTGGTTTTTGGAATGTGAATCCATTATCTGTTAATGGTAGTTTTTGTGAACTTTCTCTGTACTCGTTATTAGAGGTAGTCATGTGAATTTGTATTGAAGCTCTGTAACTTGTACTTGAAGCTCTAAAAATTTGTATTGAAGCTCTATAGCTTGTATTTGAAGCTTTGTTTCTAGCATTCAAGATCTGATGTTGAATGAACTGGCTTGTTGCTTGTATGGTTCTGAATATCCTGTTTAGTCTTATGTTTCTTGAGCTTGAAGTGGAGCTCCATAGTTGTTCTAAGCTTGTATTGAAGCTTCAGGATTTGTTATGAGTTTTTATTGGGACTTTTTGTTTGTTTTGGACTATGTTAGAACTAAGAGTAGTTATAAACCTTTGGTTGAATCTTTGTATTCAACACTTGTACTCGTATACAGTTCTTAAGAATACTAAACTTACTTTGAGTGGTAGAGTTTTTTTTTGTACTCACGTCTTGAATTGGAATTTTATTCTCATTTAAGGATTGAGAATGGACTCATTTTAGAACATTGTTTTTTTTGTTTTTAACTTGTATTTAGGGATTCATGTACTTATAGGCTTATGAACTTCGTATTTGTCTGAGCCAGTTTTAGAGCCTTACATTTAAAGGTTTGGAGCTCATGACACTGAACAGGTATGCTTATTGTGTGTTCTGGATTTATGATGAATCAACATGTTTACCTGTATTGTGAGTGTTTGGTTGGTTTTTAGTTTTGAAAAGATTTATTCTTTTATGACTATTTGCTCGATAAGGGCTTGAGATTTTAGTGTTTACCAAATCACAACACCCCTCTTTTATGTGCATATTTGGACTCATGGTGTGATTGGATAATATGGGTACTATAGTTGTGGGACTCTACTTGAGATTCCAGAGATGGTTCTTGCTCCTAAACTGTTTATACTATTCTGAATCTAAATTTCTAAGGGACCAGGGAGAGAGAATGTAAAATGAAAGCCTACACTAAAGCAGTTACACTAGAAAAAGGAAAATAGTCTTCAATGCGTTATAGAAGCAAAGTTTGATGACAGTTCTCCATCTAGTATTTGAACAATATTTCTGATATAGGTATTCCCTACATGAACATAGTAGACATATTCTTGTAAATTTATGGGGCAAGAAGAATGAAAGAATCGACATGGGAAGATACATCCACCTGTATTGCTTCCTGAGTTGGGTTCAGTGGTTGGTCACCATGCAAGGAGTCCACAACAAGGTTTTTGGCTTCACAAGAAATTTTGGTATTTGCTCAAAAACTACCTCCTTTACAATGAGCCCAACTACTCTATCTTTATAGAAAAATGAGGGGAAAGAGAAGGGAAAATGGCTTGAGAGTTTTATATATTACTTGTTTACTATCCCAGGTTGCAGAAAGCCGATGCCTCTTAATTGTAACCACCAAATAAAACTCCTAGCCACGTTTTCTTAAAAATATCGAAATGTCTCCTTCGTGTCAGCTCCAACGGTACCTTGATTTCATTGAGAAATGAAAACTTGGCCTTTGAGTGCGGGCAGCTATGGGTCTTTTTTCTGTCCTGAGCATTAACTGACTATATGTTTCTTTTATTTAAATATATATACCGAAAAGTTCTCATTGAATTCGTGACAGAGCTCGTCAAAAGTTAGGCCTATTGAAGTTTCAACCTGTTCTTCCCTTCTCTTTTCCGCGTCCTGAGTGATACCTTTGTGCCAGATGTCCTAGATGAAAGCTTGCTTCGGCTGAATTTCCTTGTTCCTTACGGTGAAGACATTGGTGAGATTCCATTCGTTGGCGGCTCTTTCGGATTTTCGGAAACGTCCCAAACGAAAGTTTGTTTCAGCTGTTGGCCGGTTCTCATCCTCCGTGTAATGGCCCAGATTTCCTAGACCGTCTAGGAAAAATATTCTGAACCTCCCGAAATGGACCGATTGTGCCAAACCGGCCGAACGTCCCGCACGTACTTTTGGCCTGGATGTCCCAAAGCCACGCGAAACAAGACTTAGGCAATTTTTTTCCTCTTTTGGCCGATTCGGCTTTTCATGTTCCTGATGTTCCAACTGTCCCGCAGACCACCTGGACTAGGACTTATTACTCCAAGCTTGGTACGACGAACCTTTCAACCCGAACTGGTACGACCCGAACCCTTCAGACCCGAAATTCAAAACAGTCCTGCAACCTTGTTTTTGCATTGTTGGGATTCCTTCTTGGATGAAGTTTAAAAAAAGGCCAATTTTTGGGCCTTGAATCAATCCTCGGGACTGAATATCTGTTGCGTGTTAAAAATTACTTAAGGGGTTTTGGAAACATTTAGTTTTTGTTTGAAACTAATCTGGTAATCTCCTTGTAATACCCTTCATTATTTTTTTAGCTTTTGTGCTTCTATCCTTTGTACTTTACAACCTTTATTGAATTTGACAGGGTGAGAGAAATGTTTAACCTATCCTTCTCTATTCTAAGAACCCGTGTCTTAAGAAAGCTTTTGTTTTTGTTTTGATATTATAAGGAATGGGAATTATGTCTTGTAATGGGTTTGGTTGGTCTTTTGATCACTGAACTAGTAAAGTTTTGAAGTTCAGGAATGATGTATTACTCTCTTCGGACCTTCTTAATTGGTTTCTTAGGTTTTATTGGAAGTTGAATTTAAAACCGAGAATATCTGAATCTTGTTTGAAGATATTCACTATCTCTATTCGATAATTTTGTTTTTGTTCTTGTTTGGGACATGAACTACATACTTCTTGTATCAAGCTATTAAAGCCATTTAATAAGAATTATTCTTGATTTCAATATTCCTTTACACTTGTATATCTTCTCTATTTGTAGATTATTAGTGTCCTTGAGGGGATCATAGAAAAAATCTACTGGGTTTTAGGAAGAGAAATGAATATGAACCGTGGGTAGAATATATAGTTAGGGACTGTATTGTGTATTTCTTTCTGAGATTTGAATTTTCTACTTGAACTTGGAGAATAGGAATAGGAAACCAATTGTAAGATTTGTGATGAAAGTATGTAGTGTGAATTCTTTTTACTGTACGTTGAGTTTTGTGTTCTCTTTTGGGGAAATAGATAAGAACTTCTAAGTATAAATTAGTTGAGAGTATTTCATTTCATAGTAAAAATGAAATGAAATATGGAATGGGTCTTTTATATTTGAGATCCTTTTTTATGTTGACTGTATAAGTTCATAGACTGAAATTATCTTTATTTGACTCTCTTCTGAGATGGAAATTTTTTGGGGATTGGGTAGGAGATTTAGTTGCTAAAGTATAGCTTGGATTTGTGGGCAGTCTCGGTTTCAGATCTTTGCATTATATCCACTAACAGATAGAAGTTTGAAAGGCTTTCTATTAGACTGTTTTGTTTCCTAATATTCTTGGATTGAATTGGGATTCTTGTTTAGATGTTGTCTCTTTATTTATGGAATCCTCTTTCTGTTATATTTTGAATAAGGTAGTGTTGTGTGTACTAAACCTGATCCCTCCTTCGGATGAATTGTTTTTTAGGAATATGTATGTATTGATTATCCTTCTTTTGTTTATATGGAAAGATGAAGCATACTAATTTGAGCTATGTTGTAATTAACTTCTTTTTTTGATTGGAAAAAGATAAATGTGTATTTCTATTCTTATGGAATTATGAAATAATTTAATGACAAGACTTGTTTAATATTTTAAATTAATTGATAGGATCAATTAACTCTTGTGATATAATTCTGATGTTGCAGATTATATTATGCTCTTTTCTTAAAAGTGAATTTAGATTCTCATAATTGTACTTATTTCTAGATGTTATTACTTATGATTGTTTGTATGATGTATATTAATTGTTTCATTAAAGTAGAGTTGTTTAATTAAACAATTAGTGGAATGCACTTTACTTTAATGCTTAGTGTTTATCATGCTCAGTTCATTGAACTAACTCATGCTAGCAATTTTGCAGATGGACATCGTAAGTGATAAAAGAAGACAAGAAATTTCATGTTGTATTGGGCTTATTTAATTATGGATCTTATGTAAAGAGTTTTGATTCATTCTTGAGTTGTATTGAAAAATAAAAGTTGTATTCTTTTTGGAATAGAGGTTGTTTGTTATACAGTATGCCTGAAATACATAGTCTTGTAATGTATAGTTTTATAATGATGAATTGAAAGTTGGAGATTTACTTGTATTGGTTGTGTAAATTATCTTGTATTTATGAAGAAGATGGAAAATCCTATCTTGATGATATTATTCATATCTGTTATATGCTTAATTCGGATAAACTTGATTAGTTGGATAAAAGGGAATTAGTTTAATTTCCCTTAATAGGATGCAACTTGTTAAGTTGCATAAGATAATGATCTTTATCTAAACAATTCTAACATAGTAATGGAATGTGTAATGAATATGCAGTAAAAATATAGAAATTGTGAAAGATAAGAAGGGTATGACAAACCCTAACACTTAATCATGTAGAGGAAGACTCTTCCTCGCTCAAAGGAATGTAATCTAAAGAATGGTGATATGATCATTAATCATTAGACTTCATTTCCCTATAAAGTCTACTATAGTTGAACCTATTTGGTTGCTACACCTTCTTTAAATGGTTAAGTTACATTATAATGGAACTTATGATGTTGTTGTCCTGTTTTTGGATATCTGTTTGTTAAGCTAAGTAAAATGAACATAAAAAGCAATCATAAGTTAAGGAAGTTCTTTAATGACTAATTAAATCAAATATAGAAAAGAACTTATGGAGTGTTGGATTAGGGTTTAGCATAGATGTTGTAATCTATGTAATAATCCAAATTAATAATGTATTAATAACCTCCTTGGGGTATGTACATCATGATGAGGTGGTTTTCTGTAGGATGTTGGCACACGCCAACTACAGGACTGTACCTTTGAGAAGACAAGGGTCTTCTCAAGGATACATCATTGCAGTTGACATGTGGTAACATCCTTCTGCTATTGATCATCTAGATCTACACTCAAATAAGGACTTGAACTTAGTTTCTCTCTAGGTCCAGTTAGTGGAATGTTTAGGATAGCTAGTAGATTTCAATGGCTCAAGGTACCTTGGCACACCCGGTTGAATTAGATCAACCGAGTATGCCCATATACCCTAAGTCATTGTGAGTGTCTTCCTATAATGATTTACGTTTCTAACCTGGGACTAGGGTTAAACTTTAGACAAGTGGACTAACGGTAGTCAGTAAAGACCAGTTTATGATAATAGAAGAGTGAGGTGAAGGACGTATTATGGAATGACGAGTATGCCATCTAGGAATAGTAGACATGACACGGTATGTTGATAAATCTTTGGCCAAAGTATTGTAAGTTTTTGGTTGTGTTGTCTTATATCACCAAGTTTAAAGTAGCGTGATATTAGATGAATATTAATAAAAAATATTCAGATATCGATTCTTTTAAACAAATCACTCAGTACCCGGTTTAGGGTAGGAAAAACCAAATATACATAGTATACATAAAGTATTCAATACTTAGATTTATGAAATAAATAGATCGGTAGATTTACCGAGTTATGAAATGAATAGATCGGTGGCACCACCAAGTCATTTACAACTACATATGGTTATCTGTTTGAGATTGATTGGCATGGAATGTTTGTTCTAAATAATACTTTATTTAGAACAGTGAACATTATGTAAAAAATTCCCTTGTTTCTAATGTCTTAAAATGGGAATGTTACAAAGATTGTGCATTGGGCCATGTAATGGCAGGTATTGCTGAGTGAAGGTGATTGGAATTTTGAATGAGGGATCCCAAGATAGAGGTGTACGAGTTCTCAGAACAAGACCTGTGTCAAGGTGCCGATTTAGGTTTGATAAATCACCCAGCAAACTTATAGCATTTTCTACTCTCAGGGATCAATAAGGGATATATGCCCGACCAACGTAGCTAGGAAGAACCAACATTGTTGGCCATAAGAATCCATTATGGCCCAACATTTGTGCAGGGGTCTTTGACAAGTTGTTACAATTGATATTTAGTGCTAGGAGCTTACATTGGCAAAATGGACTCAATTGGACAATATAATACTGACTCACACTGGACCACTCAACATGGCTTCTTTGAGTAGGACAACAGGACAGACTGAGGGTTTGAGATGGGGAAGGGCATTTGACAAAATTTTATAGTAGGGTACCTGACATATGGGGAATGATAGGATGTGGACGATAAGGGATTCATAGGTGAAATGGAGACATGATGGTGGTTAGTGTGATTCGGTATGACTTATGGGGTTCTTTTCTCTCAAAGCTCTTAAGGGAATATGACCCTGGTTTGAAGCATGGGTCTGGACCATGATCCGACATAGTTAGGCATTCTAAATGAAGATCTCAAGCTTATGATATTGACCAGGAGGACGCGATGCATGTGTTCTCAGTTTCAGTTTCACCTCGTTCAATCAGATTCTTGGATGTACAAAATCTTGCAGTTTCATACACCTTATATGGTAGCATGACCCATACATTATTATGACACAACTGTAAACAGTACTCGTTTTCGAGAGAACTATGAGGGTTTTGAGATCGGGACTCATCAATTGAGCCATGAGTTTTGTAGAGGGAAATGACCATATTACATAGGTAGCTAATTTGATTAGAGGATTACCTTTCAATAGATGTCATCAAGAGGGGTGTAATCACTCCGGGTCAACTTATGAGTCTTGGGGTGGACTCTTAAGGTTGACCTCTTAAAGGACTATGCTTGAACTAGCATCATCTCTATGGAAGCACTGATGGGTCGTGTTTGGTTTAAAAAAAAAAGCACTCCATCAAGCATTTACAAAGCCATTTTGATGAATCTTATTAGTTGGTACTTAGTGGCATGAGATCTCAGATGTGGAAGGTATTGCATTGGACAACCTTGTATTTACTCACACTGTAATATTTGACACAATTGATAAGTCCTTTAGCGCAACGAGAGGACTGAATTCAGATTTTCATTCCTTGAGACAATGATGTCATAGAGGGTCCCAATGTGGAGGTGTAGCATTAATGAACTTGGATATAGTATGGCTAGATCTTGATGGAGATCTGGCGATATCAAAATAGGTGCACTAGTTAAATTTTAGGGATAGGCTTCATGGACTGTGGCTAGTAAGGGCATTGCCATGCATTGTAGGAAGGTCCATGAGAATTTGCTTCGTCAGTTACATTTATTTGGTGAATCCTACATAGGTTGTAATCATGGTCCGACATCATTTCTTATGAATTTTCTATGATATCCAGTATATCAGAGAAGTGTTCGACAAAAATTTTTGATAATTCGGTGAATGTAGTGACAAAACCTTTAGCTAGGCACAAGGAATTTTTTATTGAATCAAGTGCAGGATTCCGCTCTTTGCAAATTATATGCCCCACTAATCTTCCATAGGTAGGAGTCGTCGTAGGCTACATTTCTTGATATAGCAGAGATAAAACTTCTGTGACACTCTCGCGGGGATCACCTTTTTCCTCATATTTTTCACTAGTTGAATATGGTGGTTCAATAGTCCATGGTGGAAAAGGGACCCTTCAAGATATCATGGTCAAATGGAGTTGTTGAAAAAATTCCTCAAATGCATTAATCATGATTCTACGTAAAACATGTTGTGTGCCGATTGTTTACCCTTGAAGGGCATTTCAATGTACATGAATAAACTTTATTTCTTAACTCCAAGGTGGGTCTCTTGGTTGGGATCTTCTGAGTGGAAATTGATTGAAGTTATGGTAACCATAGAATGTATCAGTGAAATCCATGGTCATCTCTTCCTGCAATATTCGGGCCAAAACTTGTGAGGTTAATTGGCATCAGGAATGGTTACTCATTTGTTGACAAGCTTGTGATAATATGACTTATTTATAATACATGTGGATATCATTGGTGTTCTCTCTGTCTATCCCATCTATATGCAATCACCATTGGTTATTATGGATTATGAATGGTGTCAGGACAGGTGGTATAATTGTCCGCATGCAATCATTTTATCTATTGTTGAGGATTCACTTTGGAGTTGGTCATGAGAATAGTCAGGTGGAAGTTTCACTTCCATATGGCCTATAATTGAAGGGTTAAGAGATCGTTCTTTGTTTTGTATCAAAAAATTGATGGTAAGCCAAATTATCATGTTTTTCCTCCCTTGAACTCTGTTCTTGAATCATCCCTACTAAATATGTATTTGACCATTTTTTCCTCATCTTCTCCTTAAGTTGGCCAGTTTTTCTTCTGACCATTAGACATCATAATAGTTATGAAAGCCTGAATATGTCCATTGGTGCCAATATTTTCAGTCATCGTTATCCTTATTGGGATCGTAGTAGGTAATTCTCCTTAGTGTCCACCTTGAGACTCCACTAGTTCCCTCTCTCCTTCAGATGAGTGGATAGATCTTAGATGTGCTCAAGCCTTTCATCTCTCCTACTTATGGGACTGAAGAAGCAATATAAGATCTCATATTTGGACTAATGTGTAGATCTTAGTGCCTTGGTGCCTTGTTAATTTTTGGTGCCTTTGGTGAGGACTGATTTTTAGCTTCTTCTGGAGGTATAGGAGGATAAAAGAAGGATTCCTCCTCATTAGTGTAGGGCTTGAAAGATGTTAAGGTCTGCATCCCAGATACTTGAATGTGTAGCTTATAAGATATTTTCCGATAAGTGGTCCCAACATCTGTGTCTGTCGACTAAGTTTTTGTATTCGTATTATTAGGACTGTGGTATTAGTTTAATAAGAGATCGTATGAATAAAGTGTGTATGTAGATTTTGAGTGAGAGATGTGAGGATCCGTAGTGATTATTCTAATGTCTTTCATAGGGATGTGTGAGATTAAAGGTTGTAGGATCTCTTAGACCTAGGTGTATTTAGGGATTGTTGCGTAGGATAATGTTAGACTCTCCATTGAAACTTGATTTGTGAGCGATGTGGTTAATGAATTTCAATGAGTTATGTTAGGTTAGGTGTGGTGGTATCCCATTAAGTTACATAGATTAATTGATAGCATGTCATTTAAGTGAACTTCCATAAAATGATTTTTCATGTGGAAATATGGACTGGGATGTTTGTCCGAATAACCCTCTAAGTCTCCAAATCTTAAGTATCTTAGGTAAATTTTAGTGATGGAAGCCCCATAAATAATTTTTTATACAGTTATTTGATGGGAATTTATTAATGGATTGGATGGTGATATTAGAATGGTAGGTTAAAGGGTGTGTGTGGTTAAATTTTAATTATTTATTGATTAGGCTAAAATAATTTTATTCACAATATCATCAACATCTAATGTGGATCACGTGTGGCGCTGACTGGTCCTGTGGATGAACGGAAAATGGTATGTGGTCAAGATTATGGGAATGCATGTATCCATAGGGTTATATAACATTATGTGAACTTTTAGTTGTATGATTCAGTGTTAAGTAATGTTTATAGGATCTGAATGTGGTTCAAAATCCTTCTGATTGATGGTAGAAAAATTGTTCATGGCATAAACTCCTTGGATGTAATCGAAATCTTCACCTTCAATATCAAGTACATACTTCATGCAAGCACAATCCTAGCTAGTCAAATCCCTATTGTGATTCAACTAAAATCTGATAATTTTAGTCAAAATCTATAGTTAATGTATAGCTATGATAAAAACATACAATTAATGTAATAAGCTAGAATATTGATGCTAAGTAATTTATTTTGATATTATAAATGAAATGAAATAATGAAAATGAGAGGGATAATGATACTTACCTAAATATAGACTTACTTTGTTGTGATGTTGGGATTGAACAGAGATGATGATGCGGAATGGATGGAATGTGAACATGCTACAATGGGAACCTGTAGAAAATCAACAGATCTGGTTGTACTAGGGACTAGCTTGAGAGAGTACTGGGGTGCACCTGCGGGTAGCCCTGAGTTTATCATCTTGGGGCACCCTGGTCTGTAGAACGGCTTAGGAATGTGAATCCTGGTAATGGTCACTAGGTATTCACAATGTCTTCATCCGTTGGTCACGTAGTTGTCACAATATGTTCGCTTATGTCACCATGATTCTGATGTGATGATCGTACCTGTAAAACCCCATACAAAGCATCAAACTCCTAAAAAAGAAAGTTGCATATGAAGGGGTTGGACTGACCTCGGTAACCATAATAATGGACTTACAAATGAGTGTTGCACTACATTCTCAGACCCAATTTAGTTATGTGTGCTTGTTTGTGCAATAATGTGCCTAGGTTTCCCTAAAATCAATGATGATGGAGATAATAGGGGGCAGTAGCTAGATATAAAATGAAAAATGGTGGATGGAATAGAATGAAATCCAACCCTTTCCCCCTATGCTTGTGTGATCCAGATGCGGAATAATTCACAAATTAAATCCCTTACCTCTATGTAGGTAGTTAGCCCTTGACAGTAAATAGTGTTCCCATAATATGGTAGTATGTATGTTGTGTTTATATAGGTATGTCTTGCTCAAATTTTGACACTAATGATCACAACATGTCGACCAGTACCTCAGGAGAATGAGATGGGAAAATTGAAAAATAATGACCTTGAATGTAAAAAAAAAACCAAGTGTGACAGGGACCAAAGTGCCTAAAATTAGGACCAGAGGTGCTCAAGCGTTCCTTAATCCCTCTCCTAGGTTCCCCAGTCAGAGACTAGTTATGATAATTGAGTGAATAACTAACAGATAGGATACTCTCTGAGAGACCTGACCAAAACCATATATAAGAGTGAGTAAAAAGTGTGCAAGACAAACAACACGATAAAGATCTAGTAAGACAGATGATTAGGACTATGGGATACGGGTCATTAGTGAATACTTTTCTTACGCGAGATCCATATATAAAAAAACATACTTTACGGTATAATATGTAGTATTAATTACAAGCTTATATGACTAAATTTTCCCCCACTTTATATTAGTGCGTAGAAATCTTGGTCACATAAAGTATATTAGAGATGCGTACTTGAGAGAAGTCTAAGATAATCCCATATTGTAGAATAATGTGCACATATGTGGTAAAAGAGTCGTGATCGAATGAGAACCATATAGCGTGACAAACCATGTATCAACATGTTGATCCATGTAAGTGTAACGAGAGATCACGACTACCATGATGAAGGGTGCACTAAACGAAAGTGCTAATTGATAGACATGTGAGATGATTGACGATTTTGAATTTTGTATGATAACTGATGTGATGGGGTAGGGAGTGATTAGCTCCCAACCAGATTGCATGCCTGTAAAAATAATCAACCTAGAGGATTTGGGAATCCCACCGTCACTAGAGGAAGAGTGTAGGTTGAAATGTGTGTTATTCTCCAGCCTCTCAACTAAATCCTGAAAATATCTAGCCACTACAGACGGACACAGATCAAAAGACTTTATTAGTGATTTTGGATCCATATAATTTTGATCAAAAAAAGTTGACCCATATAGGAGTGGTATAGGGAAGGAACTCTTGCCCCCACTCCACGGGTGTCACTGCAATGTGATAGCTTCCAAGTTAGGTCATCTGGAACGAAACACAAAATGTAGATTGGCTTCCAAGTTAGGTCATCTAGAAGAAAACAAAAAGATATATGATGGCTTTTAAGTTAGGTCTTCTAGAAGTAAATGCAAAGATATATGATGGCTTCTAAGTTAGGTCATCTGGAAGTAAACATAAAATGTAGAATGTTAGGAAATAAGGGATAAGATATGTGGAATAATCCCTCACAGAATCGTAATAGTAGAAACTAATATGTAGAAAATATTACAGATCTCAAATAAAAGTGCAGAATAAAATAACACAACATAAGGAGACAATATTTAACGTGGTTCACCCAATTTGGGTTACGTCCACTAAGAATAACTTGCTCAGGTTTTATTACAAGCCACCGCTCTCTCAATACAATACCCATATCTATTTCAAGCTATGCTAAACAAACTCTACAGAATTCACACCCGAATTCAAAACACATCAACAATGTTACATTATACCTACCCTATGCATAAAAACATATAAGTAGATAACTGCTTAAGTAGTTTTACAAAACCGTGGGTATTAAAACCATGGTCTAAAATTGTCCCATAAACATATAGGTCAAAAATCCCACCCATATGAGAAAATCACGTTTCCCGATATATCAGGCACGTTTTAAGGCCAAAATGTTTTTTCGGGGGCTACGCCCTTGAACCCCTGCTACCTAGGGCTGCCACTGCCAGACCCCTGCTCGGGGCTTGACCCAGCCCTGAACCCTAGCGAGACAACTGTGGAAAGTGTACACTACTCTTAGTGTACAATATTTAACACTTTCTCACATGAAAATAAGCTCCACAACCTAATAATCTCCCACTTGGAGAATAGTTTTCCTCTGAGCAAGCTTCTCAACCCCTTCACAAGTTTTCATGAAGACCAACCGAAGCTAAACATAGCTTCAATTTTTCCCTTGTGACCACCTTGGTTATCATGTCTACAGGATTCTGACTGGTATGAATCTTCTCCAGCTTTAACTTCTCTTCCTCCAAAGCTGTCCTAATGAAATGGTACCTTAACTATATATGCTTTGTCCTAGAGTGAAAAGTAGAGTTCTTAGCTAGGTGTATAACACTCTGACTATCGCTATGCAAATTTCCTTCCTCCTGCTTATGCCCCAACTCCTCAAGTAATTTTTGTAACCAAATCATTTCTTTGCTTGCCTCTGTGATAGCAACATACTCAACCTTTGTGGTTGACAAAGCCACCAACTTCTATAGTTGTGAAATCCAGCTCACTGTTGTCCCACCTACAGTGTAAACATAATCTATTGTGCTCCTCCCACTGTCTACATCTCCAGCCATATTTGAATCTACATAACCACACAAAGTGGTGTCTGATCCACTGTAGCACAAAACTGTCCCCATGGTCCCTCTCAAATACCGAAGGATCCACTTTACTGCTTGCCAGTGACCTTTACCTGGATCACTCATAAATTTACTCACCACTCTCACTGCATGGGAAATATCAGGCCTAGTGCACACCAAGACATACATCAAATTTCCCACCGCTAATGAGTAAGGTACCCTGGACATTTGGTTTCTCTCCTACTCTATCTTGGGACACTACTCCTTTGATAACTTGAAATGGTCTGCCAAAGGAGTCCAAACCGGTTTAACATCCTCCATATTAAACCTCTACAAGAATTTCTTAATGTACTCTTCCTGAGATAAAGTAAACTTTCGTTCCTTCCTATTTCGAGATATCCTCATACCAAGGATTTGTTTGGCTTCCCCCAAATCCTTCATAGCAAAGGATTCACTTAGTTGCTTCTTGAGTACTTTTATTTCCTGCAGGTTTTTACTTACAACCAACATGTCATCCACATACAGACACATGATAATATAACTTCCATCTTCAAATTTCTTTGTATACACGCAATGGTTAGAATGACATCTAATATAACCTTGTTCCATCATGAAGCTATTAAATTTCTTATACCATTGAAGTGGAGCTTATTTCAATCCATATAAGCTCTTCTTCAATTTTCACACCATCTCCTGTTTACCTTTGACCTCATATCCTTCTGGCTGCTGGATATATAGATCCTCCTCCAAATCACCATGGAGAAATTCAGTCTTTAAATCAAGCTGCTCTAAGTGCAAGTCTTCTGTTGCAACTATTCCAAGAACACATCTAATAGAAGTCATTTTTACTACAGGAGAAAAAATCTCATCAAAATCTATACCTTTTTTCTATGCAAACCCCTAGACCACCAACTGGGCCTTGTATCTTTTCTTGCCTCCTTCCTCTTTGACTCTAAACACCCACTTGTTGTGTAATGCTCTTTTTCCTTCGGGTAGCTTCACCAAATCCCATGTTTGGTTCTCCATGAGAGCCTAATGCTCCTCATCCATGGATTTCTCCCACGTCTTCCTGTCATCTACCTTTATTTCTTCATCAAAGCTCTCTAGCTCTCCACTATTAGTGAGTAATAAATAATAAAGAGGAGTAAAATGTTCAGGTTCTCTTCTTACCCTAGAAGACCTCCTCAATATAGGAGTTTGGGGTTCCTGTTGAGGAGGATCCTGAACTAATTCATGTGTCACTTTCCCATCCGGAAGATCCTCTACTGCTGCATATTATTTCTTAGATTCTTCCCTATTTTCCTGTAAATGCTGCTTATACATTACTTTCTCATTAAATACCACATTCCTAGATTGAATGATTTTCTTGTCCTTAATACTCAAAAATTTATATCTAAATTCATCACCACCATAACCAATGAAAGTACATTTTTCATATTTAGCCTCTAGCTTGGTCCTATCATCCTTATCTATATGGACAAACAATTCACATCTAAAGACTCTAAGAAATGAATTATCAACTTTCTTACCATACCAAGCCTCCTCAGGTATGCCTCCATCCAAGGCACTTGAAGCTCCTGTATTTATCAATTACACATCTGTGTTCACCACTTCTACCCAAAAAGAAAGAAGCAGTTCTGCATGTAACCTCATACTCTTAGCACGTTCTATTATTGTTCTGTTCATCCTTTCTGACACCCTATTTTGTTGTGGAGTTCCTAGAACCGTCTTTTTCCTATGTATTCCATTCTTAGAACAATAATCATCAAATTCATTGCTGCAATACTCCCATCCATTATCTGACCAGAGACATTTTAGCTTAAGACCTGTTTCATTCTCTACTAAGGCTTTCTATTTAACAAAAGTGTCAAATACATCAGATTTGTTTCTAATACAATAAACCCAAACTTTCCTTATTACATCATCAATAAAATTAAAATAATAAATTAAACCCCTAAGAGATGATACCATAGCCGACCCCCACATAGCAGAATGCACTAGCTCTAACTTACTTTCTTTGTAGGTCCAACATTGAGAAACCTTACTCACTTTTGTTTCCCATATATACAGTCCTCATAGAACTCCAAACCTATTTCTGTATATCCAAGTAAATCTTTCTTTATGATCTCCATGCCCTTATGGCTCATATGACCGAGCCTATAGTGCCACAATGTTGTATATACTTCTGAAGCCACAAGATTACAAACATTAGTGTTATAAGTGGTTAAATGCAAGGTTCCAACCTTCTTACCTCTTGCCAGCACAAGAGAACCCTTAGTAACCTTCCAAAAGTCCCGCTATAAATATCACACTACAACAATCACTTCCCAACTGCCCTATCGATATCAAATTTTATCTTAATGTAGTCACATGTTTGAAATCCTTCAATAGCCAAATATTCTCATTCTACATCTTAACCTGAACAGAAAAATTTCCAACTATATTGCAAGACTCATCATCACCAAGAAAAACATGCCCAAAATCTCCTTAAACATAATCAACAAAATAATGCCTATGTGGATTAACATCGAAAGAATCCCCTGAATCTAAAACCTAAGATTCAAAAATATTGTGTAAAGAAAGAATCAAAGCATCCTAACATACATTACCCATTGCCACATTTGTCTCCTTTTTTTCTTCCTGTTGTTTCTTCTTGTCCCGAGCTCCCAATAGTCCTTATTTGCATGCCCAGACTTTCCACAGTGCTAGCATAGTATCTTGCTTTTGCATTGTGACCTTTCCCGATCCTTTGATTTTCCACGGCTTCCTCTATTCTTTTGTCTCCATCTAGCTTCAACTTTCAAAGCATTCCCTAAAGTAGAAGATTCACCAGAGTTTTTTCTTCACATTTCCTCGCTTAGAATCACCCCTATAACATCCTCAAACTTCAAATTTGAGTTAGCTGGAACCGAGTTGCTTACCGCCATTACCAAGTTATTCCAACTCTCAGGTAAAGAGCACAGAATTAAAAAATCCCTAACTTCTTCATCAAATTCTATTGTAACTGAAGCTATCATATTTACAACCATATTAAAATCATTTAAATGATATACTACTAAACCATTATCAGACATCTTCATATTAAACAAATTTTTCATTAAAAATATCTTATTAGAGGCAGAGGGTTTTTCATACAACTTCCCTAATGCATCCATCAGTTCTTTTGTAGTCTTTTCCTTTGAAACATTAAATAATAGCGAAGATGCAAGACGTAGTCGGATTGTCCCAAGTGCCTTCCTATCCAGCAAATCTCATTTTGCATGCGTCATGCTCGAGGGTTTGTTCACTTTCTCAGATAGCAGAATATAAAGATCCTTCTGATAAAGGTAATCTTCCATCTGCATCTTCCAAAGACTGAAATTCTGCCTATTCCATTTATCAACCCTTGATCTTCCATCATCTGCCATAGCTCCCACTCAAACTAAAACTTTCCATGTGATTCAACACTTTAGCAAACCAAACTAGGCTCTGATACCAATTGTTAAGAAATAAGGGATAAAATATGTGTAATAATCCCTCACATAATCGCAACAGTAAAAATTAATATGCAGAAAATATTACAGATCTCAAATAAAATTGTAGAATAAAATAACACAACACAAAGAGATAGTATTTAACTTGGTTCACCCAATTTGGGCTATGTCCACCAAGAATCACTTGCTCGGATTTTATTACAAGCCACCACTCTCTTAATACAATACCTAGATCTGTTTGGAGTTATGTTCAACAAACTCTACAGAATTCACATCCGAATTTAAAACACATTTGCAATGTTACATCATACCTACGATATGCATAAAATCATATAAGTAGACAATTTCTAAAGAAGTTTTACAAAACTATGGGTATCAAAACCATGGGCCAAAACCATCTCATCTTGCTTAAATTTTGACATTAATGACATGATATGTTGACTATTACCTATCGGGCATGAACGGGAAAATGAAAAAGATTCAGGGACCTCAAACAGATAAATTAGACCCAAGTGTTACAAGTACTCGGGGAATCCATGGGCGCCCCCCGCACTACCCTAAGCACCCTAGTCAGAGACTAATGATAACAAAGGACTAAATAACGATACCTAGTACTCCCTGAGAGACAACCAGAACCATGTAAACAAGTGACGATTGTGCAAGACAAATGATGATGACAACCAACTAACCGACGACAGGACTATGGGATAGGTCATTAGTGAATACTTTTATTACACAAGATCCATATATAAAATAATATACTTGGCGGTGTAAATGTAATAGTAAGTGTGTGATTTTGTGACTACACCTACATGCAATGATACATGTATGCAAGTTCCATCTGCCTGTACTGTTACTTCCTCTTCTTCTGAATTTAATGTCCCAATATAATCAACAAACCATTTTAAAGCTAGAATGGCATTGTAAGATGAATTTAGGAATAGCCACATTTTGAATAACTTTAAACTCTACTAACTTCTTGATTCCCATAAAGTTTACTTCAACATTCTTTAAGGCTCCTATTGGTTGTCTTGATGATCCAACTGTTAATCCAATGAAGTATCTAGTAGGTTCCAAGGGAGCCATGCCTAGTCTCTCCCACGTAGTTTTTGACATCATGTTAACATCTACACCAAGATCAAGTGAAATTTTTATGATAATGGTGTCAAATATGTCTACATCCAAATAGATGGTGGATTTCCGCCATGTTTGTTGAGTGCCGAAGATATTTATTTTCTTCCTGGTGAGGTCCTGCTTCAACCCTAGGAACATTAAAGCTTTTGTTCTCCTTATTCCAATATTTACTGAATTGTCTCAATTTATCTGTAAGACCGTGTTTGATCATTAGTCTAGATATCTCCTTTAGAGCAGTGATTTACTCTTCCATAAAACAATTCTTGATTCTATTTCTTCTTGGGTTTATGCCTTTTTTACTGACCTCTTTGATTTTTTTCCACCTCTTTCTTATGGAGGTCTTGCCTGATATCCTTAAAATCCCATTCTTCTCCACTAGATGAAATTTCTTCCTAGGGTAGTTTGATTATTTTTTATTTTCTGGTGTAAATTCCTTCCATGTGGCACTTCTAGTAGTAATTTATGCCCTATATGTTGGTTCTTCAACACTTTTGCTTGACTTGGTTGCTTTCTTTCTCATATAGATTTCTTTAGCTTCCTCCTCATCCTCATTTTCTGGTCTATTCCTTGAGCTAGACACTCTCCCCTTGTCTTTTTGGATATTTCCTCATCATCCCATGGTATCTTTGTAATGTGTTGGACACTCTTTTGTGTGTCTCTTCCCAAGTGCCTCTATTTTTGTGCCTCCATTCCTAAAGAATTGAGCTACTTTGGGACAACTGAAAGAATCATGACCTCTTTCATGAACGAAACCGCAAAGGTCAGGCTCTATGCAACTTCTAGTTAAGTTCCCATCTTGTCCACACTTATAACAATTCATGGGTCTTCTATATTTATAGCCACCTCCTTGGTTATCTCTTCCTTGATATCCATTATATCCTTGGTATCCTCTTCCTCCTTGATAATTATCATATCCTCCCCAATATCCTCCTCTATAACCTCCTATGTAACCTCCTATGTATCCTCCTATGTAACCTCTGCGGTATCCTCCATTGTTTTATCCTTGATAATTAGTATTGTAGCATTCCCCTGATAGTCGCCTCTAAATTAAGGTCATCCACCTGGCTGATTTAGATATTGAGGGCTAGTTATTACTTGTTGTGAAGGTGGTGGATTCAATGTAAGTTCTGATTATGAGGGACGGGGAGGGGTAGGTGTTGTATTTTGTCTTTCTGCCATAGCCCTATGAGTGTTATAATCTTTTAAATCTTCAAGCACCTCTATAGATGAGAATGTATAGTGATAATGGTTACATGAACAACAAGATGTGTAGTACATTAACGAGTTAGTGGGTGGAGCTACTTCTAATAAAGGAAAAACATCATGAGTGTGTTGGTCCAAAAATCTACAAATACCGCAACATGTTCTTTCTCCTGAGGTGTTGGAAGAGGCTTTTTGTGATGAATGTTGTCCATAACAACTGCAACTCTCTTTGATTTTTCTAGGTAAGGACAATCAAAATTACAGTGACCTTCTGCATAGCATAGTACACACCGAATCTTAGGCCTTATGCTATTTCTTGAAGGTGACTTGTTCTTAAGGTCTTCATTCCTTTGAATTTCTTTATGGAGTTTTAAATTTTCTATCACCAATTGCACTCTTTCCAATTCTATTTTTAGTGATGTTTCTCCTTCTATACACCATGGTTAGGCCTCTAGTCTAATAGCCATCTCTATAGCCTCTAAGAGTGTATTAAAATTTTTTCCATCCAAGGTTTCTAGGATATACAGGAGAAGCCCTGAAGTGGACCATTTAATACGTTGCTCGTCTGTAAGGGGCTATTCTAGTTTCCTCGTTATGGTTTTGAATCTATAACTAAAATCCTTGACTATCTCATTTATCTTTGAACCAGTTCTCTCATCTTACTCACCCCTTCTAATGGCACTTCATGATAATGGAAGTTTTTCCTAAATTATTTTTGAATGGTATCCCAATCCTTAGTTCCTTGGGTATTTGTATTCATATACCATCTCAGTGCATCATCTCTCAGAGTTTATCAAGTCATGCAATTTTGCATTGCTTTCTATGATGTTGTTACTCTTCCTGAGTATGAATCCAATAGAAATAAATGTTCTCCCGCATCCATGATATCTTTGTAAAACACTGGTAATTTAATCTTTGGTGTCATTTATTCTCATTGGTTGAGGATATACTTGAGGCTGGCTAGTTGTCTGTTGCTTCACTGGTTTCAATTTATTTGATTGATTATGAATCTTTATCAACTTACTCTTTCTTCCTTTGTATCAACTTACTAATTCAATATCAAAATACAAATCTCCTAATAATTCATCTAAATTCTCTTACAATTTCTTATCTATTCTAACTCTCTTCTTGCAATTGACGATATCTTTCTTCCAAACTTTCTCCTTTTTCTATCTTTCAAATTGGTGTTTTAAGCAACACTTAGAATGGTGACACGATCTAGGGGGTTCATCTCCTTTGGGCTCGTGTGGTGGTTGGGGGATGCATCCTTAATTGAAAATTTTTCATTATTCTCCTCTTCTATGAATGAATTCCTTCCTTTACTACTCCTTAATCTATAATTATCCTCTAATCCTTCATCACTTCTTCTCTTCTTATTCTCGTTTTTCCCTTTCTATAGTTTTCCAACAATTTATTTTTCCTCATCTTCCTCACCTACTATTTTTATTTTCTCTCCAAATTCTTCAACCAATTATTTCATGTTTGTAACTTCTCCTTCCTCTTTACCCTTTTATTTAATCAATAATGGTGTTTCTCTTTCCTCTTCTTCCCAAATTTATTCTTCTACCCTCTTAAAAGTTGGTTTTAAACCACCCAATAACTACTATAAATTTCTCATTAGGATATCTTGCCTTGTTATCGCTTTTTGAACTAGATATTCTATGGAGTATAATACCACAAGATTATGTGGGGTAACCAAAACTTGTTGGTCTCTGCTTACTGTAGGTACTATAGCAAGAATTTATGTGTCTGCCTCCGTTTCTAGGCTAGCCACTTGCTAGCCTCCACTTGAAGTGGGAGATGCAGCCTAGGATTTACCAAGAATAACACAGGTGTGCTGACACATCACTCAGACTAGACTAGGCGCTCACCCGAAGCACACAAAGGTATCAGGCCCCTCCTTAGAGTTGCTTGTGCAGGATGCAATCATGATGAAGGGTTAATGCATTCAGATCCATAAACAATATAAACTTTCCACAGAGCATATTCTAGATCTAGATCTTAAAGAATCATGAATCAAATGGTAAACATAATAAATTATCTATGCAATAACTAGCTACAGTCATGTTTAACACCATTATTCATCCAATAGACTCTATTATATTAACACATAATGAACACATAAGCTTCTTACAATAAGTAGTACCATAAGTTCATGTGCACATCAATTATGGCAGCATAAATCCACAATAGCTCATACACAGTCCTATCTTAACCGTACACAGATTACTACATATTTATAAGGGTGGGGACTTGCCCTTCACCGCTAATATAATTCCCAAAATAGGTTGCATGTTAAAAATAACAATGCACCTTTACAATAATAGACACACATGTAAGTGCGCTAATAATAGATCTCTTCTAGTTAACTGGCAGTGGTAATCCTATTATTAACTCAAACTCAAGCAAAGTGCTTAGTAGACGTTGTTCCAAAAATATCATTTGCGTGCCACGCAAGTTTCCATCTAGTTGTTTGCCCTGCACGCTATCTCCAAAAATAGCCCATAACCATGAAAATGGCTAAGTCCAGATTCCTTCTGTCTTTCACGCACACTTCCTTCCCTATCTTTTAGACCCTTCAATTATGTCTTGCTATCCCACGTGAATATTATGTGTGCCTTCTCCTTAGTATCATAATTTGTTTGCTCAACATTACCCCACACAAAACTACATTGCCACCCCAACAATGGTTTCCTTTTGATACTGCAAAGAATAAAGAATGGGAATGAAAGGAAATTAAAGAATTACTGTACAAAGAATGAACTTTCACCGTACAACGTCCTCTGTTTCAATTGGAAGAATTAACTATGGATATTCTTCTTTGATTTCAGCCTCTAAGGTTTTCCAATCACTTAGTGCAGCTTCTGCCTTTTCTGGAATATCCAATGCAATAGAATCTAACTCCTCTTGCGCAATCTCTTCCTTCTTGTTTTGTAATAATAGAACAATGTTGGACATTGCAATCACCCTTCCTTCCAAAAGATCCATCTTATTCGCTATAAGCTTCCCAATTTCATCCAACCTTTTTTTATGGGGGTCTTGGGGTGTTGCAAGGGCCTCACATTTTTGCTGGACCAGTGATAAGCACTATGCGCACCCCAAAGTCTCGTCCTTCATTGTCTTCAGGACCTCATTGTCTTCTACCATCGTCTAGATTATGATTACTGCTTTTGGAGCTACACAAATATTCAATGCCTGCTCTGATTTCTTCAGCTCTTCCTACAAAGTCTGGAGCAAGGCTTCATAAGATGAAATATTTCTAACTAATGAGGCCCTTGCTCTCTCTACTTCTTGTTCAAGGTCCTTTGGTTCTGGCATCTAAATCCATCCATCCTAAAGTGATCCATAGGGATCCAAAATGACTCTACTTCATCAGATCATTCAACAAGAAGAAGGAAAATAAATACACGGAAGTTTTGTCTTTATAGTAATAGGACCACCGCTCTGTGTAGAGCAGCAGTTATAGAACCACTATCCAATCAGGGTGGTGGTCCTGGAACCACCAACCAGCCAGGGTGGTGGTCTTGAGACTGCCAGTCTGCATTGGGCGGTAGTCTTGGCACTTTTAGACAGAAAATAAAACATGAAATGAACAACCCCAGAATTTGAAAGGTTATCCGTGTCTCTTCTCCTCCATGACCTTTCCCATTCTCTAGTGCATGGGAGGATATGAGAAAGGCTATAAATACATGTTTGTAGAAGAGAATAGGATCGTCGAAGCATGAAAACAAGTGAACAAGAAGTTATTAGTGTTGGAATTGTGTTTTGTAGAAGAAAGGAGTGTTGAGATAGAGAAAACAAGTAATTGGGAGGAAGTGTGAGATATTATCTACATCTCTTTCATACTTATTGTAAATTTGGTACTTATTGTTTGAATTGGCCAGTAAAAGTGGGAAGAAAGAGCAATTTCCCTTCCCGAATGGTTTTTCCTCCTCTGGAGGTTTCGAGGATAAAACTTGTTGGTGTTTGTGAGTTTATATTCTTTCCTTTCCTGTAATTGTTGATTCTAAGCATAAGAAAAACAATCATTCACAATCTGTCATTTTATAATAGAAAGAGAACAACAACGTTTAATTTGTGTTTTTTTAGATAATTCCAAAGTTGAAAAGTTTACAAATCATTTTGGTATCAAAGCTAACAAGTATCTAGGATTGTGGTATTCGTTCTTGGATTTGTATGACAGTGATGAGATCTAAAGGTGAAGAGGATTTACCTTGCGATCTAGAAATTTCTACAAGAAAGTGGAAGCAAAGAATTTGGGGAAAAATGGAGAAAGAGAACTTGGTTCGTAGAATCAAGATGCTGGAGACCATGATGGATAGGATGTTTAGAAGGCAAGAATAACTTGTAGATTTGCAGAAGACAACTTCTGTCAAGAAAGACTCCATGGACTCAGAGGTTTAAGGCTTAGTTGAAATGTTTGGCATAGGGAGGAGCCACTATGAGGAAGATTATGGGGAAGAGCATGAAGAAGAGACTTCAAACGCAAGAGAAATGGTAAAATCTGATCGTACTCCTTTTAAATTTGAGATTAAAAGATTTGAAGGAAAAGTAGATGCAAAGTTGCTTGATAAATGGTTAAAACAATTAGAAGTCTACTTTAGCATCCATAATGTCTCTGAGGCATAGAGGATCACCTTTGCACGCCTCAAAATGGAGGGACACACTATGGTTTGGTGGGAAACCCATCTAACCACTTGTGAACAGAAGAAGCATCCTATTGTGAAATCTTGGCAAGAATTTAAAGAATTACTCAGAGCTAACTTCTATCCTATTGGCCACAAGACTGACCAAATGATTAAATGGCATTATTTTAGACAAGGCAATGGTCAAAGTGTGCAGGGAATATACTATAGAGTTTCGGAGGCAGGACATGTTGCTAAACATGGACTTGGAGGACGAGGATATTTTGACTAAGTAATTGGGAGGACTTCACACTCACCTTCGAAGAAAAGTCATCTCCACAAAGCCCAAAGATCTCAACAATGCATATGTGCATGCATACTACATAGATGATGAAAAGAAGCAAGGAGAAGCAGATCCAAGGGCAAAGAAAGTTGACAAATTAGCAGAAAAAAGAGTATGGGGAAAACAAGTAACAAGGGTAAGTGGAAAGGGAAAGGTAAACAAGTTGCCACTACTTTAAATACTTGTAAAGATCCCAATAATTTTTGCAAGAACTATGATATCAATGGTCATACTGACGCTACATGTTGGAAGTTGCATATGGAGTTACATCCGAAGAACCAAACCAAGGACTCAAAGAAGTCCATGACGGCTGTAATAATAGAAGGGAAGGTGGAAATCGAAGATGACTCTGATGTAGATGAAAGGCTTGGATGCATGGCCACCAACATGGACAACCAGGAAGAGGAGATGAGTAGACTATTCTAGATCAAAATACATATCAAGAGAACTAAGGTAAATGCTTTGGTTGGTATTGGTTCTCAGTCTAACTTGATTTCTGAAGTAATTGTAAACAAGCTTGGTCTTGAGACATACGAGCATCCACACCCTTATCCTTTGGGTTGGGTGAAGAAGGGTGTTGAAATTCAGGTAACAAGAACATGTAAGGTCAAGTTTGGAATAATTCCTAGTATATTGATGTTTTGGAAGTTGACGTTATTCCACTTGATGCTTTTGATGTTGTATTCGGGAGTCCTTACTTGTATATTAGGGATGCAATATTTATGAGAAGGGAGAACCAGTGCATAGATGGGTCAAGAATGGGATCAACTACAACATCCAGGAACACCAGCATAAGACATGAGTTACTATGGTGAGTGCTAACCAAGCAAAATGAATTATTCAGGAAAATCATAATATGTTTTGTTTACTTTTGTTAAAGGAAAAAACAAGATGGGGTAGAAGTTTCAGAGCTTTCTAACAAGGGAAAACATGATTTGGATAGTATTATTTAGTCTTTTCAGGAAGTATTTTAAGCTCCCAGTGGGTTACCACCAAAACGGGAAGTAGAGCATGAGATTTAGCTATTTCCAGACTCCCCTCTACTGAACATCAGGTTGTATAGGAAATACTTTCTTGAGAGTTTTGAAGTAAAGAAAAAACTCCAGGAACTACTAGATAAAGGGGTGATACATCCGAGAACCTCACCATGTGGTTGGCCTATTGTGATGGTGCCAAAGAAGGATGGTTCTTGGAGAATGTGCATCGACTACCATGCTTTGAACAAGATCACCATAAAGAAAAGATATCCAACTTCCCCGCATAGATGATCTCTTGGATCAGCTTTAGCATGCCAAATTATTTACGAAGTTGGATCTCAAGTCAGGTTATCACCAAATCTAGATTGAAGGAGAAGGATATATGGAAGACTGTCTTCAAGTCAAAACAAGGTTTGTATGAATGGTTAGTGCTTCCTTTTGGTTTATGTAATGCACCCGCTACATTTATGATATTGATGAATGATGTATTGTGAGATTTCATAGATTCATGTGTCATTGTGTATCTAGATGATATATCTGATTTTTAGTACCACATGGGAAGAACATCTAACTCATTTACAACAATTATTGCAAGTTCTCAAGAAGAAACAATTGATTTGTAATATGAAGAAATGTGAATTTTCCAAATAGTCACTTCTCTATCTTGGGCATGTGGTTAGAGGAGGAGAGCTACGATAGGATCCAAAGAGGGTGGAAGCCATCACTAATTGAGCCAACACCAAAAAGAGCCACAAAGACTAGGAGTTTTGTGGGAGCAGAATAGTACATGTGGAAGTTTCATTCTGGGCTTCTTTGTGATCGCACATCACCTCTACACACAGTAACTGCAAAGAGTAAGGGTTTTGACTGGGGTAAGGAACAAGACAAATTCTTTGAGTTATTGAAATACAATATTAGTCATGCTCAGAGTACTTGTTCTTCCTAATTTGCAACAGCCTTTTGAAGTAGAGACAAATGCCAGTGATTATGCTATGGGCGCATGGTGTTGCTTCAAGGAGGTAAACACGTATGCTATCATTCTGAAACTTTCACTTCAGCAGTTAAAGGATATTCAATATATGATAAGGAAATGTATGCACTAGTTTAGGACAATTAAAAAATGGAAGCATTATTTTTTGGGTAAAGAAACTATTGTGCACAGTGACCATAAACCTCTCTAGTATTTGTAAGCACAATCTAAGCTACAAAAAATAAGGCACTACAAATGGATGGGGTTCCTTCAACAGTTTCATCCGGTGATCAAATACAAGAAGTGTGGTAAAACTTTGGCGGCAGACATGTTTCCTAGGCCACCCACACAGAACAAGTTTTCCTGTTTGGCCACTATCTCTCAGATTGAGCCCTTCATGAAGGAAGCTTACGGAGAGGCATATTCCCAAGATAGAGACTTTGGGGTGACATTTTAGTAGTTTCAATCCCAAAGGACTGAAAGGAAAGGGATTGAAGATTGTTATCTCAAGGATGAGCTGCTCTACTGATGGGGAAATCTTTGCGTGCCTAAAGAAAAAAGACTTCTATTGATGAGGGAAGCACATACCTCGAAAGTAGCAGAACATTTTGGTGTTGGTAAGACCCTAACCCACTTGTAAAGGTATGTTTATTTTCCCAATATGCAAGAAGAAATATCAAAATTTATACGTGGATGTAAACTTTGTTGTGTACTAGCAAGCCTAAGACGAGGAAGGAGGATTTTTATATGCCTCTATTAGTACCTACTCGTCCATGGTGTTGTCCACTCAAAATTCCCTGCTCTGTCAAAGGTAAAATCCCAAAATTTTGAGTCTAAGTGTCTTTTCTACAAGCTGGTGGTGTGAAAAAAGTCTTGGAAGTCTGAAAATCTAAGTATTGGACTTTTCTTGCATGTATTTCGGGCCTGTCGGACATTTTTGTCCCGACTGTCCAAGTTCCAAGTGCGAGTTGTTCCCCGACCGGCCGAAATCCCCGAAATTGTCCTATCTTCGGGCCGTCGGAAGTTTTTGTTCCATATGTCCCAAAAGTCAAAAGTACGAGCTTTCTCTTTTTCGGCCGAAGCTTCCTAGTCGCGTACTCCGGAACTATCTGTTCCAAAAGTCCCAAGTCCAAGCGACCTGCTTTTCCAGTTTCGGCCGAAATGCCCGAGACGCGTACCTCACGTATTTTCGTCCCAATTGTCCAAAAGCTTTTGTGCATTCTCTCTCCATTCCGCCCGAGCCGCGTGTTTCGCGCATTCGCGTCTCACATGTCCCAAGCGTACCTAGTGTCATCCATACTTAGTTTTTCCTGCTCACTCCAAGTATGGCGCTTTTCAAGTTGGTGGTCGTGTAATTAAATGCGCATTGAATTCACTCCTCTCCCCAAAAGGCTATATAATGAACATTTCCCCTTCGCATTTTCTCACATCTTCCTTGATTATCCTTTGCTCAAACCCTCGCCGCCTACAAACTTGCGCACGTTCCTCTGCTTCTGTAATTCCATTCCAAGTCTAGTTTGCAACCTTGTTCCCCTGAAACTATCGACATGAAGATCAAATTTCAAGGACAAGAACAGATTTCTCCACTCGAGTCTGTTGTAAGCAACATTGGAGATAGCGAGGCCCGACATCTCGATTTCAGCGATTTTTGGGCAAGGATGGAAGATGCGAATCCCTCGCCGATGGCTCAGACAATTTATGACAGTGGTTTGGCGTACGCTGGAGGTTCCCAATTTCAGTACAGTGTGCTGATACAGTGCTTGCATGCGGAGCTCACTTCGACCCTGCCTCAAGTGAATTGACAAACGTACACGGGGAGCTCATCGCCAAGCTAGACGCTGCCGCCATTGGTGCCGCTCTGAGAATCCCGGAATTGGACAATGCCATAGTTGTTTCTCAAGTCCAAGCGCAAGCCATGTTCGATCAAGACAGTGACAAGTACAGGGCACGAGTGGCGAAGTCCTGGTTAAAAACCCTAAGAAAGGAGCTTCCCGCCTCACCAAAACTCTCATCCGAGCAGACTTCAACGAAGAACTGTCAGATTTCATAATACTGCTGGCTCGGGTCATGGGTTTTGCCTTTCCACCAGCGAGTTCCATTTCTGGATGTGCCCGCTCATCAGTATGATGTGCGAAGGTACACAAAATATCAACTGGGCTGAGATCATCAGCATGAACCTGACGGAACAGCTGTCCAACGTACTGCAAACAAAGAAGTTTTTCATGACTTCGTATCTGATGTATACTCTAGTAGCATCGAGGCAATGGTTTGGATTCTCATATATAGATGCCCACAAAGGCGACCCAGTGTACACCTATTGCCCGCAGTTTACCTTGGAGACCAGCAACCGCAATTTCAGAAGGGTTAATGATGCTTTCACTATGTACGTGGTCCGATTGCTCAAGGGTGACACCGCCAGGAGGTTTTCAGATGAAGCCATGAACTTGATATCACGGTATGGGGCCTACTTCATCCAATTCAGGAAATTCTCATACATCAGACTTGCTGGTTATGAGGGTACTCCTCTGAGGCTTCCCAATGTTCTGCAATGACAAGATGGCCTTGATTGAAATATGCAGGCAACTGGACAAGTTGCACAGAACTTGCAGAGACAAGAAGATCTCTGGCTTGCACTTTCCCATCTCTCTGGGAAATTACACGTGCAAAACAGCCCTAGATGCCCAGAATATAGAGAGAACTTTGGTCCCTGTCACCGTTCATTTCTTCAAGCCAAGAACCTGCTTTGACTTGAAGAAGTTTATTGAACAGAACATCAAGATAGTCTATCACCATGTGGCAGAGACAGAAGATTACTGGGCCGACTGTACAGACGACTTTGAGGCCAGAAGAAGACATTGTGGCAGGTTCTCCTTACAATTGATTCAAGAGCTCGGTCTGTATCAAGTTCCTGAAGGCCTTGAAGATGATAATTCTGAGCTACACTCATATGAGTATGAAAATGTGATCAAACACACCCCTCTGGAAGACATAGATTGGAACAGAAAAGAGAGGGATGATTTGGCTGAAATCCTTGCTCCAGTCTTAGTCAGGACTAAGGTCTGGTTCAATAAAAAGGTCCGAGAATTCAGGAGACGCTCGGGAGAATCCTCCTCCAAGGATGCCTCTACACCAATAAGAGAAGCACCAGTTTCAAGGTCCGAAACCCCAAAGAAAACCTCTCCTACCTCAGCAGCTCAGGGACCTGCGGAATCTACTCCTTCTCCATCCACTCAGGTATATAAGAAGAAGCTCAAGGAAGTAAAGAAGGAACTGGTGGAAAGAGATCCTCAGGAGAAACAGGCGGAATTGCCTATTGGACCAGAGAAACATCATTCCTCCTCAGTGAAAGTGAAGAGAGTGAAAGGCCAACTCCTGCAAATGTTCCTGAGGACCCAACAGATAAAGACAAGGAGGTCCAGAGCACTGAGCTTCCAGGGGGCTAGTGATCCTTCTACTGCCATTGTCTCCAGTGCTCCTTCCACATCTCAGCTTGGTCAACAGCTGCACAGACCTTGAGTGTCATGGGCTCCCTGTCTCTTGGCCCCCTTGCTCCTCCTGCAGATTCTTCTTCCTCTTTTGCTTGGGTGCAACCTCTGGTTGATAAAAGGAAGAGAAAATCCTCCTTTCAAAGCTTGGGACCTAATTTTGATGTTGTAGCAGCCTTGTTGGGCACCACTCCTTCTCGTGCCAAGAAAGCCAGAACTACTTCCAGGATTGTGTCGGATGCTCGAGGTCAGCAATTCTGGAGATTGCTAAGCCCACAGTAGACAAATCGGAAATCAGAGTTACTGACATCCGACTTGGAACTCTCAAGGATCCCTATGGGAGAGTCTACTCCTGAAGGTGAGATTCATAACCTCCAGGAAACAGTCACCAGAGTCATTGGAAGGGTGGAGAAAGGGCAGCAGACGATTGAACAGTTGGAAGAGCAAGCCCGAGTTCTTACAGGTTTCATCAAGTCTCTTCTATCTAAGGACAAAGTTTTGGATCCCACCCCTTTAACTGCTTTACCTCCTCCTGTAATACTAAGCCAAGATGAAGTGCAAAGTAATAAAAGATATGCACAAGTATTCTGTTTATGGCAGAGCTTTTGAAGCCATGGTGGATGACATGCTTGTTGCGGGTTGAACTTCATCGATGAAGCCTTCAAGCTCTATGAAAAGGTGAGTAATATGCAACTAAATCTCTCCTCACTATCAGTACCATGGATAAAGAACTCAAAATCTGGAGCAGTTGCATAGTAGACCTCCGCCTCATGGGACAAACAGATGAGAACATCCTAATGGCGAACAAGATTTTTGATGATGCAAAGACAATTTATCGAAGTCTTGGGTCTACAGCGTAGAATGGAAGATCAGAGTATTAGAAGAAGCTGTGGTAGAGATGAAGAACAGTTGGCAGAAGGGAGAAGGTTTCAAAGCACTGACAGTGGCTGCCTTCAAAGATATACATTGTCATCTTCAGGATGAAAACTCTGGTGCTCTTCTGTCCCTACAAGAGATCAAATCTCAGTTCAGAGCTTTTGTAAAAAACGATCTGTTCCAGGAAAGCACCATCTCCAAAGAAAAGATGAAGGACATTTGCTCTCTTCAATATGCCATTAAAGAAGCAAATAAAGATTATCATACTCACGTCGAGTTTGATAAAGAGATGGAGAAGTGTCAAGGATTTTGGACTCAGTCTGCTGCCAACACGTCGGTTCCACGTGGCAGAGACATAGCCGAAGCTTTGAAGAAGTTCAGGCAGCGAATTCTGAAGACATTGGGTCCCTCCCTGTAGCTGGCCACCTGTCTCCTCCTTCTTTCTTTCTTTTCTCTTCTTCTCTGTCTTTTCGCATTCCTTGTAATTAGTTGGGATATTGCAACCGGCAATACTTAACTATTCTTTGTTTAAAAGAAACGGTTACAATACGTAACTGAATTGTAATCTATATAATGGCCTTTACACGCCATTTTGAAAAGGAGGAAGAACTCTGGAATTTTTACTGAAAGTGTAAATAGATCTTAAAGAAATCAATACAAAAGGGCTTTTCATTCTTTGTCTATTGATTCTTGTCTTATCTGTGTTTTCCTTTAATATTGTGAAGATCATTTTTGTTCTTAACTCGTTTAGTCTCTCTGATTGCATACTGTTCAGTTTTGCAAGTACAGCGATCTTGTACAACCAAGAAGGAACTTTGTGTCCTTGATTTATAAATACTGACAGGAGGTTATTTATAGAACTTTGTGTCTTAAATTTAATCTCATGCAAATGATCTGTCTTAAATGAAGCTTCGCATACACGAAGAATTATTCTGCTATCTATAATTCTGAATGTTGCTATTCTGCTCATCTTCTTATTCCTTTTCCTCAGTCCTTGTGTAACTGATAATCCTTGTGGAAAACACTTTCGTAATATCCAAGTTCGACCATACCATGACATTCTGTATATTTGTAAATAGGTTTGTTTCAGAATAAGGGAACCTCTCCCATTAAAGAGGAGGGACTTCTTGTCCCCTGACTGTTGCTCTTCTAAAAAGTCTTATTTTGAAAACCAACACATGGGAGGACATTTCTATGGATTTTGTAGGAGGATTACTATGTCTAAACATGGCCATGACTATCTCTATGTTTTTTTTGATAGATTCAGTAAGATGTGTAGTCTTATGGCATGTAAAAAGACAATAAAAGCACATGAGGCAACAAATATCTTTCTTTTTTAATGTAGGAGTGCATTTTGGCTTGCTAAAGACTATTGTTTCTGACAAGGATTCTAGGTTCTTGGGGAAGTTTTGGATTAATTTGTGGGAGAAGATGTTATACCAGGTTACAGAGGAGAAAAACTTTCCATCCACAGACAAATGGACAGAAGAGGTGGTGAACAAGACTTTGGTACAGTTGATTAGAGGGTATAAAAGTAAATACCCAAGGATTTGGGATGCGTCCTTAGCCTACATTCAACATTCTTATAACCGGGCAGTACACACATCCACAATGAAGTCCCCGTTTGAGACATGCTTGGGATATCTACCTACAAATCCACTGGACATAGCCATTGGGTAACATGATGAGAAGGAGACACGAGACACAAAGGTGACTAGAGAAAACAATTCATTGAGAGGATCTAACAAATCCATCTCAAGTCAAAGAATAACTAAAGAAATATCAAGCCAAGTACAAAGCTAGGCATGATTAGCATAGGAGGGAACATAAGCTTCATGTTGGAGATAGAGTTTGGATTTACTTGAGCAAGGAGAGACTACAAGGTCAAAACATGGAAGCTTAAGCCACTACGACATGGGCCCTTCACCATATTGGAGTAGGTTGGAGAAAATGCCTTTTGACTTGATTTGTCGTCATTTATGAGGATGTAATCTGTAGTAAAATGTGAGAACTTTCACCTATATGAGCCATACATGCTAGATGAAGATGAAGGACTACAGTTGCTACCTTCCATTGATGATTGCGTCTTAGACTCATGAGGCGAATTGGAGGAGGATGTAGTGGTGCAACATAAGGTCAGAGAGACTAGGAGAGGTCCACAGGAGTCTTGGTAGATTGGACTGAAAGGAAAGACACCAAGGTAGGCCCAGTGGTACTCAAAGGAGCAAGTGAGGGAATTATTTCTTCATCTACTCCCCTACTAAGCTTTTGTGGGACCAAAAGCACTCCTAAGCAGGGGAGGAGTGATCCATAGGGATCCAAAATGACTCTACTTCATCAGATCAGTTAGCACGAAGGAGGAAAATAAATACACGGAGGTTCTATTTTTATAGCAATAGGACCACTGGTTTGTGTAGAGTGGCGATTACAGAACTTCCACCCAACTAGGGTGATGGTCCTGGAACCGTAACCCAGCTAGGGCAGCGGTCCTGAGACCACCGATCTGCATTGGGCGGCGGTCCTGGCTCTTTCAAAAAATAAATAAAACATGAAATGAATAGCCCCAAAATTTGAAAGGTTGTCTATGTCTCTTCTCCTCCATGACCTTTCCCATTCTCTAGTGCATGGGAGGATATGAGAAATTCTATAAATACATGTTTGTAGAAGAGAATAGGATCATCGAAGCATGAAAGCAATGGTGAGCAAGAAGTTATTAGTGCTGGAATTGTGTTTTATAGAAGAAAGGAGTGTTGAGATAGAGCAAGCAAATAATTGGGAGGAAGTGTGAGATATTATCTACTTCTCTTTCATACTTATTGTAAATTTTGTACTTATTGTTTGAATTGGCCAATAAAAGTGGGAAGAAGAAGAGCAATTTTCCCTTCCTGGCTGGTTTTTCCTCCTCTAGAGGTTTCGAGGATAAAACTTGTGGTGTTTGTGAGTTTATATTCTTTCCTTTCCTGCAATTGTTGATTCTAAGCATAAGTAAAAAATTCATTCACTGGCTATCTCTATCATTTTCTAATAGAAATTAGAACAACAACGTTTAATTTGTGTTTTTTGTGGATAATTCTAAAGTTGAAGAGTTTATAGATCATCAAGCACCAAATCAACTAAGGTACGCACATAATGTAAAGCTGAAGGAAACCTATAAGGTACCTTGGACTCTAGGTGCGGTCTTTCCTTCAGGACATGATCATCTGATCTCCTTTGCCATGTTGATGAGAACCCCATTCTTCTTTTTCTCTAGGTCTTTCTCTCCTTTTAAAGGCGTTATTTCAGTATTTTTGGCCTTATTTTCTTCTTGTAGTGCTCTAATAGTGGAAACCTTATCTAAGTTCCTCCGCGCCACCTCTGTAGATAATTTTACCAAGGTATTACTTACCTACTCATCAGAAATGAGAGTGGGATATATAGTTATGTGCATGTTCTGTAGTGCCTTCTTCATTATTCTGTGACACATAGGACTCTTCACATACATCAAAATTGGGCTCGTCCAAGTGAGTTTGCATGGACCAGTGACAATTATTTCCTTATGCGTGTGGTTTCCATGTCTAGGGTCCATCAACTCCCATTCTATAAACCTTGTTGAGGCCCACTAGTATTCTAGAATCGGGTGCAAACAATTTTACTTGTGTCCTTGTCATAGCCCATATGCAGAACATTGTATTCCCCACCTGTGCGCTTTGTTCTTGGCCCCTTAGGTACATGAGTGCGAAGGTTCAGAGTTGGATCTTCAATGTTTTGAGTGATATCACGTTCTGGTTCTCCTACCTCTTCATCTTTTATATCTTCATCCATGGGTTCTATCACTTCTTTTTGTTGTATAGGGGATCTGGGCGTGCTCTCTTTACAAACTCCTCCGCCTCCTCATTCAACTTAAACTTCCTCCTTTTACTCTCAGTTGTCTGTTTTTTTGAGGAGAGATTCATAGCGACCTCCTAACAAACCGAGGAGTTCCCGTGCCTTGTGTTCTTGTTCTTCTGAACACGCTTTTAAAATGACGCTCTTCTTGGACTGCTTCCAAGTCCTATTCTTCCTCTTGTACCCGAGCTGGGGTACTTGTGCGCTTAGTCTCCATTCTATCTATGGGCTGCCCTTTAGCCTCTATGTTCTAAGCCACCACTATCCTCATCTTCCTCCTCATAATATACCTTTATAACTTCTATGGGCTTTACGTCTGGAATGTTCTCCAATGTATGCTTTCCCTTAGGTGGCCCTAGGAGGTGCGAACTCATTCTCCACATATTTTTTATTCTCTAGCTTGGGGCTTAAGCTGAAGGTATATGATCACATTGCTCCAAAGTCCCCAATTGCCAAGCTTACAGGATTCATGCATATAACGTCCTGAAATGAGCCTCTCAACATAGGCAGTTTGACCTAGAAATACATATGTCTTCCTCAGAGTGTGGTAGTCATAGTCTACCTTGTCTACAATAAAATTCATGCAGCGCACATCAGTAAAATGGTGGACTGATGCCTGGAAGTAGTGCATGCTGTGAAGGCATATGGATAGTTTGCACCATGGGCTCCATGTCCCATCCCTCATAGTGAACCGTTGTGATGTAGAAGTGTTGGTACACCACAAACTATACTGCCTTGCCAACCACCGAAGCTAAGTCCTTGGGGTTGCACCACTCCTCTTGAAATACCACGTAGAGTCAATCATAACACATATTTTCCCTTTGTTTGAATGGCCTACTCATCGAACCTTCGCATAAATATTTTTCAAAACTTTCTACAATGGGATTTGTTCTCCATGGGATACTCCAAGGTCTTTTCCATTCGAGCCATCAGGGCACTCCAATATTGATAAATACTAAATAAAGTAAAAATGGTGCCAAAACTAATTTTGGTCACACTGTGTGTGCTTCCTCAATAATGGTTTCTCTAAAATTTAGCTTGTTATGTTGTAGATCACTCCCTGATGACATTATCCTCGCGATATGTATCCATATTGTATTCACTTGCGACCACCTCTCTTGGTCATTCAAATTTGTTACCAGATGTGTAGCTTCTTAAACCACTAGGTACTTCTTTAACTTATCAATTTTGATCCCGTGGTGCAAACCCTTTGTATATCCAAACTCCTTTCGTGCTTCCATGATTTTTGATTTATTTGTTCAGGTTACTGATCCAGGTCTACCCCTGTGCCTTTTAATCCTGTCAATGTTGCAATCAAGGCGGCTATGATTCTGACCATCCGTCTAGCAAAATAGAAGAATTCCTCATGGACTCTTCTCATTAACCACTGGTTATAATGGTTCATACTTTCCAAAATAAGGGAACTCATACAACTGATAGACCTCCAACCTACTTTAACAACTTCTCTCCAGCGTCATCATACACTGGACATGTCCTCTACTGTGTGCACTTATTGGTGTTCATGCTCAATAATGCATCTAAATCCTTCTTGCTATCCGATGTGTAGTGGTTGTAATCACTTATTTTACACTTAAATACATGGGAATACCAATCTTTCCTAACTATAACACCTTTTGGGTACTGCATCTTTGAAAAAATACTCTTGGGCAGTGCAACTTCAACTTCTACCTCCACTTTCTTCTTTCCTTTAGCTCCTACAATAGGTACCTTTTTTGCTTCCATATGAAAATCTCCTCAACTTTATGTCCTTTTTAATGCGAAAATAATTTGACTTTCTATCTTTCTATAGTGAGCAGGTCTGAAACCCTAGCTCAAATATACATGCCCTAGTTTGAAATCATGTGCCTTATCTCTTTTGCATAATGCATCTTCTTTTCTTAAACCATTCACCAATGGTGATGCAAGCTTCTTCTGTGCAAAAATTTTCTCTTCCACATCTAGTTTCGTACTCTTACACACCTTAATATACGTCGCTCAGCTCATTTTCACTTAGCTCTTTTAAATAATTGTGATTATAATTGTAAAAATGAACTCACATCCCGTCCTTATATAGATTTTCAAAAATTTAGTGAATTTATTGATCCTTCACCTACCAACACATTCTCTCATTAATTGACCCATTTTAAAAATTTCCAGCATGATATATCTTTCACACCTCGGTTATGACCTTCTAGCACGCCTTCCTTCCTTCTTGTTACAAACTTCTCTTCTAGTGCGCTTTCATGTGCACTTGAGTACCTTGCCATTGTGCCTTCTCTTGGTAGTATCCATGGCTATTACTTACCTTGTGTTATACTATTAGTTCATTTATCTCCTATCTATGGTTCTTGTTTATGGAATAAATCTCTCTTTCCAACAAACTCCTTTCTAAACTCAAATAACACCCTGTAATATTTTACTTCCTTTATGTGTACCCATTTTTCAAAATCCACCTCATATAAATGGTATGTGCATTCCTTTACGCACATAAAAATTCTATCACAATGGTAATTATATTCCAATGCACGCAAATGCACTTATTACACAAAACAAAAACTAAAATGACAAAGCATTAGCAGTGACGAAAAGAAGAAAATACAATTAAGGGAATACATAAATGAAAACCTACTCTAAATGGAAACACTTCCTTATTACAAACACCAATAAGACTTATTTATAGTACAGATTTAGCGTAGTCCCATCGAAGTAACCTGGGTAACCGTATTCCATCAACTGCCTCTAACTAGAAAGTATTCTATTTCGAGTATGTGAGTGATAACATACGATCCCAACCAATGTACTTTAGGTTTTCTTGGATGACACAAAAAATTAGAGTCATAAAGAAGCATCATATGTCCTATCTCAAGCTTTTTGTCCCTAATGTGTCTGTCATGCCACACATTCTACCTTGGCCTTTTCTTTCTTCTAAATCCATTGTGCTATTTCTCATTTCTCATCTAGCTTGATCTACTTTCCAATTCAATATTCTAATGCTTTTTCATCAGCTAGACCTCTTGTGCATGGGTAATATGTAAAGAAGGTAACATGAATTCCATATGAAGAACTACTTCTTGTTCACCAAACACCAATTGAATACGCTACGTCCTTGTTCAATTGCTTGTATGTTATTTTATACAGTAAAAATCACGGTAGAAACTTTATCATCCCAATGTTTTATTCCAACATCACAAATTTTTCGTCAATGTCTAGCTCAAAATATTGTTAAAAATCTTCAGCAGTCCCATTTTCCTAAGGATAGATATGGTCTAGTCTTATGGTGTGCAATCATGAACTCATAGAATAGAATTCTGATTGTCTCATTCAAAAAATGTATTCCCCTATCACTGGTCAAACTCAATGGGAATCCATACCTTGTAAGAACAGTTCTCCCCATAAGAACCTATCTATTGTAGCTGTTATCTAATCCTTGGTAGGTGCTACTTCTGCCCACCTTGTAAGATAATTTGTGCAAGTGATGATATAGTATGATCCATTTATACACGCGGCTGGTGAAATAGGACCCACAAAGTCTATATCCCCATTTTTCAAACAGTTTTACACTAGGAATAGGTCTGTAAAGGCATTTCATCTCTTTGCACTGGTTTGCCAAGGCACTGACAGATGATCACATGCCTTACAATACTGTATTACAATCCTTAAATAAGTGTCTCCCACCACAATCTAGTGAGTAGAATCTTACACATAGTGGCGCCATCTACATAGTGCCCACTTGGAATACTACCATGATCCAATTCCATGATATATGTGTGCACTCATGATCCAGTACACATTGATGTAATACTTCATCTTTGCCTAACTTGTACAGGTCACCGCTAATTAACATAAATGGTGTTGCATGAATGGACAAGTTATTTCTTCTCTAAGGATTTGATTCCTTCTGGAGCCATACCTGTGCATAGAAGAACTAGCAATGTCCTCTAATTCTCGATGGCGCATGATTATAACCTACATAACTGTACATCGGGAATCATGTCTTTAATTGTCTATACGTGTCTTCCCCTAACTGTATCCTTTATAAATAGTTTGGGCCAGAATTACTTTTCCATGGTTTTACCGCAACTATAAAATTAGATTATTGGAATAAGAGCACCCATCGACATATGTTCACCCCTATAAGTACTGGATTATTTACCAAGTATTGTCAATGCCATGTGATCAGTATAGAATACAAATGGTGTTGCTAACAGGTATTATCTAAAAATTTATGTAGCAAACAGATCATTGAAAAATAATTCGTGCTCTGGAGTTGTATAATTCTACTCTACATGAGTAAACATTTCTACCAGCAAAATAGATAGTATGATCTATAATACCTGTCTATAGGATTAAGCCAACACCGCACCAATGGCCGTGCTAGAAGACATCCACATGTACATGAAACAGTTGGTCCCACAAGGTAAAACATAGAGTAGGCATTATAGTATGTTTCTCCTTCAATGTCTCGAATGCGTGTTGTTGTACGGTTCCCCCAAATAGAATGCCCCTTTTCCTTTTCGTAACTACTCCAAGGGTGTGGACAACCTTAGGATATCCTTTGATAAATTTTCTATAATACCCAGTGTGACCAAAAAATCTATGCACCTCACTCTATCTGGCAGGATTCTTTTAGGATGAAAATAACTTTAATTTTAGCTGGATCTACCAAACAAACCTTCCTTCCAGATAATATGCCCTAATAGAGTGTCCAAAAATTGGAGCAAACACAAACATTTTTAATGTTCAAAAGATATGCTTAATTGTCTACATCTTTCAAACATTAATCACAAATTGTCATAATGATGCTTGATAAGACCATATACTGTCCAATCATCCAAGTAAACTTGCAAGAAAAGATGAATAAAGTCATTGGAATGCTTGAAAAACTATTCACGAAAAATACAGTGGGCATGCATTTTTCAATCCAAACCGACATCATAGTATGTGAAAAAATTCCCCATTTAATGGTGAAATTAGTCTTTTCCTGATCTTCCTATGAAATCCTAACTTGGTGATACCTAGAGAACCCATTTGTAAAGGAATAGATATCATGTCCTACAACACCTTCTAATATTTCTTATATGAATGGAGTAGGAAAAGGATTAGTTACACATGCAACATTTAGCTCCCTGTAGTCCACATAGATCCTTATCCGACCATATTTCTTAATAATGATCACCATTGGGATAACCCATTCTAACTCATCTAGGGGCTTGATGATTCAAGAATTCAACATTTTTTCAATTTCTTCCTTGAGCTTTTCGCGCGTAAGTTGGGGTTCATCTTATAGGGTCTCTTCCTAACCGGGTGTGCAACTTCCTTAAGCTTTATCTTCATTTATCCTAATGATTGCATTCTCTCATTTCAATTAATGGTAGCCCCTAGGAAATAAATCTTAAATAATCATGGAGTAACTCCACTATTTTTTCTACTTCAGATTTAGACCAATAATCTCCAATTATTGCCACTTTAGGTTCAACATCCATGCCAACATTCACTTTATTGGTCCTCATAGGTTCATGATAGGCACGTGTGTTGTTATTATGTACACTTTCTAAGACCTCACGCACAAATTATTGAATGGTATATATATAGTTCTTCTACTTATTCATCATCCACTACGTAGACCATCTTCCCTTTTTCTGTTCTCAAAGCAAGTACGCTTAAGTAGTGTGGCATCTGTCTTTGTTTATAGCAGAAAAATGTGCTCTTGATTTGTTTCCGTTAAATAAATCTTGAATTAGTTCTTTCACCTTTGCACTGTCTCTCATAGTTAAATACTTTATAAACCTGAATTTCATATTCTACTAGAGATTTAGTAGATAAGTAGTCAAAAGTATAGACCATACCTATAATCAAATCTTACCAATTTCCAGTTTCTCTTTGTAAGCTCTGCATATACATACCAAACGCGTGCGCATCCATGTAAAGTGTAATAAAGTTTATACACCCATAACAGAAGGAGGTAAATCTTCCTATGGCCCTCTCATCCAGAGCTTCTCAACACTGTTTGGATGTGGTGGTGAAACAAGTTGATTACCATGGTATGTGTATATTCAATTTGGGTGAATTGCTCCTTGGAAAACTGAGTTGTAAGAGAAATCCTAACTTCATTCTATTCTACAAGATTATCCCTGTGAACCACCCCACTAGCATGTTGATTATCCCATACAAGGTATATGCTAAGCATAATTCTTATCTCCAGCTAGTCTATCCATTTTTCCTTCATGGTGCGTAGGAATAACCGTAGGTTCCCCTTCTCTAGTGTACCAAGGTTTAGGGCTGTTACCTATTTTCCTAATGCAAAGAGGTTTATTTTTATCACAAAAATGTGCTCATTACTTTACACTCTAACAACTCAAAAGTACCATGAGCCCAATTATCAAAAGAAATACTTGTAGTATCACTAATAGAATTTTCATCCTTCCCACTAAAGTATTCCTTCTTTAGTTGGCTCGAGAACTTCTGGGTCCGAGATGGTGTGTACATAAATCCTATTCATATTTTCCTCACTCAAAGGCTCAACATAGGGAACAAATTTTCCATCTATTAAAGAGATAATAAATATTTTCTCCTTGTTTTCAAAATTTATATATCCCTTTGTTAAACCAAATATCAACATTATTTGCATAACACCAAGGACGTTTACAGCAGATCTAGGAAATTTTCTACTTATGCAAGCACTAAAACCTCAAAAATCCCCAGTGAACTTGCCCCCCTGTATAGTAATGAATGCAATCTTTTAAAAACTCTGATAGGGAGTGTCCTTAATCTAACTAGCCATAAAATAATACATTATAGGGTGACTACAATATAGGTCTCCCCATATATACCCATGCATCTAAAGTAAACACCTTGATTTCCATGTACCTGTATCAATAAATATATTTCTCAAAAGCCATCCATCCACAGCAATATTCAGAGTGATTTCCTTGTTCATAGTCTAAACTATGGGGGGAAGATTTGCATGTAGGATATGTCACCCATTCTTAGTATTAGCGCGTGGAGTTTTTCCCTTCAGCCAAATCCCTAGTAATGCAATAATATTCTCATGGCGCAACATTCTACATACCTCTTTCAAGTCATAAATATTTGTCTGGATCTGTATCTATCTCCTTCTTTGGTTCCATCTTCCGTGTAATTTCTCCTTTAAACATTGTATTTTACCTTAAATATTTTTAAGGACCTCCATCGTCTCTTGATAAGCCCTCCTTCTGATGGGTGGGATCTCGGGTACTAGGGCATGTAAAAAACTCCTCTTTATTGATGGTAGGTTTCTCTTATAATGCCTCTCTAGCATGCGCAGGTTCAGCATGAGTAGTGATATTTATAGGAAACACCTCATATTCTGGTTCAAACTTGGGCATCCATTTATTTTCCATAATGTGTTGTATCCTAACCATCCATACGCCTTTATTTTACTTATTTATACTACTTACTAACATGCTCATATAATTCTGGGACATTCCTCATATTTATGATTCTTTCCACAGGAAAGAACATGTAATATTCTGAGGATATTCGTGCATATAGTGGTCATGTGATTTGCATGTAAAGAATGTTCCATGAGGGAAATTCAACTCGTCCACCACCATGGCCTTGACCTCTGAAAATCTACCACAGTATCCTCAACCTCTGACACATCCTCCATCATAGCTGCCCCTTCATTTTGATCATACTACACTTTTTTGTGATTGTGATCCTGATGCTCACCCTTTCCTTTAGAGTTAACATGATACTTCCTATATGCCGTACACCAATATCTATAACATCATGGATTTGACAAATCAACCTACAAGTACTTTCTATCATAAGTTGTGGACCAGATAAATATTACAATAACAAGATACGTTCTTCCTTATTACATGCATTATAATAATGGGTAATGGCAGATGATGTCATGGTTCAGGTAACATATCTCATAGTCTAATAATAATGAGCATACTAATCTGCAGGGACAATTATCCTTGATGTGACCTTCCACTTCACAATATGTACACTAAATCCCAGTGTGCATCTCTCATGTGTCGAATTTTTTGATACTTTCTTCAACTGCTTTTCCATAGTTACAATATGTGCCTCCAAGAATGGGAAGAATATAGTGTATATACTCCTGAATGCCTCAGCGCATGCAACACTGCTTAAAATTATTTACATGGATTAGTTTATGTCTTATGTGAAAAAGACCATTCTAAAATGTGTGATTAGACCTCTAATGAACCACTGCGCATTCTAGCTTGTGTGAATATCATATGAAAGATTAGATAAAAGTTTTTTGAAAATGGGCATCATACTCCTTGACCAATTTTAGTGGTTCCTTGTTTAATGTCCTTGAGCACGCTTATACTATTTTTTTCAAACTCGGGGATACAGACCTATTTAAGGAAGGCATATTTAAATGTTACATAATCTACGCAAATTTTATCAAAGTCAAACTTCCTGTACCAATTATGTGTGTGATCCTTGCAATGTAGTTGTAAATTGACTTTCCTTGTGCTCAGAATTCATGATCCCTTTTATACGCCACATTATTTCACACATGTGCATGATGCTCAGCAGCATCTTCTATGCCCCTACAATCTGGTAAGACAAAGAGACATCTCCATCTAAATATTTTGGGGTAGGTGTAGACCTTGCTCACCTAATTCAGATCCTCTTGTGTTACCTTTACCTCTCAGAACCACCAGATCCAATAAAAATTGAACCACCTATACCTCCTGATCCTCCACCCACAGCTAAAAGTGGACTAGAATATGTACTTCCCTACATGTCTTAACATTGGTAATATATTAAACTTCTATATAGTCTATGTGGTGGTACCACTCCTAGATGTGATCCCTAAATTTTACGCACTTGAATTCTATGCAAATGATGCACCTGAAAAGGTACCTCAAAACAACAATGAATACGTTTTCCTTGCCATCAATGTACTTGATATGTGACTTACTCCTACTCTCCCTACTGCCCAAATTAGCTTACTAACTACTAGATCATTCTACTTACTTGAAAACCAAGTGTAAAGGCTAGGTTACCAGGTAGATTAAGATGCGCATCCCATACGGCCCAGGTCATCTCTACTGGTGTGCTTCCATGTGAAGTTGAGGGGGGTTCCCTGTCCTACTTTCCCAAATGGGGGAGTTCCCGATGCTCTAGCTTCACGCTTTCTACGTGAGCTTCTAAATACTTTACAAACTATCTCTCTCCTTAATGTCATCTTCTCTGTAATTTCATGATACTTCTCTATCTCCCTCTAGTGTGCCTTATTTTACTTAAGCTCACCTTTCTTCTCTCTACCTCTCTACCGCTAGGTCTGCCATCTTTCACCAAACTTGATCTTTCCCCTACGCGTATGGTGGGGTTTATTTATCCATCAGTTTTCTTTCCAATTTGATGGTTACCATCAAAATCTTAATCTCCAGTGGAATTCCTTACAAGTAAGTTCCCCTGGGATACTATAAAAAAATAGAATTCTGCTACCTTTGGGAAAGAATAGGTGGAAATTGAGTACTCCAAAGAGTATAGCTATTCATAACACCACAAAACCAAGTATCCACAAAATGTGTCCAAATCAAATCAACATCATAAAGGGCCTTGAAGTTATTCATGCATCCATAAAATTTCACGATACCTCTAAATTCCTTTTATTTGCATACGAAACCAGCCAATCATACAATTGTACCAAAAAAAATAGCAAAGAATCTCTTGTACAAAATGTCATACATATTCTGTCCCACCCATGTGCATTCCTCAAACTAAAATCCTATGATGAAACTTCATGCATACTATTCTTATAGATATTTTATCCACTCCTCATCACTTTCTAATCTCAAATGGTATGTCTTTATCATGCGAATCATCCTGAAAACAACTGAAAAAGAGGTCCCCACAATGGAACCAATGATGCATCCTAAAATTTACCAAGAATAACCTATGCACGTTGGCGACAGCACTCAACCTAGACTGAGTGCTCACCTGAAGCGTGACAAAGGTAATAAGACCCTCTTTAGGGTTTCTCGTGTAGGATGTTAGCAAGATGAAGAGTTGATGCATTTAGATTCCATAAATAGTATAAACAATTCTACAGATCATATTCCAAATCTATATCTAAGGAGTAATGGATTTAAACAATAGCCATAATGAATTTAACCATGCAAGAAATACTTTACGATCATGTTTAAACACCTTGAATTAGTCAATACAAATCTATTATATTAAACACAGTAAATAAACATAGATAGCTTCTTACAATAAGTCAGTATCATAAACTTCATGCGCGCATTAATTCTGGCAGCACAACTCCATAATAGCTCACTACTCACTCTCTCTATTCTACACAGATTACTATATACTTTTAAGGGTGGGGAATTTCCCCTCACTGCTTACATAATTCCCAAAAATAGGTCACATGATGAAAATATCCACCACGCCCTTTACAATAATAGACACACATGTAAGTGCACTAATAATATACCTCTTTTAGTTAACTGGCATAGTAGCAATTCTATTATTAACTCAAACCCATGCAAAGTACTTAGTAGGTTATCTTCAAAAAATATCCTAATGCGTGTAGCATGTAATTCTTTATCTGGATTTGTGTTCTCTGCACATGCTATCTCCAAAAATAGCCCGTAATCATGGAAAATGGATAAGTCCCAAATATGTCCCTGTCTTTTGTGCACATTTCCTTCCCTATCCTTCTACTCCTTCAATTGTGTCTTGCTACCCCGCACAAATCTTCTGTGCACCTTCTCCTGAGTATCATACTTCATCTACTCAACAGTGGATGTTTCTTTCTTCTCTACTTTCTTAACTTTATTTGATTTTTCTTTTCTCTCATTCAATTTCTTTGCTCTTTCCTCTCTTGCTAGTCTTTGTTTCTCTATCTTCTTCTCCAAATCCTTTTCTGTGGATATTATAGCTCTTTCTTCCATCCTCTTCATTTTGATTGGTTTTTGTTAAGATACCAAATTCTCTTTAATTCTCCTAATCTTATTTTTTACCAACTATGTAATTTTTCTTTTCTTCATTTTGTTCTATTTTTGTTATCCCAACTATCATCCCATTAATTCTGATAAGTTATGTCTCTTAGATTCCCCCCCTTCATGTACGCTATCCCACGACGCCTGTCCCCTAAAGAAACTATTTCACGCTTTTGATTAAGCATTTTTCTACCATAAAAACCTTAATTAAAATTGAACTAATTCAAGAAATTGACCTCTTTCTACACTTAAAAATTCACCTTTCTTGTAGTCAAAATTGGTCCAACCATGTAGGGCCCAAGTAAGTATGTATGAATCTAGGGTAGTATCGTAGCATTAATCAATTTCTCTAGTCTAAGGCTTGTCAAGGTGATTAAGTATGGTCAAATTTACTGCAGTCCACTCAAAAAGGTTCTCTCAAGTGTAATTGTGACCACGTTGTTCTTTTGGCGCGAGATAATATGCAAGGGCACAAAAAATGTGGAAAATGAGACCAAAATTCTTCTCGTATTCTCCAAAGAATTCTGACTCTATTTCTTTATATGACGCCTTTAGTGTTTCTTATTCTCCCTTCATAAAGATATGAATTTGTTTTTCCCACCAATCCTCTATCTCTGTCAATGTTCATTTCCAATATCCTATTGGTGATATTTTTCCTGACATCTGAATAACAAAAGGAACCTAGACGTAGACACCAAATTTTGACCCTAAACCTCGAGAACAATGTGAGATTTAGGAAGTTTGACTTATTGTTAGTGATGTACGTGGGAAAAGTAAATTACTCTAATTTTTTAATAGAAAGAATGTTAAAGCACATGATAGACTTTTCTCCAAAACATCAATTCTCATTCATATTTCAATATTTATTACATTAGTCTCATTTTCATACAAAAATCTCCTCTAATCTCTCATATATTGCTAGTGATGCTCACATACATTTCTTGTGGCACACACATATACAAAGGATTAATTACAATAAATATAAAAAATAAAAAACATTCCAAGGGTCACTTATTTTAATTCACACCTCTTTTGACTTCTGTGTTATACTATCTTGACTTGTCTTTGTTCCACGGTTCTTTGTCAACTCCCATGACTTCCTTCAATCTTTCATGGCTTTGTCTAATGTACTGCTGCTTAGTCCAATATCTTGTGGCTCTCTGTAGTTTACTTGCGGCTTCTTCTAAGATTTGGTGGTTTTTCTCTACTATCCACAACTTACTATTTTCCTTCGCGGCTTCCTTTAGTCTTCAACGGTTATCTCCTGATCTCCACAACTATCTCAAAATTCAATGAAGAACCCTATCAACAAATACCTTTTAAGGTGCCACAAAGACTAAGAAATAACTCGGAAAAAATGTATCCTTTTTTGCTCTTAGGGATCTTAAGTGACTACGCCTAACCAATGTAGCTGGGAAGCACCGACAATTGGGCACCAAAATGAAGCTTCACTCAATGTTTAGCAGGCCACCTTGATGTGTGGGCACAGTTGGTTTAGTGCTAAGAGATTTCATTCGCAAAATATTGCATTGGTCAACCTTTTATTGACTTGCACTACAATATTCGGCATAGTTGCAAACAATAGGGTAACAAGAGGACCAAATTGAGATGGGGAAAAATGAGACAGGATTTTGTAGAGGGTCCCAACATGGATGTGTAGGATCAGATGATACCTTTCAAGGTGCCATGGAGATTGAGAAATCACCCAATGAACTTATAGCCTTTTTTCTCTCAGGGTGCAGACACAAAATCATGTACTTGGGTAAATTTCTAGGTCCTAAAAGAATACTAACATTCATAGGATTCCTAATCAAGAAAACTACTAATTAACAACTATCTTTGGCCTCTTTTTCTATCTTTATTATTTTCTATTTGGTCATACACACCCTACAAGCCTAGTCATAACTTTACTTGCTTAGATTTTATGACTTCAGACACCAGCGCTCAACCAAGACGTCAACGCCTAGGTGTCCTCATCCGCTCTGAGTGCCCCTGACCTCTTTTCACCTTAATCTCTCTTTTTGGGACTCTTTTATCTTTTGGGCCTCTTATTTTCTTATGGTTTGGCCTTTTAGCTTTCAATTATGAAATTCAACCAAGGAAATCATATAAATACATAGCTATGTGATCAAAATAAAGAACCAAGAACTAAGCATACTTACTATCACCTAAGCTTGCATCCAAATTCATTCAAAGAAGACAAAGGCATCCATATTACCATCCATACAAGGTACAAGGGAGTTCTATATTTTCTACATACACATTGCATAGGAATGAGAAGTTCATTCTATTCCATCCACACATGTTATACATTGCTACATTCTAGATCTGGCTCGTTGTCAAGTGTAATCTTGCACTAGGTCATCCTAGAGCACAAGTTTCTACACACTCACAATAACTACATGGAGTCTGAGATGTACTGTAGAACTTGGTCATAATTTCACTCTATCAGGTGTCTATTAGAGGTCAATCCGAATCCCCATATTACATATTTTATTTTTTTGTATTTGATGCAGTTTTATGGGTTTTGTAGGTGAACATCTCTTTTTTATAGGTTATAGGTACACTTCGCCAGACCATGAAATGACATACAAGTGAACAATCAAAAGTGATTATCTATGACACTTGTATTCGACACTAGTAAAGATCAATATTCTGAGCATTTTTGCAGTCATGGGTGCCCAGTAGCAGGTATTTGGTGCAAAAGCACCCTCACCCCAGTCCAGGCACCCTAGTCCTAGATCTTATTCATAATCTATAATAAGTTATTTATTTCTCTCTTGCACTTAGGGTTTCATATTTTATTAGCGATAGTGTTGGTGTCATCTAATAGCTATGTTTAGGAGTATTTCTATCAATTAATATACAACTAGGCATTAGTCACAGAATCCTATTTTTTAAAAATTATCTAATTGAAGCCACTCTCTTGAATTCAACCTTGTGCTCTAGGGTTTCATATTTAATTACGTATGGATTGTCACCCATAGTTATACTTAACAACTATGGTATCATATTTAAGTATAACGAGCTCCCTCCCTCTATTCATAAGGTTTTATCAGTTATAGGATCTAATTTTATAACCCCATTTAGTGAACTCAAGGAATGTTGAATCCCAACCTTGACATTGAAGGAATTTAATAGAAAAATGATATAATGACAGACACCAATCATTGATCAAGAACCCTTTACTGAAGAAGCTCGCTTCATTTTTTTTAATGCTCATCTTGTTGACACATCCTACACAAGATTCCACATATTCTTCATGATCTATTCCCTACTTCGTAATTAGGCCATTAATCTTGTTAAGCTTAATGTTTCTTTGATCCACTACCTCTTAAAGGTTCCTCCTTTGCTTCTAACCTCTTAATTCCACTATTCCACCTACTTCTAATGTTCCCATTTCTATGCTTAATCCTACTAATCATTATACTCATCCTAACACTTCCCACACGTAGAAAGTCTCTTCCTCTGGAACTCAATACCTAGCCTCTCTCTATCAGGATATCCAAGTTCAAATCCATCAACTTCAGCAGGCTACTTCTCGTGCATCTCCATATCTTGATTCCACCTTACTCCTTCGCACTCCTTTTGCACCTGTCCATTTCCACTTATCCACTTCCCTCAAAAAATTTCACCCCTAAGCTCCCCACATTCAATGGCCATGGTGACCCTCAAGAGAATCTTATATACTTTTCATGTGACATGTCTGGATTATGTGGATGATCATACTTTACTAACAAAGATCTTTCCTTGAAGCTTCAATATTATGCTGTGTTGGTTTTATGATCTACATTCATTCGGTAACATCATTTGAATATTTAGCCAATGCTTTTCTCGCACATTTTTCTATCAATATCGGTTCTAAAATATCTTATGCTCAACTACACAAATCAAACAAGGATCTCCAATGAGCATCTAGCTACTATGTATTACGATATAAGAACAAACCTAGCTAAGATGACCAATGTACTCATTGATTCAGAATTGTAAGATATTTTTGTTCAAAGTTTTTTATCTCCATTGCAAGAGAGTGTTATCTTTGAAACCTCTCCATCATTTGATCATTTATGCCATACACTTAAGTTACACGAAAGCAAACTTTTATCTATGGGAAAAATCAAGTATCATGATCATGTTTCATCATCTTCTAATCAGTTTCAAATAAAATCTACTTTCAATCCATCTCCTAAGCCCACTAAAGTGAAATATATAGTTAATGTTGTTTCTACTCCTGAAAAGCTTCAATGACAACCTCCAAAACATAAATTCACAAAATTTCCTTATGTTCCTCGTCCTTCTATTACCACAACTTATCGAAAGTAATCTTATTACGCTTCCACCACCACTCAATCTTCGATCCATCTCACCCTAAAGGCCAATTATGATGAAAATGCTAGATGTGACTATCATCAATGTGTTGGGAATTTGATTTATTGATGTTTCAAACTTAAACATATAATTCAAAATCTTATTCACAATAATAAAATTGAGATCCCTAAGCCTTCAACATCTAAGCCAGTCAATGACAATCAAAAGCTAAAAATATTTAAAGATCCATTTCCTAAGCATGACAAAGAAAGTTGTTGATTCTTCTACTAATCATACATATCATGATATGCCTCCTCCTTCATTGGGGCCTCTTGATTTTCTAGTTTCTAATGTTGATACATCTCCACCACTCATTACATTCTTTGATCATGATTATCATGCTACATTTTCTTCTAATACACTACACATCAATGTTTCTATCACACCTCATACTATCAATAACACGATGATCAATCCATCGGCTCCTATTGGTGTGTGCTCTATTGCACTCCTTGTCACTATTAACTATCCACTCTCTAATATTTCATATCCAGTTCCCAAATTTTATGGCTAAATAAAGCTCTATTTGCCATTGGGCCTCTCACCATGCTTGTACCATTCATTGTGGCACCTTGTTGTGACATGCTCTTAGGTCTTCCTTGGCTTTGTGCACTCAAGCTATCATTTTCCATGAGCCACTTGTGTCTTAAATTCATTCACAATAAGAAGTTGTCACTCTCAAAGGTGTTTCACCATCCACACCATTACCTCAACTTGCTCTTGAGGATGTCCTTGCATTAGTTAGAAAATCTAGGCCCCTTGCGGCCTCTCAAATGTAAGGCATACTCTGCACATATCTCTCATATTCGCACATGACCTACTCGTTCTCATCGGTCCACTAGTCCATCTCATCAGCCTAAGTCCCCTACTCAGGAAACCCATTCACATAGGATTTCACCACCTCATCACCTCCTAGTCTACTTCACATTTATCATAGGTACGCCTCACCTCCTAGGTCTACTTCACATACCTAGGTGCTCATGACCTCCTTACAATCTCCTTCACATCATACATTGTCAATCTCATACACTACCGATCTTAGAGCATGGTCCCATGCATTTATTTCCTAGGACATCGGGTGGATGACCCTTGCCCTTAACGTTCATCGAATAGCTTACTCATCATCATCTGTTTAGGGAGGCATCATGCTTACTTCCCCCTTCCTCCTAAGCATCATTAATTGTCCTATCATTTCTATTATTACGCTTTGTGCTTCACACTTTCCTGCATCTAAGCATTTATACAACTCGATACACTTTGTATCGTCATTACCCTATGACATACTCTATTTCCATGGTTCATACTCGACTACTGAGGGTCTAAATCTGAAATGATCCTCACCCCATTTACTCTTCACACTCTATGCTTCATGATCTATCTTTCTAGCACACTTTTCAAACCATTTCTCGATGACACACTCTTGTTTTATGGTTAATTCTTGATTGTTGAGGGGTATTTTATAAATGAACCATCTCATACTCATCCATATCCGCTAGGGGGCACGTTGCTCCTATCACATTTACACATTTCATTCCATTCCATTCACTCATACATAATATATTGTATATCTTGGTTGCACATACTCTTTACTTTCTTATACTTACATGTACACTTTGTTTTCCATGTCTAGTGAGATACTTAGTATGTCAATATCTTTTCTATATACACATGTGTTCACTTGTTCCCTAGTTGTGAATGCAGACTTCCTATAGATATTTACATGCAACAATGATGCTTGGCAAATGTACTTTTACCAGTCCCACCAAGGCTCCTAGGGGCAATCTACATTTACTACTCTTACACATCACAGGTGTTATTTTTTCATTATATACTACTTCCTTACTCTTACTAGCACATAACTTTACATTGATACATACACGCTCATGACATACATTTTATCTTTATAACATGCTAATGGGTGCTTCATGTGCAACATTTACTTTGCAGACTATATGGTTATCACCATGGTTGTCCATGTTACAATTTATGCTATTGTTTTTGGGCTACATTTGTTTTCTGCACATTATATGTTATTGTTTGTGGGCTATGCCCTTTTTCTTGTATGCACATTATATGCTTTTGGCCGCTTCTGCCATGATTGTCTTGTGACATTGTGAGTGATGTCCCATGTTTGAAACCCTAATTTTCACGGTCTATATTGTCTTCTTTCTTGATTTCACATTGTATTCTACTTACATACTATATTTGATAGCACTAACACATGTTTCTAGCCATTTTTTTTGCATGTTCCTTGGTTTCTACCATGCACATCCCCTCCCCTCTACAGGGCATCCAATTCAGATCAGTTTTATGTTCTTCTTTAGACCACATGCTCCTATCAGCGTCACATGCACCCCAAACGAGGGGGCATACATTAGGTGAATAAGTCACCCCATACAACAATTCAGAGCTACACTATAAACCTATACATAGTATAAAATACAATAGAGAAACATAGTCATAAAATGAACCCAAAATCTGACTTGGGTCCTTAGTCACAACACAAACACCAACACCTATGGTTCACAAGACTAGTGCTGGGTGCTCTGTGTTCCTCTCATGGGTGCTATGTTAATGGGGGAAGATACAATCAATTTCTTATATCAACACAATTTACAGAGAATTTTTCACAATACATAACAATCCTCCATAGCAACATAATGCATTCTATCTCCATTCAATTGGAACAAACTATTCAACCGAAACAATTTGGAACTAATACAGTAATAATCGGAACAAAATGGGACATGTACCATCTATAGTGGTGCTCATTCAGGAAGCATTCATGGAAAGAGAGTAACACTAGACCTATCTCTGCAACACTCTCTTGTCATGGTGTGAGATCACCCAAAAAACTTGTGTTTAGCGTGAGATCACCCAAAAAAACTTGCACTTGGCGTGAGATCACCCAAAAAAAAAATTGACTTTGGCATGAGATTGCCCAAAAAAATTCACTCTTCACAACATTTTCAGGACATTTTCTATCCTTTACACTCTTCGCACATCAGGTGCACACTTTCCTTTTTACATAATTTTACATACTTTTATAGAGTTTTTCATAATACATGACTTTGAATACTCTTTTGTTCTTCTTTTACAGGTTCTGGATCCTTAATACGAAACAAGAAGTAATCCTACATCAAGCAAACTACAAGAACACAACAATAATAGGTACAATACAGTACAACACATATGCTTCACCCCTAGGGTCACTTCCTCTTTCTTAGCTTTCCACGCTTCATTTTTATCACTTTCACACTTTCACTTGTCTCTTCGGCATGCTATCGCCATCACACTCTACAGAAACAAAGGTACGCATCTTTCTAACTACTTTATGTTATCAAGTATTCACTTAAACATAAAGTGGGATAAATGTAGACAAAAAATCATGCACTTGGGAACATTTCTAGGTCCTAAAAGACATACTAGCATTCATATGATTCATAAGCGAGAAAACTAGTAATTGACAGCTATCTTTGGCCTCTTTTTCTATGTTTCTTATTTTCTATTTGGTCTTACACACCCTACAAACCTAGTCAGAACTATACTTTTTATCTTTTATGACTTCAGACACCAATGCCCAGGTGACCCTCATCCCCTCTGGGCACCCCTGACCCTTTCTATCTTACTCACTTTTTTTGGTTCTTTTTATCTTTTGGGCATCTTATTTTCTTATGGGTCGGCCTTCCAGTTGTCAATTACGAAATTTAAACCAAGGGAATCATATAAATACATAGCTATGTGATCAAAATAAGGGACCAAGCTCTAAGCATTACTTATCTATCACCTAAGCTTGCATCCAAAGGCATCCAAAGCACTCAAAGGCATCCATCTAACATCCATTCAAGGGATAAGGGACTACATTTTCTGCATACACTACATAGGAAGGGGAAGTTCATTATTCCATCCACACATGTTGCATACATTTTACATTTTAAATCTAGCATGTTATCAAGTGCAACTTGCACAAGGGCATCCTAGGGCACAATTCTACACACACTCACAAGAACTACATGGAGTTTGAGATGTAGTGCAATGCTCAGTCGTAAGTTCACTATGTCGGGTGACTACCAGGGTTAGTCTGACTCCCCATATTGCATCTTTTTTTTGGATTTGATGTGGTTTTGTGGGTTTTGCAAGGTGAACATCTATTTTACAGGTTATACATATATTCAGAGATCAAGGTGCGACATACAGGTGACCAACAACAACTATCAATGACACTTTTGTGAACACAGTAAAAATCATAGTTCTGACCATTTTCGCAGTCACAAGCGCCCAGTAGAGGTCTCTGGTGCATATGACCTATGAGTCCAGGTGCCCATAGTCTAGTCTTATATCCTATGAGTTATCAAATTTTATATTGCAGCAGTTGCAATGACATAGATTCACTTTTTGTTCATCAGTTTTCCCAGTCAGCATCATCTCTTGGATCAACTATAAATCAACTAAGTCATTTCCTCTCTCTCTTGCACTTAGGTTTTATATTTACTAGCTTATTGTTTGTGTCATAGTGTATCTTAGCAGTTTTACTTCATTGTTTCTATCAATTACTCTGCAATTAGGGTTTAACAAATTTATTTTTGTTAAACCTACAGCTAGGAATTTAAGAGACATACATCTAGCCAAGGCATGGAACCGAGATAGCACCAAGATTGGGGTTTGAGGGCTTGACCATTTGCAAATCACTAGGGTATCAAGTGAGAAATCACTAGAGCACAAGTTGATATAATTAGGGCACAGGTTTGTGGAATCACATACTAGGAGCTGTTCAAGAAAGAGTAAAGGATATTAGGAGATGGAAAACCTTATACTAGACTAAACTGCATTATTCAACACTCCAAGAGGGTTGTTAGCATTCTACAAGAGGATGTCATTTGATAGTGGGGAAAGCTAACCATAGGATTAAATCCCAGAGGGTACCATTGCACCAAGTGTAGGATCAGACGATACTAGTTAAGTAGTCACCCAAGGAGAAAGAAAAGAATCCCGACGAACTGAAACCTTTGCCAGAAAGGGATCTTTTCGGAGATGCAGTACCCTAGTGAATGTAATATCTAAGATTTAGCACCAAGAATGTTACTCTTAACAAAATGTAAGATCCTCCAAGCATTTACTCATAATCTCATTCATTTTCTCAGAGCTGTGTGAAGGCAAATCAAAACACTACTATGAGATGTTCAATTTACAGAAATATTGACATTGAGGAACCTTAGAAGGGCTCACACTGCATTATTCGTCATAGTCATGAAACAATAAATTAAGGTCCACTTGGAGATGTGAGATGGGGAAACTGTATGATATTATCCCTTCTAGAGGTAAACTCCCAACGACTTTATCCAGGTGGCTATGTGTACATCATGATAGATACTTTTTCAACTTTGTCTCTTACAGAGACCATGAAAGTGCAAATAACCCACGTAATTGATTAGATGAGTAACCTTTTTTGCGCATCTCATGGAAACTTGGGAAGACTTGTCTGACCAATGATAAGTCAGGAAATACTATGGACATATAGGAAGCAAAACAAATTATCTCCCAATCCCATTGGTTTTCATGCAAGTGCAACAAACAAAATGCATGGGCAATAACCTTCAATTTATGTCACTGTGAGGGTTTCAAGTTTGTAATATATTGTAATCACTAAAGTCTATTGTTGTCTCAAATATCCCCTAGGACTATTCCGCAAGGTGAACAAACCCCATTTCTAGACTTAGCAGTATAACACGAATTAAGATGGTGAAAAAGTGCCATGTATAATTTTGCATGGAATTCTCATCAAAGATGGTATAATGATTTCAGGTATGAGCACATTTAAGTGATAAATGTGAGACTAAGTCAAATTTCCCACTTCCGAGGAACCCGATAGTATTCCTTTTTTTCTCTCGAGTTTTTAAGGGAGATAAGGGTTGGCTCGGACATATCCTGGAAGCCCAAATGCATGTGGTTATACCATGGTATGAATGTCGCTCCCAAAACATTGACAATAGGCCTTCCCGTATGTGTATATGGATACCTTCATACAATCGGAACATGCAATGAATTTTTATGTTCCAAGTCAATGTTTTGGACATCCTTACAGTGAACCCCATACTTGATTGTTTGAAGCATGTTTGCATTAACATAGTGGAACATCGAGCCAATTGAGCTGGGGAAAACTACCTCAATATTTCCTATAGGTTCTCAATGGCAGAATTTATTGCATCGGAACATTCACAACCCAAATGGGAAGGTTTTACATGAGTACTATGGGGAAAAGTTGACCCAATGCAAATTTATAACCTTTGCCTTCAGACTATTTAGAGGATCTTCCATGCATTAGTGAAGCAGATTAACATATGTCTCATAAGTCGACTAAATCCTTGGGAATGTTGAAAGGCAAGCATCCCTTAGTGTTTTTTGCAAGGCACTTTTCAGGCATAGCTGTTATGGAATTAAATTTGGTTTCTCACGAGCTGTCCATTTTCAAAATATTACATTGGACATTCTTATCACTAACTCAAGTTTCTAGAGATGTTCAACATGGTCACATGACAGGTAGGGGCAACAAGAGGATTTAATTCTGCGTTATGGGGAAGAACTGTCTAAAATACTTGGTTTCGCGAGTATGTCACTTAATTTAGTCAGCTATAGGATCATAGCATATACCTATAAATGGCATGGGGTAATGGGTATGGAATACCCATATGAGCTATATATATTTTATATCATATTTACGTGCATTATGTTTGACCTAACATGAGTGGGGAAGTTGTCGAATAATGGAAATTCAAGTTTTTCTTTGTGATATATTTCTTTGGTTACCAAGCTCCCTGACATTTAGGCACCATTAGGTTCAGTGATGTAAAATCTCTATTTGTAAAATGATTCTTAAAATGGCAAATAGTTGAAGACTGACTAATATTTTGAAAGTGATTTTTGTTCACTTGTAAAGTCAAATAATGGATTATATCTCCCGCTTAGAATTAATCATTTTGAGATGTATTGTTTACACATGACAATTTGGATTTGTAGAGGGTCCCAATGCAGAGGTGTGGGATCTTGCCATGAGAATACTAAATATTAACTTTGATTTTCACTATTGCTATAGTAAATCATTTAGATGATACTGGTATAGCCTTTGGTTTAGCTCGGATGGCTCTTCGAAGGGTGGTATAAGTGATTGGTAATATGGTACCGTTGAAGCACTGATTTTATTTGGCACTAAATGGTATAGACCTCCCTAAGAATTTACCAAGCCACCAATTTTTAAGGGGGTGAATTCATGGCTGGAGCTATGATGATTATGCTAAAATGTAATATAATAGCCTAATCTAGATGCAATTTTATATTAAATAAGACTAAACTACTTAAATAATACCCAAGTAATTTAAGTTAGAATAATATGACAACCCTAACAGGGGAAAAATGAGACAGGATTGTATAGAGCCTTAGTTGATTTGCAGAGTTTGCTGGATTGTGTCGCATGTGGAGACCGTAACTGAACAAAGATGCTATGGACCATTGACACATAATCCTGGACGAAGTGCATATCCATGATAGATTTGATCTGGATTGGGCACCTGGAGAAGGACTATGCTTGCACTTGACATGGGCACCTTGGTTTGGATTTTGGGCATCGTTGGGTCTACGTAGATGCTCAGAAAAGCCTCCTTTAAGAATATTCACAAGCCATGTTCACACTGTGTTCACCTTCTGTTTAGTGCCATATGTTGCTTGAATTCTCTCGAATGTATCTGTAAATATGGACAACCTGACACTGAATCAAACTACAAAATTGGGCATGGTTGCAAAGCAATAAAACCCTAAAAAAACTGAATTGAGTTGGGGAAAACAAAGGTGTCAGACTATCCTCAGACCGTCAAAATGATGGAGGTGTTATCACTAAGCACTGCACTACATCTTAGACCAATGTATTTCATGGAGACATGTGTGCACCCGTGGAACTTGTAGCATTTAGGTTTACTCTCAGTGCTAGTCGTATGTGAAGTACGCTTGATCGACGTAGCCCAGATGTAGAACTGTAATAAATGTGTGCATGGAAATAATAGACTCCCCTCCCATGAAGTGTGATGCAGATGAACCAACCTTTGATCCTTTGTGCATGGTTTTTTCAGATGCCATGAAAATTCGTTAGCAATAGATGCCTTTAATTGGATGCAACCTTAGGTGGAGATAACTCAGATGCTTAGTGCTATGGTCGACTTATTATGATCACATACAATAGGATATTTATATGATTCCAAATTGAGGTAGGGAATTTCGATACATTAACCCCAAAAAGTCTGAACTACCAAAAAGATAAGATGCTCAAATGGCTAGAAAGGACCCATAAAGATGTGAACTAAAGTACAAAGAGGACAAGTGTACCCAGAGGGGATGGGGGTTCCTGGTGCTAGCGTCTTGGCTAGGCATTGGTGTCCAGAATGATAAATGTCGAAGTGGTGAAAAAGAAATACTAGGCAAGTACAAGGTGTAAGACTGATAACATGAAAACATAAAGCAAAGAAAGGCGACCAAAGACATGGGTTAATTAGTAATTTTCTTACTTAGGAATCATATCAATAGAAGTACGCAATCAGAGACTAGATAGATGACTCACAGTGTACATAATTTTGTGTCTACATTTGCCCCCACTTTATGTTGGTGAGCGGATAATGCTCGGTAACATAAAGTAGATATGAGATGCATGACCTGATATCCATGCATATTGATGATAGAAAGCATGCCTGAGGGACATATACAAAGTGTGGAGTGATAAAATTATGGAGCGTGGAGACTAAAGATGCCAGAAAGTGTAAAAAAAGTGATGAAAATGAACCTAGGGTAGAAACATGCGTGTGTAAATTTCGATGTGATGTGCATGTACATTGTTGTTAGTATGTATGTGTGTGATACGTGATGTCTATGAATGTTGTTGACTGCTTGCTTCCCATATGGACAGACCCGCAAAAGAGAAGAACGATCAAGTATTCAAATACACATGTATATGTATAAAAATCATGTAATGAAGTATGTAATGAAAGAATGTAATGCTGAAAATATGTGAAAATGGAACATGTGCACCTTATCTAGTGACAAAGAAAAAGTGTAGAAAGGATCATGTGGATGATGTTATAGATGCACAAAAATTTTTTGGGCGATCTCATGCCACTGGCCGAAGAAGTGCTGAGGAGGAAAGTATGATTTGATCCTCCAACATTTAACCGCTTCCCAAAACTATAGATATCTTTGTACTGCCTAGTATTTTGGGTGATCCGATGCCACATAAGTAGTGTAGAGAGGAAGGTCTAGTGTTATCTTGTAGCCTTTAACTACTCCCCGTAGAATAAAGGACATCACTACAGATGATGTGAAAAATTTGATCTAACGTGAAAGTGCTAAGGATCATACCTACCCTATAAAATATGTTGTGTATGGTGTTCTTTAGTACCGTGGTAAACTACCAAAACATTGTGTAACTACTCCCTGGTTATAGGCGCTCCAGGAAAGACCGTCATTGTACTAAGGACCCAAGTTCTGATTCTGAGCCCTGAAACTAAAAATTGTGTTGTACTCGATATTGTGTTGTGTTGTGTGTATTGATGTGTAGACCATGTTGTATGGGGTGATTGATTCACCCAAATGATCCCACCCTTGTTTGGGGGTGCATACGACATCATTGTAGGAGTATGCGGCCCAAAAGAGGGCCGAGCGCTGAATTGAAGCTGTGCCCTATAGGGGGAAGGGGATTATGCTTGGTAGAAACCAAGGAACATGCAAACAAAGTGGCTAGGAAACAAGTTTTAGTACAAGCAAATTCAAACATGTATGTAGAAGACAAAATGTAAGCTACGAAGATAATGTGTAAGCTAAGATGCAAGGACATAATGTAAACACGACAAGAAGACAACATAGAACGTGAATAAGCGTGTTGTAAACATGGGACACTAACTCATGATGTCGAAAGACAATCAAGGTCAATGAATGGCCATAAGAATAAACAAGTGTATATGCAAAACAAAGGGCAAATCCCACATATAATAGCGGAACAATGACGAACAAGTGATAAGAACTAATGTAATGGATAACCATGGGAACATATACTAGCCATGCATAACAAATACTACACACGAATAACCCATTAGCATGTTAGAAAGATAAAACAGTATGTCAATGTGTGTATAAGTTTGATAAAGTAATGTGTTATGAAACAAAATGAAATGATAACACTTGTAATGTACGAAAGTGGATGCCCCTAGGAGCCACTATTGGACTTGTACTAGGTACTACGCCAAACATCCATGTTATGTGTAATGGCCCTGTATAATCTATGCGATCATAACTAGAAAGGACAAGTGAACACACATGTGTGTATGATAAAGATAATGACATACAAAGATATCTATCGAGCATGTGTAGTAAGATGAACATGTAACAAGTAAATGTAACCAAGATATACAGTATGTTGCGGATGAGACGAAATGGAATGTAGTGTGAATGATAGGAGAACTAGACAGTGCCCTAGAGTGGATGTGTATGTATGAAATGAGGTTCATTTATTTATGCCCCCTAAATAGTCAAGAATTAAATATAAATGAGAGTGCGTCATCGGGAAATAGTTCGAATGGTGTGTATGAGAAAGATGTGATCGTCAAAGCGCAACACATAGAGTGTAAGTATGTAATTGAATGAGTGAGTGTATGATTAAATGCGTGAGTATGAGGAGGTCCATTTGAGATGTATACCATCAACAGTCAAGTATGGACCATGGAATTAGATTGCATCATAGGGAAATGACCACAACATGTAGGAGGAGATGTAGTGGAATGTGTATAGTAAATGAGAAGCAAAATGTATAGTAGATGCTGCGAGAGAAGATGTCCTAAGTATATGATGTGCGATGGGTGAAGTATGCAGATGAATGTGTAGTGTGTGAGGTTCATGTATATAGGATGCCCTCAACAGTCAAGTGTGAACCATAGCATAAGAGTGCGTCATTAGGAAATGACGACACTAGTGTATGTTGTGTGTAAAGGTCTAGGTGTGATGGGATGAGAGTATAAGATGCATGTTGATGTTAGAGGGGGGAGAGAATAAGCATGATGCCCCTCGAGCATGTGATGGTGAGTGAAATATCTGATAAAAGTGAAAAATGAAGGCCCTCCACCTGATGATAGTGGATATGAAGGTGTGTGAACATGCTCGAAGACTGGTGGGGTATGAGACAAACGCCGTTTAGATGAATAAATCCTATATGCATGCGACAAATGAGTATACAATGGGCACCTTTATGTAACAAAATATGGAGGTGATGGAAACCTATGTGAAGTAGAACACGGAGGTGATGAACACCTATGTGAAGTTGAATGCGGAGGTGATGAACACCTATGTGAAACAGAGTGCAGAGACGATGGAAGCCTATGTGGAGTGAAATGAGGTGTTAAAGTATGCCTAGATATAGGAGTTGTCCTCATGATGTAACTAAACTGATGTATTAGACTAGCACAATGATGAGATTGTGTAGGTCATGTATAAACATGCGAACTAGGAGAAAATTTTGGTTTAGGTTCAATGGGCCATGGGGAATTAGATGGTCTAAGTGATGCAATGGCACCCTCAAGAGGAGGTTACGACCAAGGAGTGTATGGAGGCACACCATTGATAGAGATGACTTGATTTTTGTGAATGAACTTTAGACACAAGTGATTCTATGAATCCAATTAAGTCCTAAGATCATGTCACACCCTTCAATTGTTTGTGCTACAAGGAAGGGCACAAACATGGTCAGAGGACTGATAGTAACGTGAAGTTTGACGATACCATATGAGTTACCCATAGGATATTAAATTTATGAGAGTGGATATCCAATAGCAATACGAAATGGAACATAACACACATTTATACACCATCATGGATCAATTTTGGTTTTACTGATAGGAATGGATCTGATAGAAGCTCTAATGTGTAAGTGATCAGAAGAGAATGTAGCATGATAATCATGATAAAAAAAATGATTGGTGGAGAAATGTCAGTATGAGAAACTAGGAAATCAAGATCCCTCGATGCAGGAGGAGGCACGATGTGATATGTATGATTAGCCAAGTAATCAACTGCTTTCTTGTTTTTTTTGGGAGAGGATTGTTGAATATTTTGAACTTATGATTTTCATTGACTAGTGTAGAGGCCACAGGCTCTAGAAGCTCGAGTTTGTTATCATCGATAAGATTTGGATGAAATTGCAAAGTTTAAAAAAATTATTTGTAGAATGTGTGACACATTGATGATAGTCACATTGAAAGTTATCATTGTAATTTTTACCTTTAGGATGAGATGGATATAGATTGAGCAGATGAGGAAGCGTAATAAGATTTCTCTCAATAATTTGTTGTAATATAAGATGTGGAACAATAGTTAAATTTGTATATATATGCTTAGACAGTTACCATTGAATTTCTTTGGTGTAAGAGACAACGTTGACAATGACTTTAGCTTCAGCAGGTTTTATGATTGGTTTAAAAGTTGTTTTACTTTGAAATCATGTAGAGGATGAAACTTTCCTATGATACTTAAGCTTTCATATAGATAAGATTTTAGTTTCACATAGCTTGAGAGTGTGAAACATTTGATCAAATGATGGACATGTCTCAAACATAATGCTCTCATAAAGAGGTGGTAATATACTTTGAATGAATAAGTCTTCAAATTCAGAGTCCGCAAGCACATTAGACATCTTAGCTAGGTGGTTTTTGTATTATAAGACATAATTCACTAGATGTTTATTAGACCCTTGTTTAACTTGTGAAAGTTGTGCATATGAGAACTTAGAGCCGAAGTTGATAGAAAAATGAGTAAGAAAAGTATTGGCTAGATGCGTGAAATATTTTACTGAGTGGATAGGTAGGTCATATAACTAATGCATCACATAATCATGGATACTGTGAGGAAAGAGCTTAGATAAAATAATGTGATCATCTGCAAAATCTAGACATGCCATATGGAATGATTGGAGATGCTCTTATGGGTTAGCATGGCCATTGAAAATGTGAAGCTTAGGGTTGAAGAAATTAGGTGGAATTGAGTAATTGGATATGGTCTGTGTGAATGGAGTATGCAGTAAGAGAGTGAAATCCAAAGATGGAGACGCAGGAGAAGTAGCTTGTTGCAATTGGCAGATTTGTGTTTGGAGGTCTTGATAAAGAGAGGATAAATCTTAAGTGCCAGTTGAAGAAACTTTTTTTGTATGAGAAAAAAGAGGCGACATGAAGTGATTGGTAAGAGTAGGAACTGAAATGAGAACAATAGATGTAGGCAGAAGAGTGGAAACAAGCAATTGAGTGGCAACAGAAGTGGGGAAGGCAGAAGAAGTTATAAGCTCCGCAAGATTGGTGGCCTCCTCACGAGCAACATATAAAAGAAATTCTAAATCTTGGGGATGCTCAAGGATATGATCATTAAGGGATTTATTATGGTCTTCAGTAAATTCGTCATAAGATTGAGCCATAGTGATAAGAGGATAAGAGCTCTAAATGGAAGGTGGATTCAAAGATCGGGTTCACTAAAATGATTAAGTTAAATGTGCATATTATGCCTAATCTAGTTGCTATAATAACATTAAATAAATGAATAAATAAATATAGAAATTAACCAAAGAAAATAAAGAAATAAAATGTGAAACCCTAGTTGTAAAGAGGGTGAGAAAATCCTTAGTTGGTTCTAAGTGAAATATGGATTGTGCCGAAGTGCTGACCAGATGAACAGAGAGATAGAAACGTCCCACAAAGCCTCATAAAAGTGTGTGAGCTAATGATTTACCTGGAAAATGGTTCCTGGAGAGGGACATGGGCATCTGCATGTCCTTTAGGCCTATTTCTAGGTGCATGGGTATGTGGAAATGCTCAAGAAACCTCCTCTCAGTGGTCGGTAGTTGTTTGTCATTATTTGCCTTTGGTTGCTATGAGGTCACAAAGTGATCACCAAATTTGCTGGAAACTTGTTAGGAATATATATTAATGCTCATATATATTTTTTATGGGTTAGTATTAATAGAGTGGGCATGGATAAATACGGTTTCTAGTAAGATTGTATTTGGAATATTACAATTAGAGATTGTAATATTTTGTGTATGGTTATGTCAGTTGTATTAACAACTCACTAACATTAGAATAGGAGGTTAGTGGCTACAAAAACCTCCTTAATTATAGGAGTGCAATTTTCTTATATATGTATTTGATATTCATAATGAAGATTAATTTGTTCTGTGTAAATCTATGTGTTCCACTTTAAAACCTGCTATGAAGTCTTGACCTGCAAAAACCTCAAATAGACATCAAATCCTAAAAAAGAAAGATGCAAAATGAGGGGTCAGACTGTCCTCAGCTGTCACAAAGGTGAACTTACGATTGAGTGTTGCACTACACCTTAGACCCAATATAGTTCTCTATGTGTGTGTGCGGAATCATGCCTTATGTGGCTCTTATGCGTGTCGCACTTGATAGTGAGCAAATAAGCTATATGTAAAAATTGTAATAGATGTGTGTATGAAATAGAATGATTTTCCCTCCTATGAATTGTATGCAGAATAACCAACCCTTGTGTCCCTTGGATGGTGTTAAATGGATGCAATGAAGCTCTTAGATGCTTGATGGATGCAACTTTAGGTGGTGATAGCTAATGCTTAGTTTTTGGTCCTTTATCATGATCACATAACTTTATATCTACATGATTCATTTTATTGAATTTCATAATTAACTCCAAAAAGGTTGATTACCAAAAATATATGACACTCAAATGGATAGAAAGGACCCAAAATATGTGAACAAAGTATATTGAGGTCAGGGGCACCCAGAGAGGATGAGGGCACTTGGCGCTAGAGTTTTAGCTTGGCACTGGTGTCCATGACGATGAATGCTGAAGTATAAAAAAGTAGATTGAGAAAGTAAGGGTGTAAGAATAAAAGTGGCAACATAAAGCAAAGAAAGGTGGCCAAAGACATGGATTAATTAATACTTTTCTTTCTTAGGAATCATATGAATAGTATTATGTAATTAGGACTAAATAAATACATAAAGTGCGTGATTTTGTGTCTACACGAGTCTATTGAAGAAGTTTTCAGATTATTTATGCCCCTATATGCCCTAAATCTATACCATTTTGTTGTAGACAAGATTGTCTCAGGAGGAGACCTAATTTGTAAGAACAATTTAGTCAAAATAGATGTTTAAAGTTTGAGTTTGAACCTTAAACTTCTTGGGCAAGTGAAATAGGGAAAAGGGTATCATAAAAGCTATTGAGTTCGTCTTAAAACCCTTTGAGTGAGAAAATAAGTTTGAAAAACCCTAAAGGAAGGGCTATAAGGAGCAAAGTTTAGTGTAGAAGCAGGGGGTAGTGGAAAGTAGGTCTAGCCTTAGAGATGGGAAATAATTTTTTTCCAACACCTTAAGGGGCCTAAAGGGTGTCTAAAACATCTATCACTTAGTCTTGGAACCTTGTGGTTTATTCCTAACATGAACTCATGAATGGCATTGTTTTAATCTAAGAAAAATAAGTCAATCTAGGAGTTTGAGTAAAATCTAAAGTTTACTTTGATTCTCATCACTTGGAAAGTTGTCATGGTGTGAAAGAACATGGTAGAAGACTCTTGAAGTGAAAAAACTTAGTTAACCTGTGCAAAAGAATCAATTTTTATTCTCTACATCAAGTTACTTGTCAAATACATGAGTAAATGGATGAAGAACTATATCTAGCCATCTTCCTTAGAGAAAAATAAACACTTTCATTTAAAGAAATTGATCATGCAACCAAAAGAAATTGTACATCATGCATTGTATTCTCTCATGCTCACTTTCTCCTTACTGAGCTCGCTCTATCTTTCTCTAACTCCCTCTTACTATCTCTTTCTCTCTCTCTTTATCTCTCTCCCCCTCTCTCTTACTTTCTCTCTCACTCTTGGTGATAAATTTGTACTTCTGGTAAATATTCTCTTTATCAATTTTGATTGAAAGAGACGAAATCACATAAATATTGAATATGGATACTAAGTCATTATTATAAAACCACAAAAATATAAAAAATTCAATAATATATCTTATAATTGTACTAAAACTTTGAACCTCCTCTAGAAAAGGATCTCTAAACATATACACATAAATAAATTGAATGAATAATTAATTGATTAGATAAATCTGTATATGTGTTATATAAATATTTCTTTAACCAATTTAAGACTTTCTTTCCAAATTTTCATGCATATTATACATTGAAAACACTAGTATACAACACCAATAAATGAAAAATACCCATAATGTCATATATTGTGAAGTGCACATCATATTAGTTTGGATATACTTATAATCTTAGAAAGGTAAGGTCTCATAAAAACATATCGAGTTCCAAATAGTATTAACGTGCACAATAATTACAAATATGTGAATAGGCCATATAATATCAAGTCAATGCCATATAGGCATACATACAATGTCAAACGTGCATACAATGCCATGCACATAGGCATACAAAATAAATGTCATCAAGCATATATATATATATATATATATATATATATATATATATATCCTATTCATCAAAATGTATCCCTCTCTTTTCCATGCTCGAAGAAGGATCTCTCTTAGATGTAGATGAAGATTTTTGAGATGACTTGCGATCCTCCATAGCATGACTATGAGTCCTCTTACACTCAAAAATCAATTGTAGTTGAAACTGTAAATGCATACAATTTTTTTTGTTAAAAATTAATGTATAAGTTTTCAACATGTATAAGACCATGCTAATGAAACTATTTACATGTACGCACACTTACCACAATCTCTCGGTCACATTGAATCTGCATCTCACACTCAACAAAGTAAATGGGAGCTATTGGATCGTGAATTGGGGTGTCCAAATGATGAGATCGAGGAGTCTGTGCCCTCAAAGTGAAAATGGAAGGGGTAGAACCCTACATACACATTAAATTACAAAATCAAAAATCAAAATTAGCTTGTACAACTATATTAACAATAATTTTTTTGAATGCAGATATAACATTTACGCCAACTAAGTACATGTGTAGTGAAAATATTTTAACTAAGTTTATCAATATTCAACTTTTTTTTACCGTGTCATGCCTATTAATCATATGTGCAGGGATGCTACCAGTCACAAGTAAATCCTGCATATACATAATGCATTCACGTTGACTATCTACATGATGATGCAATGAAGGAAATTCTTAAAATAATTGGACATAATATGAATTACACAAGCTAGTTAACAAAAATACATAATTTGTATACCTCATTGAGTTGCTGCATAGATCAAATCGCAGTGGTAACATATTTTTCTAATCCTCGTAGAGATGGTGGTGTGTCTTGTGTGGTCATTGTTATCGCCAAATCACTGCACCCCCGAATGGTCAGATTGCAGATGGGACATTCAATGTGATTGGGTAACATAAGATCACCTCTCAAGCTATGGGACTTGGGCTTGAAGTGAACCTCCAGAGAAGGCCAGCTTCCTCTTCCTAAACTAAACACTACACTACTCCTAATGAAATAAAATAACTATCTAGACCTATACTAACATTTTAAGGGATTAAGGAAAGAGATTTGCAAGAAATAAAACCATAAATTAGAAGTGGCGATGCACCAATAGAGGGTTTCTTATGGATAAATTTATCAGCTTTCCAATAAAGAAAAACGAACACGGGAAAAAAATGAACATTTATTACAAACACAACTTACATACAATACTTCACTCCTTGATAAGCACAATGACCTCCAGAAACATGTAAAGGAAACACTAGTTTCATAGTTTACCTACAAACATGAAAGAGGCAATAGAAGTAGCAACAAAATGATGTAAGGAAAAATAATTGATCACAAAACATGATTTCCATTACTTCAAGAACTTGCACCATGCATCATTACAGTGGGGAAAGGCATAGGCTGCCATTATAATGTTTGAGAAGAAAGGCTTGTGAGCTTGTAAATTCATAATAGCTCAACTTGTAAAGATAGGGAAATATTGGAAAAATATCTAACCTCTTTTGGAAATGAGACACCCCTTTACATTTATAGAAAATCCTTGACTTGTTGAGAGAAAGAATGAGAAGTCCTAGAATATAGGAAAGAATATAGCTGAATAATTTAACCATGATTACTTTATTAATTACACCTCCACCTCCTGGGCACTATTTCATGAGAATGAAGAACTATTTCAATTTGTGGAACACCAAAACTTCTGATAATCCGTCTCTCGATGATTCCATTGTCGTATCTATCATTCTCTTGATTCTGAATGACTGTAATTTTTTGAAAAACAAGGGTAACTAGGGAAGAAAGATGTGGATCTCCTAAATAAAAATTGTTGTTTGTAGCATCCTAGTGCACTATGGTCCATTCATTTCTCTGATAAAAGTTTACAAATTTAAATTTAAAAGATGGGGGTCAATTCATGTAATACTATTTCCCATAATGACACCCTAGCCAAGTAAAGTGGTCCATCTCCATAATTTGAAACTTCCACTCTGATTTGTCTGTATCATTAAGTGGTGCATTGAATAGCTCGTCAGCAACCTCCACATTTAGCATTAGGTTGAGTGTTTCCAGCAACTCTCATTAAAACCTATGGCTCTGAACTCTATACCTTTAACCGAGTACCACGTTAGTCTCTTGCATCACATGAGTTCATTCTAATTTAAAACCTACCACTTTAAGTGTGGTTTTCGGTCTTAGCATCATGGACTCCTCTCACATATAACTTGGTGGACTCGATATCTTGCATGGCTCGGTTCCACCATTTTTCCCAATGAATCATTTTCTAACTTGGCCAACGTCTAGTACTTCACCTCATGCCAACACGTTTTTCAATAAAAAATGGCCATATATTGCATTGAATGCTTTTTTTTCACATTCACTTCTCCACCATATCGGTAGTCACCCTTTAATCAACACAACACACAGAACAAGTCATATTTACTCAAGCCAACTTCGGTATTTGTTTTTCCAACCACCCAATCTGATGGGCTCCCCCTTCTCACTACATGCCACGATGATGCACTGTGTTAAACTATCTTCGACCTTTTGTATTAGTACGTGCGAGCACATATTTGTTAGTCGGATTTGACCGTATTAATACTCCAATGGCGCAACCCAACGATTTCAAAACTAGCCACTCAAAAAACTCTGACAACTGAACCCTAAAAAAATTGAACCCTGCAAACTCTTTCCAACTTTAGAGTATTAGGTCTCATTGATTTTACCACTTCATAATTTGTCAACTGATATCCTTTTAGGATTTTAGAGTTCCGAAACCCCCAAACTCAACTTCCAACCTCCCAAAATGGGCTATATCTCAAAATACTCGTAAATCATGCCTCTTAAATTTTGCTGGTCTCTAACTGTCAGACTATTGTTGATGAATGCTCATTTCAGAGTTTTAGCACACCTGTATCACATTCAAATATTCCTCAACACTCCGAATAACCCAACCTGGATATTTCCTACCTATTAGTTAGATCGATCTTGCACTATTATTCCAGTATTATGAGCACAAGTTCAAAATGAGCAAGCTCACCAATTATGAGCTTCATTTCCTTTCATATACCTGATTGTGTCGAAACCTTCATGATTGAGCAACTCAAGCCTGATACATATGTCTTCTAATTTCTAAACCTATAGCTCATCTTTTTACAGCGAGAAGATTCATGTTTTCCAGTGATATTCTAGGTTGGGCTTGTAATTAGCTATCCTAAGAAACTGCAACTCATGCAAGACATTCCTAGATAGCTCACTCCATTTGAGCTGAGCTCTTACAAGCTCAATGTGCTTTCACATTCTTGCATGTGAACATGTGTCTCGAACTCGTGCCTTGTTGATTGACTTTACATCTACTCATCACATTGAGTCCAAAGTCATTGTGCTCATATCTGCAAGTTTTTCGGGCTACCTCATCTGAGCTCAAATTGATCGTCATCGAGCCATCTTCGAAACTCTTCTACACCATTTAACTCTTCCCACACTATCAAAATTAAACCCAAGTTTTTTTCCATCGCTTCTAGCTTTCTACGAGCCTCTCACTTGTTTCTCAGCACCAAATCATCCATTGAGATCCTTCTGCTCCAATGCTATACTAACCCTACAAATTTCATCTCTATTTTTTACCTGATGATTCAAGCTCATGCTACACTTCCAAACAGTATTCAAGGCCATAACTTGTGCTTATTGAGCCTACCTGTCGAACTTGAGACTTTCTTCATGCAGGTGCAGAACTCGCCGACCGAGATGTCCACTATTATGTTATAAGCCAATGTTACGAGTATGAATCCAAATGCTGAGCCATTATCCTAAATTGCATCAAGCTAGCTCAAAATTGAGCTATCATCATGAACAGCTTGTCCTATGTGAGCTTCTCTGAACTCAAATGTAATCTCTACGAACTACACTCAACTCATTAATGGCGACCCTAATGAAATACTCTAGGTATTGCATCCAGCCATGTTCTTTGTAATGTTCTTCTCTGAATGCTGCACTTAACACCGAGCCCAAGTCCAGCCACTCACTTTGTAAGCTCAGCTCTAAACAACATTACTTAGCTCTCAATCTCCAAGTTCATTACCTGAGTGAGTAACATTGAAAGTAACCTCACTCATCCATCATCGATTGTCTCACTGGAAATATTTCACCTTGCATCGACATAGCGAACTTAGACCATGAATATTTTCGGGGCCCTGGTAACATTTCTACCATTTAGCCCTTTTTGAGTTAGCCCTAACTCCACTTTGCTCATGATGTAACTTGATCCCATGAGTATGCTATGCCGACGTGGCCCCTGATACAGCTTACCATTCTTACACCAAAGATTACATATATCAAAGCCAAGCACATACCACAGAGCTAGTGCTGAGTTCATGTGATCCCGTGTTGATCTATCGAAACTCTCATGGTAAGCTCATCTCTTGATGAAACATTTGTAACTCAACCTAGTTGGTTCTAACACGTATCTTGAATGTTTCTATTACCCTTGCGAGTTCGCATGACTTGATTAACTTCAGCTTACTAGCTATCAAATCAATTTCATCAAAATAGAGCTTGATGCACCAAGTTGTTTACTGTTATGAGTCTCGTTTATAGAGTTGAGGTGTTTGACCACCTTTTAATTTCTCTCCTATGTCCACTAATGAATTCTTCACGACCTGAGACTTATACTTCACGATGAGTCGATCTCTTCATCCTACCACTATTCGATCTCTCCATTAGCCGAGCACTGCATTCATCTCAAATTTTGGCTACTTTGTCATATGGCACTTCAAACCCATGCCCTCGGTACCATGTTGAGATTTCTTTCATTCATCAAGTCATGCCATGACTACCCAGATCTTGGCTGTCTTTGGCATGAACCAATATACATAGTCCATCATTGATACTCAACTCAATCTCTTAACTTTTCCAGAACCAAACTTTTTACTTGCCGTAGACAGTGTCACATAGATACTCAAATTATCATCATCTATGTACCCATGTTCTGCCGACCTTTCTATGCTCGAGCAACTCATTCTTCATCGATGCATGTCAATGTTCATTGTTCCGTTATGCGTAAGTGGCTCGACACTGAGCTCAAGGTTAAACTCTCTCATGTTCACCTTTCATTATACAAGCTCAAGCTCGATGCATGATCTTTTATTGACTTAAAAAATCCAATTCCAAACTAGCTCTCTAGAGCCAAAAACACAAAACCTTAGACAATTATCTCTTATCATATTGACTAGATCGAGTCCTCTATGCAGACCATTATTACATGCTTCCCACCTTCTTTCTTAACATCATGAAATTATGGAAATCCCTTTGGTTCCAAGGCATCATGGAAGTATGCCAAAACATTTACACACCAAATTTAACCATTTTAACCTATAAACTCCGTTATCCTTTTTTAAGGGGGAAAAATGGATAACATTCATCAAATTTATAAAAAAATATATCACTTCAAGTTAGTTGAGCATATATAATATATACAAGAACATACACATATAGACATATATTTGAGTGAAAGTTATATATATTTACATATGTGAAAATTGTAATAATTTAACATTCTAAATTACCTCTGTGAACGTATACATTAGCATGATGCTCGCAACCTGTGGTTGGGATGTTGACGTCCCTCTTGTGCACTGTAATATTAATGCATACATGTACATATGTATGTGTAAATTAATAAATTTGACCAAGTTCAAATACGTTATTTTGAAAATTTAACATGTATATGTAAATTAAGTATTTAGATCTTTTTGTAACATGTAATAAAAAATAAAAAAAATACCTATGAAGGTGTCATTGATTTCTGAAATCCAAATGTCTCACTCAAAAAAGTGTTAGACATATCATCCTCATCAGGTCCCATGCATATGCTACCACAAGATGTGCAAAGATGTGGCCTCATGCTACTACTACCAGGAGGAATCCTCTATCTACCTCCACCAACATCGGTATCAGAAACTTCCCTCATATGTTGGACAAGGGTATTAGAGAGTTCCTGAAGCGCATGTAATGTATCAATCTCTATTATCTCCTTCATTGTTATAGGGTTAGTCTACAGATAGCAGGATTTTGTGTGGGGAATCTAACGCGATGAATCAAGCATGTTGTACACTTGGTCTATCCTTTGCAGAACCATTTCCTTGGCCCTAAAAATTACAGTAGTCAAAATATTTTGAGATGTCGTTGAGGATAAAATCACAATAGATTTTCCCAAAAAAGTATAATGGGACCTCAATTTTATTGCAAGGTGGTATATAAAATAAAATCCACTGATTTAACAAATATTGAATTTTTTTAAAACCCTAATTGTAGAGTCACATATTATAAATAAAAAACTAAAGAACATCTTTTGACACAAGCAATAAGCCAGATAAAATTTTGAAACCCTAAGTGTAAGAGAGAGAAATAAATACTTAGTTGATTCATGTTATCCTTAGGACTGTTCTCAATTGGAAGGCTGATGAACATGAAGGGTAGAATGTTGTTACTGAGCACCAAAAATCCTGAAACTGTCAGATGAGCTTGGACTAGAGTGCCTGGAATAGGACTAAGGCACCTAGACGACAGGGACCTCTACTAGGCACCCGTAACTACTCAGAAGCTCATAAACTGGTTGTTGTGTCACACATGTGTTGATAAAATTTTCTTTTTGTTGCCTACATGTCGCTAGATATCACCAAATTCACCTGTAACCTGCAAAGAGAGACTGTCACACCAAAGCTCAGAAAAATCTACATCTAAAAGTATAAGCTAGATTGGGGTGCCTGGAGAGGGACATGGGCACCTGTGGGCACCCTAGACCTATTTATGGTCTACGGAAATGCTCAGGGAACATCCTTTAAGTGGTTGTAAGTTGTTCATTGTTGTTCTCTTTTGGTGCTATGGGGTCACACAATGATCGCTGAGGTACCTATAAACTTGCATACAAATATCCTCCTGTAAAACCCTCAAATAAGACATCAAATCCTAAAAAAGAAAGATGCAAAATGAGGGGTCAAACTTTCCTCAGCTGTCACAATGGTGAACTTATGACTGATAAGCTATGCACTACATCTCATACCCAATGTAGTTTTGTGTTTGTATGTAGAATCGTGCCCTAGGTGGCTCTTGTGCATGTCACACTTTATAGTGAGACAAGTAAGCTAGATGTAAAGAAATGTAATAAATTTATGCACGAAATAGAATGAACTTCCCTACTATGAAGTGTATGCAGAATAACTATCCCTTGTGTCCCTTTGATGGTGCTATATGGATGAAATGGAGCTCTTTGATGCTTGATGGATGCAACCTTAGGTGATGATAGCTAATGTTTAGTGCTTGATCCTTTATTATGATCACATAACTTTATATTCATACGATTCCCTTACTTGAATTTTTTAATTACCCCCGAAAATGTCGATTACCAAAAAGATAAGATGCTCAAATGGATAAAAAGGACCCAAAAGATGTGAACAAAGTATATTGAGGTCAGGGGTGCCCAGAGGGGATAATGGCGCCTGACACTAGAGTCCTAATTGGGCGCTGGTGTCCAGGATGATAAATGCTAAGGTATAAAAACATAGATTGAGAAAGTAAGGGTGTAAGACCAAGATAAGTAACATAAAGTAAAAGAAAGGTGGCCAAAGACATGGGTTAATTAGTACTTTTCTTACTTAGGAATCATATGAATAGTAGTATGTAATCAAGACTAAATAATTACCCAAAGTGTGTGATTTTGTGTCTACATTTTCCCCCACTTTATGTTGGTGAGTAGAAAGCTTGGTAACATAAAGTAGATAAGAGATGCGTACTTGATAACCATGTAGATTGATGATGAAAGGAGCGTGTTGAGGGACAAAAAAAGCACAAAGTGATAAAAGTGTGAAGCATGGATGTTAAGGAGGAGAAAGTGTAAAAATTGTGATGAAAATGAACCTAGGGTGGAAACACATGTGTAGATGTCACAATGTGCCTGTTGTTGATGTCGATGTTGTTGTATGTGATGTTGTGAATGATGTTGACTATCACTTCCCATATGGACGGACTTGCAAAAGAGAAGAATGAACAAGTAGTCAAATATGCATGTATATGATCAAAATGTGTAAAATATATGTAATGAAAGCATGTAAAATATGAAAATGTGAAAAAGGAACATGTGCACCTGATCCATGATGAGGAAAGAGTGTAGAAAGGATCCTGAAGATGTTGTAGACGAACGAGTTTTTCAGGAGATCTCATGTCAGTTGCGTACTGGCCACGAGTTTTTTGGGCGATCTCATGCCAATGATATGGAAGAAGTGTAGGGAGAAAAGTTCTGGTGTTATCCTCCAACCTTTAACTGCTTCCTCGCAATGTAGGAACACCACTGTAGATGATGTGTAAAATTTTATCCAACATGAAAGTGTTAAGGACTATATGCCCTATAAAATCTTGATGTGTGGAGTTTTGTAGACTATGTTGAACTACCAAAATGTTGTGTAAACTGCCCCTTAGTTATAGGTGTCAAGAAAGGGCCACTGTTGTGCTAAGGACCCAAGTCTGATTATGAGCCCTGAAACTAAAAATTGTGTTGTACCAGTACTATGTTGTATTGTAACTGACTATATAATTGTATGGGGTGACTGATTCACCCAAATGATGCCCCCCTCTTATTTGGGGTGCATGTGACATCACTGAAGGAGTATGCAGCCCAAAAGAGGACTATCACTATGTGAAATTGTGCCCTGTAGGGGGAAGGGAATGTGCTTGGTAGAAACCAAGGCACATACAAACAAAGTGGTTGGGAGACAATGTTAGTATAAGTAAAGACAAACATGCATGTATAAGACAAAATGTATGCTAAGAATATGTATGTAAGCTAAGACACAAGAAGACAATGTAAACACACAAGAAGACAATGTAGACCGCCAAAAGTTGGGTTGCAAACATGGGACACCACTCACGATGTCACAAGAAAATCAAGGCCAATGAAGCCAAAAGAAGACAATGTGCACACAAGACAAAGGGAAAATCCCACAAACAATGACATAAAAAGTATGTAAGCAATAAGCAATGTAACAAGACAACCATGGAAGCAAATAGTCCTGCATAAAAAAATGTTGCACATGAAGCACCCGTTAGCATGTTAGAAAGATAAAAATATGTCAAAATGTGTATAATCCGATAAAGTAGTGTGCTATGAAACAAAATGAAACAATAGCACCTATAATGTATGAAAGTAGATGCCCCCAAGAGCCATTGTGGGACTGGTACTAGGTACTTGCGCCAAAGCATCCATGCTACATGTATAGATCTATATAATCTGCAATCACAACTAGAAAGGAAAGTGAACATGCATGTGTGTATGATAAAAGATAATGACATACAAGATATATATCTAGCATGTGTAATAAATGTGAACATGTAAGAAAATAAATGTAAGCAAGAGTAAATGCGACCAAGATATGCAGTATGTTGTGAATGGATGAGATAGAATGGAATGCAGTGTGAATGATAGGAGCCGTGTGCCCCTGAGTGGATGTGGATTCATGTAATGAGGTTCATTTATTTATGCCCCCTCAACAGTCAATAATGAACCATAAATGAGAGTGCATCATTGGGAAATGGTCTGAAATGTGTGTACTAAAAAGATGTGATCGTCAAAGTGCAAAGTGTAGAGTGTAAATGCATGAGTGTGATTAATCATTGAGATTGAATGTGAGTGTGATGAGGTCCATTTGAGATGTAAACCCTCAACAATTGAGTATGGACTGTGGAACTAGAGTGCATCATAGGGTAATGACCACAACGTGTAGAAGTAGATGTAAGAGAGATGTAGTGCGAATGTGTATAGTGAATGAGACACAAAGTGTATAGTAGATGTTGTGAGAGAAGATGTCCTAAGTGTATGATGCATGGATGTGTGAAGTATGTAGTGTGTAAAGTTGAAATGTATAATGTTCAGTGTGTGAGGTTCATATGTATAATATTCCCTCAATAGTCAAGTGTGAACCATAGCACAAGAGTGCGTCATCAGGAAATATGAATATGTAAATATATGATGTGTACAATACTAGATGAAAATGTGTGTATAAGGATGAATAAGTCTGATGATGCGAATGAATGAAGGTTTAGGAGGGACAAATGATGAATAATATAGTTATGATTTTTTTATTTGATGCATGATTTTTGGCAGATGGATGAGAGAGTGTAATGTATGTGCAAATAGATGTAATAAATGCATGCATATATAAATGAGTATGTAGTAGATAGATATAGTGGGAAGTGGAATGGGTTCTTATTGGAAGAGATCCCTCAACAATCATGTAAGAACCAAAATAACAAGAGTGTCTCATCAAGAGGTAAGCATTGACAGGAGTCACCTACCAAAGACCAAGTTGGCATGAAGTAGTGGAAGCATGTGTGGCAGAAGAAACAACAGGACCATGCGATGGTGGCAGGAATTTGAGATGTGTCCAGGCCACCAATAGAGGGAGTAGTTACTTTGAAAAAAATGATTGGCTACTGAAATGGTGGATTATTGTGTAATGTGCAATAAACTTAGTAGGATGAGGTGTTGAACTGATTTTTAGAGGTGGTTATATTAGGTTGACTTGTATAGTTCCATAGATAACTTGAGAGGAGGAAAGGAGTGAGACTAATTTTGAGAGGTGGTTGCTTATTTTGAGTAGATTGAATAGGTGGCATTGACTTATTAGATAAGGAACATTAGAAGCAGTGGCATGATGCTCATTAGACATAGAAGATTTAACTTAGGGGTCCATTTGGATGTAGCATTTGTAGATGGGCATGCAACAAAATGTTGTGCAATGAATGAGATAAATCCTTGACACTCAAGATGCTTGATTTTTCATTGTAAAGCATAATAATCATTGTCATTATGTCCATTGATTTGATGAAAATTGCAATATGGACGACCCTGATATTTTGCAAGACTGATAAGGAGGATAACCATGAGTAGATGGTAAAGTGATCAATTGATGACTAAGGAGCTCAATAAGAATGTCATTTTGCTTAGCATTGTGATTAAACTGTGAGAGGATCTATGGTAATAGTAAGACTTGAGGCTCACTAATATGAGCACATGTAGAAGACATAACATGAAGATGAGATGTAGAATGGAACTAACATGAGCCTGAGAAGTGTCTTTAAGTTGTTGGATTTAAAATTTTAAGAGATGTGATCGTGGATTCCATAGCCTAAAATTTATCATAAAATAAAGAATGCAAAGCTTGAATTGACTCCAATATGGGTTGATTGGATGGAGGATCAAGAAGGCTAGGGTCGTCAGATAGACTGATGGAAAATAGGACTTATTTTGTGTGGCGGCTGTATCTTTAGGAAGATACATGGAGTCTAAGGCTTTTTGTAGAGTACAACCTGGAAATTGGGATGCATTTTAAGTAAATCAAACAAAGGAATTTGAGGAACTTTATGACCCATGATAGAAGAAAAATGAAAGATCCAAGAGTATTCAAACGAGACAGGTTCACCAAAATTATTAAGCTAAAATGTGAATTTTATGCCTAATATAATTGCTATTGTAGCAGTAAATAAATGCAACAATTAAGTACAAAAATTAACCCAAGAAAACTAAGCAATAAATATATAAAACCCTAAGTGCAAAGAGAGGGTAAGAAGCCTTAGCTGATTCACAGTGAAATCTAGAGGTGTATGAAGAGCTGAAGAATGAAAATACGAAGCAGAAACGTCACACAAATCTCAAAAAAATGCAGATACTGAAGAATAAGCTTGGACTGGGGCACCTAGAGAGGGACAGGGGTGCACCTGCGGGTGCCCTAGGCCTACTTTCTGGGCACCTGGGTCTGTGGAAATTCACAGGAAAACCTCCTCTGAGTGGTTTAAGGTGTTTGTTCACTTGTTCACCTTTGGTCGCTATGAGGTCACACAATGATCGCCGAAGTCGCTGGAAACCTGCAATGAAGTATTGACTCCTGTAAAACCCTAAAAATAGACATCAAATCCTAAAAACATAAAGATGAAAAATGAGGGTTGAATTGTCCTCAGCTTTCACAATGGTGAACTTATGACTAAGCATTACACTACATCTCAGACCCAATGTAGTTCTATGTGTGTGTGTGTGTGGAATTGTGCCCTAGGTGGCTCTTGTGCATGTCACACTTGATAGCAGCAAGTAAGCTAGATGTAAAGAAATGTAATAGATGTGTGCATGGAATAGAATGAACTTCCCTCCTATGAAGTTTATGTAGAATAACAAGCCCTTGTGTTCCTTGGATGGTGCTATATGGATGCAATGAATCTCTTAGATGCTTGATGGATGTAACCTTAGGTGGTGATAGCTAATGCTTAGTGTTTGGTCCTTTATTATGATCACATAACTTTATATTTATATGATTCCTTACTTGAATTTCATAATTAACCTGGAAAAGGCTGAACTACCAAAAATATAAGATGCTCAAATGGCTAGAAAGGACCCAAAATATGTGAACAAAGTATACTGAGGTCAAGGGTGCCTAGAGGGGAGGAGGGTGCCTGAAGTTGGCATCCTAGCTGGGTGTTGGTGTCTAGGATGATAAATACCGAGGTATAAAAAAGGAAGACTGAGAAAGTAAGGGTGTAAGACCAAGAAGTAGCAACATAAGCAGTAAAGAAAGGTGGCCAAATACATGGGTTAATTAGTAATTTTCTTACTTAGGAATCATATGAATAGTACTATGTAATCAAGACTAAATAGATACCAAAAGTGCATGATATTGTGTCTACATGTCAATCGATAATAAAATAAGATGCCCAAAAGATGAAAGAATCCTCAAAAGAGTTATTAAAGTAGAAAGAGTTCAAGGGCACCCAGAAGGACGAGGGCGTATGAGCACCGAAATCCTATCTGGGCGTTGATGTCCAAAGTCATGAAAGATAAAGAAATAAAGTTCATAATAGGTTGTAGGGTGTGTAAGACCAAAGAGAAAGAAAGAAAGACCGAAAAGATTCCCAAGACAGTAGTCAATTACTAGTTTTATTACTTAGGAATCATATGAATGTAAATATGCTTTTAGGACCTAGAAATGTACCCAAGTGCGTGATTTTTTGTCTACATTTGCCCAAACTATATGTTATTGAATGAATACTCGATAACATAAAGTAGATAAGAGATGTGTACCTGATAATTGTTATCCAATTTTGCACCCCCTACAAATTAGCTAAATTCAAAAATATGAACTGGGAAAATTTTATGGAGCCTCAAAGAAAAAGCTGAAGAAAAGAACCAAAAAACACAAAAAATTGGAGTAGGAGGTCTTTAGCAGTTTTTGTCAGCAGTTAGCAAAAAGTCAGCAAAAATGCTCTCGAAGGTCAGCAAAAGGTCATCAGAAATGCTACCAGCCAATAGAAGTTACAGATGCTACCGTCCGACATCAAAAAATGTTACCGGCTGACAGAAAAAAAATTCCCGACGGTCAGCAATAAATCAACCAAAGGTTAGAAAAAGGTGAGGAAAAATGCTACCCGGCCGGTAGCAAGGAAAAATGCTACCGACAGACATAAAAAAATGCTACCGGATGACAACAAAAAATCTCATGGTGTTCAACAAGAGGTTATCCAAAGGTCAACAAGAGTTCATCAAAAATGTAACCAGCTGGTAGCAAGGAAAAATGCTACCGACCGACACTAGAATAGATGCTACCTGACCGTCAGCAGGAACATATACAAGGAGTTGAGCATTAATGAACATTGTACGAAGTATCTCAAAAACTTATTAGGAAATTAATGCATGGTATGTGGGAGTCCATTTTCTTTATGTGTGTGTGTGTGTGTGTAAAAATTGCTCATTTGAAGGGTCTTAGAGCTGAGCTTTTGAGCACCGTTTGCTATAATGAGACCCACCACCAAAATGGTGGATGACTTCCCATGAGTTATAGACCTCAAATATGGTCTCTAAAATGTAATCTCACACTTTCTGCTATGAATATAATGGAATTGTGCATATTTTAAGTAGTATAATATGTTTTGTGGCACATTTTGTCTGCCTAACATGTTTTATTTCCATTATTTCCTTTCCATTCATTTTTTTTGGCATGTATTATGTATCTCTTACTTGTAGGTTCTATTTTTTTTTTGTTGTCAATGCGTGGATGAGTAGAGAATACATGGTTCTAGACCTGTGGGGACATTTGTCTACCCTCTATCCCATATTCTCCCTTTCCTTCCCCTCGTAAAGAGAGCTTAACTGCCCCCTTTTTTCTGGTGCTATCACCAACCACTTTTAGTTTAGGATTTCCCTTTCATGCATCTTCTCTAACCCTTATCTCTCACCCTAGTCCCTTGGAATACGTAGATTAGGATTAGTTATATTTGTTTTCTACTGTAGGAGTAATTGTATCATTAGGAATAGGTAGAGGAGCCAACCTTCTCTAGAGTTTGATCTCAAGTAGCAGGTCCCGCAAATTGAGAGATGGTCTCATGTTAGCAAAAAGTAGGGATCTGTAATTTACAAATCCTAGGGTGCTAATTTTTTGTGATAATAGTTTTGGCATGCCTGGTGGGGACAAGTTTGAAGCACCTTACCACTTCACTCAATCAATTTTGATGTGCTCTTGGTGAATATTTTAGCCTTTGGAGGCATTTTCAAGTACATCTGACAACTATGTTGTTCCAACAAACCCATTATCTCATAAAAAAACCTTTCCCTTTCCTTCCATTAATTTCTCTTCCATCATTTCCATTTTCCTCTTTCATGAAGTTGTGCAATCATGGCTTCATTCCCTTCATGGAATTATTTTTTACAACAATAAAACTAGTTCACCTCCATCCCCGTAATTCCAAAATCCTCCTCTAAATTAGTTTCATGAGCCCCATCATGAACAATATGTATATAACCCAACCCCCACCAATCAATATGGTTATCCTTCTAACCATGATGTTTTTCGAGAACAAGGTTATGCAGGTGATGGCAAAATATCCATGGATAAAACTGATTTTTAGAGACAGATTCAAGAGATGGAGCTAGGAATGCTACAGATAAGGACTACATGCTCAATGAAGGCAACTATAATTGGTTTTAGGATCCCTTGTCCATGGGTTGGCCCTATGCCAAACTCGTTTATCTCTTATCAAAATGACGTAGGAGCATAGGCTAAGAACCAAGCAAGTAACTTCAAGAGATAACAAGGAGGACATTTTCATGTTTTCAAGTGACTTTGTAAGTCAAAACATCCAATTCAGACATTTGGATAAGAGTTTTCCATTTTCTTGCCAAAATGGATTATTTGAAAATTTGAATTGTATAAGGACTATTGAAGGCCTAAAACATCATCATGGGAGAAGTTAAGAGGATGTAATGACCTTGAAGGTCTTAGGGAACCTATTTATATTCTTTTGTATTGTAAAGTCGCCTTAACATGTTGTCATAGGTGAATGTGTGCTTGTAAGAGAGTTGTAGGAGTAGTTTTGACATGGTAATATCTTTAGAGCCATGTCATCATGCAGAAGTGTCAATACACGAGCTAATAGGCATGATAAAGTGATATTTATCACTATTCCAAGATTAGAATTGTTGAGTCTTTCTAGGGTATGGTTGAGTGAGAGTAGGGATATGAGATGAAACACCAAAAATAGCAATTTTGGTCTTAATATGTAATTCAATCATGTAAGAAGTGGGTAGGATGCCTGAACAAGCATGAATAAACCAATGTTGAAGATTTTAAGTGATTTCATGTTGTATTTTACAAGTTTGGTGTGTTTCTTTATATGTATGAGTTTACAATCCTGCACAAACCAAGAGCATGAAGTTGACAGTCAGAGTTCAAGAGAGAGAAGGGTCATTGTGATGTTTGGAGTAGCTAGGGGACATCATTACAAGCTCAAGATAATTTATTTGGAGTCTTGAAACCCCAGGAATAGTTATGTGTAATCAAATTTGTCTTCACTGCCCTCAAACTAGGGCTTCCTTTAACTCTCAATTGGTACGGTGGAAAAATATCAAATTTTGAAATCACCATATTCATGGGGTCATTTAACACTGTTCAAAAAGGTAGAGTTTAATTCTACTGGTAAGTGTGGTTTCTATAAGATCCCTATGTTCTAGGCATGGAGTTACTATTTCCAGGACAAGAAAAAGGTTAAGCAAACTTGAAACAGTCGTGAAATGATCCATTACATCTCCTTGTATAATTTATACAATTGTATCCAGCTTAGGACTCTCTGCACCCCACTTTTTGTCTTCTAGGAGACATAATTAGGTGTGTATCAGTCTTCAAAAGGAGGCATTCTGTAAAAAACAACCCTACCTGCACATTTCATATGTTTGCATCCCCCTGATGAGTGTCTAGATCTATCCTTGTTTTTTTCATATCAGGAGGTACGCGAAAATTATCCCAAAAAATTAGGGTTTTGAGGGCTATAAGCTTTAGCCTTGACTAGGAGTGACTATAGACATAATGATCAAATTCTAATAATTGGATCTTGGCTAATCACCATCCTAGGTGTTTTATAGAGTATTAAATGTGACTAGGAGTATACATTCTTGAATGATTGTGTTTTGTCCTTTCAAGCATGTAAAAAATTTATGATGTAAGAGTCCATGCTTGGGTTTATATGGATTGAGAAACCTTGTAAACAAAGTGACATTCATCAAAGAAGGATCATTGATAGTAAACAAAAGGGGATAAGGGTAAAAAAACATACATTGTGGGATGAGTCCATATTCAATTTGATCAACCTTACTAAAAAAATTCATCCAAAGAGAATTGATCATTGAACATAAGGAGTGTTGAGCTAAGAGGGTACATCACAAAAGATGGAGTTCATGGTTAAGATGATGCCCAAAATTACAAAATGGGCCGAGTTAATGTTGGATCATGAATCTAGTGTTAGAAAACCCTATCAATGGGGCAGCCTTACACTACCATCTTACATCCCTCCCCATTTCTCCTCCCCAAATTACACCATCTCAACATGATTTTCATGTTCCTAGCTTTCTACATGCTCTCCCCATTGAGAAATACACTTCTTTACCTTCACCCCTTCCATCTCACCTTCATTTCTCTGCCATTTTCTCTTCCAAATCTCCATCTTATTCCACATACCTTGTGTAGAACAATGCAAGTAATCAACAGTCACTCACCTATGCATCATCCCCAACCACTCCTATCATGTATGATGATTATAGAACCATTGAAGAGTGGTATGATTCTGATTGGGAAGATGAGATTGCACAAAGTGATCAGAGGGCAACCACTTCAAAAGGAAATCAATTAGATTCAGAGGATGATCTTTTTAAGGAAGCAGAGTTGCTTGTAGACAACACAAAATGAATTTCAAATCATCTTGCACGCAGCCACATTTCAAAAAATCTGCAGGATGTCCCCACCCATGGGGATGAGCTTCAAAAGAATGGTAAAATCAAAAGGATCAACCCACTAGCTCCAAAATACCATTTCCCAATCAGGTATTTGGCTAGCCTAGAGGCAAGAATAGAGTGGCCACCAGTCATGCTCATTTTAGGGCATGAGGAAGATCTTCAATGCATCAAAGGTCAGCTACAACACCTCCAACCAAATGCAGAGTAGTTAAAGGAAGTATTCATTTTATATTTTGTTGATTCTTTGGAAAGGGTGGAAAACTATTTTCAATTCTTATTAAATGCCGTGTCCATTGCAAAATCAATTATAAGGCCCCACTTTACAAAGAATGGAAGTTATTTCTCCCTACCCATTGTAGGCTTTATTTAGCTTCTGTTGTCTCTGGTTAAGGTAGAGTAGGTAGGTTTGTTTTCAACAAAAGAAGTGTTTGTGCACACTTTGCATGTTCAACTTAGAACATGTATGATTTTCATTTTTATACATAGTTTTTGTGCCTTTTGTTGCACAATCCATTTCATGGCAAAATCATATTTGGGGACAATTTTCAGTGAGTGTTCATTCAGCCCCAACAAATCAATTGCATGGGAAAGAGGGTGAAAAGACCAATTCAAAACAATTTCCATTCTCATAAATTTTAATTCAGAATAAATTTTAATGAGATGGTCAATTCAAGCTTCAAACCAAGTCATATCCAAGTTCAGGCAGTACTTCATGTAGATTTAGGGGTGAAGTCTTCAAGTTTCAAATCAATTTTATGATTTTCAGCATGACTCCATGCCCAACGGATGCTTCAAGGCTACTAATATTTTCAATCTAGCAAGTAGATTACCTCGCGAGTTGCCAAACTATTATCCAATTTTGCACCCCCTGTAAATAGGCTAACCTAACAAATATGAACTTGGGAAATTTTATGAAGCCTCAATGAAGAACTTGATGAAAACAACACAAAAAAATGGAGTAGAAGGTCTTCTACATTTTTTTTCGGAAGTCATCAAAAATGCTCCCGGTGGTCAGTATAAGGTCAACCAAAGGTTAGAAGAAATGCTACCGACCGACAACAAGTATAAATGTTTCCGAATGGTAGCAAGGAAAAATGCTACTGGATGACAACAAAAAATGTTCTTGGTTGACAACAAAAAATCTCCCGACGATCAACAAGAGGTCAGCCAAAGGTCGGCAAAAATGCTATTGACCGAAAACATGTATGGATGCTACTAGCTAGTAGTAAGGAAAAATGCTACCAGTTGACGGTAAAAAATGCTACCGGCTGAAAAAAAAAATCTCCCGAAGGTCAGCAAGAGGTCAGCCAAAGGTCATAAAAAAATGCAATTGGTCAATAGCAAGGAAAAATGCTCCCAATCGACTCTAGAATAGATACTTCCAGCCGTCAACAAGAACATCTACGACAAGTTGAGCATTAATGAACATTATAAGAAGTAGCTCAACTACCTGTTAGGAAATTAATTCCTAGTAAGTGGGTGTCCATTTTCTATATATATGTAAAACTCACTCATTTAAAGGGTCTTCGAGCTGATATTTTGAGCGCCCTTTGTTGTAACGACACCATACCAAAATAGCAGTTGACTTCTTAGAGTTCTAGACCTTAAATATGGTCTCTAAAATGTAATCTTGCACCTTCTTCCATGAATATAATGGAATTGTACATATTTTAAGCAATAGAATATGTTTTGTGGCATGTTTTGTCTTCTCTAAATTGTTTTATTTTTAGTCTTTCCTTTCCATTCATTTTTTGGCATGTTGTGTTTATCTCTTTCTTGCCGGTTCTATTTTTTTTGTGTTTTCAATCTGTGGACAAGTGGAGAATACATGGTTCTAGACATATGGCACATTTGTCTGGCCTCTCTCCCATGTTTTCTCTCTTTCCTTCCCCTTGTGGAGAGAGCTCAACCACCCCCCTTTTCTGGTGCTATCACCGCTCCTATTATTTTAGGATTTCTCTTTTCTGAATCTTTCTAACCCTCTCTCATTCTAAACCTAGTCCCTTGGAATGTGTGATGTCACTTTTTCCCCTATTAATAAATTAATGGTAATGAAATATTTTTAAATATATGGTTTTTAATAATCTACGTTTTAAATTAAAAAAACACAAGGTTTAGAATTTAATACTAAGCATCTATATGAAGGTGACACAAATACTATAGTTTATTCAATTTATAATTCAAATCCAATAAAATTTTAAATACAGGTTTGGGGACATAGGCCAAATACATAAGTAAAATTTAATTTCAAGGTTAAAATTAGGTTAGGTGGTAATTTTATTTTAATTAACCACTTAGCTTATGATAGACATATGTTACATAACCTAATTTAAATATTAATAGCTAGAATTGAATTTACTTATCCTTTAAAACATAAATAAATGATCACACTTAAATATGATGGTTTTAATATAAGGGTAAGTTAATATTTTAAAGTGGTTAGAATTTTTTAAAACGGATTTACAAAATATAGAATTTACATGCTAGTATTTATTCTTTAAATCATTTACATAGTTTTCAAAGCCATATATTAATAAAACAAATGAAAATGTGTTTTCTTTATTAATTTGTGAAAATAAATATTCAATAAGTCCTGGAAGTTAACTATTGAAATGCACTAAAATAACTTGAGTATTTTATTTTCATTTTAATATAAAACAAGAGTCAACAATTTTACTTTAATATAAACTAGAATTTATTTTAACCACAAAACACCTATGTAAAATTTATTTTGTTTTCTAGAAATCAATACACAGAGAAGCAAAACGGAAATGTAAAAATAAATTAGCAATATAATATCACATAATATAGTTTCATATCACAATTAAATTAAATATCCATTCCAACAAATATTACAAATAAAAAAATGATAAGAATTTACACCTTATTTAATTAAATGCACAATATACAACCAAAATACAGAGAAGGAACTTATCTCAATCTGGCAATGGCTTTGTTATGCTCAATTTCCAGTCCACTTGGATGTAAGCACCAGAACCATGGCCACATTAATGAGGGGAAGAAAATATGCTTAAAATCACAAACCGATGCCCTGGCCAGGAACCATCTGGGGTTGTACTATATACCCTCGATTAGGACTCCTTTAGAGCCCCTCCCTCCAACCCACAGCCCTTCTTACAAACTTAGTCTTCCCTGGAAATTATCTACAAGCTCTTGGAAATTTCCAAAAATATTTTTCTCCTCTGGGATCCACAAAAATTCTTACAAGCCATTTAAATAATATTTTTCCCAATTTGGTTGCATTACCAAAGGTTACAATGCTAAATTTCCAATTAAAAATTTACAATTAGTTTAGTATAAATAATAGTGTCCCCAACAAGTTCCTCTCCAATTAAACCTTTTTCACTTTTAATTTTGGAACTACATAATAATATTCTAAAGTGCTCACAATAATTTACTTATTGATTTATTATTATTATTATTTAACAAATACAATATCGAGGATTTTGGCACATCACAATCTTCCTCTCCTTAAATCAGCTACTGTCCTCAGTAGATCCAAAGATACTGTGAAAATCACAACATGAAAAACACAAGTGATTAGTCAAATAGATTAGGATTTTTCTCTTTTCAGATAATCTTCTCTTTCCCAAGTAGCGTTATCAACATCACAAGAAGACCATTTTACTTTAATATATTTAATTTTTCTGTTTCTAATTTTCCTAGTTCTAGTTTCTAAATATCATTTCCACTTCAATTTGAAACCAAAATGTAAGACCACTTTTCCCCATATTAAGGAAAAAGGGCCTACGACTCCATTTAACATAATGAAAAACAATCATACGCCAAATGACCAGAGTGCTAGGGAAAAGTAGAGGTTACTATACTAGGAATATATTTCCATTTTTGAGCTTTAACGTGTTAGTTTTATCTTTTCCGAATGATAACAATCATTTTAAATATAATTATTTTTATTTGATTATAATAGAAAATGGTTACTATTGCAATTGTCACTAGTATATTAGCATTTTTATATTATTTAAAACTATATTGTATTAATAACCCTATAAAGGGATTACATAATACTATATTACGATATAATATTAAACTATTAACGGAATAATATTAAATATTTTAATCTAATAATAATAAACTATTACAACTGTTTAGTTGTTTTCTATTTTAAGTTGAAGTGCTAGCTTTTTAGTTTAAATATGCAACTTAGCTTTTACAGTTTAAACATAGATTAGGAATATACAACTTAAGGAGGGCTAGTTTGTAAACAAGTTCCAATAGCTCAAAATGACCACAAAATGAGGAACTAATTTAGCATATTTACCAAGTGTTTGTGAACTATGCTTATGTTCAACTCTAAGGAAACCATTGATTACCAATTTTAAATTCTCTATATGACCATTTGAAAATAGTCCAACTCATACCTATCTTTGGCAGCTTTCATGTGTTGTCTTACTTTATTTATAATTTCTTCCAATATAATAATATTAAAGTTTTAACCATAATCAAATTTAGAAGGTGGCATCTTAGAAATAGAGGTACATCCTTAGTTATAAGAATATTTTATTGAGTGATATAGTATCCTCAAGACTTAGGATTTCACCGTATACATCTAATCAAGTATCAACAAAGATTTTAAATGAAAAAATTTCTTACATTATGGCAACTTCACCAAGGTTGGATTCAATAAATTGTCTATTTTTGTACTCTTATACCTATCTTGGGCAACTTTCATGTCTTACTTTATTTAAATTTCTTCCAATATAATAATATTAAAGTTTTAACATAAAGAACACATTTATGGCATCTTAGAAATAGAAGGTACATCCTTAGTTATCACGAATATTTTATTGATTATAGTACTCCTCAAGACTTAGTATTTCACGGTATACATTTCAAGTATCAACAAATCATTTTAAATGGAAAAGTTTCTTACATTATGACTTCACCAAGGTTGGATTCATATTGTGATCTTTTGTACTAAAATAGACTTATCCTAAACAAAAATACATAAGTTCAATCATTCTCAATTATACATTCATTATTCTGTTGAAGGTTTTGTATCAGGCTATATATTTTACTCCCAAGGTCTAATCTTGTTAAAAAATCATCATAAACTCATATAAGATATGTGAGGATTACAAATAACACATGAAAATAATTGTTCAATGATATCTCAATTATACATTGATTATTCTTTATATATTGACAAGATGGTTAATGGACCATCCCCAATTATTAATAATTTCCTTACTAACTTAGTTATACCATTCATAAGATCACTATAAAGTAACACATGGTCAAAAATTAAGTTTTAAAGGTAAGTTTTCTAAATAAGTAATTTTAGATATCTTATTATTACTCCCGTGTAAGACCCTAAATGTCTCTGTTTTATTACTCAATAAAGTCATTAAATGAGATAAGCTCAAATTGTACATCATAAATACTTGTTTGTTTGTACACCTTATATATGCATTACCTTTTTTTTTACAACCATCAGTCCATTCACATTCGATCCAATATATCCATTATTTCAATGTCAAAATGCTCACTTATAATATCAATATCAATAATACATGAAAACTATTGCATAAATTATATTGATCATCTAATTAAAAATGTTGCACATTAATACTATGCCATCATAGTCATTACACATCAAGTTTTATAACTTGCATGTAATCTTTGTGGAGAACTTCTATGCCTAAGGATATATATATATATATTTCTATTTGTATATATATTTTGAATGAAGTATTATGAATTGTCTTGATGATTTTATTATAATAATAATAGAGCATCATACTTATCACACATTAGTTTGATCAACAAATTTTCATGTTAGAGAAGCAATATAAAAATTGTACAACTTTACAAAGTTTAACATATCATTTAAATATTTCTAATATGAAGTCTTTAATTAACATAAATTGTCATTTAACTAGTGAGGTAGAACTTCTATTACCTTATTTGGTAGAAATGCATATGTAATAGTAATAATAATATCTTGAATATATGATAGGATTTGGATCCCATTTGATTAAAGTTATTAATTAATGTAACATACACATACTTGAGATATCTAAAGGTATATATATGACTATATTATTATCTTCACTAACTTTAAGTGTTGTATTTTTCAGTGTAAAACTCACTCTTTATTACTATTAAAAATAAATAAATAAAATTCTATATTTTATTTTTCTTAAACTCAATTTTTAAAGTTTAATGGAGAGATTATATAATATTATTTTAAGTATTGTTGAGATTAGATGACAACCATTCCTCTTCTGGTGGATCAAGATCCTATTATTCAGCTTGTTGTTGTAACAAGACAGCTTTAGTTAGAATATGGATAGGAACGCATTAATGAATTCAGTTTTATGAGAATGTTATAAATCCATGTATGCCCATTGAGGCTAGACACACAAAAAAATAGAGTTGTAAGAGGAAGAGTTGTGCTGATTGTAATTTCCAGATTTGAACAATAAGAGAATCGATACCGTTGCTCCGTGGATGTTTCCCTCTTGAGGGTTTTACCACGTAAATCTGTGTTTATGGTTTGTGTCTTTTTTTGGCTATTTAATTTCGTTTACTCGCTTTATATTTTGTCGTGCTTAATATTTTTGTGGCTATATAAGTTTCCAATAAGTGGTATCAGAGCAAGATTGGAGGGAGGCCACGAGGGGCGAGTTTGAAGGGCGAATTCATTTGCTGCGTTGAAGCGTGATGGCAAAGACACAGAGTGCTAAATTCGAGATCGAGAAATTTGACGGTAGCAATAACTTCGAGTTATGGAAGGTCAAGATGCGGGATATACTGTGTGTGCAGGGTGTTGTGAAGGCGCTCGCAGGAAAGGCAAAGAAACCCACGAGTATGGAAGATGATGATTGGGACGAGATGGAAACTCGTGCTCTCAGTGCTATTCGCCTATGCTTGGCCGATGATGTATTATTCAACATCGTGTCTGAAACAACAACAGCAGGACTCTGGACAAAACTAGAAAGCTTGTATATGACTAAATCCTTGACGAATAGAATCCTCCTAAAGTGTCAGTTGTATACCTTGCGTATGAAGGAAGGTATGACAATTTCAGAACATTTAAATACTTTTAATACTCTTATTTGTAAATTGGACAGCACGGGTGACAAAATTTTGAATGAAGATAAGACGGTAACATTATTAAGTTCTCTGCCTGAATCTTGGGATCATTTCGTAACCTCTATTAGTTTTAGTTCTAAAGAGGTCATTAGCTTTGATGTTGTTGTTGGAGCTATGATATCTGAGGAAACTTGAAAGAGATCTTCTCTGGAAACTTTGACAACAGAAGTTATGATGGCCAGAGGCAGAACTACTGAGAGGGGACAGCATTCGAAGGGCCCAGCTAGATCCAAGTCGAAGGGCAAAAAGAGCAAGTTGAAGTGTTGGTTCTGTAACAAATCAGGACACCTCAAGAAAGATTGCTGGAAACGTAAAGAGGCATCTAAGGAGGAGGACTCTACAAAGGAGGCTAACATAGCCCAGAAGGACTCAAATATGGTTGATGAGGTATTATCTACATCTATTGTCTCACAGTACCATTATGACTGGTTAATTGATTCTGGGGCATCCCATCATATGTGTTTGCATAGGAATTGGTATTCTACATATCAATCTATTGATGATGGGGTAGTTTACATGGGTAATGATGTTACATGTAAAACTGTTGGGATAGGGAGTATCAGAATTAAAATGTATGATGGGATTGTTAGAACACTGATAGATGTGAGACATGTGCCTGACTTGAGAAAGAATCTGATATCTTTGGGAGTTCTGGATTCTAGTGGACATACGGGTTCAGTTCAAGGTGGAGTTTTGAAGATATCAAAAGGTATCTTGATAGTCATGAAAGATAACAGAGTCGGGAACCTATATAAACTTGAAGGAAGGATAGAAATTGATCAAGCAGGAGTCGCATCAGAGGATGTAGGTGAATCCACTCACTTATGGCATCAATGACTGGGTCATATCAGTGAGAAAGGAATTAAGGTACTTGCTGATCGTAAACTTCTTCCTAGTTTAAAAACTGTAGATTTAAAGTTCTGTGAGCATTGTGTTTATGGGAAACAAGCTAGACAAAAGTTTAAACCTGGAAAACATACAAGTAAAGGTATCCTAGACTATATTCATTCAGACCTATGGGGTCCAGCTCCGAAACTCTCATATGGAGGATCATCATATTTTGTTAGTTTTATAGATGATTACTCGAGGAAAGTTTGGATCTATTTGTTAAAGAGGAAAGCTAATGTATTTAACACTTTTAAACAATTTAGAGCTTTGGTTGAAAAGAGCACAGGTAAATCCATTAAATGTCTTAGAACAGATAATGGAGGGGAATTTACTTCTAAGGAGTTTGAGAATTATTGCAAGAATGAAGGGATCGACAGGCATAAAACCACTATGTACACTCCGCAGTAGAATGGCATTGTTGAACGCATGAATAGGACTCTTCTCGAGAGAGCAAGGAGCATGCTCACTAATGCAAAGTTGCAGCAGGAATTATGGGGAGAAGCTTTGCTTACAGCTTGTTACCTGGTTAATCGATTACCATCCACAACAATTGACTGCAAGATTCCACAAGAGGTATGGACAGGTCAACCATGTAATTATTCGAGTCTTAGAGTTTTTGGTTGTGATGCCTATGCACTTATTCCGAAGAGTCAGCGTTCCAAGTTAGATCCTAAGTCACAGAAATTAGTCTTTGTTGGATATGGTGATGGTGTGAAGGGGTATAGATTATGGAATCCTACTGCCCATAAGATCATCATAAACATAGATGTTATATTTGATGAAATTTCCCTCATGAAATCAGATGGAAAGAATGTTATGAAACAGGTTGATGTACCACAGTCACAGCAAATTCAATTTGATATACATTCATCCACGGGTGAAAATCATGAAGATGTCCGTGAGCAGGATATTCATGAGGAAATCACTCAAGAGGATGAGTAGATTGAAACACCTCAGGAAATTGAGGAAATACCACAACAAGCTCTACGAAGGTCTACACGGATCAGATCAGTTCCAAGCAGGTATGATGATTTTGTCACTTATGTTGCTTTAATTTCTAATGAAGGAGAACCAAGTTGTTACGAAGAAGCAATAGAGGTTTCAAATAGTGACAAATGGAAACATGCCATGAAAGAGGAAATTGATGCTTTGATTAAAAACAAAACATGGGATCTGGTGGAACTTCCTAAGAACAGGAAATCGGTTGGTTGTAAGTGGGTATACAAGTTGAAGAAAGGTGTTGATGATGTTATTTCAAAGTACAAGGTGAGGCTGGTCGCAAAAGGGTTTTCTCAGGAAGCAGGTATTGACTTTCATGAGATTTTTTCGCCAGTTGTAAAAATTGTTTCTATTCATATGGTGTTAGCACTAGTTGCATTGCATAATCTTGAATTAGAGCAGCTAGATGTTAAAACTGCATTTCTACATAGAGATTTAGATGAGGAAATTTACATGGAACAACTAGAAGGGTTCATTCAAAATCGCAACAAGAGGTTTGTTTGCAAACTCAAGAAATCATTGTATGGCTTGAAGCAGTCTTCAAGACAATGGTACAAGAAGTTTGATTCCTTGATGGCGAGCCATAATTTTACCAGGAGTGAATATGATCATTGCATTTACTTTAAAAGGTTAGATAGTGGCATGTTCATTATATTGGTATTGTATGTTGATGATATGCTTGTTGGAAGCAAGAGCATGGTTGATATCAGTAGGTTAAAGGCTCAGTTAGCTAGGACATTCGATATGAAGGATCTAGGAGCAGCAAGACAGATCTTGGGCATGGAGATACACAGAGACAGGATGAAAGGCAAGCTGTGGTTATCACAAGAGAAGTATGTGGAGAAAATACTTCAGAGATTCGATATGGATAAAGTGAAACCAGTGAATATCCCTTTAGCTTCACATTTTAAACTTTCTTCAGGTTTGTGTCCTAGTAATGATGAAGAAAAGGAGTATATGTCTCGTGTACCGTATGCTAATGCAGTAGGAAATTTGATGTATGCGATGGTTAGTACTAGACCAGATATTTCACATGCAGTTGGTGTTGTCAGTAGATACATGGCAAAGCCAGGTAAAGAACATTGGGCAGCAGTGAAATGGGTGCTTCGGTATCTTAGAGGCACAAGCAGTTACTGTATCACTTTTCATGGTTGCAGTGATAAGGTTTGTGGTTATGTTGATTCTGATTTTGCAGGTGATTTGGACAAAAGAAGATCTACTTCAGGTTATGTCTTTACTCTTGCAGGTGGTCCTATTAGTTGGATGTCAAAGCTTCAAAGCATTGTTGCTTTATCCACTACTGAGGCAGAGTATGTATCTGCTTCACATGCTTACAAAGAGGCAGTATGGTTAAAAGGTTTATTGGGTGAGTTAGGATAGTTTCAGAAAAGTGTAAAAAATTTCTGTGATAGTCAAAGTGCAATTTATTTGGCTAAGAATCCAGCTTACCATAGTAAGTTGAAACATATTCCAGTTAAATACCATTATGTAAGACATGTTGTTGATGAAGGACAGGTGATTCTTGATAAGGTCCACACTCAAAAGAATTGTGCAGACATGTTCACGAAACCGGTTATATTAGAAAAGTTGCGGTGGTGCTTGGCTTCTCTTGGCTTGCAAAAAAGGTGATGAGCAATGAGCAAGGTATCAAGTTAATTGTTGTCAAGGTGGAGATTGTTGAGATGAGATGACAACCATTCCTCTTCTGGTGGATCAAGATCCTATTATTCAGCTTGTTGTTGTAACAAGACAGCTTTAGTTAGAATATGGATAGGAACGCATTAATGAATTGAGTTTTGTGAGAATGCTATAAATCCATGTATGCCCATTGAGGCTAGACGCACAAAAAAATAGAGTTGTAAGAGGAAGAGCTGTGCTGATTGTAATTTCCAGATTTGAACAATAAGAGAATCGATACCGTTGCTCCGTGGATGTTTCCCTCTTGAGGGTTTTACCACGTAAATCTGTGTTTATGGTTTGTGTCTTTTTTTGCTATTTAATTTCATTTACTCGCTTTATATTTTGTTGTGCTTAATCTTTTCGTGGCTATTGAAGTTTCCAATAAGTATGCACTATAATATATATCACTAATATTTGGTTCTCAATTTACTCCATGTAATAGATATATAAAATCTCAATTTTTCATATAGTGAAAATATGTGTAAAGACTTTATTATTATTATTATTTAATCTAACTTACTCTTAAAACTTTCTCACATTCTCACACTTAATTCTTATGTTTTTCACCTTATTAATTCTTCTACCTTAATCCACTCAATCTTCATATAATGTAACACATTCCCTAATCTTTTTCAACTACACTATATATATATTTTAATTTATTTATTTATTTTATAAATGTAATAAAAATTTATATATTCCACATTTCCACTCCTCCTAACTTATTAACCCGTTTAACCTTTGACTAGTGTAAAAAAATGTATTATTTATTAAATCATTCTCTCTTATTTATAATTAAATAATATTTTATATTCTATAAATCTATTACTCACTTATTTTATACTTGATTCTTATGTTGTAATTAATATATATATATATATATATATAATATTATATATATATATATATATATATAATATCTATATATATATATTATATTATATATCTATATATATATATATAGATATATATATATATATATATATATATATATATTATTAATTATTTATGTTACTTTGTAATGTTTTATTATGATATCATTATCTCTTCTATTAATTATTTGTTTATACTTGTTTAGGACCAATGAAACTTTTACCCGTTTAATAAATTTCACTGGGTAGATTTTCCAACCAACACACCTACTTTAAATGGGTTTCTGAGTACATATCTTCCACCCTATTAAAAGGGGGTTTTCATTTATATTTTTTTTTTTATTTAATTATTTTCTGTCCAAATTAAGTAATACAACTTTAGGACTTAATTTTATGTCTTTTCTCTTCATTAAATAACTTTATAGTAGCTATTTTCTTTCCAAATTAAATAATATTCTATCTTTGTTTTTTTTGGGAATTTGTCATATAACATTTCTCTCCTTTTAAATTAAAGCATTCAACTATGCACACAAGTGGTCATGGTAAAAAATTATGCCCACCAAATAAGGAATAAAATAAATTGTTTATAGCTCAATATATGCTAGATAAGCTCATAACATATGGAACATAAAACATGTTAAAACTATATTCATAGCGTAAAAGGTAAAGTGGGACCATTTAATAGGTTTTTATTTTAAAAAAAAAATTAAAATAACTATTAAAAACTATATCTCTCACGTAAGAAATAAAGGAGGGTTACAATATGTGGTAACCATATGTTCTTGAAAACTTCTTTAATATAATATAGGTTAGTTACCATAAATGTTAGAAATAATTTAAATATGTTATAAGAATATACATTATAGTTTTATTTAGACATAGATAAAATTTATTTATTGGGGAACATGAATAAGACTTAGCCAATAGGAAAAATTAATTTTCTATTTTCACGAAATGTTGTCTCCTTCTAAGAGACCTTAGGTAAATTAATTTTATACATCTTTCACTATGTAGATAGAATTAAAAATAAACACAAGTATCAAATATTGAAATTGTAAACTTAATAAAAATTAAACTCTTCTCAATAAATTCACCTCAACTATTTAATGACCGTATCTCTACTCTTAAATGGATAAGGTTGGATGAGTGGCTCTTCTGCAATGTACGGAATGGGTTGGATGGTCGTCTCTCCCCTGTTAGATGGATAGTGTTGGACATCCATCTCTTCTACATTATCTGCACTATGTTGGACGACCGTAAGGCTTATGCATTGTAGTGGGATGCGACCTGCTGGGACTGACAAATGTCAGGGAATGAATGCACAGGATTGATGCCAGCAGAGGCGTTGAAATCTAACGGTAGAGAAAAGCGGATCAATCACAGCCCTAAGCACACGGATTGTGCAGCCCAGTTGAATTTACCTCCTGGATTCAGATTTTATCCCACAGATGAGGAGTTGGTGGTACACTATCTCTACAGGAAGGCTACCTCACAGTCCCTGGCGGTTCCTATTATTGCAGAGGTGGACTTGTACAAATATGATCCATGGCAGCTACCAGGTTCGTATTTATTTTAGCTTCTTAAACCTCTATTGGTGCCTAGCATCTGAAATGTGTGGTTCGTCACTTTTATGCTTGCTTTTTGGGTCTGGTTTGTGGGATTCCCAAAGATGTGAAGATGTTCTGTTTGGCTCTTTGAGTTTTGGTGAAAGTAGCCATTACCCGAGATGGTTTCTGCATATCTAAACTGTGAAATATGAATTTTAGTAGTTGTCATTTCTCCCTGGTTCCTGCCATTTCCATTGCATATTTTTTAGCCCTGTTTTCGACCCCTTTTCTGCTCTGGATTCTCAAACATAATTGTTTAGCCATTTGAATTCTGTTAATATTTTCGTGGCACTGTTTTTAACCCCTCAATTAGGTTAGATTCAAGGCAAAAATCCGTTCATCCTGTCATCTGTTACTGACACTTTCATAATCATGGGAACACCAATTGGATTTGAGTTTCCCGGTTTTATCTTTCATTTGTGTGAATAATAATACTTTGCATTCAGAATAGAAACAATATCTGACTCCATGAATGGCGGTTACCTGTTTGTCAATGATGTTTTCACTTTTCTGATACAAGATTCCACTTTAAAAAGCTTTTGGAAACAAACAATGAGAGATATTTGATAGGAAAAAAATAAAGGAAAACTCTCTAGAATCTCTCTCAACTCATGTTATGGGCTATGAAAACATTGGATCTGTAATATACATATTTTGCCTTATGTGCTTTTAGCTTCCATTTCCAAAATCAACTACTTCCTGTCACTGATTACTCTTTCTCATTTTGTATGTCGTCAGCATACAGGGGATTACATTAGTATGTGTTCTCTTCTTACTGAATAGTTAGTATGTTATCCACTGTTTCGCTGAACCTGTGCTTCCATGGCGTGGCGGAACTTGGAAAAGTGGAGGAGGATGTAACTTCTAATGGATGCCTTACAAACATAACTGTTTAGCCATTTGAATTGTGGTGGCAAAGTTATTACCCCTAAAAAATTAGGTTGGATTCAAGGTAAAAATCCGTTCATCCTATCATCTGTTACTGACACTTTCATAATCATGGGAACACCAATTGGATTTGAGTTTCCCGGTTTTATCTTTCTATCTGTGTGAATAATAATACTTTGCATTCAGAATAGAAACAATATCTGACTCCATGAATGGCGGTTACCTGTTTTTCAATGATGTTTTCACTTTTCTGATACAAGATTCCACTTTAAAAGCTTTTGGAAACAAACAGTGAGAGATATTTGATAGGAAAAAAATAAAGGAAAACTCTCTAGAATCTCTCTCAACTCATGTTATGGGCTATGAAAACATTGGATCTATAATATACATATGTTGCCTTTGTGCTTTTAGCTTCCATTTCCAAAATCAACTACTTCCTGTCACTGATTACTCTTTCTCATTTTGTACATTGTCAGCATACAGGGGATTGCATTAGTATGTGTTCTCTTCTTACTGAATAGTTAGTATGTTATCCACTGTTTCGCTGAACTTGTGCTTCCATGGCGTGGCGGAACTTGGAAAAGTGGAGGAGGATGTAACTTCTAATGGATCCCTTAATGCTGGGTGGTGATGCTACAGGGGATTAATGGCTTTATACAGGGCGGTCATTGAATCTTTGTGGTATATGAATGGCCAGTTCTAATTGTTTTTAGCTCGAAATGTTTGTGTATTGCTGCTTGATAATATTTTTTTAGGGTCCCTCGGGTCTACTAGAAGGCGAAAGCCCCTTTTCCTCCTCACTCTTCTGTGCTCAAGAAATTTTATTTTTTCTGTTAAGATCAATACATACGGTATCAGAAATTGATTCTTTGAAGCCTTGATGTATTCCAGGTAATAGTTGGCAGTTGGTTGCTTAATTCCATTTCTTTCAATGCAAAATGAACACACTGTTCAACTATATTAGGTAGGACTGCTCTGTTGGGTTCATAAAATTAGTAATTTCCATCTTGATAAGCGCATTGAAAGAATCCCACAACATACTCGTGATGCACAATGAACAATGAACACTTGAATTTAATGAAAAAAAAATATTTGGGATTGTTAAGCTTTGGGACACACATTCAAGGCGTGGTCATGTACGATCAGTCTAAGTGATTTACATCTATAGGATCTTCTCGATATCCTCTCGTGTTCCTAGTTATTTAAAACCCCATGAAAAATCCGGTGAGTTGCGAGTGTAACTCATTGTTTATTACACACTTAAAAGCAATTGGTACTCATGTTTGTGCAACAAATTGAATGTGAGATGTTAAGTGACATTGAATGATTTTACGTGTGGCTACAAAGATGTTAAGTGGTTTATTGTAACCTGATTACCATTTATTTCTCAGATCTGGAAATATTTCTCTGTTTAAAAAATAGCATCTTCCCTCGTAGGTCTATGGGAAGGCAAAAGCCCCTTTTCCTCCTTACTCTTCTGTGGTCCAGGAAAAAAAACTACCTATCGTGTCATTATAATATTTTCTGTTATGCTCAATACATTCGGTAATAGAAATTGATTCTTTGAAAGCCTTGATGATCTTATAGATGGTGGACAAACACATTGACAACAAACCAATAGCACTTGCACCATTCGAAACCTGAGATTTCGAGTTAACCGGTGGCTTTTTTTCCTAGTTTTCTATATGATGTTATTGCAGTCATTCTTCTTTTTGTTGAGATGGATCACATCATGATCATGCATGTCTGATATTCTGGGTTCTACTCCGTTTTGAAGGAAATGAAATGGATCACTGGCCTATGACTATTTTTATCCAGATCAACTAGCCACTAGCCTCTCTTTGTAGTTGTACACATTTTATGATTGCTCGTACCTTATTCTTCTTGTTCATTATTCTACATGCAATGGTATTGTTGGCGTATGAAATATATTTTGGGTTCAGAGGATGGCCTATGCTTTATTCTGGCTATACCCATATTGTGATTACTATTACCTTGTTGATTGATCAAAAGTCAGCCCATCATGGCATTGACATCATAAATCCGTTTAGAGTAAATAATAGCCGAGGCTTGATTCTTGATGACCAACTTAATATTTAGTCACGATTTGAGTTTGTTTCTTTGGTGGTCAAGCTTGAATTGCTCCAGTTTAAAGATGGTATGCAGATATTAGGTTGCAAGGATTCACATATTATATGAAGCTCATAACAAGTTCATGACTTTTATTGCATGCTGAAGAGAGAAATCCTCCATTAGGATTCATTTTAAATCTTTCCCAATCAAGGATTTTGCATGGTTTCTTGGAGCTTCTAGGGCACACATGCTTATCATTAATTATTATGCAATAAGTCAGGTGTTTTCCCTGAATGTGATGAACCTGTCAGATTCATTTTTTTTTAAGAACCACTCATGTAGGTGATCTAGACAGTTAATTTTGGTGCCTTGTTTTTCTTTGTGATAGTAGAACCAGGCGGCACAAGGTTAGTACTTTTGCTTCTCGGCAGAAACTCTTGGTCTTGATTGTATTGTCCCATTATCCCTCGGATGTTGGTTGGGGTTTTTATTTCACGTTATTCCTCTTGTTGTGCTTTCATGCATGTAAGTATTCCTTGAGAAAAAATTGCTTGAATGAGATTTGCAAAATACATAAAGATGTAATAAAATATATCTGATTTTTATTAACATGTTTTAGTCACATCTTGGAGACGCTAGAGGCTATGGAGAAGTCACTTGTAAGACTTGACAACAACGAAATTTGGAAACTTTTTTACAAAATTGTTATTTAGATTGTATTTCGCAATGCCCAAACTTCTCTTTCATATTTCATTGTTTCTTATATCCTGTATCAACAAATGTAGTAGTAGCTTTTGGCATGCCCAATATTCATAGTGAAGTGCTTATATATACAATTGCTTAAACATATCCTATTTATGTTTTGCTTTTCTTTGCATGTAAATGTAAAGCAAATTACGGAAAAAATCTAAAAATCTAAAAAATCTTGAATGAGATTTGCAAAATACATAAAGATGCAATAAAATATATCAGATTTTTATTAACATGTTTTAGTCACATCTTAGAGACGCTAGAGGCTATGGAGAAGTCACTTGTAAGACTTGACAACAACGAAATTTGGAAACTTTTTTACAAAATTGTTATTTAGATTGTATTTCACAATGCCCAACCTTCTCTTTCATATTTCATTGTTGCTTATATCCTGTATCAACAATGTAGTAGTAGCTTTTGGCATGCCCAATATTCATAGTGAAGTGCTTATATATACAATTGCTTAAACATATCCTATTTATGTTTTGTTTTTCTTTGCATGTAAATGTAAAGCAAATTACGGAAAAAATCTAAAAATCTAAAAAATCTTGAATGAGATTTGGCAAAATACATAAAGATGCAATAAAATATATCAAAAGTTTTATTAACATGTTTTGGTCACATCTTGGAGACGCTAGAGGCTATGGAGAAGTCACTTGTAAGACTTGACAACAACGAAATTTGGAAACTTTTTTACAAAATTGTTATTTAGATTGTATTTCGCAATGCCCAAACTTCTCTTTCATATTTCATTGTTGCTTATATCCTGTATCAACAATGTAGTGGTAGCTTTTGGCATGCCCAATATTCATAGTGAAGTGCTTATATATACAATTGCTTAAACATATCCTATTTATGTTTTGTTTTTCTTTGCATGTAAATGTAAAGCAAATTACGGAAAAAATCTAATTTACGGCGTCCACATCACATGGTTTGTCATGCGATTGCTAGTTAATAATCTATGTTTTAAATTAAAAAAAACACAAGGTTTAAAATTTAATACTAAGCATCTATATGAAGGTGACACAAATACTATAGTTTATTCAATTTTCAATTCAAATTCTATAAAATTTTAAATACATGTTTGGGGACATAGGCCAAATACATAAGTAAAATTTAATTTCAAGGTTAAAATTAAGTTAGGTGGTAATTTAATTTTATGTTACATAACCTTTTAAATATTAATAGCTAGAATTGAATTTACTTATCCTTTAAAACATAAATTATCACACTTAAATATGATGGTTTTAATATAAGGGTAAGTTAATATTTTAAAGTGGTTAGAATTTTTTTAAAACGGATTTACAAAATATAGAATTTACATGCTAGTATTTATTTTTAAATCATTTACATAGTTTTCGAAGCCATATATTAATAAAACAAATGAAATATGTTTTCTTGATTAATATGTGCAAAATATTTAGAGAAACAATAAGGCAATACGACATGTACAAATAAATTAGCCATGTAATATCAATTAATATAGTTTCATATCACAATTAAATTAAATATCTATTTCAACAAAATACTACAAATAAAATAATCATAATAATTTATTCCTTTATTTAATTTCTTTCCGTAATGTCACATTATACAACCAAAGTACAGAGAAGAAACTTATCTCAATCTGGAAATGGCTTTGCTATGCTCAACTCCTGGTCCACTTGGATGTAAGCACCAGAACCATGGCCACATTAATGAGGGGAATAAAATATTCTTAAAAGAACAAACCGATGCCTTGGCTAGGAATCATTCGGGGTTGTACTCTGTACCCCCGATTAGGACTCCTCTGGAGCCCCTCCCTCCTGCCCACAACCCTGCTTACAAACCTAGTTTCCCTGGAAAATATCCACAAGATATTTGAAATTTCTTAAAAAAAATTCTCCTCTCCGGATCCCTCAACAAGTCTTACAAGCCATTTAAATAATACTTTGCCCAATTCGGTTGCATTACCAAAGGTCACAACGGTAAATTTCTAATTACAAATTTACAACTAGTTTAATGTAAATAATAGTGTCCCAACAAGTTCCTCTCCAATTAAACCTTTTCTCTTTTAATTTTGGAATTAGATAATAATATTCCAAAGTTCTCACGATAAGTTATTTATTGATTTATTATTATTATCATCATTATTATTTTAACAAATACAATATCGGGGATTTTGGCACATCACATAATGCATAGGTTAGGATTAGTTAATTGTATTTCCATCTTTATGTGTATTCTTAGCATTAGGATTAGGTAAAGGAACCAACCTTCTCTAGAGATCCATCTCAAGTAGCAAGTCCCACAACTTGAGAGATGGTCCCATGTTAGCAAAAAGTAGGGATCTGCAACACATAATCCCAGGGTGCTACTTTTTTGTGATAACAATAACCATGTAGAATGTGATGGTGATAGGATGTCGATGAGACATGTGAAAGTGTGAAGTTATAAAAATGAAGTGTGGAAGCTAAGAAAGGGAAAGTGACCTTAGGGGTGAAATGTATTGTTTTATATCGTGTTGTTATGCTTGTTATTGTGCTTGATGTAGGGTTGCTTCTTGTTGTGTATTAAGGACGAACTTGCAAAAGAAGAGCAAAAGAGTAGTCAAAGTCATGTATTATGAAAAATCTGTAAAACATCTGTAAATGTATGTAAAAAGTAGTAAAAGGAAAGTGCGCACTTGATCTGTGAAGAGTGAAAATGATAGAAAATTTCCTAAAAATTCTGTAGAAGAGTGATTTTTTTAGGCGATCTCATGCCATGAGCGATTTTTTGGGTGATATTACACCAAGAATGAGTTTTTTGGGCGATCTCACGCCAAGTGTGAGTTTTTTGGTCAATCTCACGTCACGACAGAAGAGTGTTGGGGAGAGAGATCTAGTGGTACTCTCCTTCCATGGCTGCTTCCCAAATAAGCACCACTGCATGTGGTACATACCGTGTTTAGTTCCATATTATTCCATTTAGAAAATAGATAAATAATGCATTATGATTGTTGGAGGATTGTGTTTGTACTATGAAAATTTCTCTGTGAATTGTCATGAACTCTGTTGATATGAGAAGGTAAATGTAACTTCCCTTGGTCATAAGCACCCAGGAACTAGTGTATGTAGCTGGGCATTAGTGTTTATGTTGAACTGAGGACCTGAGTCAGATTCTAAGCCATTTCTAAAACTGTAGCCTATGCAAATTTTGTATTGTGCATATCTAAACTAAAGATCTGAGATTATTTATGGGGTGACTGATTCACCCAATGTATGCCCCCCTCATTTAGGGTGCATGCGACGTCACTAGTAGAATGTGGCCCAAAGAGAGGACCTGATGCTGATCTAAATTTGTGTCCCTATGGGGGCAGGGGAATGTGCATGGTAGAAACTAAGGAACATGCAAACAAAGTGGCTAGATGCATATGTTAGTAGAAAAATAAGCAAGCATATCATATTAAATCAGTGTAACAAGCAAATGTGCATATAATAGAGAGAATGTGAAAAGTGGGTTTTATACATGATACATCACTCACAATGTCACAAGAAAATCAGGACCGAAGCGACCAAAATCATAAAATTAATGATCGAGTAAGACATAGGGCAAAGCCTACAAATAATGAAATACAATAGCAAACAAGGGAAAATAGTAGCAAACAAAGTATCTGACAACCACGGTGGTAAATAGTTCCTACAAGACAAATGTTGCACATGAAGAACTTGTTAGCATGTTAAAAAGATAAAGAGTATATCAAAGTGTGTATAGATCAATGGAAAGTAGTGTGCTAGTAAGAATAGGAAGTAGTATAAAATGAAACAATAACACTTGTGATGTGTAAGAGTATAAATGTAGATGCCACAAGGATGCTCGGTGGGACTGGTAAGAGGTATAGTGCCAAACATTATTACTACATGTAAATATCTATAGGAAGTCTACTTTCACAACTAAATAACAATTGAATGGGCATGTGTATGTAGAAAATATAATGACATAATGGATATCCATCTATCATAGTAAACAAAGGGTAACATGTGAGTCTAAGTAAGATATAATAAATGTAACTAAGATATGCAACATGTTGTGAATGTGAATGGAATGGAATGCAAAGTGAATGTTATTGGAGCAACGTGCCCCCCCCGAGCGAATGTGGATGAGTATGAGATGAGGTTCATTTATAAAATTCCCCTCAACAATCAAGAATGAACCATAGAACAAGCATGCATCATTGGGAAATAGTTTGAATTTTGTTCACTAGAAAGATAGATCAATGAAGCATAGAGCATAGAGCATCGAGAGCGAATGATTGTGAGGTTCATTTCAGATTTATACCCTCAACATTCGAGTATGAATCATGTAACTAGAGTGCATCATAGGGAAATGGTTTGAATTTTGTGCGCTAGAAAGATATATCAATGAAGCATAGAGCATAGAACGTAGAAGAGGATGGTATGATGTGTGATAATGGAGTGATAGAAATATGTGTCGTGAAGTGCAGAGTGTGAAATGTGTAGTGTGTGAGTTTCATGGATGTAGTATACCCTCAACACTCAAGTGTGAACCTTAGCGTAAGAGTGCATCATAGGGTAGTGAAGATGTTTACACATAGTAGCGCTTAAGATGCATTACATTTAGTGGGGTTTTGAGTGGATTTCCAAGGAGAGTAGCGAGACGATAGATGCCCCTTAGCCTATCTGTGATGACATAAGGTCTGAGCCAATTAGGTTTGAATTTTCCTTTGAGATGGGCTTCAGCTGTTGTGTAATTTTGTTTTTCCTTTAATACAAGGTCACCGAAATTGAATTCTCATGGATGAAGCTTGTTATTGTAAGCTTGTGCAATGCAAGCCTGATATATGTGGAGGTGTTCAAGAGCTTTAACACAAAAAAATTCAAGCATCTCAAGATCATAGAAATGATGTTTTCAATATTCGTTATCTTTGAGAATGCCTTTAAGGGATGCCTGTAAAGAGGGTATTTCCAACTCTAAGGGGATTACTGTTTTAGTTCCGTACACAAGTGAAAAGGTCATAGCATTTGTGGGGGTACACACACTAGTGTGGTAATCCAAAAGATCGTATAGAATTTTATCGTGTCAATTGTCACCACTAGTATCAACCATTTTGAATAATATTTTAACAATTTTCTTATTGGTGGCTTCGGCTTGGCCATTTCCCTGTGGATAATAAGGAGTGGAAAATGTTTTCTTGATCTTGAACTTGGCACAGAGGCGCTTAACATCCTTATTTTTTAGAGGAGAGACATTATCAGTGATAATGGTCGATGGAATACCAAAGCATGTAATGATGTGGGTAGTAATAAAATGATAAATATCAATTCCAGTGATAGTTTGTAGGGGTGTGGCTTTGACCCATTTAGTAAAATATTCCATAGCAATAATGATGTATTTATGACCATCCGTCGATTTAAGGTTAATTTTTCTAACGAGATCAAAGCCCCATAAGGAAAAGGGCCATGATGGAGCAATAGACTCGAGGTCATATGCAGGCACATAATGGAGATTGCCATGTTTTTAGCAGTATTATAAACAATCATGTTCCATAGTAGGCCAATAGTATCCCTGACATAGAAGCTTGTGTTATATGGCTTTTCCTGAGAAGTGAACACCACATAGACTATCATGAATGTGAGAAATAACTGTGGGGATGTCATCGACTCCTAAACAATGTAAAAAGTGACCATATAATGATCTTTTAAATAATGAAGCACCAATGATTAGATATTGTGTGGCCTTGTGTCAGAAATGATGAGCTTCATGAGGTTGAAACCCATCGAGAATGGTTTATTGATATAGAAAGTTATAAATTTGAGTAAACCATTCATGATGGTCATTACTATGTGTGATAACACATGCTACGAAAGACATACTAACTGTATATGATTGTCATAACTGGCGAATGATGAATGTGGCCTACTCATCAGTGATATCTTAGGGAATGAGGGATATTGCACTAGCCATAACATATGTATGTCTATTGTCTTTACGCGAAATATCAGAAAGAGAGTAGACCTCAAATGTAGTGAGGATTAGTTTTTACTAAGTTATTGTATAGGATAAGATGCCTCTTTTTTATAGGTATCATTAGCTCGATTTATAATAAGTTGTGAATCACCATGTTTGCAAATATTACAGATAAGAAGTTTATATGTGATGGTGAGGCCAAGAATAAGGGCCTCAAACTCATCAATGTTATTTGTACATGAAAACCCTAAGCAATATGCAAAGGGGATATGATCACCATGTGGAGTGATGAACACAATTCCAACCCCCACCCTTGAGAGGTAACGAGAACCATCAAAGTACATATGTCAAGTGTGAGTATCAATGGTGTAAGAAATGAAATCATCTCGAAAAGAATAAAAACAAGTGATGTATCTGGAAGAGGAGAGCCAACTAATTGTTCAACAATAACTTTTCCTTTAATTTATTTTTGTGGAATAAATTTTAAGTCAAACTCGGTAAGGATCATGACCCAACGTGCAAGACATCCGAAGAGATGTGTGCGGGATAAGAGGTATCATAGAGGATCTACTTTGGTAATGATATAAACCTCATTGTTAAGAAGATAGTGGCACAAATTGTCTGCTAGAAAGACGAGGCCCATGCATAATTTCTCAAAGTAACTATAGTTACATTCATAAGAGAAAAAAGTTTGGTTAATGTAATAGACAACTCACTCACATTGAGAATCATTGTGTTGTGATAGAAGGGCCCCTAATGCATAGAATGTAGTAGAAATATATAATAATAAAGATCTCTTAGCCGTGGGAGGTACTAGGACATGAGGATTTAAGAGATATTCCTTAATAACTTTGAATTCCATTTGAAATTGATCATCCTAGAAAAAGTTAGTATCCTTTTTCATTAAACATCTGAATGGCTAAGTTTTGTTAGCAAGCTGCATAATAAAATGATAGAAGTCCTAGATTTTACCTTGGGGGAGTGTAACTAATGCATATTACAGGGTAGAGGCATGTCAATAATGGCATGGATTTTATTGGGGTCTATTTAAATTTCATGTTGGGAGATAATGTACCCAAGGAGCTTACCAATTATTACTCTAAAAACACACTTCTTTAGATTTAAGTGTACTTTATATTGTCGTAAATGTTCAAAGAGTGTGCGAAGATCTTTAGCATGCGTATAATGATTTCGTGATTTGGAAATTATATCATCAACATAATATTCAAGGATCTTATGAATATAGACATGGAATATATGCATTATTTCTTGCTGGTAAGTGGGCCCAAGATTTTTAAGGCCGAATGGCATGAAAATGTAATAAAATGTTCCCTATGTCGTAATTAATGAAGTTTTTTCTTGATCTACTAGGTTGATTTTGATTTTATTATAACCAAAAAATTCATACATAAAAGAAAAGATATCATATCCAGTAGTGGAATCAACGATGGCGTCAATATGCGGCAATGGGAAACTATCCTTGGGAAAAGCTTTATTGATATCACAAAAATCTGTACAACAATGGACCCTGTCATCCAGCTTCATAACTGACATTATTTTAGACACCGACTTGGGATAATCCATAGCGCAAATAAAACCAACATCTAATAGGTGTTGTATTTCTTCCTTAACTAGTAGTGCGACCTTTGGGTGCATTTTACGAATTTTTTGTTTAACAAGTTTTGCACCAGGGTTAAGGAAGATATTGTGCATGGTTAAAGAAGGATTGATACCAAGCATATCACTATATTCCCATGTAAATATATCATAGGAGTCACGAAGAACTTGTTTAATATCATCTTTCTCAGACGGTGTAAGGGAAACAACAAAAAAAACCATGTGCATATTGGTAGCAATGCGGAGGTTATATAGAATGATGTCCTCATTTAGAAGAGTTGAACGGTCCTTTATATATGGGTCAGTAGGAATGGTGTCAGAAGTATCGGTACTTTTGTTAGGCATATCTAATTCACAAAAGTAGGTAGTAACATGAAGAAATGATGGAGAGTGTTTCTTATGACAGAAAGAGGGGAGGTGATCATAGGTCCCCATGTATTCTAAAAGAGAATCATCATTAGCAAAAGTGTTTGAATTAGGCCAAGAAATAGAAGTAGAGTCAGTAATGATCCTCTGAAGAAGATGTGGAGGGAAGATGATATCCAAGACCAAGTTTGTTAGATTGAGTGGGGAGAGCTAAAGGTTATATGATTCCTTGACCATGTTGGCCTAAACCATTACCAGAAAAATAATAACAAAGTAGTTACCTATAGCCAAGATCATATTTGGAGAAATGTTGATTAGATACCAAAGCAAGTGGGGTTTCTATGGAATACTCAATATAATTACAATATGTGAAAGGGGGTGGATCTATCAGAATGTTGTAGAAAACTCCTTGATAAATAAATTTAAACCATGTATATAGAGTAGAAGGAACCACATGCATGGCATGGATTCAAGGCCACCCACAAAGAATGTTCTAATTAAGATTATTGGGAATTACATGGCATGGAATAGGTAGCCTATATGGCCTGACAGTAATGGGGAGTATGATAGTACCTAAGACATGCTTGGGAATATTATCAAATCCTCGAATAGAAATAGATGAGGGAGACAAAGAGACCTCAGAGAGGCCAAGTTGGTGGAGAAATGCGATATTATAAATATTAAGCCCTGATCCATTATCAACTAAGGCATGTTTAAACCCAACATTATTGATGCAAACATGAAAATAAAGGGGGGATCATGCTCTAACATGGATTGATAAGGAAACTCATATGATGTAAAAGTAATGTGGTCTTCATTGAGAGATAGAGCTGAAGTAAACTTTTGATACACATACTCGAGCGAAGTATGAGGGTGAATATAAGTATTAGCCAAATAAGATTTTATTTTATTTACACAATTAGGATTATCCTACAAAAAGGCATGGATAGAAATTCCATGTGGGAAGAAGGGGAGGATATAGAAACAAGGAGAAGAAAGAAAGATCCAAAATTATTCAAAGGACGGGTTCACTAAATGATTTAACAAATATTGAATTTTTGTAAAACCCTAATTATAGAGTCATGTATGATAAATAAAATGATAAAGAATATATTTTGACACAAATAATAAGCTAGATAAAATATTGAAACCCTAAATGCAAGAGAGTGCAATAAATAATTAGATGATTTACGTTATCCGTAGGATTTTTCTTAACTGAAAGATTGATGAATAGGAAGGGCACACTATCACAAACGAGAACAAAAAACTTAGAACCATTGGATGAGCCTGGACTAGGGTACCTAGGCATCAGGGACCTCTGTTAGGCGCATATGATTGATCAGAAGCTCAGAAACTATTTTTGTTTGTGTCGCACAAGTGTCACTAACCTTCACTTTTTGTCACCTGTATGTCGTTGGATGATCATTGAATTCACCTATAACCTACAAAACCCTCAAACTACATCAAATCCCAAAAAGAAAATATGTAATATGTGGAGTCAGACTAACCTTGACGATCACCCGACTGAGTGAACTTACGACTGAGCACACTACATCTCAGACTTGATGTAGTTCTTGTGCATGTGTGATAGAATTGTGCCTAGGAAGCCCTTGTGCAAGTACACGTGATAATGAGCGATAGCTATATGTACCAATGTAAATAGATGTGTGGATTGCAAAATAAAATTCCCCTTCCTTTGAAGTGTATGTAGAAAATGCAGTCCCTTGTCCCTTGTGTGAGTGCTAGATGGATGCCTTTGATTCTCTTAGATGCCTTTGAATGCAACCTTAGGTGATGATAATAGATGTTTAGAGCTTGGTCCTTTATTTTGGTCACATAGCTTTTTATTTATATGATTCCCTTGGTTGAATTTAGTAATTGAAATATGGAAGGCCGACCCATAATAAAATAAGATGCCCAAAAGATAAAAGAAGCCCAAAAGAGCAAGGAAAGTAGAAAGAGGTCGGGGGCACCCAAAAGGATGAGGGTGCCTGAGTGTTGGTGTCCTGTCTGGGCGTTGGTGTCCATAGTGATGAAATATAAAGCAATAAATTTTAAACTGGGTTGTAGGGTGTGTAAGACCAAAGAGAAATAAAGATAGATAGAAAAGAGGCCCAAGACAATAGTCAATTACTAGTTTTCTCACTTAGGAATCATATGAATATAAGTATGCTTTTATGACCTAGAAATTTACCCAAGTGCGTGGTTTTATGTCTACATTCATCATCGGTCCCAAAAATTATTTTTTATTAGATCATTTTTGCACCAGTGGATTGGAGACCGTTTGTATAACAACGAAACTGGAAAATTGGTTATAGGGTTCGTGAATAATGCACACATAAGGTATTTTGTAATTAGTTTTTTTACGTTTTCATATGATAATTTATTAGTATAATATTCCATATAAGTCTCTTTATAAGATTTGCACCGATCAATTTGATTGGTTATCATGTCAACCTAAGCCAATAATGCCTCCAATGTGTCTGCAAGCTAGGCATGGTGGGGGTTTGTGGAATGGGGACCCCAAATTGTTTTAATCAATTCCTCAATTTAAATCGTAAGCCCCACTATATGGGTTGCTAAATCCTCCTAACTACCTCAAGGATGTTTAGCAATTATATGAGGGCTAAGAGGGTTGTGAGGATTTTGCAGGGTTTTGTTGTGGTTGCGGAGGAACTGTAAGAATTAAAAAACATGTATTTAATTAAAATCTATATCACAATTACCAAATTTGATTGCAATTCATAGAAAAAAAAATTCACTACCTCTTCTCTGTGGCAGCATTTTCAAATCCACCTCAATCCAACCTTCTACGCTATTGACAAATGTTTTTTGAAGCAAAACGGTTGAAGAGAAAACATGAGTGTAGGGTTTACAGGTGAATTCACGTTTAGGGAAAATGAAAGTGGAGAATGTGTTTTTTTTTTATTTATAATATGAGGAAACACGTACGCATTATGATTTAGTAATTATCAAACCAAAATTTTCCCCATCCTAACTCCAATTTTCGTTTCTCTCACATTTTGTCCGCTTTTTGGCCCCCAAGATCCGTGTACTTACCAACAAGTATTTTCAATAGTTAATTAGTGAATACAACAAATGCTTCTACGCAATTCCATCGAAACCATCTTCTATGAAGGCACACTCTATGTCTTTATTCGTCCATTTCTAGGAATTTTCTAAGCAAGTCTTTTCAATCATTAATTATTCAATGCAATGAATGCTTCTACTCAATTCCTATGAAACCATATTCTATGAAGGCTCACTCTATGTATTTATTTTTCCATTTATAGGAATTTTCTATGTAAGTCTTTTCAATAATTAATTAATAAAATGAATGCTTGTATGCAATTCCTGTGAAACCATCTTGTACGAAGGCTCACTCTGCTTATTTATTTGTCCATTTCTAGGAATTTTCTATGCAAGTATTTTTAATAATTAATTAGTCAATACAATGAATGCTTGTATGCAGTTCCTATGAAACCATCATCTACAAAGGCTCTCTCTATGTCTTTATTTGTCCATTTCTAGGAATTTTCAATGCAAGTTTTTTCAATATTTAATTAGTTAATACGACGAGTGCTTTCACGAAATTCCTCAATAATCATCTTCTATGAAGGCTCACTCTCGGTCTTTATTTCTCTATGTCTAGGAATTTTCTATGCAAGTCTTTTCAATAATTAATTAGTCAATAAAATGAATTCTTGTACGCAATTCTTGCAAAACCATCTTCTACGAAGGTTCACTCTATGTATTTATTCGTCCATTTCTAGGAATTTTCTATGCAAGTCTTTTCAATAATTAATTAGTCAATACAACAAATGCTTGTACGAAATTCCTATGAAACCATCTTCTATGAAGGTTCACTCTCTATCTTCATTTGTCTATTTCTAGGAATTTTTTATGCAAGTCTTTTCAATAATTAATTAGTTAATACAACGAATGCTTCTACGCAATTCCTGTGAAACCATCTTCTACGAAGGCTCACTCTATGACTTTATTCATCTATTTCTCTACGAATTTTCTATACAAATATTTTCAATAATTAATTATTCAATACAAAAAAAATCTCTATGCAATTCCTCTAAAACCATCTTCTACGAAGGCTCACTCTATGTCTCTATTCGTCGATTTCTAGGAATTTTCTACGCAAGTATTTTCAATAATGATCAGTGGAATCATTCCTAATATCCAATTTGTGATTTTTTTCACTCTAGCTAGGGTTTAGGCTCAGCGAGTTATTTTTTGCAGTGAATTCTCAGTCCTTTGTCTGTACCGCCGCCATCGTCGTCACACCGATCGATTTACAGATCCATGCGGGATTATCTGCATTAATTTTGTATTGATCGTTAATCTGCCCCTTGGGCGCGTGGCTTATAAAATGACCACCTCCTCAGGGCCATGCATCTATTGATGCTGGTCTTATCATAGGAGCTTTGACAATGGTGCCGAAACAAGCGAGGAATTTCGTCTCGAAGGTATTCGACGAGGTAAGGATACTGATACTCCTTCCCAGGATATTGTTCTTGATTTACCAGCTTTTGACAAAGCTTGCAACTGGTTTGAATCATTTTCTCTTGTTGCTTATTTTGTGGGCCGAGTTCCCCCTGAAGGTATCCTCTCACCAATGGATTCATAATCATTAGCAACCTTATAGAGTCAAGGTAAAGGGAGTCAAAGACATGACCAAGGGTTTATTTTTGTTTCTGCTTTACCAATGTTGAACATTGCAAAGCCATTGTTGACCACAGGCATTGGTTTATTCACAATACTATCTTATGGTGTTCTCCCATTGAACTCAAGATTTTCAAGTCTCTGAGCAAGCCAAACTCAAAATTCCTATTTGGGTCAAATTTTTAGGCCTTCCTTTGTCTCTGTGGAGATTCATTGATCAACTTATCAAACCCTTAGGTCACCTCATCTACCATGAGAAACATACTTTCTACTCGGCTCGACCCCAAAAATAGGTCTGTGTTGAAATTGATCTTTCAAAAGACCTCAAAGATACCCTTGATATCCAAGTTGGAGATACACGCTTTGCGCAGAAAGTTCTATACATCAATCTGACCAAAACTTGTTTTCAGTGCCAATATGCTAATCATATGATCAAGTATTTTTCTCTTATGATTCCAAGCCCACTGCTGGTTTCAAAGAAAAACCTGATGGACCCTAAATCTAGCACTCCCTCCTTTGATGGATGGACTACTGTCAATGGCAGAAAACCTTTGGCCTTGGCTTGAAATAATCCCCAACAAGCTACTTACAAATCGGTGGTTACTTCCACTGCTGATCCTTTGAATTCATTTGTTGTGACCCTTCCCAAGCCTGCATGCACCGCCATCTCTTGGACTCCACAAGCTGTAATTATCATCAGCTCTCACCTCTCAACTCCTGCTCTTTCACACCCCTCAACTCCTGAGACTTTCAAGCCCCTCATTTCTCGAGATCTCAAGCTTTCTAGATAACCATGACCAGTGGTTCAACTGCTTAAACAGATAGAAAGGCTACCTTATGCTTGTTCTCAAAGTTTTTTCCCTCCTTCTAAGGAATAGGATTTCTTGTAGAGACCCCGCTGAAAGTTTGAGCTCAGTGAATTTATTCATGGGAATGCATGGCAAGTCACTTTCTCTAACCGCTTTGGAGCGTTAGCCGACCTCAAGGAGGAAAACATGCACCTTGATAGTTCTCCATATTAGTTTACTCATGGAATGTCAGGGGGTTTACTGATCTGACTCGCAAATATCTTGTCAGAGACATTTGTAAGAATTTTACAAAGTTTCAGGTGTTGTGTTTGTCAGGAAGTCAAAATCTCTAGCTTCTATCTTTCTGCTGTGCTATGCGTACCATTTGGCCTAGTCCTCTTTGCCAGATGTCAGCTCATGATAACAGTCGAGGTGGTGTTGTCACTATTTGAAGCCCTGACCTCACCTCCAATATCATATCATGGGGTTCTTGACCCCACTCATTGGGTGGTGTGGGCCCCTTTTTTTATTTTGATGGCCAAATTCTTGGGTTGGCCAATATATATGCTTCCAATGATGCCTCTAAATGTTCTTTTTTTTGGTAGTGGTTGGCTGATCATCTGCCCTCTACTACATGGCTTTTTTTTTGGTGATTTAAACATGGTTGAATCCCCTGAGGATAAATTGGGATGGCTTCCAATGCATTGGTGTGCTGGTGAATGTGAAGCCTAGTTTTACTTGCGCAATAAATTTTATCTATTTGATCCCAACCACCGCAAGCAATCTTAATGCTGCCACTCCTTGGTTCACTTGGTCTAATTTTATAGCTGACAATGACAGATTTTATAAGCATTTTGACAGAGCTTTTCTTTCAAAGCAGTAATGGTTTTCCTTTGACTCTTCATACAGCCTCCCGGTCTCGGTGGTGGACACTACTTTGGTTTCTGACCATAAGCCTATCTTCTTTGGGATTCAATGGAACTTTAAGTGTCCCAAGCCCAAGTCCACCCATTTATATTTAAATACATCCCACCTTTCTCATCCTAAACCTTTGGATTATATAAGACGTATTTGGAATCTTGACCCGAGACCTATTAACGAGATTTTCTCAGATTGATTGGTGGTCTCATGCCATCACTTGTACCACTTCTTTCCTTTGGCTCTATGGGAAATAATCTACTCTTTTTTACAAGAATGCTCATGAAGCCTCTCATATTGAATATTTGAAGGGCTATTCAAGAGCTTAATCCAGTCTCCTTTCAATACCCACCTGTAAGTACAAGATACTCGTTAGAAACATAAGCTTCAAATTTAGGAGCAATATAAGTCTAGAGGAGCTCAAGTTCGAGCCTGTCTGCACTGGCTTCGCATTGGTGATAGATTTACTAAGGATTTTTTTGTTTCCCTTAAATATAATCAAACTCTCACCAAAATAAAAGCAATCAAGGTTGGTAATTAAAGGCTTACTCTCTTACCTGACATTTTGCAAGATTTTTTACATCATTATCATGTTGTATTTGCTGCTCAACCTACTATTCCAGCTTGCGATGCTACTCTCCTCCAATGCATTGAAGTTTTTTCCTATAAGATCTCTGAAAGTCAGCAGCATTACTTGTGATAGACCTCTCACTCTTGAAGATTTGAAGGAAGCTATTATGCAAATGGCATTTGATAAAGCCCTTGGTGTTGGTGGTTTTCCCTGTGAGTTCTACCAATCTCTTTAGATGACTGTTGGTTCGAATCTTTATTAAGTCTATCTGGAAACTATGTCCTCCAAAAGCTTGGGTGCAATTTGGTTAACCAAGGCAACATCAAATTCATTCCCAAATCTGGGGATCCTGAGCTTATCACCAATTGTCAGCCAATAACTCTACTTAATGTCTCTTAAAAAATTATTACCAAAGCTCTTGCTATCATGCTCACTAATTTACCACCCCTTGATCATCAGGAGTGAGAAAACTGGATTTATCAAAAGCATATATATTTTGGACAACATTATTACAGTTTAGGAGGGCATGGAATGTGCCCGATAGACTTCTCAACCGAATCAGTTTATTAAAATTGATTTTGAAAAATCCTATGACAAAATTGAGTGGCCTTTCATTCTGGCCATGTTACAGGCTATCAGTTTTGGACCCAGATTCATCCACTCTATTAATATTCTCTTTCAAAATGTGGGTGCTTGTATTACCATCAATGGTCAATAGTTTGAGAGATTCTCTCTTCATCATTCCATCCAGACAAGGTTTCCCTCTTGCTCCTTCTCTTTATGTCATTGCTGCTGAATCATCTAAGCTACTTGTTTCACTAGTGCTTCCAATGTTGGTTTGGTTAAAGGTATTCAACTACCTTCCTCGCCTAAATAATTGATTAATGTTCATTTTGCAAATGACTCTTTTCTCACTCTGGCTGAAACATAGGCCTCTGTCACTAATGTCATGAAATGTCTTGATATTTTTTGTCTTGCTTCTGGTTCTATTATCCAATGGAAGAAAACCCAATGTTACAGATAGGCGATGGGTCCCAAACTTCCTTGGCTAGTGGGATTTCAATGGCCTTGGATTGAACCTGGTGTTCAATTCAAATTTTTAGGCATTCCTTTTGCCTTTATGGCATCCCCTATCTGACCTTTGGAACTATGTGATTCAGCGAGTTGAGCAAAAAATCTCTTTTTGGATTACCAAGCATCTGTCTCTTGCTGGAAAATTCCAAGTATACTCCAAGGTTCTGGCTGCCACTCATGTCTATTACTCATCATGTTGGGAACCTTCTAAAGCTGCTTACCACAGACTGGAGAAAATTCTGCGTGATTTCCTATGGGCCAACTCCGAAGGGAACCATGGTTTTCACAGAGTTTCTTGGGACATATGTTGTATGCCCAAGGACATTGGTGGTCTTGGCCTAATCAACATTCATATGCAGGGGTTTTCTCTTACTGCCAAATGGATTATTCGCAGCCTTGAAGGTGAGGAATCTTGGAAAATTCTTCTCAGAAATTGTATATCTCAAGGGTCTCCACTTAATCAAAAGGCATGGCAAGGTTTGAACTACTACTCCTTACTCCTATGCCCTGCTACTGTTAAAATAGGTGGCTCTTTTGTGGCCAAAAGCATATGGAAAGCTTGGGAACTTCTCAAACCCCATCTGCTCTGGCAGGGTGATGGTTTCTGGAACAGGCTCTCTCTTAACTCTCTTAGTTTGTGGTGGAATCCGGTGTTTCAATTTCATGACAAACCCCTTGCTCTTTCCTTGCAGCTCAAGGGTTTGCGTCTTTTCAAAAAATGGATTCAATATATTCAGGACCTTTTTTGTCCTATCACCAGGGATTGGCTTCCATGGGATAGCCTAAAAGCTAATTTTGCTCTAAATGACAATGACAAACAAGCCATTTCTATCATTCAAGATCTCATACCTGGCGATTGTTTGCATAAAATTGGTGTTACTATGCAGCACCCGTGGTGGTTTGATTGGCATTGGCCCTCTGCCACCCCCTTCAGAAATTATAAATCTCGGTTGGGCTACAAACTTCTCACCCAAAAGCAGCTTCCTCTCAATAAGTTAAATGCTCGCTGGAGCCTGCATTCCATTTGTTTTGGGTGGAAGCAGTGCTTCACTGTTGTTTGGGCCATTCCTATAGAGACCAAAGTTGTGCACTTTCTTTGGAGCATTCTTCATCAAGGGCTTCCTATGGGCAAGCGCCTTGTTCTTCTAGGAGCTCCCCCACCGCGTTGCCCTTTCTGCAACCACATTGAGACTCTTCTTCATCTCTTTTGGTTCTACATTCATGCTCAGTCTGCCTGGCGCTGGATTCATACCCTTTTCCAACCTTTTTTTCCCACCTTCTTCACGTGGAAAATGGTTCTTCTAGGGGATCCGACCTTTATTCCTGCAAAATTTTACAACATTTGGCATTCTTTCAGAGCGGCTATTTTATATCACATTTGGAAATCTAGAAATGTTCCTATTTTTAATAAGGAGACAATGGATAGAATTTTTGCTATTTCTAACAAGCTTGTTGTCATCTCCAATGTTTCGCTTCAGATCCAGGTGCAGGAGAGAAATTCTGCATAGAATTTGAGAACTTGCAAACTCTTCTAGACCATTGGGGGAGTGTCCCTTGTGCTGTTAGTCACGTTCCACCAGATTCCCCTCACCGTCACTCCCGCTCACAAGGTCACTCACTCGCTTTCCCATGGGTGACGCAATTTTGACTGGGGTCCGGCTCATGGGTGGTTGTAGCACCTCTCCTCACTGGTGGGTCCCTTCTCCGCCTCCATCTTGGATTCTTCCCGCTACCAGGGTATTTGGTCGGCTGGGCTCTGGCAGTGGTGGTTCCGGGTGGCAGACGCTTGACCAATCAAAGTTTTCGCGACTCTCTTTGGCTATCTTGCCCTCCCGGTGGGGAAACAAGAGGAGCAGCAGCAAACAGACAGATGGGGAGTAGCCTGATGACACCCCCGACACTACTCTTGGTGGTTGGGGGTGACCATCCAAAGAGTCCACCACCACCGCCACCATCTTCCATGTTTGTTGATGCTGCCTAGCTCCATGTTTGGAGTTTTCTCTGGTTCTTTGCACTTCTGTTTTAAACTTTTTTTATTGAAAATGCTACTATTGATATGACACTTTGCTATTCGTAGGCTCTTTATGGCTACTTTGATCCTGCTTATGGGGTGTGATCTTTTCCACCCGATTTTGTATGATTAGCATTGTACTTCTTATGTCATCTTTAATATATGGTTATGCTTTTCAATCAAAAAAGAAAAAGAAAATAGACATGGATCATTTTTTAGTAAGGGCATTTTAGGAAGAGCATATCCCTCATGTACGTTCGTACAACAGGTAAAAAGTATTTTTCATCATGTCATCATTAATTTTGACAGAATAGGTAACAACATAATGTTACCTATTCCGTCAAATTACTTGTTTGCGGTTTTTTGAAAATAACAAGTGTTGTATTATTTCATACGTGAGCACACAGTAGGATGGTGGGGCACGAGAAATGGGGCACAGGAGTCGAAATGGGGCACAGGAGTTGCAGGTTCGAGGTCGGCCGAGTGTAAGGATTGACCAAGACAGTCAATATTTTGTGCACGTTCGCGTTGATTGCTAACCTGCGTGAGGGATATGCACCACTGACATTTTATGGGAGAATAAAAACCTTGATCAAAACAAAGAGGACAATATGGAAAGAGATGGGTAGTAGAGAAACAAGAGAGAGATAAATAAGATCTTGGGGAGAAGAATCAAGATGATTGAAGCCAATGCTAGAATCCAACATAATATCATGAAATGTCTCCAAATGCATAATTCAAATGTAAAGTTGAAGATACAACACATTGTAGACATAGATGAAAGAAGTAGGATTCCTATATTGAAATAATCCAAAATGAAATAGCTCAACTCAAAAAATAAATTGAAATGGTGGAAAGGGAACCGAAAAAAGAGAGTGAAGCTATCCACAAGCTTATGGAATTTAACAAATATGTTGTCAAGAACAACACTATGTAAGCATTTTCATGTTTAGAGATGCTCTGAACACTAGGACAAACAAACAAAGATAGGAAACAAGTAACAAGAAGGTGAAGAAGAGCATCGATAGAAGATCCCCTATGAAGCACAAACATAAGGGAAAGCTTGAAGAGTACCTTAAATTTCTATGTAACAAATGGCATGCTATGATGACATCCTTTGAGAGTTGGTTTGTCTTGCTGAAAGGTTACTGATAGTTGTTTGCAAAATTTTAGCCTACCTCAACGTGGCTTGTTTTGTGTGTTTTTCGTTCCCTTTTTGTGCTATATTGTCTAAATATCTTGGTATGATATACAAGGGTTAGGGCCCTTTTAGAAACCCTACCATTACCCTTATAAAAAATGTTTTTATCTTTCGTGGGGAGTTAGTAACTATTGTGTGCATTTTTGGTTCATATATTTGGTTTCATCTTGTAATGTATAATTATATGAAGTTGATCCAAATTAATTCAATTGGAAAACTTTGTGTCAAGTTGGTGACTTGTGCTAAAAAGATGCTTTACGCTAAATGTTGAAGGGATATTAGGTCAATCCAAAGACATTGATAAGGAAATCTAGTAAAAAAATCATCATTTCCCACTATCTAAAATTATTTTAAATTATTGTTTGGATTATGTTCTTCCATTTAAACAATTAAATATTTTAGGTATTACAATTAAATAAATTAAACATTTAAAAATCATACTTCATAGAATTGAACTCTTTTAATTCATACTAAATCTTCACCTCCCCAATTACAATTGTACACTGCAAAATAAAAAATAAATCCTTACATATACATTCCCTTGTTGAAGCATACATTAACATAAAACAAAAAATTACAATATCCATATCAAAAAAATAAAATAACGAAATTCTAGTTGCTCGTATAGCTTAAAAATCACTTCTATTTATATTAACATTAATTAAATGCAATGCAACTAAAAAATAAAATAAAAAAGTTATTGTGTATCTAGTAAAATGATTAAACACAATGCATATATTGACAAATGCATATATTGACAAAATATATATTAAATGCAAGTTATGTAACTACATTTTTCATCAGTTGGTATATAACCTCAAATGTTATAGAATTGTCACAGCTAGAGGTAATTAAATTCTGAGGTTGAACAATAAAATAATTTATTAATGTCAATGAGGGTAGAAATTGATGAGATGGTCATCTTTGGGTGATGTAATGGTGTTGTTAGGATCTTTATAGGAGTAAATGTGAGCTTTATGAGAAACATTGTCATAGAGATGAGATAAATGAGTGGGTGTCCACATCTAGCAATTTTCATAGGATGTCGTGCAACAATACTTAGGCATATAAAATGCAAAGAACCGATCTTATAAGTCGTGGCATAACCATGTTTGTTTTTCAAATAAATAAAATAAATTGTTTTAAATTAGCCTCTATAGGGAGATATGATGATGGGAAGATTATAGTCATAAATGAAAATGAAGATGTAGAAATTTTAAGGCATCAATAACAAACTAAGAGAAGAGTGCACATGACATAAATTTCATACCATGACATAAATTTCATACCACACTATAAGAGAGTGGGCCCTTGCAATCACCTATGGATTTAGATTCGATTTGACCATCCATAGGGAGAAACAACTAAAAATAAGTAATGATTGATACCCCATATTTGATGTGAACATTCCAAGGCAACTGTGATTGACACAACTTGTAGGAGTCATTATATGAAATTTTCCACTGGTGAGTAGTGTCTTGGTAATATTGGGTTAAAAACCAGACCAAAATTACTTTGTACATTTACTTAACATAATTATTGTAATAGAAACACCACTTCCTCCTTCACAAGAAAAAATAAGTAACAAAACTACAAATTAACCCGATGTACAACTAAAACATGCAAACCATAATGTTAATTAAGTAGACATATTTTTCTTTCTTTAAATATAAACAAAGGGGAGGATGAAAAGGAGTGAAAAATATATCTATATTTGGATTGATTCGAAAGAAGAGAATTATGGATGAACAACTTGCACTTTAAAATTAATTTACTATGAATACATGCTTCAAAAGACAAATGTAGAGAAACATATAATATTTACACCGAAGGCATAACAAAATTGGATCAAAGCACTTCATTTTGGAAAGCTCCAGACTATCTGTTTGAACAACGTAATATTATTTTATGTTTATTTTGATACATATACCTCCCTTGCATATGTCTGGCACATGTCTACTGCCTCAACGACTCCATCAACATTGCATGCAGATAAATACATTGTTGAAGCTTCTTACCCATCAATTCCCCATACACATGAATGAAACCCATCCAACATGTCAGGATGCATCAAAGATGATTGAGGATGATTTCCTCCACATATGGATGTAGTAAGAGACACCAATAAAACCATGTCAGACATATGTTGTCCTATAATCATGAAATTCATGATTGTTATGCATTGTTCACATATCAATGTATTTGCAAAGAGTGCCTATACATTATTCTTAGCCTATAAAAGGTTTAACGAAAAGTATACAATGTATGCACTAGAAACTTTGACAACACAACTATAAGGTATAATAAATACAACATAAAAATAAAAATGACATGCATCTAACTACACCACTTTGTAAAGTTTAAAATAATTCTAATGCAGCAAATAAATTCCAACATAATAATAAGTTTAAAAAATCCCTTTATTATTTTTATGTCGTAATGAATAACATTAGTACTTAGATCAATACTAAGCATTTCAACCTAATTAATATTCCAAAAGCCATCTTGACAACATACAATAACCATGTGCAACTGTAAAGGGTTACAGATCCTTATTAATCTCCCTTCAACACTCTATATTATCCAGTATACATTTTATACCTTTAATTAAACCTTTTATATGCTACGAAAAATGTAGAGGCACTCTTCGAATAAAGACATAGAGTGAGCCTTCGTAGAAGACAACTTCACAGGAATTATGTAGAAGCATTCATTGTATTGAATAACTAATTATTGAAAATAATTACATAGAAAATTCCTAGAAATGGACGAATAAAGACATAGAGTGAGCCTTCGTAGAAGATGATTTCACAGGAATTGCATAGAAGCATTCATTGTATTGACTAATTAGTTATTGAAAATGAATGACAATCATACATTTAAAGTTTATGAATATATTAATGTGTTACATATATATGGGCCCTATGCTCCTACATATGCTCTTAAAACGATCTTGGAATGATATTTGGAGTCAAAATGATATAATTTTTTATATGAAAAGACCTCCTGAAGCTATGGGAAAAGGGTTTTCAAGTTTCAAGGACTTAGCCATTTTCTCAGTTAGATAGGTGGCAGGTTTTACTATCTCGACAGTCCCAATTGTCCTAACTATACCTAGGATAGTGGGGATAAGAAAATGTACCCCAACCTCTAGTGCTTTTCATGGTTCTTCATATAACCTCAAAATATCTCCTTCCACATGCATCTAAAACCCTGCTTCGTACCCTAACTACTGCCACTTTAAATTTGACTGCCAGATGAACGTCAAAGCTTGGGAGTGCATAATTGTCAAGTGTTTTCATATAAGAATTCATACTAGGATTTTCAAAGCTTCAAGACACCATTAATGGCCACCATGACACAAAAATGAAAGGACGAGGAACCTCTTCATTTCCTGAGGATCCAATAGGCATAATCATCCAAAAATTGGAGGGAACAATCCATGAAAAATCTAGTTCTGCATGAACGAGTTTTCATGCCATGAAGACCCTATTTTCTAGGGATATGGAGGACTATTTTTTTCATTAACATTCTAACCTCCTTGAATAAATTTTCAAATTTTTGAATATCCAGGAAGTGAAATCATTCAAAAATGAGAGGGAAGGGTCTTTGAAAAATCTAGTTTCATGGAAACTAGTTTTTACATAATGAAGTTGTTATTTTTTGAGATATAGATGACTGATTTTTTATCAGTATTCTTCCCCCTCTAATGAAAAATAAATGTTACCCCTTGTTTTATGAATTAATCATCCAAAATTTGGAGTGGGTAATCCTGAAATAAAACCCATAATTGTAAGTCCTTTTTGTCATAGTCCAACACCTGTAGTGCACTTAATAAAAAGAACGTGTGTTTATGGTGGGGCATGTTTAAAAATAGAAAGTGGTAAAATAAGGATAACTCTCGACATTCATGATCCATCAGATAGGAAAGAAGCATCAAGGAATGTAAGCATGACAATATTTCCAAAAATAACAGGTCTTAGTCCTACCTGATAAAAATAGAAAGCCTCCAGTTTGGATGCAGGAAGTTCCAATCGGCTCCAATTTCACTCATCTTTCCACTTTTTATCATCATCACAAGTTTTTAAGGTGGTTTCATATCTCAAAAAATGAAACTCACTCTTCACAAGAACCTTGAAGCATCATCTTGATCCCAATTATGTCTGGAAGCAAGGAAGAGCATCACAGGGTGCAACAGGTAAAATCTAGGGACATTTTGCAGTCAAAATAGATTTGAAAAGATTCAAAATATCCATTGTAATTCAAGTTAAAGAGGTTATCGTAGCTCATTGGTTGAGTTGGATCCATCACCATATTTCAGTGAGCTAGATGAAGTAAGCTATGTGAGATTGTTGAGGTGAGATGGGAAAGTTCAGTGAGTTGATTGATTTGAACTAATTGAAATGAGAGAGTTGGTTGGGTGAGTCAGGTGAGCTAGTAAAGAGCTCATCCTTCTTCCTTTAAGATATCACGTCTCACAGGTTAGTAAAGGCAGAGTTTTCAATGTCAAACTATAGTGTGCGAGACAAAAATATAAGAATCGAGAGGTTTATGCATCATGAATGACAATTTTGAAAGTCTAAGGATCAAGACAGTGATCCTCACTATCATTATGAGATGGGGAATGCATCATTATGGGTGAGATATATGATTCATCATAAGCTCGCATTGGGAGGTCTTGAAACAATGTTTCTAAACACTCATTCAATGGTCCGAGGTGTCTGTGCATCTGGAAGTAGGAGGAGATTGTGACCGCAATCCCTTTCTCCTTCTTCTCTTCTCTCCCTTTCTTCTAATTCTTCATTATACACAATCATTGTATTTTTTCCTATTCACTTAAGTGACAACAATTTTAAATTGTAAAAGTATTCTCTCAAAATTATAAGAGAGGTACTTAATTTTTCTCTTTTAAGGGAAATTGAAAGGTCACAAGCGGAATAGGAACATGAAGAATCATGTGGGGGGTAGAGGAAGAGGCAATTCACAATGCTATAAATTGGAATGACTCCTCCATTCCAAAGGATCTTAAAATATTGAAATTTTTAGTTCTTGGTAGCAATTTTGAATTATTGTAGATTGATTGATGCTTTGTATTCATTACTACACAAGAAATGAAAGTTACATTCTTCCTTTTCCTTTGCTCATGTTTCTTCTATTTTATCTTTTATGCAACTTTACAAGTATGGTGATCAAGAAGGAACTTAGTTTCCTTGACAGATGAACTTAAAGAACTGTGTGTCTCTAGTTTGTTAGTGTCGCTAAATGCTTCATTATTGTTTTCCTCTAATTTACTGTTGAACTACTCAGGTTATTAGGTGTGAACTCTACTATTCCCTACTCACAACAATAACCCCCCCTCTATTAATTACTCTTCTTTATCTCTCATCGTTGTAATTTTCTCCCTTGTACCCTGTAAAAGCACTTTGCCACAAGTTCAGTGAATTGTTCGTATGTGATCCCTGACCTATTTGGCCACCCACAGCATTTAAATAGAATTAGGATAATTAAGTTCAATAATGGGAGCCTCCCGATACACAAGAAGGAGGGGCATAGCCCTGTGAGTGTTGGTGGAAACACATAATTTACAACACGACAAATTATTTCACCAACAATTTTTGGCGAATCCGTTGGGGAGAGATCTACTCTCGTGCACCGGTAAAGATATCTGCAAAATACAAAAAAATAAAAAAATTTAAAAATACCATTCAAACATTCAAAAGCCTCTTTGCAACCCTATTGAGAAATTTACACTTTTCAAGTTTCCTTCCTTCCTAAGCACTTGAGAAAAGATGGTAGAAAGAAGGTGCACTCGGGCTGATCATGTAGGTGGTGTTGTTGACTCCACATTCAAGGACCAATGAAGAGCTGATTTCAAACTTCATATTTTACCGGCAAGAAGAGAAATTCCTAAAAATCCTCTTGAAGGTCATACTGAAGAGCTAGTTGTTAAACCACAAGTCCTCATCAGGGAAAATTTTAGCGGCAAATGTTCGTAGTTTGGAAAATAGTAGGATTTCAGGAAATCGATTTTGGTGATTTTTACGGCCACGGTAATGCCCAAGTTTTGCCCAAAAATTCCAAAAACAACAATATGTTCCATGCGAATAGCCAATGAATATCCAATTCCAATGTATATTTTTATACTTAATCGTTGTGTGATCGACAAGCTAGGAATTTAAAACATTATTTTTTCGCCAAGAAATGTATGGAACCTTATTGGTCCTTTAGGCTCATTCGCCGACATGCATGGGAGTTTTTTAGGAATTTGATTAAATTTTCCATATACACACACACACACACACACATAGATGTAGATGATTTCCCACGATTTTCAAATTTTTGAAGTACTAGAAAGGGATTTAGCGAATTAGCATATTAAAATTTGCTTACAAAATTTCAAATAAATCAAGGTCTTGTCAGGACCCGGCTACTGTGTTCCAGTTTACATCCTATAAGCACTTACTGGAGGTGAGTCTATTTGAGACATGTTTTCTTTCATGTCACATTGCTTTATTTGCGATTATTCCTTTGTAAGTTATTTATTTCATTTTTTGATTTTACGGTATCGTGAATGTCATGACACTACAATGCCTTAGTCGATTTTCATCCCATAAATCTGTTAACTCAAAAATTGTCCTTACAGTCTCTAAGTATATATTTCAATGTTATAATTTTCATAAAATGTATCCTACATATGATTTCAAAATCATGTTCCATTTTATTTTATTACAAATCCTGAACATCCCCATCCTCATAACCACTATGATTTTTATGTCATCTAGAATAGTCCTCCGTATGTAGAAAATTATAACTAGTTTTCCTACTTATAACCTTAGATACATCTATGTAAAATAATATATATATATATATATATATATATATATATATATATAATATTTAAAATCACTTCATATATCTCCATGAGTTGTTGCTTTGTATATTCCTTGTTGTTTCAGTGTATCTTCTTTGAATCTTTTTGTTCTCTCTTCTGCTATATACATATTATGGTTTATTCCTTGACCATCATGTCTGCTGAAGTCCATCACTGTGAAGTGTGGTGGAATGCTGCCACGTGTCCCACCTTAGACCATTGATCACTGACCGCTGACACTTCCTCATCCCACAATAGACCCAAAGGATATATAAAATGCAACACATTCTGTGGGTTTCATATCTGCTAGGGGACTTTCCTTGGGAGACTGGCGGAATGGCAATGCGTGCCATAGACCTCCCACTTCAGAACCCAAAACTTATCAACTGCGGCTCATTCCATAGGGTTCACGTCTGCTAGGAGGATTTGGTTGGGAGGTTAATGAAATGCTGACACATGGCTCAAGATTACAGAACCATTAATTTCAACAATATTATAGAACCATTAATTTCAACATGGCTTCAATTTGTCCTTATTGATTTTAAAAGAATAAATTTAGTGGAAGTACCCCACTACCTTCATCTTCGATGACAATTTCTGTAAATTTTCATATATCTACTTCATCTTTGGGTGTGATCCATCTCCTACACAAAAATCATGTACCATTTTATGGTATTCGATCCGACTACATCCAGGGATATTTTTAATTCTTACATCTTTCATCGATCTCCTCATCATGTGAAACTTTTTCCACCTACCCCCTTTTGCATAAATGTTTGATAGAAGAACATAAGCGGCGTCATTTTTATAATCCATCTCAAAAAGAAGAGTTTTGGTAAATACTTCTAATGATAGAGATTCCATTATATGATAGGAAGAGAAGCATTTAAAAATCATAAAAATGTGTAATATAAGTAAGATACTATGAAAAATCAAGAATTATTAATGGCTTAAATGAGTAAGGATGTAGATGGATGTGTAGTCACAAGGGTGAGCAAGATGATAGATTTGATTAAGATAGCTGATAGAGTGTTAAAGATGGCTCAAACGAGCTTGATATGACTAGACAGACACTTGCAAAGGTAGAGTGGTAATTAATATTGAGGCCTAGATGTTAGAAAGGCATTTATTTAGGTTAAATGTTTTGACAAATGAAAATCACTTGCAATAGGGGCCGATCGCTGGTGATTAGAGGAATTGTCGGTGATTTATGTAGAGATGTGTAGGCTGATAATAAACGAGATAGATTTTATTAGAGCTTATAAAGGATGAATGAACAAGATAATAATATGAAGGGAAAACATACTTACCTTGTATGAGTTGATAAATGTAGGCAAGAAGATGATATTACCCAAGAGAGGGAGATTATAGATGTACAAATATTGATGACTTGTTTTTGGATGTTTGAATGGCCTCCAAAGGGTGAAGAAGAGATGTTGATATCTTGATTGTTTTTGTGATGAATGACTATGATACAACAAGATTATAATGTGATGCTCTTGAAGAATGTCTAACCAACAAGTCGAAGTAGAGGAAGCTAACCTTGATTGAAGACCCGAGACATGTTTATATAGGTTTATGTCAACAAAGGAGAATTGATGGCGATTGGGTATAATCACCAGATGTTGAGTAGACAGAATATGACGCTAAGGAGAGGCAACACAAAATTTTCATGTGCAGGAGCAAGGCACATTTGAAGGCACAGAAGGATAGGGAAGGAAACGCGCGCGAAAGACACAGATTGATTCGGGACTTGGCCATTTTCATGGTTACGGGCTATTTTTGGAGATAGTGTACGGAGCACACAACGGGATGGAGACTTAAGCGACACACAAATGCATTTTTTGGGAAGCATGTATACTAAGCACCATGCATGATTTCAAGTTAATAATAGGATTACTAATGTCAGTTAACTGTAAGAGATCTATTATTAGTGCACTTGTATTTGTGCATGTTATTGTAAAGGCACATGAATATTTTTAGCATGCGACCTATTTTAGGAAGTGCATAAGTGGTGAAGGGCAAGTCCCCACCCTTATAAATATGCATTAATCTGTGTAGTTAAAGAGACACTGTGTATGAGCTATTGTGGAGTTATGCTTCTAGATTTGATGCACGCATAAACTTATGATACTATTTACTGTAAGAAGCTTATGTATTTAGTGTGTTTAATATAATGAAGTATATTGGGTGAATAATGGCGTTAAACATAACAGTAACTAGTTCTTACATGGTTGATTTCATTATGTTTATCGTTTGATTCATGATTCTTTAAGATCTAGATCTAGAATATGCTCTGTGGAATGATAATGCTATTTATGGATATGAATGCATTATATTTTCATCATGTTCACATCCTGCACAACTAACTCTAAGGAGGGGCATGGTACCTTTTCATTCTTCGAGTGATGCTCAGCTCAGGCTGGGTAATGTGCCAGCGTGCCTAGGTTATTCGTGGTAAATACTAGGTTGCATCATTGGTTCCGTTGTCAAGACCTTTTTTTCAGTTGTTTTTAGGATGGTTCACAATGAAGACGCACTAATTGAGCCCAAAAAGTGTTGAGGAGTGGATAAAAGATCTGAAAGAAGATTATGCACAGATGTTCAACACTGGATCTGAGGTTGATGCACACACATGGGTGGAAAAGAATCTGTATGGTTGTTTGTATGAGATTTTCTTTGATATTTTACCAGTAGAAATCTCTGAGTGCCTGGTTTCTTATGTGTCTAAATGGAATTGGAGGTATCGCACACTTATCTTGACGCATGAAGAATTTCAAGCCCTCTATGATTCTTATATGATTTGGACACGTGTTGTGGATACTTTGGTTTTGTGGTGTGTTGAACAACGATGTTCTAGAGTACTCAATTTCCACTTATTCTTGCTCAGAGGTAGCTGAGTTCCAATTTTTACAGTATCCTAGGGGAACTTACTTGTAAGGCATTCCACTAGAGATCAAGCTCTTGATGGTAACCTTGAACTTAGAAGAAAATCCGATGGCTAGATAAACCCCACCACATGTGGGGGTAGGAGTAGGTTTGCTGAAAGATGAAGGACCTAATGGTAGAGAGGTAGAGAGAAGAAAGGAGGCTTAAGTATAATGAGGCACATGGGAGGGAAATAGAGAAGCAGTGTGACATTGTAGAGCGGATGGCATTAAAAAGAGAGATGGCTTGTGAAGGATTTGGGGCTCACGCAGAAGGCATGAATATAGAGCATCAGGAACTCCCCCATTTAGGAAATCATGACAAGGAACCCTCCTCATCCTCACATAGGAATGCACCAACAGAGATGACCTGGGCCGCAAGCGCACATTTGAATCCACCTGGAAACCTAGCTATTGCAGTTGGTTTTCCGGTATCTAGTACATCCAAGAGTCAGAAAGCTAATTTGGGCAGTAGGGAAGCAAGAGTAAATCACATAGTAAGTACATCTATGGTAGGGAAAATATATTCATTGTTGTTTGGAGGTACCTTCTTAGGCACATCATTTGCACAGAATTCGAGCACATAGAATTTGGGGCTCACTTCTGGGAGTAGTACCACCACGCAGACTATAGGAGTTTAGTACAGTATTATTGTTGGGACACTGGGAAGTATATCTTCTGGTCCACTTCTGGATACATGTGGAGGATCAAGGGGTATAGGTGGCTCTAGTTCTGGTGGATCTGGTGGTTCTGGAGGAAGAGGCAACACAGGAGATTCTAGATCAGGTGGGCAAGGTCCGCACCAACTCCAGAATATTTACATGGAGATGTCTCTTTGTCTTCCAACGTATAGGGGCATAGAAGATGTTGCTAAACACGTGCACATGTGTGAGATAATATGGTGTGCAAAAGGAATCATGGCTTCTGAGTGCAAGGAAAGTCAATTTGTAACTACATTGCAGGGACACACACACACAGTTGGTACATGAAGTTTGACCCTGATAAAACTTGCGTAGATTATGCAGCATTCGAAGATGCATTCCTTAAAGAGTTCTATATCCCTGAATTTGAGAAAAAGAGTATAAACACACTCAAGGATATTAAAAAATTTACTGTTGAGAGTGTCTGTGAGTATGATGCCCATTTTAAAAGACTTTTATCTAAGCTTTCTTATGATATTCATGCAAGCCAACATGAAAAATGGTTCGTTGGTGGTTTGATCATAGCTTTTAAAAGGGAACTGTCACATAAGACATACACTGATCCACACGAAGCACTTGAAGAACCTTTACGCACTGAGGCAGTCGAGAGTATAAACACTGGAGTTGGCCTATTCTTGGAAGCACATATTACAGCTATGGTAAATCAGTTAGAAAAACTATCACTGAATTTGACACGTGAGACGCGCACTAGAATTTGGTGTACAAACTGTGAAGTGGAAGGGCACACCAAAGATAGTTGTCCCTGTAGAACAGTACGTTCATTATTGTTAGACTATGAGATATGTCATCTAAACCATGACGTCAGTTGTTGCCCATTATTACAACACATGATAAGGAAGAATGTATCCTGCTATTGTAAGATTTTCTGGTCCACAAATCACAATACAGAAGACTATAAGTTGATTGGTTAGATCCATGATACTATAGATATTGGTTTACGAAAAACAATAATATCATATAACTCTAAGGGTAAAGGTGAGCATCAGGATCAAAATCACAATCAAGCACACTATGATCGGAATGAGGGGCGCTATGAAGGAGGATGTCGTAGAGGTCGAGGATACCATGGTGGATTTGGAGGTCGAGGCCGTGGTGGTGGATGAAGAAAATTATCTCGTGCAACATGCTTTACATGTGGATCACCTGACCACTACATGTGTGAATGTTCTCAGAATGTTACATGTTCTTTCTATGGGAAGAATCATAGCTATGAGGAATGCCCGGATCTATATGAGCATCTTAGCAAGCATCATAAACAGGAGAACAAAAATGCAAGGATGGCTAGGATACAACGAACTATGGAAAATCAGTGGATACTAAAGTTGGCACGAAAACTTCAGGTATTACCTGTGAAGATCACTACACATGCTGAAGTTGTGCGTGCTAGAGAAGTGTTATAGCAAAAGCCTAACATCACTAAGGAGGTCATTTTACATGCAAGGTATCTGGATCCTACGCAACAGAAGGAGGTTTATCAGGATACCATGGAAGTAATCAAAGACCTTAAAGGGTTTATACAGTGTTTGAAGGAGTAATCACAGAAGATGGAACAAAAGAAGGCAGCAGAGACGGTCCAGTCAGATATTGATGACTTGAAGGAGGTCTACAAAATTCTATGCCAGGAGAATATCATTCCATTACTAGGGAGTTGGCTAAAGGGAAATACTCCACGCGTGAATATTGAGAATGGATGTTAGATCCTACATGCAAATCTTCCCCCCCATAGCTTAGATTACAACAAGGAGATCACTCTGAATGCTATTGTCAATGGATGGCTCTTGAGTAATATATTGATTGACACAAGTGCGGAGGTAAATGTGCTTACTTTTGTAGTGCCCCAGATTTTACACACCCAATTACAATAGTAAAATAACAAGTAATTTTTTTTTTGACTTACATTGCTCACTACACATAACACAGCAAGGACTCCAAGTATAGAAACTTGACTAGCATACGACAATTACATAAGTCCTCGACTCACATAGACACATGAAAACAACATAGGCATGTGTTATCCTGTAAAATTGGTAAGGGTAATTTTACGGGTAACTATACCAAAATTTTGTTCTGGTCCCTCGTCAGGGACCCCTCTCCGTTCGGAACGTTGTAAAACCCTTTCCCGGGAAATCTGGTTTTTTGGACTTAGCCATTTTTGGTCTTTTTGGGTTAGGTGCACCTATTGTTTGTGCAACATAGGGTAAATCTGTGCCCCCTACATATCCTTCGGCACACCCTTTGGCGTGTCGACACCCATTTTGTTGCGCCTCACCATGTTGCGCCTTTCTTGCATGCGCCAAGGTGCATGTGCCTTTCTGTCAACAATATTTTTGTTGTGCCATGTTTTGGTGCACCAAAGGGTGATCGTGTTTCCCTGTTGACAACACTTTTGGTGCGCCAAGGGCGCACATAACTTCGTGTTAACATGTGTTTTGATGTGCCAAAGGGTGCAAGCTTTCCAATTTCGACAGGCGTTTTGATGCGCCACTTCAAAAAGTGGTTGGTGCATTTATTACAACTTTGCCTATATATAGGCGCATCCACCCTGTCACTTTCACCAGTCAGAAAACACGTGATTGTTCTTTTTCCTCTGCACCTGTCAGCACACCTGTCATTCTCGTATCGCGTCGTGGACCCAGTTTCACCTCTCACATTTATATATATTCCTGGTAAGTGGTCCTTTTTGCTCTCATGTTTTATGTTTTGGTTATTGGCTATTTGTTTGTGGGGTTGGATAGAATGATCTGTGAAACCATGAAACCTCCCTTTGCTATTTTTGCTGTCCTCCCCCATGCACTTCTCCCTCTTTCCAGATCTGCTGGTAAAGAGGACTCTGCCTCTGAAAAAATTGCTTGGATCTCTTTGTTTTAGCCTATTCATCATCCAAGGAACCCTGTAGAAGAGGCTTAAACACATGTAACCCCTCCAGAGGAAGAACAAAGACTTAAAAATTGATAGACTACTCTTTTTCCTCTTTGGCGCAGTCGCCACCCTTGCAATATGAAGTACAGTCGCGCTTACGGCGCATCCATCATGCCTGCTGCATAAAAAATAGTTGCACCCTCAAAGCGCACTTTCCTTGCTTGTAACACCCGCTAACCCTGCACCCTCTTGGTGCACCAAACTCATGTGTAACATTGCAAAAAATTGCGCCATTAGCGCACCTTGCATCCATGCAACACCAACCTTACTTGCGCCAAGTACAAAACTGATAAACAGTGCAGGCGCATCCCTTATTACAGCAACATCATGTCATGCAGACCTTCCATGCGCCACGCCAAGTTCCCCTGTGGCGCATGAAAAAATGATGTTACACGCATTAAACCTACACCCTTTGGCACACCCTGTACCCGTGTAACATGAAAAATATCAGCACCCGTTATAAAATGCATATATATGGCGCAAGCACACTTCCGCTTGCAACAACAAAAAATGTCATCTGCAGTGCCCATGCGCCCTGCGCCCTTTGGCACTGATTTGTCCCTTGCAACACCCCTTTTCTATGCGCCATACTATTTAACCCTGCAACCTGCAGTGTTCATGCGCCCTGCTCCCTGAGGCCTTAAAATTGCTAACTCTTCTTTCTATCAACGCTTTAATGGAAGATCAAACAGCTAATATGTCTTTCCTACGTTGGGTTTCACTTCTTCTTCTTGCAGATCAGCAACTAAGTTCAGAACTACATATGTCAACATCAAGTAAGAGACCAACCAAGTCTAAGGGTAAAGCCAAGCTCACAGAGGAAGAAATGAAGTACAAATATCAGAGGGTCAGGATGCCCGAATCCCAAGCAGAGTGTGACCTGGATATAAGAGACTCAGAACTTGGTCACATTGATATGGAGGATTTCTCGGCTAGAACCCGGAGGGTCACATGAAGTCCCTGGATGGACAAATTGGTAGGTAGTGGACTGCATTTTTCTGGAGGGATCCCGGTCAGTGCTGTAAACAACGAGTTCATGATGGTAGTAGCCCGCTGCTACAACAAAGACACAAGGTGTGTCCAGAATGAAAAAGGCGAGGTCGTGATCAACCTCACTTCCCGGCACTTCGAAATAATGCTCGGCATTCCTCACCACCAGCACTTTGTGGCCGTAAGCTAGGAATATTACACCAAGGCTTGGGATGATAATGAATACCAGTGTATGCAATTAATGAATGAGGTATACCTAAAAAACAAGAAGGTGGTGACCAGATGGCCACAAGTCATTCATCGCAGAAATTTCTCAGAGGAACTCAGTGATACCATCACGTTCCTGAGCAGAGTATTTGGGCTTCCTGATGCCCACTACTTTCATAAATGGATGCTGAGATACTTGGAGACAATGAACAAGAATGTGCCAGGTCAACGCTTCGAGTGGGCGGAGATCATAAGCAGCGCTATATCTGAGCAGCTCCAACAACTTACCACAACGGGGAAGTTCTATATGAACTCCTACATAGTTTACGCTGCAGCCTCGGAGAGAGATTACCCAGTGTTGATGTGGTGTGAGGTTTGGCCCCAAGTAAAAATATATGAATACTATCCAGAGCTGAAGCTGGAAAATAGTATCTCTCAGTTTACAAAGATTAACGATGCCTTCTTCTACGGCATCGTCTGCATTTTGAGGCCAAACATGACTCACGGTCATACAACCAAGAGCATTGTTGCAGCAACAGAGAAATGGGGCGCCTTGTTCACTCAATTCCCCACCTTCACTTATCTGAGGGCAGCCAACTTCTTGGAGGAACCAAATCCTCAAATAAAGTGAGGGAGTGATCGCCAAGTTCACCGGATTATATCAGAATATCAATCAGGTGAACATAGAGCTCCAGGCGATAGCAGGACCCATCTCCGAAGAGCTAGACCATGCCAGGATGCAGCATGAGACCTTTCAGAAAATGCTCGACTGTTCAGTCGAAGATCTGGTCAAGTTCGGCGTCTTTAGACATCCCAGAGCCCTCAACAAAATCCTTTCTACTCTGGATTACCGGGTCAATCAGCTGGAGTTTGTCCTGGAGAAGATCAACAAAATCAAGGAGGAAGCCCTAGATGCAATGCATCAGATGGAGCAAATTGTCTTGAGAATGTCTCCGGGTTTGCTTACTCCTTATTTCACCTTAAGAAAGGTAGAGGAAACTATTCAGGTCTTCAAGGAGATCATTTCACAAGGGCTGGGACCAGAGGTCACTTTCAACGCCGAATCCATCAACAACCTGCTGGCTTGTCATGACTTCATTAGGTACCTGATAGAGGCAGAAAATGATTATTCCAAACTCCACAAAAAGCTCACAGACGAGTGGGAGACTTGCGAGGCTATCAATGATCGACACAAGGATCCTTCCCAGGATCAACTTCAACCCATGATTAGCAAGTTCATGGAATACCGTGCCTAGTTCCACATCTCGTTGCCTGAACAGCTGCAAAAGCAAGATACCCCCTTTCAGCCGCGGGACGATGATGAATAGTTTCCTTCTTCCCGACTTTCTCCTTGTAATTATGTAAAGTGTGTTGACACAAATGATGACATCATCCATGTTGCACCATGGGATGATGCAATCCACAAAGTTGTCAAAAGTCAACAAATGACTTTGGAATCTCTTGTAAGATATTTTGTAATTAGGTGGTTGGTTTGTTTTTGCCTTCTTTTCTTCTCTCCTTCTATATATACTTGAATACTTGTTGTGTTCAGGTGCGGATATTTTTTAGATGAAAAATAGAAGTGAGAAGAAAAGGCTTTGTACTTTTTGTAACAGAAGAAAACATTAATACAAATATTGATACTTTGTCCTGAATATGTGTGTTATGGGCATCTGATCTTTCTTATGTCAGATCTATGCGTTTATTCTGTTGGATCTATCTCTACTTTTTTGTCATTTGTTTATCAGTATTGCTTTGTTTGTCTATGTAAGTAGGTTCGGCTCTGTTTACTACCAGCCCAAAACATAGACCCTCTGACCTTTCTACTTTGGAATTCATTTCTTTTCTCCCTTTAGATCCATCTTCCTTCCTTTCCTTCCTTCATTCCTTTCTGTTCTTCATCGGAACTACTCTACTGGGATGAGATCCCAAACCCCCTGAAGGTAGAATACTGTAATACTTTCACAGGTTCCTGCTGGTAGAATAGCAATAAACCAGTTTCGCTTTGCTGACTCAAAGAGGGGCTATGCCCTGCACACTGTTGGCTCGTTTATCCATAGATCTGTCCACATGACAGATTTTCAAACCAATAGTTTTTGGTGACTCTACTAGGGATCGAACAGATCTATCAGATCTATGATGGTGGTGTGTTTAAAAAATCAGTGAAAATCAGAAAAATCACTACCTGTTTGCAAATTTTAACTTTTGTTCAAAATCCAAAATTTTTGCAAAAATGACCCAAACTGAAAATTTTCTTCAGAGATCCATAGATCTGGGCTGGATAGAGATCTTTAGTTAGCTGAGTTTTTACAAAAATCCGTATTTTTCTGTAGATCTGAGTTTCCGACAGTTTACCAAAATTTTCAAACTCTTTGAAAAGTCAACTCTAGATCTGAAAATCAGCTTACTAAGCTTTACCATCGTTTTATCCTCGTTGTTCTTTGTCATTAAACCGCAATCGGTTTTTAAGAAGAGGATAAAATTTAAATATTTAGAAAAGTACATGCTACTGGTTTTTGTCAGAAAAATTAGAAAATCAGCAAGTACAACGAAAAAGAGTTTTAAAATCTGCTCCACAATATTACAAATCTGGAAGGTACACTGGCAGGTGAACCATTTACTCGTAGCAGGAGAGCTCACGGAGAAGTCGATCTTACCTTCGACCTGCTTCAAAGGCACAACTTCAGTATAACACTGGCTCGCTTCTCGTCACTAAGTTCAGCCGACCGGTCATCCAAGAGTGTCTCACCTCCACGAAGGAAGCATCTCTCATCAGGAACGTCTACATCACTTTGTAGTGCCTTGCTGCTCAGCAGAACTATACTTCCAGCCCACGTTCTATTTCCACCTGTCCAAATGGCAGTACCATGGGGAAATGCTATGGGCCCCCTGGCTTTGCCACATCTTGTTCACGCGCTCCCACATGGAAACCAAAAGAATTTTCCCAAATTTGATGGGAGCGGAAACCAAAGCACAGATTCACACATATCTGCATTCATCATATCATGCAGTATCCTAGATGTGACCCATGAATATGTGTCGGTTTGCCTTTTCCTGGAAACTTTGCAAGGACCTGCAGCGGAATGGTTTCAGCATTTGCCAGCCGGATCTACTACCAGTTGGGCCACCTTGCGAACTGCATTCGAAGAAAGATACAAGCCTTTGGAAGATGCATTTGCATTGTTATCACAGATCACTCACCTCAAGAACGAGGCCAATGAGACCATGCGCGATTTTATCGCTAGGTTTAATGCACTGATCAACCGTGTTCTGCCTACCATGCTTCCAACACCGGAGAATCAGATGTGTTTCTTTGTAAACGCTATGAGCTCGAAAGTAAGTTTCTTACTCCTGCAAGAACAAGTAGCTACCTTGATTCTCGCCCAGGCTACTGCCATCTAAATCAAAGATAACTTGCTAATATCTGGCGAATTAAAAAGGGAATCATCCAAGCTTAGAGCTTCAAGCCCTTCTCCCACTACTTCGTCTGATCCGACATTTCAAAAGATGGCAAATGACTTACTCGCATTAAAGAAGCAGTTGGCCCAAGCTTCCCCCGGTTCCTCGTATCAGGATATTCCACGGAGGAATTTCGTTTCCAACAATGTTCCACAAACGCCGCGCTTGCCTGCAACTACTCTGCGGTTGGCGCTTGAGGCTCCTCCGGTCAACGCTTTAGCCGAAATCGAAGAAGAAGAGAAAAATTATGAAGAACCTTCATCTCAAGGTGAAGATGATCAAGATGTCGGTGAACCGACTGGTGACTCTACTATCGGGTATATGGAATTTGATGAGGAAGAATCTGACGAAGAAGAGGGTATGTAAGGATATGCAAGCGGACAATCATATGTTGTTTTTACCCGCTCGCAAGGAAAAGAAGCAGAGGTCACTGCCAATGTGCAGAAAGAGAAGGTTGTGTCATCCATGCCCCCAACTATTGCTAAAAGAGGTAATCCTCTTCCTGCTCAACCCCCTGTTAAGTCTTTTACAAAGAAATATTTTCCTCCTATCTCTCCTCCAAATCAACCTTCTTCTATTTCCATGAAAACCAGTAATCCTACCCTACCATCGTGAAATGAAGGACTCATTCCTCCATCAACGCAACCCTTGGCCACGTTTGACGTAATTGACCACGCTAAAAAGACCAAGATTCAAATGTCTGAAGCTGATTACCTTCAGTCAAACCCCGAACAGCTTGTAAGGTTGACTGAATACATCCAAAGTCAGGCTGTCATAATTAATCAGGTTTCCCCAAAAGGAATCCTTTCCACCCCTCCTTCATCCCGCATAAATTTTGCCTCGACTTCCGCATCAGGTAAGATAGAACCTTTCTACCTCTCCCTCCTAATCAATGGCCACAAACTAAGCAACTGCATAATTGATTCTGGAGCTTCCGACAATGTCATGCCGGCAAAATTCGCCCATGCTCTGGGCCTCACCCTTAACAAACCTTTTGGCCGATGTTATTCCTTGGAAACCAAGCAAGTTCCGCTTATCGGTCAAATCAAAGACGCACAATTTGCGTTTGCAGCATTCCCAAAAAAAAGGGTAAAAATGACCGTCCTTGTTGCCGATATTCCAGTAGCCTATGGAATTCTACTGGGAAGGAGTTTTTGCAGTGAAGTTGGGGGGGAGATTCATATGGACTGGTCTAAGGCTAGGATCCCCGTCAAAGGTGTAATGCAAACATTGGAGCCTGAATCACAAAAGAAGTACCTGGTTACTAACTCCGATGACCCCAAAGCCTAAATTCTCTTCGAATCATCAGGGATGGGAAACTACTTCTTGTCTACCGAGTCTGACAAGGGGGATGTCCTCGTCCAAGCAGAGGATCTTAACAAGATCTAGACTTTGCAGTTCGATAGTAGCTGCGCGACTAGTGGGTGTGGTGCTAGTGTCGTGCTTATATCTCCCGAAGAAGAGATTATTCCTCTATCTTTCAAGTTACAATTTATCAACACCAATAATACTACTGAGTATGAATCCCTGCTACTTGGCATGCAAGCCGCGAAGGAAAGAGGGATCAAGAATCTTAAGGTACAAGATGATGCAGAGTTGGTTGTAAATCAAGTTAAGAGGATATACCAAGTGAAGAATGAAAGGCTCAGACATTACAGCAACGCGGTGTTGGACAGCATCGAGGAGTTTGATGTTTTTTAATAAAAGCCATCCCAAGAGCTCAGAATGACATGGCCGATTCATTGGCCATTTCAGCATCCCTCATGCTCCCTCACCTGGGTTTGAAAACAGACAAATATACCATTGAGGTGGTTTTCCGCCCAAGTGTGCCGAACAATTCTCAGCATTGGCAAGTATTCAAAAATGATAATCAACTCATTGCCTTTCTAGAAAAGGCGGAAAATTTTAGTGAGCTTCATTTTGAAGGATCCACTTATGCATGTCGTGAATCTGTTACAGATCAGGACAAAGAATCAAAAGAGAATGATGTCATATGTCAACTCAAAGGAAATAAAATCCCAAAAGGCCTGGTCTCCCTAGAGCGGTTGTTCGACAGGCATGATTCCTTTATTGAAAAGAAAAGGTGAGATGATCCTAACTCCTCCCCAGAAACCGAACCGGTCAATTTAGGTTCGGTAGAACATCCGCAGTTTGTGAACATTGGAAAATGTTGCACACCGGAAGAGAAGCGGAAGTTTGTCAAACTGCTGAAAAAATACATGGATGTATTGGCATGGTCCTATGCTGATCTAAAGTCTTTCAAGCCAAAGGACGTCTAGCATGATATCCCGTTGAAAGAAGACGTCAAACCTTTTCGCTAGAAGTAAAGACATTATAACCCTAAGATCTCAGGTACTATCTAGGATGAAATTCAGAAAATGCTGGATGCACGGATTATTTTTCCTATCCATCACAGTACCTGGGTTGCAAACATTGTGTCAGTACGCAAGAAGAATGGCGAGATACACATATGTGTAGATTTTTGACACCTGAATCAGGTGTCCCTAAAGGACAACTACCCGCTTCTCATAATGGATCAGGTTCTGCAGGTGGTAACTGGATCAGAAATGTTGTCCATGCTTGATGGTTTTTCAGGCTACAATCAGATTGAAGTCTCACCTGAAGACCAATTTAAAACAACATTCACTACTCCTTGGGGTACGTTTGCTTACAGCAGGATGCCTTTTGGCCTGACCAATGCTAGTGCCACTTTCCAGCAAGCGATAGACTTCGCGTTCAAAGGTATGATGGGGAAGGTCATCGTAGTCTACTTAGATGACTTAACTGTGTTCTCCAAACAGTGAAATGATCATTGTGATCATTTAGAGCAAGTATTGATTAGATGCCGTGAGCACGGGATCTCCCTGAATCCGAAAAAGTCCATTTTTGGAGTCACATAAGGAAAATTGCTGGGACATGTTGTTAGCAAAGAAGGGACAAAGATAGATACCGAAAGAGTTAAGGCTATTCAGAGCCTTACTTTACCTACAAGCAAGACCGGCATTCACTCTTTTTTCGGAAAGGTGAACTTTCTCAGGTGCTTTGTTCCTGATTTTGCTGAAAAGACTCGCCATATATCAAACATGATGAAAGGGTCACCAGCTTTCCAATGGCGTGAAAAAGGAAAGAAGTCATTTGAGGAAATAAAAGCCTCCGTCACTCATGCACCAGTCCTGGTATGTCCCGATTTCTCAAAGGATTTTATCATGTATAGCTATGCATCTGAGCATACTGTATCTGCCATCTTGATGCAAAAGAATTCTGAGGATGTTGAATCCCCAATTGCGTTGATGAGCTCTCCTCTCAAGCCTCACGAATTAAAAATGTCTCAGTTGGAAAAGCATGCCTTCGACGTTGTCAAAGCAGTCAAGAACTTCAGGTATTACATTTTAAACTCTCATACAATGGTGTTGGTCCCTGACACGGCAGTCAAGTCAATTTTAACTCAACAGGAGTTAGGAAGCTTGCGGGGGAATTGGATTGCGAAAGTCTAGGAGTATGATCTAGATATAAAACCAACCAAGTTGTTAAGAGGCAAGGGCCTATGTCAGCTTATGGCTGAAAACAAAGATTTAGAAGACCCTAAGGAAAAGGATGATTGCACCAATGGAGCACAAAGCCAGCTGGAGAAACCCAATTCACTACCTATGGTCCTATTTGTCGCAACCAGTGACGAGTGGTATTCCGATATTTCTTTCTTTCTCACCTATGGCGAATGCCCAGCCCATCTGACTACAAAGGAGAAGCGCGCTATAAAGCTCAAAGCAGCCAGATATATCATCTAGAATGACGGTTTATACAAACGCGGAATAGATGGCATCTTCTTGCAATGTGTTGACAAGCCACAGCAAGTGAAGTTACTTGAGAGTTTTCATAATTCAGCCTGTGGAGGCCATTTCTCCTCTTCCGTGACAGCGCACAAGATCGTCCGGGCCAGGTACTATTGGCCGACGCTTTTCCAAGACACAACCACCTGGGTAGCAAAGTGTGAACCTTGCTAGCAGTTTGTCGACAAGCCCAAGTTGGCTGCTTTTCCCCTCAGGCCAGTCATTGTCGACGAACCATTTAAGCAGTGGGGAATTGATTTTATTGGTGCACTCAATCCCCAATCGAGTGCCGGACATAGTTATGTCCTGACAGCAACAGATTATTTCACAAAATGGGTAGAAGCCATACCTGTCAAACATGCCACTTCCGAGGTTGTTTACAGTTTCATCAAAGAAAATATCATTATCAGGTTTGGCGTTCCAAACAAGATTGTTGCTGATAATGCTTCCAACTTCTCTTCACGGGAAGTTATTAGTTTTTGCTATGAATACAGAATAACTTTGGCTCACGCCTCAGATTATTACCTTCAGGGAAATGGTCAGGCAGAATCCAGTAATAAAAACTTAGTAACCATCATACGAAAGCTAGTGGATGAGAATCAACGAATGTGGCACAAGTCATTATACGACACTTTGTGGGCAGACCGCATCACTCCCAAGAGGTCTCTCGGCATGTCACCTTTTCAAGTGTTATATGGCACCGATGCCGAGCTTCCCATTTCTGCTGAACTCCCTGCTCTGTGCTTGGCACGAGCAATCGAAGATGAGACTTTCCAAAATTCTCTTGAGAAGAGGATCATGTATCTAGCAGAGCTCGAAGAAAAGAGAGTAAGAGTGGTTGACAAGATCACCAAACATCAGAATCAGGTCAAAAGATTGTTCGATAAAAAAGCTAAGCAAAGAAATTTCTAGGTGGGAGACCTCATCCTTTTGTGGGACAAACGAAGAGAGCCAAAGGGCATGCACGGAAAATTTGATTCCCTGTGGAGAGGGCCTTTCAAGATCAAGTAGCTCAACGGAGAGAATACTTTCTATCTCTCGTATCTAGACAGAACTGGACTCCCGCTTCCCTATAGTGGGCAGCATCTGAAAATCTTCAGGAAGTAGAGCTTGCTCTCTTCTTTGTATAGTTTGCTTCAGTTGTGTGTTTGCTTTTGTCACATGTTTGCTTTTGTTGGTTGTGTGTTTCCTTTTGCGGTCACCCTTATTTTTGACTCTGTACCCAATGGATAGGCACATGTGGATCTGGGATTCTCTTCCCCTGATTTCCGTTCAGAGATAGTCCCCAGAAAGAGCCAGCTGTTATCCCGTAAAATTGGCAAGGGTAATTTTACGGGTAACCATACCAAAATTTTGTTCTGGTCCCTCGTCAGGGACCCCTCTACGTTCGGAACGTTGTAAAACCCTTTCCCGGGAAATCTAGTTTTCCGGACTTAAGCCATTTTTGGTCTTTTTGGGTTAGGCACACCTATTGTTTGTGCAACACAGGGTAAATCTGCGCCCCCTACATATCCTTGGGCACACCCTTTGGCGTGTCGACACCCATTTTGTTGTGCCTCACCATGTTGCGCCTTTCTTGCATGCGCTAAGGCGCATGCGCCTTTGTGTCAACAATATTTTTGTTACGCCGCGTTTTGGTGCGCCAAAGGGCGCATGTGTTTCCATGTTGACAGCACTTTTGGTGCGCCAAGGGCACACATAACTTCGTGTTAACATGTGTTTTGATGCGCCAAAGGGCGCAAGCTTTCCAGTGTCGACAGGCATTTTGATGCGCCACTTCAAAAAGTGGTTGGCACATTTATTACAACTTTGCCTATATATAGGCGCATCCGCCCTGTCACTTTCACCAGTCAGAAACCACATGATTGTTCTTTTTCCTCTGCACCTGTCAGTACGCCTGTCGTTCTCGTATCGCGTCGTGGACCTAGTTTCACCTCTCACATTTATATATATTCCTGGTAAGTGGTCCTTTTTGCTCTCATGTTTTATGTTTTGGTTATTGGCTGTTTGTTTGTGGGGTTGGATAGAATGATCTGTGAAACCATGAAACCTCCCTTTGCTGTTTTTGCTGTCCTCCCCCATGCACTTCTCCCTCTTTCCAGATCTGCTGGTAAAGAGGACTCTGCCTCTGAAAAAATCGCTTGGATCTCTTTGTTTTAGCCTATTCATCATCCAAGGAACCCTACAGAAGAGGCTTAAACACATGTAACCCCTCCAGAGGAAGAACAAAGACTTAAAAATTGATAGACTACTCTTTTTCCTCTTTGGCGCAGTCACCACCCTTGCAACATGAAGTACAGTCGTGCCAATGGCGCATCCACCATGCCTGCTGCATAAAAAATAGTTGCACCCTCAAAGCGCACTTTCCTTGTTTGCAACACCCGCTAACCCTGCGCTCTCTTGGTGCACCAAACTCATGTGTAACATTGCAAAAACTAGCGCCATTAGCACACCTTGCATCCATGCAACACCAACCTTACTTGCGCCAAGTACAAAACTGATAAACAACGTAGGCGCATCCCTTATTACAACAACATCATGTCATGCAGACCTTCCATGTGCCGCGCCAAGTTCCCCTGTGGCGCATGAAAAAATGATGTTACATGCATTAAACCTGCGCCCTTTGGCGCACCCTGTACCCGTGTAACATGAAAAATATCAGTGCCTGTTATAAAATGCATATATATGGCACAGGCGCACTTCCGCTTGCAACAACAAAAAATGTCATCTACAGTGCCCATGCGCCCTGCGCCCTTTAGCACTAATTTTTCCCTTGCAGCACCCCTTTTCTGTGCGCCATACTATTTAACCCTGCAACCTACAGTGTTCATGTGCCCTGCGCCCTGAGGCCTTAAAATTGCTAACTCTTCTTTCTGTCAACGCTTTAATGGAAGATCAAACAGCTAATATGACTTTCCTACGTTGGGTTTCACTTCTTCTTCTTACAGATCAGCAACTAAGTTCAGAACTACATATGTCAACATCAAGTAAGAGACCAACCAAGTCTAAGGGTAAAGCCAAGCTCACAGAGGAAGAAACGAAGTACAAATATCAGAGGGTCAGGATGCCCGAATCCCAGGCAGAGTGTGACCTGGATATAAGAGACTTAGAACTTGGTCACATTGATATGGAGGATTTTTGGGCCAGAACTCGGAGGCTCACAGGAAGTCCCTGGATGGACAAACTGGTAGGCAGTGGACTGCATTTTTCTGGAGGGATCCCGGTCAGTGCTGTGAACAACGAGTTCATGATGGTAGTAGCCCGCTGCTACAACAAAGACACAAGGTGTGTCCAGAATGAAAAAGGTGAGGTCGTGATCAACCTCACTTCCCGGCACTTTGAAATAATGCTCGGCATTCCTCACCACCAGCACTTTGGAATTCATTTCTTTTCTACTTTGGAATTCATTTCTTTTCTCCCTTCAGATCCATCTTCCTTCCTTTCCTTCCTTCATTCCTTTATGTTCTTCGTCGGAACTACTCTACTGGGATGAGATCCCAAACCCCCTGAAGGTAGAATATTGTAAGACTTGCACAGGTTCCTGCTGGTAGAATAGCAATAAATCAGTTTCGCTTTGCTGACTCAAAGAGGGGCTATGCCCTACACACTGTTGGCTCGTTTATCCATAGATCTGTCCACATGATAGATTTTCAAACCAACAGCATGTCAATGCCACACTTTTCCTAATGAATGGTTTCTAGTAATGACCTAACCATAAGAAAAATGACTTCAGGAATGGCGAACCCACAACACATCATTTCTTTAATTGTATTTTAGTTACGATTAACACTTCCAAGAAAATCATTGTGCAAGGGTAGCTTGTCTCGATTGTTCCACCTACAGAATTTTTAAGTTCATTCCGCGGTTAAATTACCGCTCGACCCCTCTTTAAGTTGTCTTCTTATTCTTTACAAAATTTTCCATAACTTACACACTTATTTGACATAATTCAAATGCATATAAAGTGCTAAATTATCTTGCTCTTATGTTAAAAATCTTCTTCTCGAACATACATTCAATGTCTACCTTTTTTTTACTCTTACAACTCAAGTGAATGAGACTTGGTGTCCATATAGCGATATTAGGATTTGACGGAGATTTAGATACAAGATATCTTTTCACCAAAAAAAACATTCCTTGATCACGGTATAGTTATTTCCCTACCATAGTGATTCTAATCCAATGACTTGTGAAATTCCATTTTGATTTTATATAAGTATTTTGTTTTCTCGAAGGTTGATCACACCAAGGTAATTCATATTCTTTGAAACAAGAGAGTATTTTTAATTGAGATATAAGGTCTCCAAGAGTGGCATTATTTTGAACCTCAAATCCCATTTTTTTTTACTCTTATGTACTTTATTTTCTACATCACATTATGGTCTTATTTTTTTAGCATTGTCTTGTAAAAGGAGTTACAAAATGTTTGTCTAACCTCTTGAAGACATATATGTTTAAGAAGACTTGAAGGTACACACGAACCCTAAGTTAACATTCAAATCAACTGAGGTTTAGATCAATTCCCAACTCCGCCTAAGGGTCCCACCCCTCTACTATATATGATTTTTAAGCGAGCGAACAAAATTATGCCAAACCATCTTCAAGAAAGGACCAAGGTGTAATATTGAGAGACACCAAAGTAGCACATTTTGCTGAGCAAAGCTAAAGAGTTCAATAGCAAGAGTTTAAGACTTGGAACAACTAAGTCACAACCCCCATCTATGTCGTCTAGATCCAAGAGGGATTTCAATCGATGAAGAGAATTTAATTTTAAAACTATCTTCAGAAGACAAGGTAGTCCACTAGGATGCGAAAGAGGAGTTAGCTCTACATACTCCAAAAACATGTTTTGATTGTGTTGCTCATATCTACTAAGTTTATGACAATGTCACTAAACACACTGACGAAGATGATAAACCCATTCTCGGGTTCTTGTTTACTCAAACTAGGAGGTTTCCATCGAGTGTAGAGTTTAAGTCCATCCTATAGTTTTCAATGTCTTTTATGGTAAGGAGTATCACGCATGAAAAATAAGTTATGCTCCCGATATTGAACAAGGGTAGAGTGTTTCGATTAAATCTCTTTATTACATTTACAAAGTATGAATGCACAAGATGACTCATTAATAATTTATTGAACACTAAATATGCACTACAAGATATTACTTCAAATTCATTTACCTTATATAAATATCAAACCCTTTTTTTTACCAGGTGTACTATAAATCAAGATTGACCTAATGATTAAATGCACATTTCCTAGATGTCCTTGAAACCCACATCTCATACATAGCAACAAATTATCAAATATAACCTTCTGTAACATGACACTACATTATACATTTATTCATTTAGCAATGAACTATATAAATTACAATAGATAATTAATGAATTACACATCGCCTTTTCGTCATCATTCTTTCATCCTGCAAAACCACGTGAGCATGATATTAGCGATAAATCGCTGGCATGGCATCCACCCTAATCTAACATAATTATCATTTTTCAGTTTCCCATTTACATATGATAATAATTACAATTTGCAATCGAAATAAAAGGTTTAGAGACATGTATTCATTACATTTCATTTTACTTCTTTTTGTAACCTAGGAGAGAGAAAGAGAAGGGAAGAGAGAGAAAACACCATTTGTCAAAAGTTCTATTTCACACAACAAGTTACACTATAGAGTTTTAAACAGTTATTTGCATGTGTTAAAAGTTTCTAGGGTGGTTTGAAAACCCTACGAGGGTCCCACAACTTTCTATTTTTACATTTTCTCACTAGCTACAAAAACGTTCAAAACGGGCTCGGAGGCTAAGAAACCACTTCCAAAAGTTATCTTCTGATGAGAACGCACACCACAATTAACTTTCTATGTGTCCCCAGATATACCAAGAGTTCAAAGCAACTGACGGAATTGGGAAAAAGTGAACGGTTTGCGTTTGGCGGCTAGTTTTCCGGGGCCATTGGTCGTAGTTGGCCCAGTGCAAATTGAACAAAAGTTAGCTCGAGGGCTCAGAAAACCACGTCCAAAATTGACGTTTGATGGATGAACACGCAACGAGAAACTTCCTACAAATTTCCCTATATACAGGAGAATTCAACAGAGTTGACGAAACTCAGAACTGGAAAACAGTCTTCAAACGGCGACAAGTTTTCTGAAGCCACCGGTCCTAATTGGTCCAGTTTGACCTTGTCAAACTGCGACCAGAGGCCTACAAAATGCCATTGTCAAACTATCCAGAAAAGTGTTTTTCCCTAAACTGAAACCTTCCATGCAATTGTCTAGTAAGAATACTAGAGGTTTGCGAAGACGGGAATAATTTCTCTATCCAGGTTTCAAATGGCGGTTCAAAACGAAAGCTAACTTTCTAGATTTAACAACTTTCTACTGCTGTAAACCAGTGTAACAGGGCTCCTATAAGAGCGTCAAAAAGATCACATATGTTCGTTCGGGGTAAATCCAGTAGGTCAAGGTGACTCCTCACATAACAAGGTACACGAATGAAGCTTAACATCTCATTTTCAGACGTTACGAAGGGTACTTAATGAGTCTCCGAAAAATGCAAAAATTAACTATTTAAACCGGGAGATGATCAACTTTATCACTGGGAAGTCAATTTCGTCTGGGCGATAAAACAATGTTGTAGCGATCCAGTTAGGTAGGAAATTTTTCTACATCACCTCAGAATGAGGGTGGAAGTTCATGTTTTAATGCAAACGAGTTATTTTGACTTCGTGAGTTACGACATGACATTTCATTGTTTTGCAACGAGTTGATAAAAACATTTAACTGTATTATAATCCTAATATTTTAAAATTCTATTAAGTTGCAAATGAGAACTAAAGCACGAGAGTTATGAGAGGTAAGGGGAGATGAACCATGCCTGGGAACGAAGGAAGTTGGTTCAAAACTGCGTGCAATTTGGTTCAACATCTCGCTTAAGCATTTTGTCGAACAGATCATCAACATCCGTAATTTTTCCATTTCACCTTTGCTCGAAATCCTCAAGCTTTCCCAACGAACCCATTTTACACCAAACCAAAAAAAAAACCACATGTTTAAATGGTGTTGGACAATAAAGTTTGGATCTCCCTCAAGATAGCCAAGCATGACTAAGAAATCCATACATATCAAACATTAGGTCCACATCAGGCACCAAGCCAGGATACCATTCCAAGAGCTGCAATAATCCTTAATTTGTTAACATCATTCTGCTTTGCACACATGCATAGAAGAGATCCACATACAGTCGACCCCCACAAAGACCACCCAAAAAAAGGAAGCAAATTCTTTAGATGCCCTGATGTTGTTTTCTCATATTTCAGACACCCTCCATTGTGCAAGATCTTTGTGAATCCACTGGAACAATGCAAGGTAGGATCGAGTTTTATTTTAAAATAGATCATTCTTAATCAGGTATGAGTGGATGAACCTCAATGGCGAACTGCAGGTCAGGTAGGAGCACTAGAAAATGTGTGAAGCTCGTGGATACTTTCCATCTGGTGATTTTTTTTTTTTTTGTTGGAGAAGGGGTGCCATGGAGTGGGCTCTAGATTATCCCTAGCTATTGTTTTTGTCCAAGATATGGCTATGAACTTCTCTGAAACCTTGAGGCCATTTTGTACAGAATGCCAGAAGAATGAAGAGTACGTAGAGAAACCCAACAACAGAAATCCTTCTTAGGTATTGTTTCCAAAGCGAGGAACGATGCTTCTTTGTGGCCACCATTCCTGAACAATAGTCCTTGAAGATCGATTCATAGCTCCCTATATCATCTCTGTGCATATTATTTGCATATCCATCAGAAACAAAAATAGCGGCAACAGTATTTTCTTCCCTCTCAGAGATCATTTAACCTGCTTCAGTACAGATATAAACCATTTCAATCGATTTGTCAGGGCACTTATAGCTTACAAAAAACTGGCAAACAAAATCCCCATTTTGGCGCTGACTAAGGGGGGAAAGCTGGCAATATAAAAAAAATTTCATTATGCTTAGGTGGACGTCTGTGTCCTGTTCTAGAGTTCATATTTTGGCACAGGCCAGGAGTGCGCTGGTAAATGTAACTCATCAGGTTGGAGACCTATTTTCTGTAATGAGAAATGGTGCGACTATCTCCTGAGGAAACCCACACATTCCTTGCATAACCAAAATACTCCATGAGAGGCTGTCTCCCTCTTTCATTTTCAACCACCACACAAGCTTCTCTCATAATTTTCATTTGGTCAAACACTATAACAACATCAAACAAACAAACACCACGGTAGGATCAAGAAACTCTTTTGATAGACAAACTATCTTGTTTTAGATGCAAAAATAGATACATGTCAGTTAAATTTGTGACAAGTGATGTGACAAGACATTAGAGTTATCGTGTGCAGGCAAGTCTAACCCACAGTAAAGTGATTTTGGGTGGCTAAAAGTGAGAGCTACGTTTAACATAGTACTAAATACTTTATTAATTTTATTTTAAAATTTGTGTGGGGCACTACAACTTTATATGCATGGGTACATATGAGGCGACCTTCATTGTAGCCATCTTCTAATGTATTGTTTATGGCTAATCGAACTAAGGCCACTCCTATCGTAGTTTTAGAAGATGCATCCATTACTATACAAGAGGCCAAGTTCACTGGGGATTTTGAGGTTTTAGTGCTTGTAGAAGCAAACAATTTCCCAGCTCTGCTTCGGCCCCCTTGGTGTTACACAAATAATGTTGATCTTTGGTTCAGCAAGGGATATATCAGTTTTGATAACAAAGAGGAAAGAGTTATTATCCCTTTAACATATGGGAAATTTGCACCCTATGTTGAGCCTTTGAGTGAGGAAGATCTAAATAGGATTTATGTACGTGTCATTCAAGACCCATAAGCACTCGAGCTATCTAAGGAAGGAATCCTTAAGTGGGAATATGTGTAGTCTATTAGTGATACTACAAGTATTGCTTGTGATAATTGGGCTCATGGTACTTATGAGATGGTTGGGTGCAAAGTAAGAAGCGTATTTACACGAAAAATCAAGTCTTGTTGCATCAGGAGGATAGGTAACAATTTTGTACCTCAGTACACTGGATAAGGAGACCCTACATTATTCCTATGCACCATGGAGGAATAGTGGATAGACCAATTTAAAAGAATAAATATGTTATAATATACCCTACATGGGACAACAGTGCGCTAGTGGGTGGTTCACAGGGATAATCTTGTATAATGGAATGAAGTTAGGATTTCTCTAATAACTCAGTTTTCCAGGAACAATGCACCTACTCAAATATGCACTTATCACGCTAATCAACATGTTCAACACCACGTTTAGTAGTGTGAGAGGCTCTGGACAGTGGGGTAGGAAGCTTTACCACCTTTGTTATGGGTGCAAAAACTTTATTCCACTTTACAAGGTTACGCACGTGCTTAGTATGTATATGCAGAGCTACATAGAGAAACTGGAAATTGGAAGGATTTGACTGCAGGAATGGTCTAGACTTTTGACTACTTCTCTACTAAACCTCCAGTAGAAGAGGCATTAAGGGTTAAAAAGCATTTAACTATGGGAGACAGTGCAAAGGTGGAAGAACTCATTTGGTGCAAAGTGAGTGGATCATTGTTGCAGGAAGGCCTTGCTCTGTCTTGAAAAAAGCACCTACATATCACACAGTCAGGGCTCAATCCATGTTTCCTAGCCCATTCTGAGGTTTTCTACGAAACGCGAAGGAGGAGCTATTATTGTTAGTACTTTACTTCCTTGTTAGTAGTGCATTTTTCCTAGCTTACATTCTGGCATGCCCGGTTACTTTTGATCTGTTACCATTAATTTCCTAATTAGTGGTTTTATTTGTTCTTTGTTTATTAGTGTTCGTTATTATCTCATTTTTTGTGCCTTATGGCCTTCTTTGGTTAACCTTCAAGCTATGGGAAGTGCTTTTGTTGTGTGGTGTCTTGTGGTGCATTTAAAGGTTATAACAAAAATGACACTATAATGCTCGTCATGTCTTTGATTTGATTGACGCTCGATTTTTAGAAGAAGAAACTCCATCACCTGATTTGGATACTTATGGATCATGGCAGAAATATTCAATCCTAATGTCTTCACAAAGGTTACATTTCAAATAGTTTCTCAATTCTAATTTTGGAGAGCACTTTTTTTTTTTTTTTTTCTCGTCATTACCATATAGACTACGATATCGTCATTTTGATTGGATTAGTAGTATTTGTCAATACACATTCTTCTATTTTTTTACACCACTTTTGGCTATTCAATAGTAATCTGCAACATCATACAAACAAGTCATTAGCTTATCATCTTCTTGTCATCAGAAACCAATCCAGAAAATGCATTTATTTATTTACTTTTATTACTTTTTCGGGAATCTATCTTTTTTACTAATCAATTTTTAAATCTTAGTTTTACATAACTATATATCTTGTTTTCCTCACATTCATAATTTTTGATATTCGTTTAAAAAAAAACCAAAAACAATATCTTTATTTATTTCGATCTTCCTTTTCAACTATATCTAGATCTTAATTTTGAAACTCCCATAGTTTATATTTAATTTTCAAATCTCATTTTTTAAGGTCAATATACATCATGCTTTCATAAAAAATAAAACAAAAATAAAAATCTATATAACTCTTCTTTTACTTAAACGTTTTGTTACTATTTTTTTAAAAAAAACTAAAATAAAACCCATTTCCCCATCCCCATTCCAACATCTCCTCTCTGTTCCCATTGCTCCAACCTCTCAACCCTGACCAGTCCCAAATCCCATCCCTTGTTCACCCCAACTATACCCTATAGCATCTAGCCATGACTTCTCCCTTCCTGGCCACTCAGCCACACAAACACGTTCCACACCCATCCCTTGCATACCCTCTGTCACCTCCTCATCACAGTGCCAACTCTCCACACAGTCTCGCATCCTCCCTTCCATGTCAACCTCTTCTCCCCACTCCTTCCTTTCAACACAACCCGATCCCCAACTCCACAACCCCTCACCACAGCTCCACATCCTCTCTCTCCCCAGTTCCCTGTCTAACCATCCCAACTCCTCAACTTCCCCACCCATTCAACCCACGACTTCTCTACCCATCTACCCATCCAATCCTCCCTTCTCTCCTTCCTTCCCACACTTCTAACCAACCCCTTCTCCCCACTCTCCACTCTCGCCACCTCACCACACCCCATCTGATCCCTCATCTCGCCCATCCCAAAATCCCCCACATAGACCCTAATCCACACCATCTCCCCCAGCCACTTCCCTCACATGCTCACCTCGCAGATCTCCTACTCTCCCCGTCAATCTAACTCACCATTCATCTCCATGCATCCCAAACTCTCAACTCCCATTCCCCCATCCTGTCTCCTCTCTGTCCCACTCCCCAACCCATTCCCTCACTAATATTCTTCATTGTAATATCGCATTCAATTTCCTCATGTTCCATTGAATCCACCTACTACATCCATCCTTTTCATCAATATCCCATAATATATCTACATACGCAATTTCCATTCCATTTGTCTTTGATTCTCCTTAAAAGTCCACATTTTCATCCACACTTCTCATTTATCATTCGTCATGTCCTTAGAATCCACTCTTTGGTCCCATTTGCGTAGAATTTTCATTTCAAACTTCCCACTCTCCATTTGGTTTGTCATTTTTTTCTTTGCGTCTGACCCTGCCATCCACCTTGTCTTGGTACCTACACTCGATATTGCCACCATTTGTGATATGGTCTTTTAGTGTATTTCTTTGTTATGTGGTTTCTTTTTTTGCATATTTAATTTTGTACGTGTTTTATTCTTTTGTTAAGTTTATAATCGTAACTCAAATCTTTTTATCAATTCAGGATTCCTTTTAAGTGATTTGTTTGTTTTGCCTATATCATCACTTAACTTGCTATTTACACAACCTCATTCTAAATCAATTCTTATTCTTGTTAAGTCACCAAGCTCTTAGGATTACATTTTCATCGATTTCGGCCATACATTTAGGTCATACCAATGATTAGTTAGTTGTAGTAATCTTGATAATAGGACTAGTTCATCAGACTAGTTCATAGTGCTTCATTAATATTATATATTTGATTATTTTATTGTGATTCGTTAATCATTCCAATTTTGTGAGTTAGTGCCTTGTTAATATATTATATATTTACACATTTTTGACCTCTTCACATTTCAATCAAATCCATCCTTTTGATCCCTTTAATCACATTACACTTGTTCTCAATGTTTTAGTGGCTTTTGGTAGATTTGTGTGTACTATTTCACATTCTCCACATATTATTTTATCAACTTAATTTTTTGATTTTTAACACTTCACGATTTTAATTACTTATTTTTAGTGAGCATTCTACTAACCCTGTGTGCATAGGTACAAACTACTCATCATTTTCTTGTATGGACCCCTTTTTTCGACAAAACATGGACCATTTTAGCACCTATATACGTCAACCTTATCAAGTTTGCATTCCCTGTCACCTTTTTCCCACTAAAAGGGGCCACGCAGGGCTCCGCAAAATAAACAAAATCTACCTTACATTCTAATTTTCCACGACCACACTTCTAGTAACGTTTTAAAGATCTTATTTCGTCATTTTTATTTTTTGTGAAGATAATCGTTATCACAATTTTGCAATCACTATTAATTGTAATAATTATTAAAATTTTAACAAAACATCTATTCCCAATTGTATCAGTGTATGCTCTTTTCTTGTGCACCTTTGAGCGATTTGGAAAATAAAAAACGGTCATGTAATTGTATAGTTTCTTGTTCTAACATTACAGGATCCTCTAGCAAATTAAAAAATTTAAATCTAATATGTCATAATAGTCCATCATTATTTTAACTTAATTAAAATCATTTAAAATAGCTCTATTTTTCTTCATTAACTAACTTGTCACTTTAATTTTGTTGCTTCTTTATAATTTGATCGATTGTTGGTTGTGTATACTCTTTTCCTGCACCATCGAGTGATCTGGGAAATAAAAAACAACCATGATCATCTTTCTCTATAGCATTTTTTCTGTGCAGAATAACTACTAGTTTGTTTTATTTAGGACCGTGTTGCTAGAATACTTATCAAAAACACACAAAAAAAAAACATCTCGCAAAAAGTACCACCATTTAAAAGAAAAATGTGCTGAAACCACAAAAATAACAATTTTAGAACACTCATGTACGCAGTCATTTTCCGCCAATAATTTATTTCAAGTCAGAAATAACCTTGCATATAATCACATCATCGTTCTTGTTTTTGCACGTAGTAAAGGTGAATTACATCACCACCAATGCTACATCGTTGACATGGACTTGAATACCACGCACCAACAACATTTGAATCTGCATTGCACTTTGAGACATAGTCTCATCATAGCGTTCGGTATTTACCTCGCCCCTGCTCTTCACTTACAAGTAATGCTATTGTCGTGTGGAGCATACGATTCGTGGCTAAATATTTATAACAATGAAGCCTGGGCATCATCCCTTTAAATCTTTTGGGGAGTTATAAGGACACCATACACATTCATCCCCCCCATCATCTTCCACCTTTTCACAAAACCTATTTTAAACGTGGTGATTCACTCTGAAGTAGGAAAGTAAGAATTAGTGAGTCTCCTCCAATGCTATAAGGGTTCCCCATACCAATTCTATCCCCATACAAAATTAGGTATATCAAGACTATGGTATATAGGAGGACGCATCTTTTTGGAGTGATAAGTGCATGCATCCATCATTCCACGACATACTTTTATGATTGCATGAAACAATGATCATTCCCAAAGAATTTACCTCTTGAGCCAAAACAATTTAATACCACATGATTACTTGTTGATTTGTAAAAAAAAATAGTTTACCATTATTTTTATCATAAAACTTAGATGGTATCAATGTGTTTATTTTAAAGTTTCAAAACCTAGTTGTTTTCCACAAAAATCATTTCTCGACCAATTCAATACCAAGTGAAAACGTCTAATCAATCCAACAATGCAAGACCAAAACATCAGCATTGATTTCATTAGCTTGCTTCAGCCAACAATACATCTACCATAACTTGTCTTCGGCTATATCCAACTGATATTGAGTGACTGGCATTCACTCCCCATATTGTCAATTATCTTCATAGCTCATTTTAAGCTATATCAAAACTAATATTGGGTGACTTGTTTGAGTTCACTCATTATTTTGTTCAACTATCACAGTTTATCCAAATCAAAGCCAACACAAATCCTTTCATAACTCATTTTGAGTTATATCATAACCATATTGAGATTAACATGTTTGAGTTACTCTCCTTGTCAACAATCTAGAGCTTGTTCAAGCCAAATCTACACAACATGAAACAAATTTCCTAATAACTCATCTTGAGTATATCATAATCATATTGAGATAACTTTTTTGAGTTACTCTCCTTATCAGTAATCAAGAGCTTATTCAAGAAAAATCCAATGAAATCAAATTCGCATTTAATCACGCCTACTCAAAATTCCTAACAACTTTTTACAACTTAATCAAGTACACACACCTATCTCATCATGGTACTCACACATAGTCACAATCACGAGAATGATGCTGAATAATTCAGCGCAACCAAAACTCACCAATGAAGAACAAGAACAAGTAAATAGGGTGATAAAACAAAACAAGAAATGAATATCTATTATGCATCCTAGCCATGGGGGCAAAACTCCCCCTAACTTGGAGACTGAAAATTTAAAAAAACTTATCGACAACGGTAAATCAAATTATCACAACGAAATACCAAACAATCCAAATAGCTCTTCGGTCTGACTGAGTTATTCATTAAAATCCAAGACTTAACAAAGGAACTTGAGGAAGAAATTGCTAGAGCTGAAAGGCTAAAAGACTCCAATCCAGATCCCCAATACTCACAACATTCTTAATAACTCATCCGCTTGCCTCTCCATTCGCACGAGAATGTAAAAAAATGAAAGTTACCATTAAGGGACTAAAAAAACAATAAAAACAATTTATTTTTGAAGAACTATGTCCTTGTCAATTTGATACAGAAATGTCGTGTTTACCATTTCCATCATGCTTCGAAATCCCTAAATTTGATAAATGCAAAAACAAAGGTGACCCCCGTGAACATGTCAAGGAATTTTACATACAATGTGAGGAAGTTTTCTTATCTTGACATGTATCTTTTACGATTATTCCACCAAAGTTTAGAAGGACAGGCTTTAGATTGGTTTTTCCATCTTCCTAAAGGGTCAGTCCCAACATTTGCATAGACTTATCAGAAAAAATTGGTCAAATATTTTTCCTTCAACTTAGACTCAGAAATAACCATGCTCGATCTCTGTAACACTAGACAAAGGCCCAACAAAAACTTCACCCCCTGTTTAAAATGATGGTGAGGAATTGCAAGCAAATTTCCCTGCACAATACCTGAAAAACAATTGGTTAGCATTTTTGTTACAAATCTCAATGTTGAATTATCATTCCACATGCAAATGCATTGTATGAGTAGTTTCAAAGAAGTCTTTAAAAAGGGAACACAAATTGAAAAAAGCCATCATTCCTAAGGGATTACTTAAAGCCACCGTTAAGGGACCAACCTTATCGAGATATGCCCCTCAAAACTAGGACAAATCCAAATTCTTTAACCGAAAATTGAACTATAGTCAACGATGGTGTTGTTAATTCTTGCCATGTTTGAAACATTCAAAACAATCCCGATCAAAAAATTAAACTCCAAACAACCAATCATAATCCCTAGAAAGGAAGATCCTTCTCGAGATAGGTGAAGATAGTTCACTTCTCTCAGAGAAGGCCTATCTAACGTCTTTCGTCACTTAGCAAATGCCAAAATGATTACATATCCCATTGTCAAACTCTTCGAAGAAGGAAAACCCAAACTAAATTGGTATAAGGACAATGAATATTGTGATTACCATTGCATAAAAGGGCACTCTACAGATTGATGCATGCAACTTTGCCATTATGTCCAAGACCTAATTGAACATGGAGACATGGCAGTTAAAAATACTTCTAAGACAAAATCACCCAATGAAAAACTTAACATGTCCAAAAACCCCTTCCCTAACCATGATGATAATTCAAAAGATAAGGTTCAATCATCAAGCAACATCGAGTATGAATTAGTCATCTCAACCATAGATTGTGACCAAGACTTACTAGCAACTATAAACATCAGAACTGACTGTGTAATCACCACCAAACAGAAAAAAATATGGGTCCCTACAGCAAAAAAAATCTGCCACTTCATCTCTCGCACCACCTTCTAATCCACCATCTAATTTTGCCACTAATTCCACTCCACAGCATGTGCCATCATTCACTATTGTCAAAAAAATTGGAGAAGACTGTAACACAGATTTCCATCATGGAATTACTTAATTCTTCTTCCACACTACAACGCATTCTTATGAAAATATTGAATAAAGCCCAGTGTCCCCGAGGATATCAATTCACAACAATTCTAGGCTTCAATCGCACATCTTACGGTCCACCAATCCTATTTTATCCTTTGGTCCCGCTGACCTTCTTAATCACAACATCGGTAATAATCATTCTTTATACGTCGAGGGTTATATAACTCATTGTAAGATCAAGCACGTATTAATTGAACAATGGATCTACATTAAATATTTATACTATGAAACTCTTATGTTGCTTTGGGTTACACCAAAAATGATTTACAAAACAACATCATAACCATTCATCGGTATGATAATAGCGAAAGAAAGTCTGAAGGCAGAATCACGTTATCTCTCCAAGTTAGACCCATTGCTTTAGAAACAGTATGTCATGTGGTGGTTGTAGAAGTTGCATATAACATTCTTGTTGGCTGACCATGGATTCATGCCTTGAAATTCGTCCCATCAATGTTCCACCAATGTATTAAATTTCTTCATTTAGACAAGGAATCTATGGTGCCTCCGGATCCTCAACCCTTTGAGTATTGTAGATTCCTCAAAGAACGGCATAGACATGATCACTATTGTCCATCAACAGATACGTACACTCCACCTTACGTAATCCCTAATGAAACATGTGTTGATACTAGATACACTTCCTAAGAATGTTCTGAAACCATCACCTCCTAACCAAACCAAAATTTCCAATCCATTCTCTTACGTTAATCAATAAGCTTCAACTATTCCTCGTCCCACGAATGAATCATCTTCTTCCACTAATCAAGTTTCTTCTTCCAACAACAATTATTCTTCCACCACACCATCTTCTTCCTCGCCTAGTAAACCTTCTTCATCCAACCACACCTCTTCTATTAAGATACCTTCTCCTGTCGTATAACCAAATTTCATCCTTCCACCCCCCCCCCCTTCTTCTTATAACCCATTTTCTTCATCTTTTAAAACTACCAAACTGACTTCCTCGCCACATGAGGTACTTATTGGTCCCCCATCCCACACAGTTAAAATCATTGACACATGATGCGGTGAATATCAATTTCAAAATATGGAAGACTCATTTTACATCAACAAATCCCCACATAACTACGCCAAACTCAATGCTCCACATATGATAATCCATCCCACTTACCAAATGGGATAGTCAATTTGGAAACAATTTAGTTATCTTGACAACGAACATATTATAAGTTCTTCAGGATCTTCATTATATAATGATGACTTTGCTCCCATGCTATGAGTCCCCTCAATTTACCAAAGCTCATCAAATAATGAAAAAAATGCGATGGAAGGGTAAAAGACTCGATCAAAATGAACAAGGTCGTTTAGACCCAATCAATTGCACACAACATCATGGTAAACATGGTCTAGGTTTCAAGGTATACAATATTGTTCTTGTATTAATTTCAAGAGATAACGATGACACCAACTCTAAAAATGACACCGGGTCTACACATAACCTTTTTGAGGACATCATTGAAACACATCCTTACTTTGAACATTTATCTGTTAACATCATCGATTTGGAGTCTACGCATCCAAATCTTGCATAGGCCATGACCAATCACATCATGTGGCCATTGACATGTTCCAAAATGATGAAGCCATTAAATAATTACTTGGAACTCGTGATCAAATCCCTAGTTCTAACCATAGAAAATGTTTTAAAATCAATCTAGATGAATCAGCCTATTTTCGTAAAGAAATAAAATATTCAGATCCTTCACCTTCAGAACATTTGGATCAGAAGCATAAACAAAAAATTTCCCATAGTCAAAATCTCATCGCCACCCTATCAAACAAACATGTCAATAAAAAGTCTCAACATGACACACAAAAATCTTATACTAACTCCCCCAAATCACTTGACACCGATGACTTACATCAACCTTTAGCATCATTCTCTGAAAAGGATACATCTAAAATGCTTGTAGAAGAAACTAAAGATATAAACATTGGAACCATCAAACAACCAAAAATTTTATAACTTGACATTAGTCTATGTTTGACCAAGAACACATAGACTTCACAACAATCCTTATTAAATTCCAAGATATCTTTACATGGACCTATAAGGACATGTCATGCCTAGATCCATATCTTGTAGTACACCACCTTGTGGTGCATTTGGATGCAAAGCCTATAAAATAAAAACTATGCAAAATGCATCCCCAAGTAACATTGCTTGTCAAAGACTGAACTTGAGAAAGTCTTGGAAGCTGACTTTATCTCGACCTATTGCTTATTCAACATGGATATCTAACATATTTCCCATAGCCAAGAAAACCCCCGGCATCAGGATATGCACATAGACTTCCGAGACGTTAATAAGGCTTGTACCAAAGATGACTTTCCCTTACCAAACATAGACATGATTGTTGATTCTATGGTAGGCCATGGAATGCACTCCTTAATGGATGAATTTTTTGGTTACAATCAAATACATATTACTGAAGGGGATCAACATAAAACAGCATTTACTACACCATGGGGCACCTTCTATTATAAGGTCATGTCTTTCAACTTGAAAAAATGCCAGTGCCACCTATCAATGAGAAATGACTGTTATCTTCCATGATATGTTACATGCTATCATGGAAGATTATGTTGATGATATATTAGCACAATCAAAAACACTGAATAGGACATCTAAGTGTGTTGAGACACATTTTTAACAGATTAAGTGAGTATAAGGTTCATCTTAACCCAAAGAAATGTGCGTTTCGAGTGTGACCTTTGGTAAATTGTTTGGATTTATTGTCTCATGGAGAGACATAGAAGTGGATCTTACAAAATTCAAATCCATTATAGAAATTCCTCCTCCTCAAAACCTAAAACAATTACATAGTTTTTAGGAAAAAATATAATTTATTCGACATGTTTTATGTCACAGCTGGCTGATAAGTACCATCACTTCAACCAAATTACTCAAGAAAGATGCATAATTCCACTGGAACCATGATTGCCAAGAATATTTTGCTGAGTTAAAACAATACCTCTCTAGCCCACATGTTCTTATGTCACCAGTTGTCGATAAACCCAGGTTGCTCTATATACATCTACCACTGAACATGTCATAAGAGCTCTATTAGCATAACATAATGATAAAGCAAAAGAATATGTTGTATGTTACCTTAGTTGAACACTTATTGAGCACGACAGTACGTTATTCCCAAATCGAAAAATTATACTTGGCGGTCACCTTTGCATTCCATAAGTTATGCCATTACTTGCTTAATCACATGACTAAGTTGATCGCCAAGATTGATCCCCTTAAATATCTCTTTTCCCGACCCATTCTGATAGGAAGAATGTCTAGTTGGGTCATACTACTTAGTGAATTTCACGTCGAGCTTGTTCCGCATAAGATCAATCAAAGGATAGTGCAGTTGTAGACCAACTTGTCGAGACACCCCTTCCTAGCATAAAACCACTCCATTTTGCATTTCTTAATGAAGATATTCTACACATAGACATCGTGTCAACTTGGACTCTATTTTGTGATGGATCACGTAATCTCCATGGCTAAAGAGCTGGTATTTTGCTTATCACACCTAGCAAACACGTCATCCTCAAATCATTTCAATTAACATTCCTATGTACTAACAATATCACAGATATAATGAATCTTTAATCACAATATTAAAACTATCTATATGTTGCAATTTTACAGAAGTTAATTAGTATTTGGTGATTCTTTACTTATCATTAAACAAGTTACTAACGAATTATAAGGTCAAGGATAAAAAAATTATCCCATATAAGAGCATGGTGGATAATATTTGAAGCTATTTTCGATTAATTAACTTCGATCAAATCCCTAGAATTCATAATAAATCTACCGACGCTATGACAACTATTAGATTCTTGTTAGAAATCGCATCTAGTCAACCCCAAACACATTTTTGTCGTAGAACATCTCTTAATGTCTACCTATGATCTTCCCTGAAAACACTATGGTATGCGAAATTGTGAGTCCGAATAACCCTTGGTACCATGATCTTTACACCTTCATCTGTGATAAAATATTTCCTCCCAACATGAAACCAATGCATAAATGTGTTTTAGCAAAACATGTCTCTCATTACATCATTTCAGCATAGAAACTCTTTATAAACGAGGATATGATGGCACCCTTCTCCGATTTATAAATCAGGAAGAAGCCTTGAGTATCTTAATTGAAGTCCATTTTAGTATCCGTGGAGTGCACATGAATGGTATAGCTTTAGACAAGAAAATACTGCAAGTTGGATATTATTGGCCCGCTATAGAAAGTGATGCATGCCATTTTGTCAAACGATGTCAAGCATGTCAAAAACATAGCAATCTTATCCACATACCTTCCCAAGACATTACAGTCGATAACCAAAACCATGGCCCTTCTCTCAATGGGGACTTGACCTCATTGATAAAATCATACCAACATCATCTGATGGACATAAGTCCATTATTCCTGCTACCGATTAATTCACTAAATGGGTGGAAGTTGTGCCTCTCACCTATGTTACCGGTAGCCAAATATTGAAATTCATTTTTAATAATTTCATCTGTCGATTTGGTATTCCATCCGCTCTTGTTGCGGAGAATGGCAAATCATTTAAAAACCATGATGTAAAAGACCTCGCCAAATGTTTTCGCATCAGACTTAAGTGGTCCACTCCATACTACCCTCAGATTAATAGGTTTAGTAGAAGAAACCAGCAAGACTTTAAAATCCATCATGGAAAAAAATGTCAACACACATGAATGCAATTGACATTCTCAAATTTACCTCACTCTTTGGGCTTACCATACATCTTACCGCACGCCTATCGGAGCCACCCCCATTTTCCCTCATTTATGGTTATGAATCAATTTTGACCTATTGAGATAGAAAACCCATCCTTGAGAATATCCCTTAAAGATATAATTAATGAGGATGAATATTGACATTCATGACTTCAAGAGTTCGAGCTTCTCGATGAAAAATGACTTAATGCCCTCAATCATCTTCAAGTCTATCAAAACCAACTGCAACGCAGTTATCATAAAAAGGTAAGACCTAAAAGAATTCAAAATTGGTGACCAGGTTTTAAAAGAAAATAAAAAGAATACCACTAAAGAGTGAGAAAAACAAGGAAAAATTTGAGCCTAATTGCTTAGGAACCTATGTAATTATAGTGAAATTTGGCTTTAGATCCTATAAGTTTGCCACTGAATATGGTCAAGAACTTGATGAAGCAATGAATGTAGTTAATTTAAAGAAATTTTATCCTTGAGGTGTTCACTATTCTAGGAAGCAATGACGTGTACATTATTCCTTCTGTCTAGCTTATCTCTCGAATAATTTAAAATTATTCATTTCCATTGGAAGATGTTTTCATTATCAAAATAACATCTACTCATATTCATCATCGTGAAACAAGTGCTCAATATAGATCCTATTAAGTTTGTGAGCATCATACTTCTTATCATATCTCCCATTTTCAATCACTTTCACCTATGGTCATACCTAGAAGCTTACTGATGGCAATATATTCCCTTCAAAGACATTCTCTCTTTCATAACAAAGTTGTAAACTTCTTATACCCAGTTCGTTTGATTGTCCATCTTAGTCTTCGATGTTGAAACCTCGTGTTCTAACTAGTCGTGTGGGGCTGAGATTGGGGGTAGACGTTCCTTCCTAACAAACAAAGAACTATTGTAAAAATCCATCAATTCAATAAATTATGAATAAATTCATTGTCACATATTTCATCCTTCATAGTCTTTGGTGTCGAGCCCACACTTCTTACTGGTAGTGTGAGAATGGGAATGGAGGAAGGTGCCCTTACTCGTCTACGTCTTGTCTTCGATGATAAACCCTTTCCTTTTATAGGTGGAATGGGGAAAAGTGTAGAGGGTCGTTCTCATAAAAGCATAAAAATATTGTAAAAACATACAAAAATTCAAAAAAATAAAATATCAAAAATATTAAAAAAACAGAGACAAAAAAGGAATTTACTCGTCTATGTTTTTCCTTTGGTGATGAACCCTTGCTACTTACTGGTAGCATGGTTTAAGGCACATGGGAGTCATTTCAAGAAAATAAAATCTTATAAATGCTAATAGTGTTTACGATTAGAGAATCCCCAAAGAAGTAATTTAGATGCCTAAGTGAAGAGAGAACTATCCCTTCGCCTCATATCCTACCAATCAGATAGTCCACGTAACTGTCTAAGTCTAGCACGTGTTTCATAGAGTGAAAGTCTATTCTTGAAATCGGTTTAGTGACATTAAGAAGAATTGAATCACAATTTCCCAAAGGGATTGTTATTAGCATTTGTCTCTATATTCATTATCTACCTCTTGTGTCCTTCTTGATTCTCGATGATGAGCCCTCGCATCTTACTAGTTGTGTGGAGTCAAGAATGGAGCTGGACTTCTTTTCAATATATCATCACCAATATATCCTCCCAATGGAATGAATTTTTTTGTGTTATTAAGAGCATGAGTTACCATGAGGAACATGGTACATGTGGACAATATTCTATTTTATCACCTCTCAAAATAAGTCTGCACTCTGGTCCGTAAATTGCCAATAACAGTGTAAAAATCTAAAAACATTCGATAATCGTAAAAAATCCAAAAACATTCGAAAATCATCAAAAATCCAAAAGCATTAGAAAAATATCCAAAAATCCAAAAACATTCGAAAATTGTCAAAAATCCAAAAACATTAGAAAAAAATTAAAAATCTAAAAACATTGAAAAATCTCTAAAACTCCAAAAAAAAAATATAATAAACAAAAATAAAAAAAATTTAAACTCCACAAAATCACAAAAACTCTAACATAATCAACACAATTCATCCTTTGAACTATTATCCCCAACGAATGATCCAATCACCTTATGACTACCAAATTCAAACCACTTCTCCTTGTGTGAATCCTCGCTTGGGGCAAATCTGGCTCTCATTGTTTCCTTGTTTGAGGACAATGACCCAATCCTTTTTTATTTCCTTGTACCCCTGCCTGGGGGCACATCCGATCAATCCTCACTGTGGAACACGTTAGGGACATGTTCACTGGTTCTTGTGTTGCATTATTAGTGGCAAGTCATTATTTGTTTTCTTGTATCTTGATATATTATAGGGGGCATCTTGATTTTATGTATCCTAGTGTTCTCTCTAATCTACTTATGTTATCTGATTGCATATTGTACTAGGGCATCATACTTTATGGATGGCCTCTGTCTATACTCTCTTCCACTTGCATATCGTATTGGGGCATCAAACCTTTTTGCTGGCCCCTGTCTATGTTATCACACATATTACAGTCTAGTCATCCCAATCTTTTATATCACGATGTATCATGTTATGTGTTGTATTAAAATTAAGATGTTTTTCATCACATGAGTATCTTCCTGCATGATCCACATCATACTTTGCACCCCCTCCATTCACCCATAGTAATACATTCCCCAGTTTGGGAATCCTAGTTGATCACCATTGCAGTTTGCGAATCCTACTTAAAGATCTTTCTCAAGTAGCATTCACTATCCAGTAGCTCCTCCTCCCCCACCATGATCACCATATATTTGATCCATTCATCCTCACTCCTCATATATACTCCTCCGCCACTTATCCCCATATTACCCTTCTCACCATTATTGTCCCCTCTCACCCATTTGTATTCATTCCTTTCACTCTTCTGCTTCCCACTTGACAATCTTACTTAATAACCCCTTCTATATGGGATCCTCGATAGAGGTTTACCCTCTCCCTAAGACCATCCCATTGTAGAAGCTTCTCCACCACCTCCCCTTTCATCAAACAACAATCAAATCTTCCCATTCCACCCCTTATGCTTCTCATTCTCGCATCATTACTCTCACCATGTGGGCATCCCAATTAAGGATTCCCCTCACACTCTCCATCCTCGACTACATATATTCCTTCATACATTCATGTTACACTCCTTTGTTTCCTTTCTTCCTTGTTATAACCTCATCTCGTATCCTCTTCCACTCAGGTATACATCACTCACTCTTTTCTCATCCTTCCCCAAATCTGTCTTATGCCCGGTCATCCTACTTACACGCTCTCGTAGTATGGAAAAATCACTTGAGGGTTCCCCTTCAGTCCATTTCGTCATACGCTATTCCCACAAACTCTATCATCATTCTTCTTCTTCTTCAACTTGGCGATCTTACTTAACCATTCCAGTCGCATGACAATCTTACTTAAGAATTCCTCTTAAGGTTTATCTGCCCTATGGCCTTCCCCCATCCCAACATATTTCCCCCATCTTATTTCTATCGCCTCTTGTCGTGATCTTCTTCAACCAACCATTCCACCCCTGTACCCAATACAATTTTGTCTTTCTCCTTGTATATCATCCCTGTCGGTTTGGTGATCTTACAAAACCAATCCAGCAACATGACGATCTTACTTAAGAGTCTCTCTTAAGCATGACATGTCATCTTGCACTCGTCTATCACTCTACATTCTCACCATCCATATTTTCTATTCATTCCCCATCATCACATCTTCTTACCACCGCTATCACCATCCTCTGCTTGGCAATATTACTTAACCACTCGCACGGCATGGCGATCTCACTTAAGAGTCCCTCTTAAGGATGATCTGTCTTCTTGCCTTTCCCCATCACTGCACATCCTTCACCCTTCAGGTTTTCTTGGCATTCCCCATTATCACATCCTCTCACCTCCTCTTCCATTTTCACAAACACCACTTCTCGCTTGCCCACTTTTCATCTCCAGTGTCGCTCGCTTGGAAATCTTACTTAACCACTTCCGTCGCATGATAGTCTTACATCGGGGTCCTCCCTATGCTAAACTCGTCATTCTAAAATTTTCCCTCACCTCATTCTTCGTTCACTTTGTTGATCACTTCTTATACCTGCTCTCTCCTACCAACCACATTTTCCTCCTACCAATATCCTTTCTCCACCTATCATCTCACAACATACATCTAATATCTTCCACCTATAATCACGTTCTTTTCCCCCATTTTCCCCTTCTTGATCCATCATCCTTCATACCATTTCTTCCCATTATTTTCATGTCTTGTTTCTTCATCCTCACCTTATTCGTCCTCATCTTCCACATCCTCTCCTCGCTTTCACATAGTCCCAACTCATCCCTCACATTTTCTTTACTCTTTCCACTTCATCTTCTCAAATTCTCCCACATCTCTACCCACACACTTATTCGCCATTGTTATTAAAATTCATCTAACATTCTTTCATCATCATCTTCTATTCCCATGCTAATAATTGTTAGTGGACTTTCCCTAAAAATCATCAATCCTCATTCTGGACAACCTCGTTCACTCCCTTGGACCTTTTACAGTTTCCCTTCATTTCTTCCTTTCTCTAGGTCCACCACTCATTGTTAGTGGGCTTTCCCTAACCTCCATTCATTGGAGTTACCCTTTCCAATCCTTATTACCTTTCTCCATTTCTTCATTTTTTCTCTCATCCTTCCCCACCACTTATTGTTAGTGGACTTTCCCTAATGTCCTCTCACTGGCATTGCCTCTTCTATCCCCCATTCTCTTTTCTCTCCTATTCTTTTCCCTCACTCCCACCCTTTCTTGTCGCTTCTTCCCCGCCTCTCCATCTTCCCTTTTCCCTCTTCAATATCTTTATTGTCTTCATCATACATCCTTTGTCTATTTTCTCGTAATCCTAGTATCCTCATTTCATGCATCTCCGCATATTTTCCAATCTATGTCATTCCTCCCCTCTTTCTTATCTTTACATTCCTCATACTGTTCACTTTACACTTATTATCCCCATTATGTATTCCCTTCCTTCTACATCATTTTCTCTGTTATCCTCTTCTCTCTCTCCCCCGTCTTATTTCACTTCCTCTGTATCATCTTCTTCCCCTTTTTACGTCATGTTTCCTCCTTACTTCCCCAGTGATAACTTGGCTCTTCAGCATTGTCCTGTATTTTTATCATCCCACCCTCAACATGCATCTCAATATGGTTTATTCCATATTCTTTGCCTTGGTCTTCCTTGCAAAGACTCAGTTCCTTCAATCTTCTCCCTATATTTACTCTATCCTCCTTTCCTCTTCCCTAATTTTCACATTTCTTCTAACCACCTCTCCTTTTCTCTACCACCCCTACCTTTTCATTCATTTTATACATGTTTCTCTTCTTTTCTCTACTCTTTTTCACACTTTCCTCACCCCTCATAGTTTCTTTTTTTTCTCCGTTCTACTTCTTCTTTCATCCTCTTTCAATTTTTCTTCAATTTCACCCCCTTCTCCCACCTCGTCTTCTCCTTCTTATTTATCTTTCCCCATTTCTTGCTTTTCTTAGCTCTATCATTTCTTTTGCTTTCATGCATCCCTCTTTATTATCTATGTTGCTTCCTTCATTTGGCACATCTCTCTATTTCATAACTTCACCCTCTACTCTGTCGTTTTCCTGTCTTCTCCTTGTTTGTCCTTCATCATTCCCTTCTTCCCCTATCATCCCTCTCTCTTATTCTCTTCTACCTCTTTCATTCCTTTTTTGTCCCTCCCCTATCTCCATAACTCTTCACCTTTCTTACTCTTCTCATAATCAACCCCCAATCCTATCCATTCCCTTTTCTCTTTCCCATTACATCCTCTCACACACCCTCACACCTAGCATTCAAGGTCAATTAAATCCTTTCTCCATTTGCGTCGTGCAGTCATTCCAGTCTCTTCCACCCCATTATCGTCCTCTTCTCTGCAGAATTAATCTCTCCTCTTTTCGAGAGCTCTGTCATATATTCCATTCTCTTCAACCCTCTCGAGGGGGCATCATCACATCTGTCCATAATCACATCTTTTCATGACATTTTTGTCTTGGAGGATACCATGACATCCGTCACTCACCACCTGCTATTATCCCCAACAAAGATTTGCTCTAATTTTTTTGCTTAGAAAAAGTAGGTTGATTTCTTCCCCCATCTCGTCTACTTTCTTTGAAAGGACACTACTTTCATAGTACCCTTCCAAAGAGGGGAAAATGTAAACACCCTAATTTCACATCTGTCCTAAATCAATTAATTCCCCTACCTCATTTCCCAAAAAAATGCACTTTGAATTAATCAAATATTATTTGATTAATTATCCATTTCAAATCTAAAAATAACCTAATCTTTACCACATGTCATTATTCTCCATGTTTTTCTACTATTTAATTAAAAATTCAAAATCAAATCCTCACCCTCTCTTCGTGGTCCCCACTCACCTAAAATCCTCCACTTATGAATTAAAAATCTAAAATAAAATCCTTACCCATTCTTTGTGGTCCTCACTCACCTAATCTTGCCCACATTTTCAAACTATGATTACTTAAATTACTCTAAATTAATCACTTCCTCAACCTATAAATACAACCTTAGCCCTCCCCTCTAAGACATGAAGAATAAGCTTGAATGCCATGTCTAAGTTCTTGCATCCTTTCAGCAAAGAACATCCTTCCACTTCATCCTAATGCCCAAATAACCTCATCTTGAAGCACCTGAAATCCATAATCCTCTTATCCATTTGGTGCAAAGTAAGTGGATCATTATTGCAGGAAGGCCTTGCTCCATCCTGAGAAAAGCACCTAAATATCATGCAATCGGGGCTCAATCCATGTTTCTTAGTCCATTATGAGTTTTGCTACGGAACGTAGAGGAGGTATTATTGTTAGTATTTGACTTCATTGTTAGTAGTGAATTTTTCCTATATCACAAGGATGCCAGAATGTAAGCTAGGAAAAATGCACTACTAACAAGGAAGTAGAATACTAACAATAATACCTCCTCTTTCGTGTTCCGTAGCAAACCTCAGAATGGGCTAGGAAACATGGATTGATCCATAATTGCGTGATATGTAGGTGCTTTTCTTAAGACGGAGCAAGGCCTTCCTACAATAATGATCCACTTACTTTTCACCAAATGGGTAAAAGGATTACGGATTTTGGGTGCTTTAAGATGAGGCTATTTGGGCATTAGGACGAGGTGGAAGGATGTTTTTTACTCAAAGGATGTAAGAACTTAGATAGGGCATTCAAGCTTATTCTCCGTGTCTTAGAGGGGAGGGGTAAGGTTGTATTTATAGCCTGAAGAAGTGATTAACTTGGAGTAATTTAAGTAATCATGGTTTGAAGATGTGGGCAAGATTAGGTGAGTGGGGACCACGAAGAATGGGCGAGGATTTGATTTTGGATAGAGATAGATATAAATATAGAGATGGAGATGGAGATAGAGATGGAGATAGAGATAGAGCTTTACATCCGTATAGCTCCATCACAAGGCAAAAGGTTGGTTCATCTGCATCACACTGCATAGGAGGGAAGTTTATTCTATTCCATCCACCATTTTATTACATTTCTATACATAATTATTGCTCGTTACTTTCACAAATTACGACTGACACAAGAACACCTAGGGCATGATTGCACACACATAAAATTGCATCGGGTGTGAGATGTAGTCATCGCTTGGTTAGTAATTCCACCATTGTGGCCAATGAGGACAATCCAACCCCTTCATTTGCATCTTTATTTTTTAGGGGTTTGATGTTTGTCTTGGGGTTTTGTAGGTTTTTGCCTTCATCACTAATTTCCAAAGAGATACTGCATAGTCTAGCAAAGCTAGTGCGATAGGATGTGAAGGCATGTGATCACTTAATGACACATCAGAGGAGGGTTTTATGTCATTTCCATAGACCAGGGTGCCCCCAGGAACCCCTTTCCCTCTCCAAACACCCCATTCCATCCTACTGATCCAAGTATGTGTTTTCTGGAGCTTCTGTGTGGTCACATATGCATTTTGTTTATTCTATGACACAGTCCTAAGGCATCGTCGAATTAGCTAAGTTATTTCTAACTCTTCTTACTCACTAGGGTCTTACATATCTACTTCCTTAGTTTCTTGGGTTATTTTGTTTAGCCATTTATCTATTATTCATTGTTGTTCTTAATATTAGATTACCTATATAATTAGAATAAATTCCATATTTTAGTTACTCATTTTAGTGAAGCTGAACATTTTCATGCTTAGAATCCTCATTTTTCCTCTATCATGGCTCCTACAACTCCTCAATTTTCTTTGTCTAACTTACTTAAAATGCATCCCAATTGCCAAGATCTTCTTCAAAAATCCCTAAACACCATATATCATCCTAAAAACACACTTTCACATGAAATATGTCCTATATTTGATTGTTTATATGACTACCCTAGTCCTAGTGCTCCTCCATCTAATCAATCCCTAGTGGAATCAATTCAAGCTTTACGTTATTTGTTTCAAGACAATTTTACAGCTATGGATTCCATGATCACATCTCTCAAATCTGAAATCCAAAAGCTTAAGGATGCTTCTCAATTGCATTTTTTTTCTCCTTCTACATATCATTCTTAGGATATGTCTACTACATGTGCTCATATTAGTGAGCCTCTGGCCATACCATTACCAAAACCTCTCATTCTTGATCGCAACACTAAGCAACATGACCTCCTTACTAAGATCCTTAGTCACTAATTGATCACTTTACCACCCACTCATTGTTATCCCCCTTATCAACTAGCCAAATATCAAGGTCATCCATATTACAATTATCATTGAATCAATGGACATAATGACATCAACTACCACACTTTACAATGAATAATCAAACATCTTGAGTGTCAGGGATTTATCTCATTCATTGCAAAACATTTTGTTTCATGCTTATCTACAAATGCTACATCTCAATGGGCTCCTAAATCCACTCATATGTCCAATGAGCATTCAACCACCGCTTCCAATATGCCTTCTTCAGTGAATCAACCATCATTCATTCAACCCATACCAAATAAGCAACATCCTCTAAATTTGAGTTCAATATGGCCTCCACTCAATTATTCCACAACGTCACTAAATAAGCCACCATCGTACAAGGTCCCTTCCCAAATATCAACACTTCAACAGCCAATCATTTTTGTCAAAGCAACTATTCGTCCTACTAATTGCCAAGACACATTTCACATTCCACCATCATTACATTTTCTTACTTTTACTCTTGCCCAACATGCTTCCACCACTACACGCAAATTTGGTCTTTGGTAGGTGATTGTTGTCACCTAATTACCCGATGATACACTCTTATGCTTCGGTTCGCACTTGACTCTTGAGGGCTACATACTACACATGAACCCCACACACTACACATTAGGTATTACACATCACATCTATCATCTACATTGATTTACACATCTATCATCATATGTCTTACGGCTTACATCCTACACCCTACATCTAGTCTACATAATTTCCACTTTTGCACACTTATACATCATACATTGTCCACACACTATACTAGTATTCATAATACATATGCCACACCCTTATTTTCTACAAGTCTAGCATTACATCCTACTCATCATGTATATCACATAGCACGTGCTTTCACACTATTAGTATATATACACATCTTGCATTACATACCATACATCGCATATTGTGCATTTTCCACATCATATGGTCATTTGTTATCATCACACCTACTACATATTCTTCTACACACTGCACTCACTACCCTATGACACACTCTAGTTCCTCAGTCCATGATCAACTCATATACACACGTTCATCATCTGACCTTCTATCATGCAACATTACTAGGTTAGTGACATACATTATAGGCTAAATTTTCACCTATTCCTTCATCTTGTAGTGGTACATGCTTTAGGCTACATCACCACCCCCTTGATTCATCCCATCATGATATATACACTTTAGGCTACATCACCACTCCATGTATTCATCTCATCATGATATATATGCTTTCGGCTACATCATCACGCGTTCATCTCTAGGTCACATATCATCACACTCATCACAATATGATAGACACAAACACACTTCGACCATTTCCCGATGACACACTCTCATTTTTGGTTCATTCTTGACTACTAAGGGAGAATACTAAATGAACCTCACTGCATACAATTCCATTCACATAGGGGCACACAACTCCTATCATCCATCTTGCATTCCATTCCATGAATCCACAACATGTTGCATAACTTGGCTGATTTTACTCTTGATTACATTTCCTTGTTCATGCTCACTTCTTACACAAGCTAGCTATATGTCTTATATGTCATTATCTTTACCATATACATGTGTGTTTGCATGTCCTTTTCTAGTTGTGATCACAGATACATGTCTCCTACATGTAGAATAGATGTTCTCCTCCTACCACTCATACAACGGTGGTTGAGGGAATCCAAGTTTGTATCTTACAGTTGTTATGTTTTCATGTTTTATGTAGCACTCTACATTACTTTCTTATACATGATTTTGACATATGGTTTATCTTTCTAACATGCCAATGGGTGCTTCATGTGCAACATTTGTTTATAGGATTACTTGCTTCCATGGATAACTATTGTTTGTACTTTTTGTCTTGTTTATTATTGTATACGGGACTTTCCCTTTGTTTGTTGTACACACTTGTTTATTTTTATGTGGCCATAGAATCCTTGAGTGTCTTGTGACATCATGAGTGATTTCCCATGTTTACAACCCACTTTGGCAATCTATGAATGTCTTATTGCATATTTACTTGCATTCTAGCTTCAAAATTGTTTGTGTAGCTTACACTTGTCTTTTGCATGCATGTTTTTCATACTATCACTTATTTCTAACCACTTGTTTGTGTGTGCCTTGTTTTATACCAAACACACTCCCTCCCCCCTATAGGGCATATTTTATGTGGTTATTCCTCTTTTGGGGCCACATTCTCCTATCAACAATGTCGCATGCACCCCCAAAGAGGGGGAATCATTTGGGGTTTTACACATTACACAGAGCTCTCTATCGGTATAGTTTAGTTCATTTTCCATCCTTGACATCATGGATTATATAGCGAGTGGGTACAGAATAGTCTACGAACCCCATACATAGTGGATTTTATAGGATAGGTTATCCTTAGCATTCTAGGGATCAGTTACATGTTAGAGGATATAACAGATTTCCTCTCTACATTACTTTAGCTAGTGGCATCGGATCACCAAACAAACTAGGCATTACAGATATCTCTTCATACATCTTCAGGGAAGTAGTTATAAGTTGGATAATAATGCAAATTTCTCCCTACACTTCTTTATCCAAGGTGGCGTGAGATCACCCAGAAACTCGTAATATAGGATATCCTCGTTACACCCTTTTATTTCATCACAGATCTGGTGCACATGTTCCTTTTACTTTTTTCATACTTCCATTTACATTATTTTTAATATATACATACGTCTTTAAATGTTTTTTTGACATATATACATGCATATTTGACTACTTAATCATCTTCTCCTTGCAGTTCCATCCATATGAGAATAAATTAGCCAACAACAACAAGCAACTATAACAAAGGCATTAATAATAATAATAACAACATTATGTGGAAGCACACATCTCATACTAACATGTAGGTACATTACATGCATTGGAAATTACACAGGTGTTTCTGCCCTAGGTTCACTCTCACCACTTTTACATCTTTAGTTTCCACACTCCACTATTTTCTCATTCCACGCTTTGTCTAGTCCATCGACATGCTTTCTACATCACTCTACATGAACATCAGGTATGCAACTTTATCTACTTTATGTTACTGAGTGTTCCACTCACCAACATAAAGTGGGGGAAAATGTAGACACAAAATCATGCACTTTAGACATTATTTAGTCTCGCTCTCATATTACTATTCATATGGTTTTTGAGTGAAGAAAGTACTAATTAACCCATGTCCTTTGGCCGTTTTACTTTATTTTTTGTCATCGCTGCCGAACTCCCACATATACTCACCTAGTCATTTCTAACATATGGCATCATTTTATATTTAACTGGGGCACCCAGCCCAATACTGGGGTTCCCTGGTCCCATTTGGGACAACCTGAGCCTTTTTACACATTCCCTCCACTTTTTGGGCACTTTCTAGCCATTTGAGATTTCTATCTTTTTTAGTGGTCAACCTTTTTGGGGTTAATTATAATATTATAACAAGAGAACCATATAAATATAAAGTTATGAGACCATAATAAGGGACCAAGAACTAAGTATAATTATCATCACCTAAGGTTACATCCATCAAAGGCTCTATTTACATCGATTTAGCTCCATCAAAAGGCATAAGACTGGTTCAACTACATCACACTGCATACGATGGGAGTTTATTTTATTCCATCAACCATTTTATTACATTTCTACACATAGTTATTGCTCTCTACTTTCACAAAGTGTGATTAGCATAAGAGCACCTAGGGCATGATTACACACACAAGCACAAAGAACTACATCAAGCCTGAGATGTAATGTAGTGCTTAGTTAGTAATTCATTATGGTCCTTGAGGACCATATGACCCCTTCATTTGCATATTTCATTTTTAGGGGTTTTATGTTCATCTTTGGGTTTTGTGTGTCTTTCCTTCATCACTGATTTCCAGCAACATACTATGCAGTCTAGTGAAGCTAGTGTGATAAGAAGTGAAGGAAGGAAATAACTTAGCAACACCTCAAATGAGGGTTTTTTGGTCATTTCCACATACCAAGGTGCCTAGTTCTCAAACCTAGGTGCCCATAGGCACCCTTGTCCCTCTTTAGGTGCCCCAGTCTAGTCTACTATTCCAAATCTATGTTTTTTGGAACTTATTTTTGGTCAAATTTGTATTATGTTTATTATACAACACATTCTTGAGGCATCATCAAATTAGCTAAGCTCTTTCTAACTCTTCTTACTCACTAGGGTCTTACATATCTACTTCCTTAGTTGTTTGGGTCATTTTATTTAGGCATTTATCTATTATTTACTGATATTCTTTATATTAGATTAACTTAGAATAAATCCCACATTTTAGTTAATCACAGGTTGCCATTGAAGCTTTTCAGGAGGGGATACAACATTAGCAATTGCTTTGTTTCAATGAGCTTAAGAGATGGCTTGAAAGTTGATTTAGCTTGAAAATTATTAAAAGAAGCTGATGAAGCATCATGATATTTTAATTTTCCCATAGAGAGGAGTTTGAACTCGCACATTTTAAGTGTATGGCATAATTGATCAGATGAAGGAGAGGTCTCAAAGATAATACTCTCCTGAAGTGGTGGTAAAATGCTTTGAACAAAAATATCTTACAATTCCAAATCAACAAGCACATTGGTCATCCTAACTAGATTGTTCTTGTAAAACAAAACATAGTCAACGATATGCTCATTAAATATTTGTTTGATTTGAGTGAGTTATGCATAAGAACTCTTGGTGTCGATATTGATTGGAAAGTGAGAAAGAAAAGCATCGACTAAATGTGTAAAAGAAGTTACCGAATGAACATGTAGATCATAAAGCCAACACATGACGTAATCTTGAAGACTTCTAGGAAATAACTTAGCTAGCAATGTATGATCATCCGCATAATCAAGACATGCCACATGAAAAGCTTTGAGATGATCTTAAGGGTCATCATGGTCATTGAAGGTGGGAAACTTAGGGGTGATGAAGTTTATAGGAAGTGGATAATTAGAAATGGCGGGTGTAAAAGGAGTGTGAAGAAGTAAGGAGGAATCAAGAGACAGAGAGGAGGGTAAAGTAGCCTGTTGTAACTGACATATTTGAATTTGTAGATCCTGATATAAAGAAGCGAGGTCATGGGTGTCAGAAGAGGATCTAGTTTGTGTATTAGAAACATTGGGATGAAGGAGGGGAGTGTCAAAATTAGGAATGGAAGTAGGAGTGTTAAGGGGTTAGGTGGAGGCCATGAATACAGAAGAAGAACCTAAAATAGGTACATAAACAACATCTCGAGAGTGTTTGGAAATAAGTAAAGCATTGAGAACATGTGAAATATGCAAAGGATTGGCACGTAAAGCTTGACAAAAATTAGTGAGCTTATCTAATTGTTCTTGATCAACATTGGTGTCTTCATCATAGGATTGTTCACTATAAGAGGTTTCAATGTTTTCTAGAGGAACATTTAGTGAGTTAGCAAAGGGGTTATTAGATTTGACCATTAACTTAGAAGATTTACAAATAGAGGGAGGAAGCTCAATATACTCAAAGGAACCAAAACGACCACTACGAGTGACGAGCATAAAAGGAAAACCCTAGAGAGGGAAGGTTGGATTCGAGTGTGGGGTTCACTAAATGATTTAATTTAATTTGAATTAATCTAATTTTAGAGTCACTATTGAAATAAATGATGTATAAATGATGAAATATAGAAACGACGCAAACAATATAAGATTTAAAATATGAAACCCTAAACAAGAGATGAGATAAAAAGACTTACCCTATATTTGTGAAATCTGGAACTGATATGGGTAGGGAGAAGTGACGAATATGATGCAAACAATGTCGTAATTAATCTCTGTAAAATATGGAATGCAAGAACAAAGCTAAACACAGATGCTGTAGCAGGACAAGGGCACTTGGGTGTCAATGATTGCTCCTAGGTGCTGGTGACTACATAGAGGCTTTGGATCTGGTATCTGTTGTGTCACAATTATTCCATGTTGATCACCTGTTATTCGTACTTGGATCACTAAGGGTATTTGTAACCTGCAAAAGAGATGTTCACCTGTACAAGCCCACAAACCACATCAAACCTAAAAAGGAAAATGTAGAATGGGGAGTTGGACTGCCCCGACGGTCACCCCGATACATCTCAGACTCCATGTAGTTCTTATGAGTGTGTGTAGAAATTGTGCCTTAGGATGCCCTTGTGCAAGTTGTACTTGATAACGGGTTGTATTTAAAATGTAGCAATGTAGTAGAATGTGTGGATGGAATAAAATGAGCTTCCCCTTCCTATGTTGTGTATGCAATTTTGATGCAACCCTTGTCCCTTAAATGGATGCTAGATGGATGCCTCTGATTGTTTTATGTGCCTTTTGGATGCAAGCTTAGGTGACGATAGTAATTCTTAGTGCTTGATCCTTTATTTTGAACACATAACTATGTATTTATATGATTCCCTTGTTTAAATTTCATAATTGACAACTGGATGTTAGTGTATGTTATTATTTATCCTTTTATTTATTTATTAGGACAATTCTTACACTTGTGTTAGCCCTACACTTGTTGGGTTAGCTTGCTTAGGTGTACTAGTTGTGTGTAGTTAGTTTACTAGTTGTGTTGAGTTAGCTTCTTAGTTATACGGAGTTAGCTTACTGGTCTTTTAGAGTTAACTTAACTACTGGTATCAGTCAGTGGGAGTTCTTTACCATTGATTTAGATAGTAGTTGCACTTCCCTCCTCCTATATGTACATCTTTCGTATTGTAATGTATTGAACAATATGGATTATGATGGATTTCCATATATGGTATTTTAGCTTTTCTATTTTGCAAATCTAATGTGGTGTGCTATTATTATCTGATATCTTCAGCTTGGATTTACAGAGTATTCTTATCATTCTTGGTGATGGTATCTAGAAAATCCTCTAGATTCCTGTTGGGGAAGAAATCCATGTTCTGGGGAAGTAAAAGTCTTTGAAAGCAATGGTTTATTGGGTTTATCTAAGTTTTTTGCAATTTGATAGCTTAGTTTTCTGTAGCTTACATGCTTATGCAAAGTGGAGGTGCGCCATTGGATTTGAAAAGGATGCTAAAAATCTTTAAAAAATTGATTATAGAACTCGACCATGTTTTCAGATAGAAATAAAAATTTCCAGAATAACAATTTTTGGGTTTTTATGGGTATTTTTTGATACAAGTTCCAGAAAAAAAGATATTTGTAGTCAAAGTTTGTATTAACAATCCGTACTTTTTGGGTGCATTAGTTTTATCCATTTGGCAGGGATAAGCGTGTATCTTTAGATGCATTTTTTTACCCTGTAGAAGAAATTTGTATTTTGGAGGCAAGTAGAATTCATCTAAACGCAAATGGTATACCCTTTGGGTGCATTCTTGCATTCGGCATTAGGATATAAGCATGTCCACTTTGCAGAATGCATTTTGTTTAACGAGGATCTAGAAATATTAGAAGTATGTACCTTCCAGGGGAAATCTGTTATCCATTGGAGATAAGCGTAGAAAAATTCTAGATGCATTTCTTTTACCCTATGAATAGTTTTTGTTTTGGATGCAGTCTTTTATACACTGGACGCCGATTTGTACTCTCTGGGTTTTTTCCTTCTATCTTTGTACCTTCTAGATGCATTTTTTTTACCCTCTGGATATGTGGCTATTTTAGAATATGAAGTCTTTGTGGATTCACTGGATGCAAATCTGTGCCCTGAGGAGTGAAAAATGTCTATTAAAATGGATATTAACTGGGTACCCTCTGAATGCAATGATTTACCCTCTAGACATTTAGGTATTGGGTTTTTCTTCCACTATGCAAAGTTCCTGTGTGTCAAGGATTTGAGGATCTGTATCATATCTATGCTACTCTTTTTAAAATTTTGGACATCTGTGTCGGTGAGGCAAATGTATCTAAAAAAATAATTTTTGGGTTAAAATATTCACGTTCTAAACTAGGTGTTTTTTCTAGAGCTTCCATAACTTTTGCAAATCTGTAGAATTGGATTAAGGTGTTTTTTCAAAAATTGTGAAAATGAAGGAAGAGTGAAGGCAAAAGACATTTTATGTTTTTTTTTAAATACACATATTAAAGCATAAAGTAAAAGGTACCTTGTAACTTCATTGATAGGCATACTTGAAATGCAAGTCTCGTTTTTTAAAAGTGCTTATTTTGGGAGTGTGTTGTTTTCACTTGTGGACACTATTTATGGTTGATAAACACACTAAAATGTCCTAAAATTTTAGGTATCATAACACACACTCAATCTATAAATTTCCATACATTTATATCTCTCTTATTTGTTGAGATATTTTAGATATGTATTTTTGACGCTGTTTTTGGCATGTTGACAGACTCTTTTGTGGGGGAGCTATTTTTGTGAATCCCAGTGTTAGTTTTTTCAATATTCAGAGTAGTTGATTTTGATAACTCATACAGATTTGTAGTGTCAATCTACCCATTCAGCAGTATGGGAGGATGTGATGTTGATACTAATTCTTCTGGTTTTCATGTCCTTACCTTATTCCCTTGGATTTTTCTTGGATCATGATACTCCTATTTCTTTGGATCTCGTGTCATTGCCTTGTTGCCTTGGTTATTGTTCTTGGATTTTGGCACACCTATTTGTAGCAGTTAATATTATCTTCTTTGGATCTTGTGTCCTTGTCTTGTTACCTTGGGTTTTCTTGGATCGTGGTACTCATATTCCTTTGGAACTTATGTCCTTTCCTTATTGCCTTGAATATTTTTTTGGATCGTGACACACATATTTGTAGTAGTTGATCGAATTATGCTTTGGTGTTTTTTTTACACTCTCGACATCACTCCATTAATAGTCTCCTTATATGGATCTATTCTAATGAAGCCCAATGTCAGTTGTTTTTTTAGTATCTGTGATCGAGCAATGGATTTAGACCACAACGCACAACAAACTTCATTCAACATTGTATGAGGGTTTTGGAGCCAAGGCTTCTTGAGGATGCCTTGCAGCAGGTTTTTGGTCTCTCTACTTTTTTATTACTGTTTTTGGGTACCTTACGGTGTCCTTTTTTTCCCAGTTATTTTATGTGAGTACCTTATCAGGACTTGTTGTCTAGGAACCACCTTTCTTTTTCCGCCCACCTAAGCTATGCTTATGGGAGGGTGTTAGTGTAGGTTATTATTTATCCTTTTATTTATTTATTAGGATAATTCTTACACTTGTGTTAGCTTGCTTAGGTGTACTAGTTGTGTGGAGTTAGCTTAGTAGTTGTGTTGAGTTAACTTATTAGTCTTTTAGAGTTAACGTAACTACCAATATCAGTTAGTGAGAGTTCTTCACCACCGGTTTAGGTAGTAGTTGCACTTCTCTCCTTCTATGTGTACATCTTTCTTATTGAGTAATTCAAGTGATTGTATTGTAATGTATTGAGCATTATGGATTATGATGGATTTCCATATATGGTATTTTAGCTCTTCTATTTTGCAAATCTAATGTGGTGTGCTATTATCATCTGAGATCGCGGCTTGGAACAATCTTCTTATCATTCATTTCACTGGAAGGGTGACCCATAAGTGAAAAAGATGCCCAAAATATAAAAGAGACCCAAAACGAGCGAGTAAGATAAGAAAGGGTCAGGGCTGCCTAAAAGGGATAAGAGCTTCTGGGTGCTACTGTCCTGGCTAGCCACCGATGCCTGAAGCCATAAAAGATAAATTAGTAAAATCCTGACTACGTTGTAGGGTGTGTAAGACCAAATAGAAAACAAGAAACAAAGAAAAGAGGCCAAAGATAGTTGTCAATCACTAGTTTTCTCACTTAAGAATCATGTAAATGCTAGCATGCTTTTAGGACCTAGAAATGTACCCAAGTGCATGATTTTGTGTCTATAGGAGATTTTCATTGAAGATCTTTGAGAAGTTTACTTTGCAAAGAATGTAATCCACATATGACAGGCTCTTCATGCACATCAAACAAAAAATAAGCTCTAGTGAATTGTAAACACTTTTAGTTGAATAACTCTTTACTTAGAGCGGCCTTCCCTGCCCCACCCATTCCATAGATGCTAATGACCTTGGAATGGTCATTTCTTTTTACATTCAAGCAACATTGGCTTTCAAAATTTTGTACAAGCTCATGTAGACATTGTCGTTCAAAATATTTTACAAGCTTATGAAGTCCCACTGGATATTTGACAATAGTTAAAGGTTTAGTCCTTACTTACTTCTATTTTCAAGAACACCTACTCAAATCAAAACACAAAGTAACCAAAATTAGTAAGGTAAATGCTTGACTACTATCTTAACATGCTCAAGTGGCTTAATTTAAACAAGACCAAATCATGGCTTGGTGAATTGCTTGTAAAAAATAACAATAAAAATAAGATAAAATGCCAAATCAAGGGCCTACCAATTCCACGGTTTCCTTGAACAATGACTGCCATATTAAAACTCAAGTCATCAACCTTAAAAAATAAATCCTCATTCCAATGAACAAAGTTTAAATTTGAACTTGACACAACTTTATTGATCTTAGGCTTCAGATTTCCCACCTTCAAGCACACAAATGCCTATTAAAACATGATGGGAATGCCCCCAACTACATTGTTTCCAAAGCTTATGAATTGAGTTGTGGTGCAGACGAGCACCATAAATTGAGTAACCCCCACCCTCCGCGACAAGGTACTTCTGTTTCCCGCCACATTCAGGACTGAACTCGAATGTCTTCTATCCATCCATTCTACAACTTTAAATTTTTGTAAACAAGGACTTTCAATTTTCAAACTCTCCAAAATTGCCCAGACTACACATCTGTATTAAATGCAAATGGTACAAATATTAATTATAGTAAGTAAGACAATACTCAGATGCAAATGCGGTGCTTTAAAATATCAATGTCATATAGTTTATTATTGTTAAATTATAGTGTTAACACTATTTTTTTGTGTCTTGATCTTTGCGAATAATAAAAAGGACGGGTCAATTAACCAATCAAATATCATAAAAATGTTATTTATAATAGAATATAAAATATATATAATTCAAGAAGTATAATCTAAATATCGAATTATAAAAAAAATAAAAATTGATTAGCTAGAAAAAAAAGATTAATTGAAGAGTTAAAGCCAATATACCGAACTACCTTCCGAGAATAAAAATTGAAGCCAATAAATAAAAGCTAAGCCAATACCTATACCTACCTGCCTTCAAAGCGGATAAAAATATATGTGTGCGGACTAGGAAGTCTCTTTCCCAAAATATGCGGGTGAATGTGAAAAGCTTTGAAGGGGAAATCTAGTCTTGCACATAATCATCATCATTGTTTAAAACTCATAGCAATTGGGCCTAACATGGAAGCGTTGGCATCATCAGATGCCATGGTAGAAGATGCAGTTGCTAAAGCTGATTTGGTGTTGATAAACTCCATTACCAGTGATGAAGACACGCTCACAGTGAATACTATCCTGGATCCATTCTCATGGATCCAATGCATCTGCCCCGTCTTCTGTTTCTAAGGCCATGGAAGACAACCTCAATGCTACCTCTGTTCCTTCTTTTACAGTCTCTTTTTTGAATTACATTAGGTCCCAAACATGTCCATTTCTCCAATCTGCTGCAAACCCAAGCCGACCCCAAGTTTGATTTTGCCTCTGCCAGACGTAAATTTAGAGGAGAAAAATGCCCAAAGAGCAAAAGAAGACTTTGCCTCATCTCGGAGGCAAAATGAAGGCCCTGGATGCAAGGACAAATGGAAGAGAGAGGTCTGCTGTTATGTCTACTGCCAAAGCTATTGCTGTACCTCAGCCTGAAGTCAAGTATGAAGACGAGTTTCCTGCTCTTGGTTCTGTACCTGCTAAAGAGGCCAAGAAAAAGGGGGAGGGTCAATGCAGCTAGACAGGTAAGTGATCATGGTGTTTTGCATTTTACAGTTTGTTTTGTCGGGGTAAATTTTGGGTGAGTTTTATGTGCGATCCTTCATACCATGTGAAGTATGCTGGAACCACATTGTTCTTCTTTTTGATTTGTAAATATGGGTGGAACTCAAATGCATCCCTTAATCATTCCACTACAATCTCGCTACATGTCAACTGGAGGTATGGGGCGACTTATGGCAACAAGTTTTGAACTTGAATCATGCTTTTGCGAGAATCCTTATTACCATTACACCACTTGGAGGTATGGGGGCGCACAACCCCTTATGGCATTATTTCAAGCATTTAATAAGAACATCTGTTTTTACTTTTCTCATCTTCTTCTGCACCATGTTTAATTTCTGAGTTGTTTTCGTTGTTCAAGGCTTGATGTATTTCAATACCTGTCTGGGAGAGGAAGATTTGAACTTGGATTATGACGTGAGGAGAATCCCCGTTACCATTATACATAAACCCTTGGAGCGTTTCTCAAATTCATTAAGAGCATCTGGTTTTACTTTTGTCATCTGCTTCTGCATTATGTTTAGTTTCTGAGTTGTTTTCAACGTTAAAGGTTCAATGCATTTCAATGTCTGTCTAGGAGAAGAAGATTTGAACTTGGATCATGCTGTTACAAGAAACCCCCATTACCATCATACCAGAACCCCCTTGGAGTGTTTCTTATACTTAATTAGAACATCTGGTTTTACTTCTGTCATCTGCTTCTGCATTATGTTTTAGTTTCTGAGGTTAAAGGCTCAATGCATTTCAAGGTTTGTCTAGAAGTGGAATTATATACAGCATACTCGGATATAATTTCAAAAACTTGAATTGGCTGTCTCATCTGTAAAAGTTCACCTTGGCCTCCTTCCGGCGGGTTCACATAGCACAGCACATTTAATTAGCATGGTGGGAATGCCCAGTGGAACATCAACATGGCAATTGCTGATGTTGCCATTAGACCTTGTATGTCTTTTTATCTTTCGAAAATATGAGGTGAAGTTATGGGTTATGTTTGACACCCGGGAATGCCCTGAAATTCTGGACGGGCTTAGGGGCTGCCTTGTCACGGTTTGAACCTGGGTCACACTCTTTCCAGTCTTCCTGTACGATAACACTACACCACAACCACTTGGACCAAAATTTATTGTATCTTAACAACACTATATCCAATTTAAGCCTACAGGCATGCCAAAGTAAAGGCTGCAAGGCACATGACATAATACTATATTCCAATGTCTACATCCACCAATTTTCAGTAGTTTGAGGCTGGCTTTAGCAAACAAAAAAAATCTTGACTACGAGCTTGCAGTGCTACTTGTGTTCTGGTTCATTTCTTTATTCTTGGGTGGTGGATTCTGAGTAATTTGTTTAGTCCCCGCCATGATTCTGGGACTGTACTTTCCATCACGCTTTATCTGTATTTTATCTTCTTGTTCTTTGTTCACCTCAAATTGAAGTGGACGATCTCAAGTTGAGAACACTCCTCGAGATCTTGTTGGATCTCCTGAATCTTCTCTTCGATAGATTTATTGGTAAAGTTTGCCTCTAGGATGGCCTTCATGTTATTAACATGGAAGGGCTCTAGTTTGTTTTGCTTGAAATTCAGAAGACGGTAAAATGTTTGCTCTTAGAGGGAAGGGAAAAATCTGCAAAAGTAACTATCTAACACCTTTCTTATCTGTGTTGGTTATTTCTGGCATTTTTTGGAGAGAACAAAAAAAGGCCAGATCCATTAAAACTGAAGGATGGTACTCCCTAGCATTTTATTCTCTAATCATTTTGGATCCTGGACCTTGAAAAGTCAATACATGTGATGTTTCATTGAAGAGTTTCGTTGTTATTTTGTGTGTTGATCTTTTAATTTACAAACTCAAAGCTTTTGGCATATTTCTCTACTGGAAAACCTAAAATGTTTTGTGCTCCTAGAAAATTTGGTTAATGAATACTGGAAATCTTTAATGTCTTGTCCTCCTAGTAAGATTTGGTTAACAAATATTGGAAATCTATATTGTTTTGTCCTCCTAGTAAAGTTTGGTTAACTAATCATTAATGTTGTTCATGCCATTGTGCTTACCATGTCTGCTCCGGAATGTTGGATTCTTATTCTTAATTTCAAATTATTTTTATTGGCAGGCACGACGAGTGAATCCCACACCAACAACAATTCGAGAAGTGGACAGTTCTTTTGTGTTAGCTAATATTCAGCAATCTAAAGAAATAGAATATCAACTAAATACAAATTTATCAGTGCATGGCCCACTTAAAGTTGATATGGATGTGCTCATGGACCGTTTTAGTAAAAACTAGGAACCACGGGCACAAAGACATAGAGGCCCCAGCTGAGGAGACCAAAGCACAAAAGACCTCATCTTTGACATGTCCAGTGGATTGTTCTCAAGATCATGTCATTATTAATTCAAAATCTAAGGTCAAGGATTATCTGCCTCAGTCTACTGTATCTAAAGGGGAAGCTCAATGGTCTTCAGAAGTTCCTTGCTTAGACTCCATCCTATTTTCAAAGACGTTTTGTGGCAAGCTTAAGAGGCTTGCAACAGTGCATGCAAATCTTATCATGAATAAGATGGTTCCATCTTTAATTGGAGAGCTCTACTTTCTACTGCAGCTTCTGAGTTTGGGGGGTGTTCATGTGGAAGGGCATGATACAGTGGACACCATTCAAGAGAAGCAGGATATAGCTGGAAGATTATTCAAAGATGACAAGAGTTGCTCATTTTATGCCTGCAAGACACTTGAGCAAGCGGCAAAACTCCTAGATTGTGGTATGATAATTTAATGAGCTTCATACTTCTTATACATTTTGAGGCTTGGTTGCATAATTACATGTTACACTTTTGATAAAACATTTTCTTACCTCCTTGAAGCATACTGGTCTTGTTTAACTGATTACTTCCTGCACTTCTTTACTTTTGATTGTTAGTTGAAAGTTGGTTTTGATTTCTGTAGTTGGAGAGCAACTCCTGGCTGCTCTTATCGAGCAACCTGCAATTTCCTGTTTCTCGCCATCTTTTACTTCCTCGTTTGAGGGGAGCTTTAGCAGAGCATCAATCTGCAGCACTGCGTTCTTTCAAGGCATATGAATCAGCATATGGAACAAAATGTGCCTTACTGGAATCACCCAACAAATTTATTGATAAACGGCCACAAAAGCATATGCCTTTGGCCATGCCTACATCGTTACCATTTCAAGCTGCAAGAGACTCTCGCAATAACTTCAGAACTCTAGTAAGCTGTTTTTTGATGTTTGCAATCCACACTTTACTTGAATTCCCTCGAACAATTGGCTGGACAAATCTTAAATTGCATTTTCTGGCAGGCATTCCAAAAAGTATACAACAACCGTGAACAGTGCAGGGATTATTTTTTTGATATAATACGGGAGGCTGCTTCATCACAGGGTGCCTTTGGATTTGCAGCATTTGGCAAGGACAACAACGCCCACATACGGCTACTTGAAAGTGTGCAAAGTTTTTCAAAACTGTTGATGGTCGAGAACTACCCCTGGTTTTCTGGTAACTTAATAGATACAGTATTTAGCCTTTTACTAATTTAGTCCTTCAGTGGTGGTTTCATTCATTATATAGCAGGTTCTAACATCTAATTATTGTTTGACTATTGCAGAATTCTTTATTGAGCAGTATTTGCAGGTAAGAAATAGTAGAAAAGCTACTTGCTTTGAAATTTTTTTTCTATTGTTTTTCAAGTTCAATTATGATACTTCAAGAATTTTTAGGGGTTTTAACTTTTCCATCACTTCTCATTTTTCTGATTAGATGAAACCTGTTTCACAGGCATCTTCATATGGCGAAACAGACCCAGAAGTTACGGGTTTTGGCACGGCATGATGCTGCAAAGTTGCAGAGGCTGCACGACCGTTTAACAGCTGAATCTAATAACCAGCCTCTAGTATTTTTACCTCAAAGAGGGTCTCGAGGGCTAGATATTTCTGATAAATATCAAGTGCTTTCAACTGGTAATACTTGGAGCAAAGCTAAGTGTTCGCAGTCTTCCAAGGTCCTTTTATCACAGGAAGCTAACCAGAGTCAGGAAAATGTTGATTTTAAGGCTTGTTTGGTTGATGGATTCTCAAAAGCATTTCCACAGTCAACAAGGACATACATCTTGTTTCTGGAAGCTGCTGATAGTTATCGACTAAACAGCCAGTTATTGTGCAGCATCAGATCAAAAATGCGTAAATTAACAAAGTACTTTTACCATATACCTTTCTCACGATTTTGATGGTTTCAGGCTGCATAGATAAAAGGGTTAGGTCTATCAATATTGTGAATTCTATCTGCAATTACATTCATCCCTGTTTGAAATACAGGCTTCCACTTTACTCTCGGGATGTAGCAGATATTGGGTCAGGTTTCACACAAAGGGTGCTTTCCCTAAAATCGTTAGGTTGCTTGATGGGGTACGAATTTGCAAAATCTCATGTTGCAAATTTTGGAAATCTTAAAACGTTTTAGCTCTGCATATTTAATAATTAAAAGTCTCGTAGTTCTGTTTATTTAACCAATTGAATAATGGCTGTATTCAGATTCCTTTTCTTTTATCCAGAAATAGGATTGTTGCCACCCATTCCTCCAGAGTCAGGATGTGAGCTTTTATATTCAGAAGCCGATATACCTCAATGCTATCCTCCCATGGATTTATTGGAAGAACTAGATAATGCCAGATCACATCAATCTCTGTTGTTGGTTTTACCCTGGATCCTTGATTTTCTAGGAATGTTGAAGGTAAGGAGCACAGTGTTATGTTTCGCTGGATTTCTTCAATAGTAATTTTCTATCACATTTCACTGCTGACAATGTGTTATATAGCAGGTTGTACCAAGTCAGGCAAGACGTTCCTACTTTGGACAAGTATTTTCTTCATTAAAAGCTCTGTATTCTTTATCGATGCTTGATCCGTCCAATAGTGATTTTGGGGGTAAGATTCTTACTTGTTTCAGTGGCTTGTTTCGAATGTATTTTTGTATTTCTAAAGAGTTTTTTTCATTCGAGCTTCAAGAAAAAATCATTACAAATATAGGTCACCTTAATGTCGTATTATGTGCTTTGGTTCTCCAGGGTAAGTAGTATTTGCATCCTTGCAGCATTGGACAGTTTCTTTGAAGATATGGGTACACTAAAATTTCATTGCAGTTCTCCAAACACAGCTATATTGGAAAACAAATGAGAGTGATAAAATAAGATTGAACAAGGAAAATAGAATAAGCATTCTGGGAGGAGATTATCATAAAAGTATTATCTATGGTGGCATTGACAGAATGCTTGGTATAATCGACACAAGTTACATTCAACATTGTTGCCCACTTCTGATGGTGAGAAATACTCCTAGACCTTGTGACAAATTTTCACCCAACAAGAGCAGTAAATGGGGGCGATTTATCAATATTTTATAATTATGTTAATTCTCATTTGTTAAAAAGAGTCTTTACGCTTGTCAGGGGAATGAAATCCGTCCTTTCTGTAGCCAAGGGACGGAAATTGCCGCCAGCATGTACTCAGACACAACGTAACAATTATATTTCGTAAAATTACAACCAATCCAAAATTCAAGGCAGGGCCAATCTCATGCATCTAACAACATGCTTGGGGAGTCTACTATTGTGAAAAATTCCAGTGGATAATGACAAAGATCAGCTAAAGCTGAAACTCCAGGTTGGTCTTCCATGACCCATCTGCATTTCTGAAATTTGGCAGCCTTTGTTTTTAAAAGCTACATTGCCAATGTTACAATAGAGAGTTCATGATTGATTGTAAGTGTGGGAACTTTCATATGTTTGTTGCAGCATGTTTTTCTTGAACAAAGGCCTAATCTACAAAGGCTGGTAGACTTCATAGTAGATACGACTGCAGTTAATGCTGCACATGCAGCCTCCCGTAAGTGTGTTCCACAAGTTATAGAAGATACAATGATTAAATTGCAAGTTGCTATTATGGATAGGCTCCCAAATCTCTCTGAACTAGAGAGTATTGAAGAGTTTGAAAATATGCTCAACACAAGCAACTTTGAGGAAGCTACTGAACATGTAAGACTTTGATTGGTTCCATTGGAAACAACCGAGTGCCTTTCTTGCATAGATTTAGTAGTAGTCTGTAACATACTTTCTCTGTACTAATTAGTACTTTTATATTCAGATAATTAGTCTTGCCATTCAAAAGGTTCTACCTGCAGCTATTGACTATGCAAAACAACATTCTGCTGATAGAACAGTGGAAGCTTTATCTGCATTAGCTACTCCCGATGAATCTTCACATGCCTTAAGTGTTGCTGGTGGTATGTTTTAGTCCCTCGTTTGTTTTTCTTATATTTTGGGTTCCCACTTCTTTATGTGAAGCCTAGTCAGTAGAAGGATGTTTTTATGTATTGGAAGATAATCTCCCATTAAATATACATGATAATGTGGATGTTTGTAACTTTATACATGTATTCTTCCATTTTTGCAGTATCACGCCATAATCTTTTGATTTTCTTCTCTGCTGATGACTTTTCAGGAATTGCTTCTGAGGCAGCCGCTATTGCAGTTAATAAAAAAACTCTTGCCAATATTTCCAGTGAGATTAGAAAGAGAATTACTAGAGCAGTTGATGTTTGGCGAAAAAAAATACAAAAGCAGATCAAGGACAAAATGTCTCTGGAAAGAGTACACCAGGAAGCTGATGTTTTGACTTCGAGATGTATGAATATTTTGATTGACTTTAAAGACAAGGAGGCAACGCTTAGTTCCTCTAATGATACACTTTCTGTACAAAATGGCTCTTTAAATATGTCGGGAAAAAAGACTACTTGTTTGGAACAAAGAGAGATGCATGGTAAGCGACAACTCCACTTTCCAGCTGACGGGGTGGATTTTTGTTGCTTGCTACATACAGAATCAAACATGGATGATATGGCTTTGAAGGCTGGGAAGATTGCTGTTTTATGCCATAAAGTGTCAGCTTGCTGCTCGCATGGTGCACTTTTGGATGAAGCGAGAAATTCGCTGAGGCTCCATTTGGCATCTGTATGTATTCTTATTGAAAGTGTGCTGTCCAAAATAGACAAGGTGCTTCCCACGGGAGGTTTTGACGCAATTGTTTTTGAACGTGATCAAGCATTCAGTAATTGTGTCTTGCCAGAGGAAGTAAGTTTTGATCCACATAGGATTGAGAATGGCTTGATTCGTCGTTCTGTTGCTCTTGCTGCCTATTGGTGCCTTCTATTTCCATGGACAGCATTTGGTGTCAAACCAAGAAAACTGACAGAATGCTCTTCTATGGCAAAAAACATTGATTTAGGGGAGGACCTAACTCCATGTCTGGAATTCGACATGTCCCAAACTCGTGATGCAACTTCAGAATGTCTAAATGGGACAATTAAGTCAAACAAGGCAGGTTTTAATCAGCCCCCAGAGCATGGACCTGTTGAATCTGGCTGTGGAGTTGATGGACTGTTTGGCATAGGAACCTACTGTACTTCAAGTCAATTTACATCTGGTCTTCGAAGAGAAAATAATGAGGATTGTCCAATGGAATGCCTGGTTTTCATGTGGAAATCTTTAATTAGAATAGGATTATGCAAACTAGAGACAATAATGTCAGAATTCCTCTCCCCTTGGAGATGGCAGTTGGCTTTCTGTAAAAATCCTTGGGATGGTGCACCTTCATGGTTAGTAGCTGCAGCACACGGGATAGTGAATACCATGGTTGATATTACTGAGATTGCACCAGATAAGAAAAGTGAGTTGAAGCTGTTGTTTGATTCATTGGAGGGTATTTATAGAAATGGTTTTTGCAAGCCTAAGAATTTAAATGAAGAAATATGCCGAGGAAAAGGAGAGTTCACCTCGATAGAAGCAAAAAAGCTTCTTCAGTGTATTTCCACAGAAATGGCGGAGAAGTTTCCACAGAAAAATATGTAAAGTAAATCTCTATATGAGGGGAGGCTGCAAGCATGACAAGATCCTCTCTGAAGTATTGTATTTTATTTGTTCATCTGTAAAATACATTCTTTCTGTACTATAATCGAAATTTTTGGATATGCTAATTATATAAAATAGGCCTTCTCATGATATGGGTTACTAATTACTCATCATGGTATTCTTGATTCAAAAACGTCTATGTAATGCATTTCCCTGAAAGCGAGAGAGTATGGGTACCAGATAAATGTGGTCGGTACTTTTTGAATCCGAGTCTCACCATCTCAAACTCAATATTCTACAGATTTGACTAAGGTATTTAGGATTTACACTTGCTGATTCTCAAGAAGTCAAATGGGAAAGATTTGGCTGGACACTGCATTGTTATTTGGCCACCAGAAAAATAAATGCTCCAATTCTCAAAATTTACCACATAAGGAGTATCAAAGTGAAACCTCGCTCTCTCGCAAACCTGTTAGATTGGTGATGCTATCAGTGTCTACCATTCTCAATCTAAATGGAAGTGAACTTGTTGGGATTTTGACATTGCTCTATGCGAGTGGCCTTGTAACTGAGAAAATGATATCCTGTTTATTCCATAATCAAATATTAACACATGATAAGTTTCTCATGTCTCAATGAAATAAGTCTCTCCTCCAAATAAACCACCACAACGGATGATATTTTAAATTGAATAATGATGTGGTAAATAGTAATAAAAATGCGGGCACTACAAATAACACAATTACATGTTGGATAATGATGGAAGTCCAACTTTAATTATTTTATTGCTTCTACATACAATTCTACAATATAAATGGGTATATGAAACATTTATCCTTGATATTATCTGAGAAGGAAGCGCACACAAAATATAAGAACTACCTGATTTTAGTTGATTTAGAAATGTATTTCCACCAGAAACATATAGATGTAAATACATTGATATACTTACTAATTATTTTGATACACAATGAAGTGTGCAAACTTCAATGAAATCCGAATAGAAAAAATAAGTATATGTGATATGGGTGGTAATTCTTAAATATTCTTGGACGGTTGTGAGAGGACATTGTTAGCTGGACAGAGCAATTGGAAGGGTACAGGGTGTACTGTTTGGAGTTGGAAATTGGTTGATGCAATCCTTAATCAGGAAAGGAGAAACGGAAGTCAAGTTATGGCTGCTATTTATGGCGGTTCAGTAGTTCTTTGGTGACTATACCATATTCTGATCTAAGAACGTTAGACAATTAAAATTAGCTAAGTTCTATTAAAGTGCATGTGGATGGTAATTATGCAACCATTCCCTTAAAAAAAAACCAAGGCTTTTTGTACTTATTAAGATAGGTTTTTCGCTTACTAAGATTTGATAAGATGATCTTTAAAATTAGCAATTCACTGTAAATCTTCTTTTCAAAATATAAATTTTGTAATCTTCTGACTTTTCCACGGTGAAGTGTCTTCATAATATCTGAACTCTTCTCAATTGAAAACTAGAATGCCCAAGAAAAACAATAATGGATAAGTATTAGATTGACAAAATTGGGTGAGAGATTCTTTACACATTTTATTATAGGAGTTGGAAGTAGTGCCAGTGGATTGTAATGGCTATGAGATGCTACAATTAATAGCCGGTGTTGAATTTGACTGTCATATGACAGTTTCAACTTTCAATTTGATGTCCATTTGAAAGTTATTGGGAAGTTTTTTCCTTCTTACTATCAATTTCAAGGCACTTATCTTGGATTCATCATATGTCGTATTGATTGATAACTCTATTATTTTATCCACAAATTTCCCATAGACTTGTGGCAAGACTTTAATTTAGCTGCACCACTATGTCCGGCTTAAGAACATCTTTCCCAAATAGAAATGGGTTCCAAACTCTACACTAAAATTAAAATTTTATAATTTTTTGATGAAATTCTCTAAATAAGATAGTCAATTAAACATTAAATTTAACATTGAAATTGTTTTACAACAATCACATTAAAATAGACTATTAATTAGTAAGATCTCAAAAACACATAAACAAACACCCCCAACTGCAACCGAATAAGTTTAACCATATTTATTACAAAGAAAATATCGGGCCTGTAATTTTTAATAAAAAATAATACTAGAAATCAAAGACCATGTAAATAATGGATTTTTATTTGCCACGTAAACAAACACATCCGCACATTTGTTTGCCACATAGACAAAAAGACATCCATGGTAACCAATAAACACTGTTTAAAGTCTCCGACTTCAGCAAACCACGTCAGCAGCAGGAAGCTAGAACATTTTGCGCAGGCCGCAAAAATATTTCCACAAAGAATATTTTCCACACGCACCCTAAGGATCTATCTAATCTATGGCCCCGATGCCAATCTCCTTACAACAGCCTTCTTCCGTCCTTTCCGCTACGAAACCCCTATTACTCCGTTCAGATGCCCCATTCCCATGTGACCGCATAAATTATGCTTCATGCCCCATGGCGGCAGGTCACATGCTCGCTCGGAGATTCAGCGGGCCACTGCTGAGGAGATCCTACGACAGATTAATCCCCAGGGCGAGAAACGTAGCTCTCGCAGCCTGGAAGCAGGAGGTCCTATGGGCGGAAGCCCCTATAGTCGAAGCGGACAGGGCGGCCGAGTCACTGTACCATGTAGCACTGGACATAAGCGACAATCAGGAGCTTATGGCCGGCCATACGACCCCCGGCCAGTTCGTGCAGGTTAGGGTTAGAGATAGCAGGCCTGCTTTTTTTGGCCATTGCTTCGCCTCCCGCTCTTTCTAGCGAAGGTCGCCTGGAGTTTTTGATAAAAGATGTGGAGGGATCTACGACGGAGCTTATTTGTGATCTCCGTAAGGGAGATTCCGTGGAGTTGAGTCAGGTCTTAGGAAATGGCTTTGATATCTGCCAGATTTCGCCTCCGCAGGAGTATTCTGCGGTTTTTCTCTTTGCTACCGGTTCTGGCATCAGGTATGTTTTCAATTTCATTTTTTTTCTCTTCATTATTAGGAATAGATTGATCGGCGCGTAACTTGCAGAAAATTGTAAGGGAGGTAAAATATTTTACAACCACTGGTGAATCATTATAGAATGATTGAAAAATCTTTTTAGAATGGTTGGCGAATCATTATAGAGTAGTTGGTGAATCATGATTGAATGGTTGACAAATATTTTTCAAACAGCTTTAGCATAGTTCTCCAACCATATTACTACCATGTCAAACTGTGGAAATCTCAGAAAAATTAAAATTATAGAGAGATAGATAGAGAATTTAAGAACATCCATGAGACCAAAACAGTTTATATGCCTCCAAGAACAAAAGCATAGTCAAAGGAATGTGAATCTACCAAATAAGAAAAAACTTGTGCAGTTGAACTCTATTTTAAATCTTTACTATTATTCAGTTTTTGAAGTTTCATTCTCTTACTGTAGATTTTGATCAGAGTTTTCCTATTTGTTCAACATTTTCTTCTTTAAATATAGTAGATATAGACATCCCTTGTAGGTTGTCCAGGCAGCTAGCTCAGATGTCATCATATGTGGAGCATTCCATTATATAGTGCCATTAAGTCTCTACTAGACCTAATATGTAAAAAAGATGTATTCTTTCTTCTCACCTTTTTTTTAGATCTTACACCCATCTATCTCTCATCTAAGGATGGCATGATCTGTTCCTCGGTTAGGTTATGAACATAATTATTTTCCATTTTATTTCTGTTTCTATTTACGTTTTTTGGTCATGCTCATAAATGAGGTTAAACTCTGTCATGTAGTATTGCTATAAAATGGTTGGGATAACTTTTTGTAACAAACAATGAATATTTATAGAATGATTGGTGAAATATTCGAATTCAACCCTAAGGTTTATTATTCAACTGTTTTTTCCTTTTGGAGATTTGTAGAGCTTTATTTGCATTCTATATTAAAGCTGTTTGTGAATTGTTTTTTATTGAAAGTTTGCTATTTAGTGATTTAAATTGTTGAAATTTTTGTAAAAAAAGTAACCAATTGGCAAAAAACTTAGCCGAAGGCAATTTTTTCCACTTCAAAGCATATGATTTATTATTCAATGCATCAATATTTTGGAGATTCATATATATATATATATATATAATTTCCAATAGGAGAATCAAACTTTTGTAAAATTTAGCCAATGGGTAAAAAAAGCCTAAGGCAAACTTTTCCGATTGGTATAATAGGATTAATTATTTAATACATACGAATATATATATATATATATATATATATATATATATATATATATTGATGATTAAACACTTTTGACCGGAGCTATGAACTGGAGGGCGAGGCTCCAACCATACAAAGAGAAGAGAAGAGAAGAAGAAAAAGGGAGAAGGGTGGGCTGAAAACAACCAACTGGAAGAAAGGAGGAGCCCTATTGATGATTAAACGCTTTTGACCGGAGCTATGAAACGGAGGGCGAGGCCCCAACCATACAAAGAGAAGAGAAGAGAAGAAGAAAAAAGGAGAAGGGTGGGCTGAAAACAACCAACTGGAAGAAGGGAGGAGGAAGGACAAAGAAGAAACAATATCGGCAAGAACTGACATCGGGGAAGAACAAGAGAGAAGGGAAGAGACCAAAGAACGCCGAATGAACAACGTCACCAGAGGCAAAACCAAAAGATCAATGGTACCGAGTACTCGCTCGAAGATTTACTTCTCGAAGAAGAAGACTGAACGCGTCGCCAACACGATCTTTGAGCTCGTTTCGCTTGTTTCTATTGTGTTCTGCCTCTTCTGCCTATTTAGGAGCAACTTTGTTGGACCCTAAACACGTGGAGGGCTTGCGCTCGTTTGGGGACCTACCTTTGGATTTTACCTTTGAAGTTGCGCTGATGAGGCACATGGAGGCTTCCGCTGGCTCTTCCCATGCTTAGACTTTTCAACGGTCGGTGCAACTTTCTCGGGCTTTGACCACGTGGAGAGCCTGCGCTTGTGTGGGAATATTTCTTTTAAGCAACAAACCAAAAGTGCGCCGAAGAGACACGTGGAGGCTTCCGCTGGCCTTTTTTATACTTAACCGATTCAGGTTTCCGCTTGTTTCTATCGTGTTCTGCCTTTTCTGCCTATTTAGGAGCAACTTTGTTGGACCCTAGACATGTGGAGGGCTTGCGCTCGTTTGGGGACTTGCCTTTGGATTTTACCTTTGAAGTTGCATTGATGAGGCACGTGGAGGCTTCTGCTGGCTCTTCCCATGCTTAGACTTTCCAACGGCCGGTGCAACTTTCTCGGGCTCTGACCATGTGCAATCTTTCTTTTAAGCATCATACCAAAAGTGCGCCAAAGAGACATGTGGAGGCTTCTGTTGGCCTTTTTTATACTTAGCCGATTCAGGCCTTGAGTGAACAAAAGCGACTTTGTTGTACCCTAGACACGTGGAGGGCCTGCGCTCGTTTGGGGACCTGCCTTTGGATTTTACCTTTGAAGTTGCGCTGATGAGGCACGTGGAGGATTCCGCTAGCTCTTCCCATGCTTAGACTTTTCAACGGCCGATGCAACTTTCTCTGGCTCTGACCATGTGGAATCTTTCTTTCAAGCATCATACCAAAAGTGCGCTGAAGAGACACGTGGAGGCTTATGCTGGCCTTTTTTATACTTAGCCGATTCGAGCCTCGAGTGAACAAATAAGCGCTTCAACTTCGAGGAGGGACGAGTATCGGAAGATTTCAGAGATAGTGGCGATCAATTTCAACCGTCGTGGCCTCTTCCGGAAACTCGCAGCGCAGATAAACAAAGGGGAAGCCCAAAAACACCATAGTCGGAGGACGGGAGACCATATTGCCGAGCGAAGCCGAAGCTAACGACTAAAAAAGAAATGCTTGCATGGGGGAGTTGTGCGTCATTTCTGTAGGGAGGCAAACTGCTTGAAAGATCCCTAAATGGGTCTCTCTTGTTTTCCAACAACTTTAGATCAATAAAAAACACCAAATACTGATCTATGATAATTATGGCAATTACCTTAATGCAGATCTGAATTTATTTGAGAAAATGCGACTAGGGTTTAAGATAGATCTTAATGCAAATGACACCCAAAAGTTATATTTTCGATTTCAACTGATTACCCAATAATTTAGAAACTGAATCATGCAAAAACTTAATTTATTGCAGCCACAACAACCCAGAAATCAGATCTGAAGTCTGCTTAATATTCTGCCTGAAAACCCTCAAAATATACTTCAAAAAATGATGAAAATACAGCGATTTGGTTTACCATATTATGGAGAATATTTGACAAATATTTTTGAGGGAAATACCTCTGAAATTGCTGCCACAACTGCCCACAATAGATCGATCCAACTGCTGCTCAAAAACCACTGAAAATACCTTCAAAAACTCTTCACAAACACTGCTAAAATGAACCTGGAAATCTGATTAACAACACTGGAAATTTTTGAGTGAAATCCCCTCCCAATCCCTTGGGGTTTTCGTCCACAAGAGATGAAATCCACAAGGGTTTTCATCCTTGGAATCTCTGATAAAAGCAAGAGCTCTTGACAATGCAAAATCTGATAATAAAAATCTGGAATGCCTCCTAAGCAAGTCGACTTGCTCATATAAAGGGAAAACAACCCACAAGCACCTCCAAACCCAGCCAATCACGTTCTTTCTTTCCCCTAGGCTGGTCGCACTTTTCCCCATGGGCCTAATGACACATTTCCCTATTTAGGATCCCCAAAAGCAAGTCGCACTTTTCCCCTTTTAATACAATTAATTTTTAATTGTATTTTGATATTGACTTTTCACTTTATTAATAAGCTTTATTATTTATTATATGTGCACTTATAATATTATTTTTAAAAACAATAGCACAATATAATAAAATAATAAAAGCTGTCACCCTAGAAACCTCCCTTGGCCGTCGGGTAGACAAAAAGGGCCAAAGGTCTTCGTCCTAGCTCATTCGGAAAGAGGGGACATTACAGTCCTCCCTTCCCGGAGTTGCTTGCCCACAAGCAACTGCAGTAACGCAGGGTGCTGAAGAATAGACTCACCCTCCCAAGTGGCATCCTCTAAAGGTAAGTCTTTCCAACGAACTAGGTACTCCCGTATCACCTTGTTCCGCAATCTTCTCTCCCTCCAATCCAGAAGCTCCTCAGGAACCAAATCCAATCTTCCCTCATCATCCAAGGGTGGTAACTCTACTGAAGAAGTCGTATGCTGCCCCAATGCCTTCTTTAGGCAAGACACATGAAAAACATTGTGTATCTTACTTAGAAGGTAACTCCAACTCATATGCTACCTGTCCAACTCTCCTCACCACCCTGTATGGACCATAGAAACGAGGCTTAAGCTTCTCGGCTCCACTCTTCTTAAGAGTACTCTGTTTGTAAGGCTGGACTCGTAAAAAGACCATATCTCCTACCTCAAATGATCGCTCAATCCTGTGCCTGTCTGCATACACCTTCTGCTGATTTTGGGCCTGCTGCATATTATCCTTAAGGGTTTTAAGGATATCTTGGCTGTCCTGTAAGCACTCTCGAGCCTTAGGAGCTCTACTATCTCCAAACGCCATATCCACAATGGATCTCGCGTCATAACCATACAAAGCTCGGAAAGGGGTCATATCGATGGACATATGGTACGTAGTATTGTAACAATACTCACACAAATAAAGTTGCTTAACCCATGCCCTCTGCTGTCCTGAAACATAGTTGCGTAGGTACCCCTCAATCCACTTATTCACAATCTCCGTCTGCCCATCAGTCTGCGGATGATAGCTAGTGCTCGGAGTCAACTCAGTGCTTGCCAATCTAAAGAGTTCCTCCCAAAATGTGCTCATAAACCTACTGTCCCGATCGCTGACAATATTCTTTGGGAGCCCATGCAACCTGAATATCTCCCTAAAAAATAAATCAGCCACCTGCGGTGCCTTAAAACTCGTGGGAATGGCAAAGAAATGCCCATACTTAGTCAACCTGCCAACTATCGCATAAATGCGATCGTAGCCCTGCACAACTGGTAGTCCTGTAATGAAATCCATAGATATACTCTCCCACCTCTGCTCTGGAATAGGTAAGGGTTGTAATAAACCTGCAGGGAAAGTATGCTCGGACTTGTTTTGTTGACAAGTCACACACTCTCGAATATATTGTAGAACATCCTCCTTGAGACCCTTCCAAGAGAATCTCTCTTTACCCTGCCTGTATGTCTTGAAATAACCTGGATGTCCTGCTAATGGTGCATCATGGAGTGCATGTAGAATCTTTCCCTTAAGCTTAGATTCAGGTACCAAATAAATTCTACCCTTATAATAAATCAAATTAGAAATTACCTGGTAGCGCTCATCCTGAATTTTGCCATCCATGATCTCACATGCCAAGTTGTTCTTCGAATACCCGACCACCAATTGAGACTTCCAATCTACAGAAATCTCACTCACAGAATATAGGACAGCAATATGAGGCCTCCTCGAAAGTACATTAGCTACAACATTCTTCTTCCCTTTGACATACTCTATGTCAAAATCATAAGCCTGGATCCTGCTGACCCACTTCTGCTGCCTCTCATTGAGTTCCTTCTGTTCCAAGAAGTACCTCAAGCTGTTATGGTCGGTTCTCACAACGAACTTCGCTCCCACCAAATACTGCCTGAACTTCGCCAATGCATGCATGATGGCGAGCATCTCTTTGTCATAGGTGGAATATAGCCTCTCATTCTCCCTCAACTTCCTACTCTCGTAGGCAATGGGATGACGGTCCTGCATCAAAAATGCACCAATGCCTGAGCCCGAAGCATCACACTCTAAAATGAATGGCTTAGAGAAATCCGGAAGAGCAACGATTGAACATGTGGTCATCACCACCTTGAGCTTATCAAATATCATCTGTGCCTCATCTGTCCATCTGAATGCCCCCTTCCATGTGAGATCTGTCAATTGCGCAACAATATCTGAATAACCTCTCACAAATCTCCAGTAATATCCACATAGCCCTAGGAATCCCCGCAACTCTGTTATGTTCCTAGGTGAAGGCCAATCCTGCATAGCCTGTATCTTTTCCTGATGGACCTTGACCCCATTGGCCCCAATGACATGCCCAAGATACAGTATCTCAGTAAGTCCAAACTCGCATTTGGACATCTTAGCAAATAGAGATTGAACCTCCATAATGCCAAGTACCTCATCTAAGTGCCTCAAGCGATCCTCCCATGTCTTGCTATAGATCGAGATATCATCAAAGAAAACTAGCACGAACTTTCTCAACTGCTTGTTGAAGAGACGGTTCATGCATGACTGGAAAGTGGCAGGTGCATTAGTGAGACCAAATGGCATCACTAAGAACTCATAATGCCCGTAGTGACATCTGAATGCTGTCTTGAGGATGTCCTCTCGAACACGAATCTAATGGTACCCTTATCGAAGATCAATCTTCGAAAAGTAAATGGCCCCATGCAATTCATCCAAAAGCTCATCAATACAAGGGATGGGATACCTGTTCTTGATTGTCTTCATGTTGAGGGTCCGGTAGTCAATACACATCCTCATCGTCCCGTCCTTCTTCACCAACAACACCGAAGAAGCAAATGGGCTAGAACTAGGACGGATATGCCCCATATCAAGAAGCTCCCTGATGGTCCTCTCTATCTCATCCTTAAATTTCTTAGGATGACGATAGGGTGTAGTGATCACTGGCTTGGCACCCTCCGCCAACTCTATAACATGCTCAAACCCTCTGTCTGACAGTCTTCCTGGATGAACGTCACCAAAAACCTGATCATGTTTATCCACTATGGTCTAAATATCTGTATGCCACTGCTGCCCATCATCTGAAGAAGATTTGGATGAAATGAAACATTGAGCTGCCCATGCAACCTCTCCATGTCTGATGATAGACTCCATTCGATGTGCTGAAACAACTCTAGGACCACCATCTGAAAGGGCTTGTAGCACAATCTTCTTTCCATCTGCCATAAATTCCAACTCCATTCGTCTGAAATCTTGCACATATCTCCCAAGAGACTGTAGCCACTGAATACCTAAAACTGCATCTATCTCCCCAAGTCCAACTATGTAGAAGTCATCTGTCAATGTGTAGTCTCCTATCTGGATACTAAGCTGTGAAACTTGTCTAGTGCAGCTCAGAGCAAAGCCATGTGCCACTCGCATACTGAACCCCTCAAATTCTTCAACCTGCAGTCCCCGCTTCATCACAAACCCCTCATCAAGGAAATTGTGTGTAGTGCCACTATCAATCAAGCAAACAACTCGTTGACCCTTAAGTACTCCTTTCAAACGAAAGGGGTGGTACCTAGGGACTCCAGAAAGTGAAGCAATAGTACCTGAGCCTGATGTATCTCTCTCTCCAAGCTCTACCTGGGGCTGTTCCTCATGTGCGCTGTGATCATCATCACTGTCCTCTGCATCTGCATCTGTTGAAGACTCTGCCTCCATATCTGAAATGACCTCAATAAGATGCACCTTGCCTTTCCCAAGGCAGTTGTGTCCAGGGTCCCAGTGGTCCTTGCAATGAAAACAAAGTTTCTTCCTCCTCGACTCATTCCGAGTCCCCTGATCCATCCTAGGAGGGGGAACACTCTTCTGCTGATTAGTGGAACGTTGAAACGGTTTGGAGCTCGTGAAGGGTTTCTTACTAGGCTGGTAAGAAGTGGGAGATGTCTCCAAATCTAATGCTGTCTGAATAGCAGCGTGTGATGTCCTAGGCCTAAGGGCCTTGACCAATCCTCTTAACCTGTCATGCAGACCCTCAATGAGAAGCATCACCACATGTCTCTCGGGCATCTTTGGCACCATCACTGCAATCCGTTGAAATTCGTTGATGTAAGAATCAACGGGCCCAGTTTGTCATAGTTGTGCCAAATCCTTGTAATAAAGTTCCACATCTTTGCGATCAAATCTGGCAATCAATTTCTCACTAAACTCCCTATATAACCGCAGTAGGTCATGTCTCTATGTGATAAGCCCATGGTGCCACAATCGTATGCCACTCCCTCTAGGTGTAGAGCAGCAAACTGAATAGCCTCCTATTCCTGCATAGGTTTGAAAGTGAGGTATGTATCAAGCTTGTGAATCCATGCCCTGGCACTAATCTTTCCACTGCCATCAAAAGTGGAAAGGGTCACCTTGCTAGTAACCTGCTTCAATTCTCTGTTCTGCTGGGCCCTAGGTCTCTGCGTTTGTCTAGCTCTCAAGCTTTCTCTCTTTTGAATACAATACTGGTGAAGGGGAAAGGCATTCCGTACCTCCTCTGGTAATGCTCTCCACTCATCATGAGCTACCATCACATTATCCTGAAAGACTGTGTACTCAAGTGGATCCTCAACTAATGGTGGCTCCTCCCTCTGTAGGAATCTAGGCTGCATAGGTCTATCCGCAGTCTTCGTGGATCTCCTCTCCTCCGTATGTCTCCTATCACGTGGAGGGCAACCTCTTACGCTACCCACCTCTGTAGGTGCCCTGTTGTGCCTTCCGTGGCTGCTGGCTACGGATGCAGATCTTTCCCTTCTGTCATGCCTATTTCTTGTCCTATCCATAATCATACTCTCCATCATCTGTCTCATGGTCTGTATCATTTCCTGATGGGAGTTGATCATACCTTTGAAAAGAAGATCTGGGTCAACTCGCTCTTGCCGTGGAGTGTGTGATCCCTCTCTCCTAGCCATTGTTTCAGTACTATTCTTTGTATCCAAATCAGCTAGAATGCGAGCCTGCCTCCTTGTATGATACCTGTGTGGCCCAACTTCTCTAGGCTGCATCAAACAACCCTCCAGGTGGGAGGATCGTTGCTCTGATACCACTGAAAGATCCCTAAATGGGTCTCTCTTGTTTTCCAACAACTTTAGATCAATAAAAAACACCAAATATTGATCTATGATAATTATGGCAATTACCCTAATGCAGATCTGAATTTATTTGAGAAAATGCGACTAGGGTTTAAGATAGATCTTAATGCAAATGACACCCAAAAGTTATATTTTCGATTTCAACTGATTACCCAATAATTTAGAAATTGAATCATGCAAACATTGAATTTATTGCAGCCAAAACAACCCAGAAATCAGATCTGAAGTTTACTTAATATTCTGCCTGAAAACCCTCAAAATATACTTCAGAAAATGATGAAAATACAGCGATTTGGTTTACCATATTATGGAGAATATTTGACAAATATTTTTGAGGGAAATACCTTTGAAATTGCTGCCACAACTGCCCACAATAGATCGATCCAACTGCTGCTCAAAAACCACTGAAAATACCTTCAAAAACTCTTCACAAACACTGCTGAAATGAACCTGGAAATCTGATTAACAACGCTGGAAATTTCTGAGTGAAATCCCCTCTCAATCCCTTGGGGTTTTCGTCCACAAGAGATGAAATCCACAAGGGTTTTCGTCCTTGGAATCTCTGATAAAAGCAGGAGCTCTTAACAATGCAAAATCTGATAATAAAAATCTGGAATGCCTCCTAAGCAAGTCGACTTGCTCATATAAAGGGAAAACAGCCCACAAGCACCTCCAAACTCAGCCAATCACGTTCTTTCTTTCCCCTAGGCTGGTCGCACTTTTCCCCATGGGTCTAATGACACATTTCCCTATTTAGGACCCCCAAAAGCAAGTCGCACTTTTCCCCTTTTAATACAATTAATTTTTAATTGTATTTTGACATTGACTTTTCACTTTATTAATAAGCTTTATTATTTATTATATGTGCACTTATAATATTATTTTTAAAAACAATAGCACAATATAATAAAATAATAAAAGTTTAGTCACCCTAGAAACCTCCCTTGGCCGTCGGGTAGATAAAAAGGGCCAAAGGTCTTTGTCTTAGCTCATTCGGAAAGAGGGGACATTACACCACTCGTGTGAAATGATAGAAGGGAGCCCTCGCCACACCTTTGCGTCACTAGAAATTTTAATGGCTGTAGGATAATCAATCGCTTGGTTGGCAAGAAGATCCGCGACATTATTAGCTTCTCGAAAAACATGTGTGATGTGCCAATTGCTAAGTTTCCCGAGCCAATAGAGAATGTTGGAAATGAATGGGTTGAGTTTCCAAGAGGGGGCCGGCCCTTTAGCAATGGCTCGTATGATGATTTGGGAGTCCGCTTCGATGAAAAGTGAGTCACAACCAGAGTGGATGGCTAGTTTAACACCTTCCAGGAGGGCTTAAGCTTCGGCCATATTGCACGTACAGTCCCGAAGGGGGAAAGAGCTAGCTGAAATAAAGAAACCTTTATCGCTTTTTAGGATGCAACCGACACATGATTTACTAGGGTTACCCCTGGAGGCCCCATCGAAATTCAATTTCCAAGAGCCCAAAGGAGGAGGCTGCCATTTAACACTCCTTTTCAGAAATTTCCCCACTTGGGAAAGCCCACAGTTGACGATGGAACTGGAGCTGGGGATTTTAATGAGGGGCCAAGATTTCCTGATGACAACATCACACGAGGAGAAAAGAGGATTATTATGGCTATTTTTACTAACTTTTTCAGAGATGGCCGCTTCTAATTTGACAAGAAAAACTGGCAATTTAGAAGACTGCTCACGGAAAAGATGCAAGTTACGCTCCCACCAAATGTGCCAAATTAGGAAGAAAGGAGCTATGGCTCAAATAGAACTGAGGGAGCTCTCTTGTCCCATCTTGGGCCAAGAAAGGAGAGTATCAGTGATATTGTTACACGGAGCCCAAGCTAAATTAAGCTTAGCTAAAAGCCAATTCTAGCTCTCGGAAGCAAAAGTGCAGAAAAAGAGAAGATGATCAATATCCTTCTCAGCTTCCCCACAAAGAACACATTTAGAAGGACTGGCAAATCCCTAAGATCTTTTGCGCAGCTAAGTGAGGATTTTCCTTTTAAGAACAAGCCAGCCGAACAATGCTACTTTGGGTACGATGGAGGGATTCTAGCAGCCGTAGGAACAAGGAGTACCTTTACCAGAGATGGAAATAAGCTTTGCATAACCCGCTTTCACAGAATATGAACCCGTAGAAGCACCAGGCCAAATTAAATGATCCTTGCTATCTTTAAAGGAAGCAGTTCTGGACAAAAGAGCCTCATGAAAGAAGATGTCTCGAGAGGAGAAGCGCTAAGGGTGGCGATATCCTTCCAAAGCCAAGACGACGAGCCATCATGATGTCTGTGACCATAATCAGCAACAGAGTTGCTCCAAGAGGCCCTAGAAACATTCATAATTCTATTGAGATTGGGAATAAGATTCAAAGGCAGATGTCCATTCCAACTATCCTCCCAAAAATCAGTCAACGTACTATTGTTGACCTGCTTGGAAACCGAGTTTGCGATCAGAAATCTGCAGTTGCAAATGAAGTTCCAAATGTGGGACCCTTTGGGGAGTTCAGTACTAGAGAGCAAAAGTTCTGGATGACCAACCTCTAGATATTTATGGGAGAGCACTTGAAAAACCAACCTCTTGGCATCCGATAAAAAGTTCGAAACAAGTTTTGCACCTAGAGCAGAGTTTTGAAGAGCGAGATTCATTATTCCCAAACCGCCTAAGGATTTGGGAAGTTTGACAGTTTCCCAATTGACCAAGTGAAATTTTCTATCTTCGTTGTTCCCCCGCCACAAAAAGGATCAGACGATCTTTTCAAATTGTTTCAGGATCAACAAAACCGAGAGCATGTAGATTGGGAGAGCTAGGAGGACAGAATTGATTAGAAGAGCTCTGCTAGCCAGAGACAACCATTTTCCTTTCCAAGAATGCAATCTCGACGAGAGAGAATTGAGGAGATCATCCCAGAGATTAGCCTTACCTTTACCATAAAAAAGCGGAATACCCAGATATTTTTGAGGAAGGGCACCCGACGCAAAACTCAGAGTTTCCTTGATTCTGTGTTGCAAACGAGGAGAGACATTGAAAAAGAAGATAACAAATTTATGAAAGTTGATTACTTGACCAACTGTGAGCGAATAAGAATTCAGAATATAGGACAGGCTGAGAGCTTCCGGGATAGAAGCTTGGCCGAAAAGAAAGGTGTCATCCGTGAACTGCTGGTGCGAAAGGGGAGGCAGATTGGTGGTGATGGAGATACCTGTAAGGGAGCCATCACTAATCACCGATTTGATACCACGACTCAAAGCTTCAGCGATAAGGAGAAAGAGAAACAAAGAAAGAGGGTCTCCTTGCCTTAAACCCTTGCAGCTACTAAAGAAACCTTCCGCTAAACCATTAACCAGAATGGAGAAGCTTGGAGAAGAAATGTAGTTGAAGACCCAATTGCAGAAATGGATACTGAAACCCATAGCTTGAAGAGATTTAAGAAGGAACCTCCAATTGATGTGATCATATGCTTTACTAAAGTCCAATTTAATCATCATGCCTGAGCACGAGGAAGAGTGAAGAGTATGAATTAACTCATGCGAGATGATGATACCATCCGCGATGGATCTCCCAAGAATGAACCCACTCTGTTCATGTGCAACAAGTTTATGAAGAAGGGGGCTCATTCTGGAAGCTATGGCTTTTGAAATAATTTTATACGAAGTGTTGCACAAGGATATGGGCCGAAAGTCATCCAATTTCGCAGCTGGAGACTTATTAGGAAACATGCAAATTAAGGTGTGCTTCAAGGCTCCAAGGATCTTACCAGAGTGACGAGATTCCTCCACGGCGAGCCAGACGTTGTCTCTAATGATATCCCAAAAATCTTGGAAAAAGGAAGCAGGAAAGCCATCCGGACTGGGGGCTTTGTCCCTTTGCATAGAGAAAACAATCAATCAAACCTCCTCCTTAGAAAAGGGGGAAAGGAGCTTATCACTGTCATCGGCATCAATCAACTTTGGAATCCGCGCTAAGAATGGAAGCTGAGCATCCAAAGAGGAGACACTGTCACCATTCAAAAGTTTTTGGAAGTGAGACACAAACTCAACTTTAATTTGGGATTGGGAGGAAATCAATGAATTTTCCTTCAACATCAGGGAGGAGATGTAGTTAACATTTCTTCTGGCTTTAACTGAGGCGTGGAAGAATTTAGTGTTTTTGTCCCCATCAGCCAACCAGACTTCACGCGACTTTTGTCTCCAAAAGGTTTCTTCTTTTAAAAGGAGGTCACCCAGTTCGCTAAGCAGAGATTTTTCTTTGAGAAAGTCATCCTGATGCATACCGAATCTAAAAACTGATTCATTGAGGGTTTGTATTTCATTCTCAACTCTTAATTTTTCTTGAAAAATGTTTTTGAAGTTGGAGGAGTTCCATTTGGTCAGACGAGCTTTGAGCAAAGAAAGTTTTTTAGACAGGATAAACATCCATGTCCCTGACACCATTGAGGAAGCCCACCAAGTTTTAATAAGAGACCGGAGGGAGGGATCCTGCATCCACATGGCCTTGAATTTGAAGGGGGAACGACGAGGCGGAAGGTCGAAAGAGATGTTGAGAGACAAAGGAAAGTGATCAGAACCGGAAAGAGGATTGACAAAACATTTGAGAAGGAAATTATGTTGAAGCCATTCTTCAGAAATAAAAAATCTGTCAAGTCGAACAGCCATGAAGCTAAACCCAAGGCGCTGATTATTCCAAGTGAACCAGCTCGAGCAGGGTTCCACATCAACTAACTTAGTAGAATCCACAAAGGTGATGAAGTCAGCTTGAGAGCGTGGCTGCCACTGAATACCTCCCCGTTTGTCTTTGTCCAAAAGAGTGGCATTGAAATCCCCTGCAACAATGATCTTAGAGTCCGGGGCGGAGTGAAGCACATCCTGAATTTTAGACCAAGTTTCCCGTTTTTTGATGGGAGTATTTGGTCCATACACGTTGCAGAGAAAAAAAGATTCATCCGAATGCTTCAGGCAAACCTTGCACCAAAGAAAGTTAGGATTGTCAGAAAGAAGCTCAACACCGCAGCTACTGGTCTTCCATAGAACACCTAAACCGCCTGAGGCCCCAACAGAATCAACAAAGTAACCTTCCCAACCTTTTCATTTGCGAAACCAGCGATTTATACAATCCACTTTTGATATTTTTGTTTCTTGAATCATACAAATAGAAGCGTCCAAATCTGCAACATAGCGTTTGAGAAGACGCTGTTTGTTAGGGGTGTTAAGACCCCTAATGTTCCGCGAGAATAAAATCATCTTTTCTTCAGAGAGGACGCACCTCTCCTACTTGAAGATGGGAAAAAAGAGCAAAGTTGCAGTTGTCGGCCGGCAGCGACCTCCTTAAGGGATTGAGAGACTTTGGAGGGATGTCCTGGAGGAGCTTTCGGGCCCAAGTCAATATTGAGAATGGCTGGAGTCGGAAGAATGGGGCTCTGCCTCTCGGTTTCAATGGGGAATAACTCAGTTTCCTCTTCCAGAACATTGCAAGACTCCCCAGGAACACCTTTTTTGGAGGAAATCGTATCCTCCTCATAGACCCACTTTTCCAGAGAAACCGCATCCGCACCAAGTCCCAAAGCGATGCCCTCATGGAATAAGGAAAGAATATGAGTAGAGTCTTGAACCACTGACACTGTTTCTTTGACCAGATAGATGGTGCTTGGGTCGAGATCCAAAGGTTTCAAAGCAAGTGCTTTACTAGAGGAAGCCTGTTCAGTAGAAGAGACCTTTACAGGAGGTCGGGGGTCGGAGACCTGCAGAACTGTAGGCTGGACAAGCTTTTCTTTCCAGACAGCTGCACTAGAAGCGGAGGGGTTTTTACACGATTTCTAGTAATGACCCGGCTGTTTGCAGCGGAAGCAACAGTTAGAGGCTGCCTCGTAGTTCACTTTCTGTACCCATTCCCCACAGGGGGAAGAGATAACAATAAACTCTTGAAGTTTCTTAGAAGAATCGACATAAATATAGATCCTGGCAAAGGAAGAGAGAGTGCCTTCTAGAGTAACCGAATCTATGCGAATAACACGACCTAGGCTAGAGCAAATTTTAGTAAGGGTATTTGGAGACCAAAACTCGCTAGGGAGAGAGTACAACCAAATCCATACATGGATGCCTTCCATATCAACTTGTTTTGGATCGAAGTGGGCGGACCACTCACGCAGGTGAATCCCAGATTCTGCGAAGAGGAAGTCTTTCCTTGCCAAAGAATCGTCCCTTTGCGCTTCACTCCAGAAAATCACCAGGAAGAGACCTTTATCCAAGAATCGAATACAAAGACCACTTCGCCATTGGATGTCGCACCAGCTATGAATGCCCTTGATCGTCAGGCGACGACCCACAAATTTGGCTATTATAGCTCTTTTACCAAGAAGGAAAATCTGAGAAGCATGGCCAACCGAGTCTTCCAGAGAAACAGAAACAAACTCCGACTGAACAGGGTTGGTTTGGACCGAGGTGGCTTTCATTTCTTCCTTCGAGATCTCTAGCCGAGTCAACGGTTCTGGGTCCCAGACGTTTCTGAAGAGCTTGTGACAGTCCATGGTCCACAAAAGATTTCTTCACACCCACCGAGTCACAGACAAAAACGGACAAATGGTCGTTGCAATGTTTGAAATTTGAAAAAAAGACCCTTCTGAACCAATACCCTGTTGCCTTCCATCCATCGCACCCCGACTTTTTTCTAATACATATGAATATTATAATAACTTTATTTATATTTTGTATGAAAACCTTTGGTGATTTTTTGTTTTGAAATTGTGTGAAAAATAGTCAATTGGCAAAAAACCCTATAATACTACCCTTGTGAATTATTTTAGGGGAGTGGTGTGTTCTCCATCAATGCAAATTTGTTAAAATTTCATTTGAGACATGCCGGTAAGTAAAATCAAAAGAATCTAATGAAAGTAACTGTCTCACCAATGACCACGGGTTGGTCTTTTGGTGTGATTTTGCACATGCAACTAAAATGATTCGTGTTTTTGTCAATTTTAGTTAACGAATATTTTGGAATGTCTTTTTAGCAGCTGAAATTTTTGTGTGTGATGTGATGTTGAATTTCAAACTTATTGTCATTTGTTATAAATTTTATTTACCTATTTTCCTTGGTTAAGCTTCGGTGAACTGTAGTATTATATATGGGGGTCTCTTTAACTTAAGTATAGGGGATGCTCTGAGTGCATTCTTGTGTGAAGTAAGCTATGTTTTTAACATTTAAACTTGGATAGGCCCAAATCTCTCACATGAAATGTTTGGCTGCAACATGTAGGCCAAATTACAACCAAACTTTCAAAGAGCATTTTGTAAGAAAAGGTGGTAAGCATCACGGTTGCATTGGTTTCCCCACAATAGAGAAGTGAAGGAGTGTATGTTTATATTTATGATCTGATACTATTGAATTGATCTAAAATACTGTGATACCGTCGAATTTATTCATACTAAAATTTTAAACTGAAACAGAAACAAAAACTTGACAAAAGCTGAACTGCAATCTAAAATTTGTATTTTATTATTTTAAGATTGAAATATGTATCTTTGCAAAGGATCCACACGAGAAATCTATAGCAAAAAATGGAACTCTATTGTACTTAAAAAACTGCAATATCAGTCAGTACATTGCATAAGTAACTCCTATGAGAAGTTATTGACATCAGCTGAGTCCCGAAATCTATAAGGCAGTATAGATGCTACTCTTGGACGGGGATGATTCATTAGTAGGCTGGTTATGCCAATCTTTCATTTATCAACATAGACGCTACTTTACATGTGACTGGATCCACTTAAGTTTTCTGTTGTAAATTAAGTACCACGCTTAAAAATCAGCCCAACGAATTGAAGTGCTTGCGTAAGTACAGCAGGAAAAATGAACAGATTGGGCAAGAAATAAGTGAAATCACAATGTAAGCATGAATAACACGAGATATACCTTGGAGCAACCCACTAGGGGTAAAACTGTAAGCAACTCGGGGCTTTCCCTCCATATATCAACCGAATCAGAAAAATTACAAGCCAAAATTCTTTATGGAGCCACCAAAATTGCTGTGGGAGTATGAGCACCTCTGCAGTGCTGCTTCTTGTTTGCTCTGCTCTGCAAGTTGCTTGAACAACCTCAATACATCTCCTATGCTCAGCTGGAATGCTTACTGCAATTCCAAATGCCGTTACATGAGCCCAGTGGGCACATTTATGCATATATTAGACTATCATACTGACACAGAAGATCTGAAATGCCATTTCATTGCAACTGTCAGAATGTGGACTGACATAGCTGCCATTGTAGGTTGTTGGTCTTCCTGTACAATTGTTTTTGACGAATTCATCATCGTACAAATGGGTTAGATGAACTTGTCAGTGTATGAATGTGTCAGATAAATTTGGCAGTGTACAAATGTGTCATTGATGACTGCTTGTGTTTCCAAAATGCAGGGCAGGGGGTCTGAGGATCTGAACCATCCTCAGAACCTCTATACCATCCTTGTTCCATTATTTTTTTTCCCACCATGTTGTGTCTTCTGCGTGTTTATCTTCATCTCTTACTCTTTGAGTGAGTTGAATTTGTTTTGTGTTTGAGTGTCAATTGATTGGTAATAAATTCAAGTGATAAAATCAATACAAGCGATTCAATTGTTACAACTGATTCATTTGGATCCAAGAAAGTTAGTCCGAACAGTCTACCTTGTAAAATAGATTATCCAAAATTTTCCAAACCATGCTACTAAATTAACCCAAAAGCTTTCTAACCTGTGGGCATTGCCCTTTGTAATTGTTTCAATGGTGAATAGAGTCTCTTCCAAAGCAGTAGAAGGAAACATAGAAAGATTTCGTTCTTTTTATAAACTTTTCCAAGATATATTTCAGCATCCCTTTGGTCCTGTTTTAATCTATGTTCCACCAAGTTTCCGGGACGGGGATGACGGTAGGGGACAAGAGGAACGTGTTTCCGAGGACGGAATTTTTTTTAGGCCTTTTTTAGGGGACGGCAGGGGATGACTATTAAAAAATAAAGAGAAAATTTTAAAAATATAGGAAATTTGAAATAGTCATATGATAACATTGCTAAAGCATTCATCACACACATTATAGAACCTTAATGCATAACATTAGAGTTGAATTGAGATTTCACATAAGATTTAACCTTCAAAATCTAGGAAATTTCAAATATTCATATGAATAATGATAAGTATAACACATTGATAAACTTAAACCTAAAGCATTCATCACACACATCATAAAACTTAAAACTTTAATACATAAAACTGGAGCTGAATTGAGATTGCACATAAGATTCAAGTTTCAATTACAATGAAATGCCCAAGGGCAACAAATGTCTGAAACATAGAAAATCAAAATGAAAATATATAGCTGCCCCTAATCAAACTCCGCTAAAGTGGCATCAAAATCAGACTCTGAGTCTGAGTCACTGGAACTATGAGGGGCTGCCTCATCCAATGGAACCCCAACCAATCCCACCTGTGCCTCCTCATCAATTTGTGAAGCATCTTCGGGATCAACATCCCAACGTGCGGTTGGAGTTTGACGATACTCAGGAGTCTGTTGATCCTGAAGTCTCAAGGCACTATGCACGGCTACTAACTTCTCTGCTCGTCGAGAGGTAAGGTGGTTCCTCTTAACTGTGTGGATGAGGCCATATGTGGACCAATTCCTCTCTGCAGCAGAGGAACTAACAACCTGTGAAAGGAGGCGAGTGGCAAGAATCCTCAAGTCTGGTGCATCCTTGCCATGCCATGTCCACCATCCAATAGGGTCTACTTGAGCTAATGTAGCTCTATCTGTCCTCGCCTCTGGCTTGCTAAATGTTGGTCCATGGAGATTGACAAAGGATAGCCATTGGGTCCGCAATAAAGTGGACTCCTCATCAGTGTACATCTTTTGAAAGGCCTTCATGAGCCCTTCTTTCACCTCTTCATCATCAGATGGAGGCACTCTCCCAGGTCGTGCTGCATACCATTTGGGATTTAGAGCATAGGCTGCCATATGAAGCGGGGTGTTCATTGTGTTCCACCGCCGTGTCACAATGGGCCTAATATGCTCCTCATAAAATCCCAAAGTAGGATCCCTGCTATGAATGGCTTGCTTCATCTGTCCAAGCATGCTGTCAAATGTCTCATAAATCTCTCCAAGACTAGGAGAGTCTGTATCAACATATCTTATGACCCCCACTACAGGTGAGATGAAGGAGCAAACATATCTGCAAACAATTTACAAAAAAATTAGAAAACATTAAGATTCAAGAATGAAAAACTAAACTAATTTACAAGTTATAAACATGGATAAAAATATTTAAAAATTAAAAACTAAACTTACATATATAAAATCAGCAATAGCTTACCTCACTGTGGCCCACCAATCATCGTCGAGGATCTTTTGTTTCACACCTTTTCCTTCAGAAGTGTTTGCCTCTGGCCATCTACCCCACTCTTGATTAACCATCATTAATTGCAAAGCCTCCTGCACCTCAAGCATCCTCTCTAACAAAATGAAATAGCTGGCATATCTAGTGTCCATGGGCTTGAGGAATTCCTTCCTTGAAAAAGACCTGAATAGAGCAAGTGAGGTGTGATGGTTGCAAATGAACATTTGTATGTGTCTAGCCTCTGCCACCACTGCCTTCACCCAATCTATCTTTCCAATGTCTTTCAATGCGTTGTTCAACGCATGAACACAACATGGAGTCCAGAAAATGTGCTTGTAAGCACCCTCAACCATCATGCCAGCTAACTTACATACGCGGGCTGAATTAGTCACTACTTGTACAACATTAGAGGGCCCAATCTCCTCTATGGCATCCTTCAAAATTTGAAATTGGAAGGTTGCATCCTTCCTCTTCCCTGTACAATCAATAGCTCTAAGAAAATAAGGGCCAGCAGGACATGTGACAATGATATTGATGAGTGGCCGATGTTTAATATCGGTCCACCCATCCATGATGATAGAGCAACCCACCCGTATCCAAGTTTGCCTCATCTCCTCCATCACCACACTCACCTTAGAATATTCTTTATCAAGGAGGCTGGTTCGTAGTTTGTGTTCTCCAAGAGGGACATATGAGGAACCAACAACAATTACATCTTTGAACATTTGTTTGAAGAAAGGGGAACGTGACACATGAAATGGTATAGCATTGGCAAAGAAGAATTTGGCAATAGAAGAGTCAGCTACTTCCCTTGATTGCACATTAAACATACCCGTAACAGTAGAAGCCTTTCTTTTTCCCTTGGTAGAATCCTCTCCTCTTTGACTTTCAACATCCACGGATTGGGTAGGCACTTGTGTACTATGTGTAGTCTCCAATGGCATCCCTTTTTTCGTTGCCTCACCCTCCATGTGCAACCTAGTCACCTCGGTCTTCTCCGCTAATGATATTCTTTCACAACCTTCTTACCCCTTGTCCAGTTATGCCCAAAAGATGTGAATAAACCCGCGTGTAGCTGCCCCTAAATTCTTTGTTGCAAATATGGCATAACCACACTCTACTCCCCCCTGAATTTTTTTTTTCTTTGTCAATGGTTGTTACAAATTGTGAAAGAGGCTTTTTAGCATTGAATGGCCCCTTTGCATAGATTTTGAGGAGTTGTGAAGGGCAATCAAACGGATTATTTGAACCCTACTGTTGGTGCAACACTCTCACTCCCTGAAGAAACTCTATTTCTGGTTCTACCTCTATGTTGCATTGCCATTTGAATCTCTTCACCCTCACTACCCTCACTGCTGCTCATTGTTTTGTATTGGAAATGCAACAAATGACCCAACTGCAACTGAAGTGAAAATCAAAATTACAAAAAAAAAAAACTTGGTTCTAAGTTTGTGAAGCTTGAAACCCTCACTGCTGCTCCATTGTTTTGTATTGGAAATGCAACAACCCCTGCAACTGCAAGTGAAAAAAAATAAAAAAACAAGTTTGAAAAAAAAATGAAACAATGAAGAAATAGTTTGTGCAAATTTGTAAAATGAACAAAGGATAATAAACATACCTCTAATGGAGTAGAATATTGCTCTCTTGCCTTCTTCTCACTGCTGCTCTCTATTCTTCTCTATGCTCTTTTCTTTCTTTGTCTTCTCCTTCACAAAATGAGAAATGAGTCAAATGAGCTTCTTTTTTTGTTTTGATGTTTGTTTTAGGTTTAGGGCACTTAGAAATGCAAGTGGGGGAGCTTGTGGGCCCCCACATTGCTTTAATTTTTAATTAAAAGTGTGTTTAAAAAAAACATTTTTTTGACGCTGTATTGCACAGGGGATGGTAGGGGATGGCTGGACGTCCCCGGTACGGTCGAGGGACTTCTAGAAGTCCCCTAAATGTACCGGGGATGTTCAGCTGTCCCTTTTTCCCCTATTTTTGACGTCCCCGGGACGTTTCCGAAAATTTCGCAGAGTTTGGGGACGGGAAGGGGACGTTTCCTACCCGTCCCCGAGGTTCCGAAATGTCCCCGGTACAGGGACGAGCTGAAAAACATAGGGGACGCGTCCCCGTGGGACATAGGTTTTTATCCCTTGAAGTTAGTAGATATCTAAGTAAAGTAACTACTTCCTTTTTTGTTGCATCTATTTTTTTTAATTGTGCTATCTCCTTGATAGTGCAACTAAGTAGAGATCCCAAAAATTTCAACTACGTCCTTTTTTATTGCATCTTATTTTTATGGTCCTCTCCCTTTGATAGTGCAAATCTGAGAAGTGTGAGTTGAAATCAACGACTTTCTTCTAAGATTGATCTCTTTGGCTCAGAGAAAAAGAGATATCTAAGTTCCAAAATTTTACCCCATATCCATTATGGAGAGACCCATGATGGAAACTGTTGATGCAAAATCACAGCACCCCCTGGATGCGAATCAGGGTTCTAAGTTGATGTTTCAGGCATCCAGTGTGATTGCACAACATGGAAACCTCTCTACAAGTGTGGGACTTGTAAAACGAGAGAGGAATCTCCAGAGAAGGCTGGTTCCTGCTCCTAAACTACCTGCCACAAGCTATTCCAGTGCAGGCAAGCTAATCTAATCCTAATCTAACCACCAAGGAGACAGGTAGAGAGAGAGAAGGGAAAAACAGCAAAAGCCTACACTAAAACGGTGATACACCAGAGAAGGAGAATGTTGAACATCTATCAAAACTGCCATGGAACAAAGAGAGGTGAGCAATGGGAAGGATGGACAAACACATCACAGGCCCAAGGATAGATTTCACACAGAAAATGTCCCAAAACTCCATGAACATAGCTCCAGACCTGCAATGAACATTCAAACTTGCACAAATACCTGCAATGAAGAGAGGTAAGAAGAGAACAAGCAAAAGAACGAGCAAGGATGGACAGATGCATCACAAAACACGTTTTTTGTTGCTTCAGAAGTTTGCACAGATCATCATTTTAATGGTAAAAGGCAAAAAACGCCATTACAGAGCAGGGGAGGAGGTTCGAACTCCATTTTCAACCCTGGAGCAGAAAAGAAGGGGGGGGCAGAGCTGAAAAGATGAACAACCTTGGAAAGAAGCCCCTCCTTACAACTTATAGGAAGAATGAGAGAGGGCGAAGAGAGGAATTCGAAATCTGCCCCAACCACCTCCAGACTGCATTTAAATCATCTCATTATGGCGGTAGGTGAGAACCCTAGCGAACCCAAAAAATGGCGCACCGTTTAGCATGTCGACAGCAAGTTATCAGCGCCCTTGGCACACCGTTCAGCATGTCGACAGCGAGTTATCAACGCCCTTGGCGCACCGTTCAGCATGTCGACAGCAAGTTATCAGCGCCCTTGGCGCAACCGTTCAGCATGTCGACAGCAAGTTATCAGCGCCCTTCTGTGTGCCAAGGCGCAACTTTTTCTATGTTGACACTCTGTGTCATGCGCCATTTATGTGCGCCAAGGCTATGATGATGCAATAAAAATCGGGCTCTGAGTTTCTCTGACTTCCCATATTCTTCTGCTTGTCTATATCTACCCGGGGAGGAGATATATACAACAGAAACCAAGACCATCCCAATAAAGTCCATATGAAATCCGTTTACATTTAAAGATTTAAAGACAAATTTTGGTTATAATAAGTTCAATTTCATATTACTATAGCCAACATATGACTTAGACACGTGACTGATACAGTCTTCTAGCCATAAGAAGTATAAGGGTGAAGGATGTGCCCTGAAGTGAAATCTCTTGGCAGCGGCATATTCTCATTGTTGTGTTAATTTAGGCTACACAAAGGTAGTGCACAAGCCTCCTCATGCACAAACAGATAGCAAACCACAAACACACCTCACCTGCATTTTTCACTCAAGCGTGAGCTTGAGAGTCTTGCAGGAAGAAATGAATAAGACTTCCCCTTTTATAATTGTTTTATATGGTTATGTGGTTGTAACCACTAACTAATTTTGTAACCGTCTTTGCATAATAAATACCCTGACACACAACCTATTTGTATAGTGTGTATTCCGGTTTTCTTTTCAATCATTCTTGACACATTTATTCGGTTTATTTTTTTCTCTCCGCAAATTCTAATAGTGGTATCAGAGCGAAGGGAGTAGAGGTCGCTGGAAGAGCAAACAAAGAGAAACCAGAAAATCGTGGCCGACCTAATAAAGAAGAACAATCGTGGCCGACCTAGGAGGGGCAGAAAATGCGAATGAAATCAGCAACCTGTAGAAATTGCGACAAAGGACATCTAGGGCAGAAAATAAAAACGCGAATAAGGTAGTACAAATATATACATATATATATAAATCGTGGGTAAAATCTACTGTCTCAATCATAATTATTTTTTTTATGGAACTTTCAGTAGAAAAATATTCCGGTTTAAATTTTCATACATGGAATGTGAAAATTCAAAATGCAACTCATGCATAAAAATTTGTGGGGCATTGTTAACGGGAAAGAGCCAGCACACACAGATCCTACAAAGTTCATGGACTGGAGTACGCGAGATGATAGAGCAAAGGCTATTATTGGTCTTGCACTTTCGGATTCAGAGTTACACCATGTTGACTTGGAAAAATCCTCAAAGAAATATGGAAACTTTGAATAAATTGTTTGGTGCGAAAGCAGTAAACACAAAGTTTTCGCTTAAAACTGCAGTTGTTTAGTTTCAAAATGGAAGAAGGCATATCTATGTCAATTCATATTAACAATCTTCGATCTCTTATTAGACAACTTGCAGATGTCTAGACCACAATCGATGACGAGGATACGAAGGCTATTCTATTAAATAGTTTGCCTTCGAAATATAATAATATTGTTTTTACCCTCAGTCAAATGTCTAAGCAGTCCTTGGATGATACTATTGCAACACTTCTTGCAGATGAACGCAGAACACTCGCTGAAGATGAGGGTACTTCTCATCAGGAAAGTGCCTTCTATTCCCATAAAAGGTCGCATAAACATAGAAAAGAGCATAAGGACAAAAAGAACATAGAGTGTTATTACTGCAAAAGAATGGGTCATACAACATGGGATTGCCGTGTTTGTGCTAATGATGTTCTCAAATGAAAGCTCAAGTCTCATGAAGTTCATGTAGCCCGCATGGAAGATCCACTTGATGATGAAGGTGGAGAAGATTCTGATCAGGAATATGTCCTTTAGAGAAACCAAGGAAGAAGTTCCGTGTTCAAAGAAGCACATGTTGATAACACAAAGAAACCTAGTATAAGTACAACTCAATATGGATGGTTGCCCAACTTGTTCGGAGACCGTGGATCTTGGGAATTATACCCTTATGAGGATTATGAGACAACTTGGCGGAGCTTGTGGATGGCTCGTATGGATGGTTCTCCAATGATTCGGGAGATCCGTGATTCGGGAGTTTGGGGAGGTGGAATCTGGGAACTCGGGAATTTGGCTTGGGAACAACACCTTTACGAAGGTCAAGAGGCAGCTTGATGGAGCTCTTTCCAGGAACAAAACTGCTGTTCAACAGATACGCTTCTAAAATACGAACTTTTGTTCGGTTCTATAATCTCTAGTTGTGACATACATATTTGTATCTTTCCGTTCAGTAGGGTAAGTATTAAGAGGGGGTGTGGGAATAAATGAATAAGACTTCCCCTTTTCTAATTGTTTTGTATGGTTATGCGGTTGTAACCACTAACTAATTTTGTAACTGTCTTTGCATAATAAATACCCAGACACACAACCCATTTGTACAGTGTGTATTCCGGTTTTCTCTTCAATCATTCTTTATGCATTTATTCGGTTTATTCTTTCTCCGCAAATTCTAACAAGTGTCACCCAAGGTCTAGATGAGAGATATTGGACTCCCCGTAACAAGAATCAATCACAAAGATGAGCAATGTGCATGCATCAAAATCACACAAATCCCAACTATTATGTAAATTATACTTAATCAAAATAGATAACACAAACCATACAAAAATCACAACAGACATAACACAAACCATGCAAATTGTATGAACATAACACATGAACATTCACATAAAAGTACACATCTGATTCATCACCGTTGATCACATTGCATATTCAATGTCTATACAAATCTTCAACTCTACGCATAAGTGATGTGCTGCACATTACAATATATACATATTAGGTATGCATAATGCGATACCGCTCATGAAACCCTTGGAATCTACTTCTGTTCACCTTCATAATAGCTTGATCTTGAACCTGCGCGAATGCCTGATTCTCAAGTGTGTCTCAAATGAGAATGCCAAGGGGGTATTCATAGGTCTTGTGGACCCCTTGGCTTTCCAGCTGGCACACTGCTGGATCCAGTTGTCACCATCTAGAACCTTCTAGAGCATATCTGGTTGTCTCCTGGTTGTTACACACTAAAAGGATTTGGAAGCTCCCCATGTACCCTTGTTAACCTGCACGATCCTGGATAATCTGCAGCCACTCTCCTTGTCTCAACATCTGTCAGCTTGCGTGTAGTCTTCCTTGGACATCTCATCGTGAAATATTCTTCATTAGATCCCGTGTGGTTCGGTATCTTTTCCCTTAGGTCTCTGTGTCTCCTGTGCAGCGTATTGTCTCTGTGCCTCCTTCACGGAACTAAGTCTTTGAAGTCAATGCACATCTCACCTGCGTGGGGACAATCTGGAGTTCCTTGCAGAAGGTTACTTCTCATATGTCATATCCTGGGTCAACAATCATTGAGATGGAGGGGAGTTATGCCCCCCAATCACATGACCCTAGAAACTCCAACTTTAGCTGATCCAAATTCAAACCATGAGCAGTGAAGATAAGCTGATACAGGCATTTTGAATAACTCATCGCATCCAAGATCTGGTTATTGACTTCCCCACGAGCTACTTTAATAGATGTGGGATGAAAGTAAGCTTCAGTCTTCACCAAGTTCTCTAAAATATCAAATATTGTCATGGACCCTGGAGTGCATTTATTCTAAATTGTTTTCTAGGCGGTACATTTCCTCTTGCATCACTCATATCTCCTTCAGCGTCTGCGCATAAAAGTGCCACTTTTAACCAGCTTTAGGGGTATGCCTTCTGCCATGGTCTTCACCTGGGCCCCGATAAAAACAGCAATGCTGAAAATGTTCCTCCTGACATAAGTGGTGCTGGGATCTTGTCAGATGCGTTTTATATTTTCCTTTGACGGCCATATAATTGATCTTTCCTCCCCTTGTCTGTCAAACTCTGGACATCACTTTTTGCATCAAATTTTGTGAATAAGAGGCATTTTAAGCTTCACCTTTTGTTTGCGAAGCTCTGACCCATTCACCCGACTGTAGGATCTCTTAAATTGTATTTTATATTCTGAGCAAATCCAAACAACACCCCTTCCACCTGATTGCTGTTTTATCTGTGTGACATGCCTCCAAAAGGGGAAGCATGGATCGAATTTGAAGGGGATGCCTTTAATGTCTTGGCCCACTAGAGTAGAGCTTGCCGTTTTAACTATATAATGCATTTAACCAACAATTAAGTGTTGAGTGAACGTTTAAAATCAAAGGTTGAAAGTTAAAGCTTAAAACAATGTTACAATAACAAAAAATTGAAAACAATTATAAACTAGTAAATGCAAACTAAAAAACTTAAAAAAAACCACAAAATAATAAAATACTTACCTCAAATCACCAAATGCTGTTGTTGCAAGCTCCTTGAACTCCCTGGCACTTGCTGCAAGCTCCTTGAACTATATGGCACTTGGAATCAGCCCCAAGCAATTGAAAATTAGATAAAATATGAAGGTGAGAGTCTAAATGTGCAATGAGAGGCAAATATGCAAATGTGTTGTTGAAATAGAGTTTGGGAGCATGTTTTAGGGTTTAGGAGACTTTTTTAATGTTAAAAAGTTTGGTTTTGGCCTTTGACCAAAAAAAAAAAACTGCTGCTTTTATGTGGGTTTGCCGCAGGTATGGCTAGGGTATGTTAGGCAGTACTTGGGTATGCTCAGGTACGTTCCAAGATGTACTCAGACGTACCAGGGTATTGCTGGTGTACCCTGGGCACACCCTCGACGAACTGTATTTGTATTACATACCAGGTATGGTTCATACCCGTACCTAGGCCTGTACTGGCGTACCTAGTAACGTAGATAGATTCCTAAGAAAAAAGAGTTCCATACCAATACAAATATTAGTATACATGATCCATAGAATTTTTGAAGACATCGCTAATATAAATTTACAAATGCTGCCATGTGTTCGATTCAATGAATTACTGCTGAAATTCAACATAGAAAGCCCAAAGTGAGTTTTGTGATACAACTATGAGCCATCCTACACATCCAATTGTGTAGAAGTAGATGTGTCAATGGCAAACATCTTCTACACATGTGCAAGAATTAGATTTGCAGCCGCTACTTCAAGATCATGCTCAAAGTGGTTTTCCATATTCCAGTCCATACATTTCATGATTATTGATCATAAAAGTCAAAATGTGAAAGTAAACGAGTTCAAATGTATACATATACAAGAATGCTCAACACTATTTACCATGGGGGAATCCATTGTGTATACAATGCTAGCATGGAATGTGGCGCCTCATGGGTTTGGTAGTGAGGTTAACCCAAGAACAAAGCATATATAGAGATATATACATTCAGATATATAGGAATTACTCGTGCCTCCCCAGCTATGTCTTGTAGCTCTCCCAATTGCAGAATTACTTATAACACACACTTTGGAATGAGAACTCTCATTTTGCAATGCCTATTAATGCTTCAGACTGGTACCTTACGTGCTATGAGTCCGAGATTATAACTCACAGGTCAAAGTATTTTTAGTTTCTCAAGGTGGCTTAAATGATTGAGTGATGAAACTTGACAAGAAACACAACATCATGCGTACTTTTCCATCATTTAGATTATTAGGTTGGCAATAACAATACAATATGTTTTTACTCATCACCAAGAATTTTGTATCATATTGATATTTCTAAATACAATTGATGGAAAAGTACAATTGAATTTTGGATGAAACTACAAAAACAATATAACATTGTCCTGCAAAAATCCTGAAAACAATGTGAACAGTAGCCTTGAAAATGGTTGGGAGGGGTATATGTGATTGTTTTGACCTTGATGCGATGCCTTTTCACCCGCCGTGATGGCCGAGAGGCGTAATTTAACCCGCCGTGATCGTTCTAACTCCCTCTATCACCCACCGCGATATTTATTTTTAATAAATGATCGTTTTTTCGCCCATTTTCGTCCACCGGGGCATATTTTTTGCTCCCTAACACCCAATTCTTCTCTTTGGAGCATTTTTCTTGCTTTTAGGTGATCTTCCATTGTACCTTCTTCTAAATAATCAAAAAATAAATAAAAAATTAAAAAATCAATATTTTCAAAAATTGGTAAAAATTCAAAAATTTGCAACAATTGGTAAAACGCTAGTACACAGCTGAAAACTGTGTCAAACGCATTGTATTCATATTATATCTTGCTTGTGTTTTTACTTATTTCTGTAACGACTCGCAGATCATTTGTATCTACCCGATTAACAAAGCTGGTCTGCTAGCTTTGTCTGTACTATCTTGGCACAACGAGTTGCCTGGTACTATTTCGTAGCGCACGAATGCTTTTTCATTGGACCCCTGCGTCCACCATATTTCCCTTCGCATGTATCCTAGCTTGGGGCACCACTTTTAACCCTTGTCGTTATACACGAACATTTGGGAATTGAAGCTCGATAGCAAAACATTTGTGCAACTATCTTAGACGTTGTTGGTTTAAGTATGTGTGTTTGTACTTGTTTCCTTCTTAGGTTGGTTTGTTTACTTTCTTGTATTGTATTGCATTCTGTATGTTGCATGGAGTTGGTGTTTTAGCAATGGGCAGTTGGTCGTTAGTACTATAGTTCGCATACTCGTACTCGGCAAATGCTCGGCAGACCCCAAAAAAAAACTTGGCAAAATCTCGTCAATATTCGGCCAATACTTCGGAATACTCGGCAACTTAAAAAATACTCAAATTTCTTTAAAAAACATAAATTTTAAGCAACACAGCTACAAAATGTATCAAATGAGCGCATAAAATGTTGGAGAAGTGTTTTCTATTAGTTTTGAATACAAATACAATACAAAATCGCTTCATCATGCGAATACAACAACTGACTGATAAGTAATATGAATTTATGATGATTGACATTGAAAAATATCATCATAAATTTCATATCTATGCAAGTTACAATATACAATAAATTACATTTTCCTCTTCTCCAATCTAGAGAAATATTGGGGAGAGGGTCTAGTGCCTCTAGTAGTCCCACACTCGGCTGTGTCTCCTCGCTCCTCCTAGAAGGCTGCGACTCTGGCTCGATCCTGGAACTAGATGGTGGTGTTGGTGGCTCCTCTGCTGCATGTTGGAGATCACCTCCAAAGATGTCATCTAATCCAATATCTCCTTGGAGTCCTGCTAGTGTTTCTCCCTCCATGGCCTCCCTCTCAAAAGAAGCAATCTCGTCCTTTGTGAACGCAAGGTTTTCCTCTTCTTGCCCAGTCCACTCGCTGTATGGATCTATCTCATCCAAATCAATGAGCTTCTCTGATGTGGCCTCCACTTTTCTTGTGCGAAGCCGAAGATTGTATTGCACAAAAACCAAGTCGTTGAGCTGTTTTTGACTCAACTTGTTGCTCTTCTTCGTGTGAATGGTCTCAAACAAACTCTAGTTGTGTTCACATCCAGAAGCGCTACAAGGTTGAGATAAAATTATGAGGGCTAGCTTTTGAAGATGCGGGGTATTCCCTCCCCAATCCTCCCACCAAGAACCTATAAACAAGATAATCAAAAATTTATAAGTAATAAATAAAATCAAATCTGTAACTAATAAGTAACTAGGTAAACATTCTAATTTTTATTACCTGGTGACTGTGTGGCTCTCCCTCGAATAGCTAGCACCAAAGAAAAGAGCCTCCCCCTTAGCATGTTTGTAACTCTGCAGCTCTAAAATGACGAGGTCCCTTCGTCTCAACATTTGGTATCATCCTCTCAATACAAGTTGAAAGGCCCTCCATAACCTCTCCGTTCACATCTGTGAAGTTGTCGGAGTAGAAATACTTGGGGTTGAGGTAGTACCCCTTTTCATGAATAGGTTGGTGGAGTTGATTGTTCCACCTCCGATCAATAATGTCCCAAAAGGGACCATATCTGACAATATCCCCATTGTAATAGTTTTGGATAGACTCTTTGGCCCTATCCATGGCCTCATATATAAACCCCATGGGGTTTTGCTCCCCATCAACCAAATGCAAAACCCTCACCAACGGCTCTGACACCTACACACAAATTAAAATGTAAGATTGCAAACTTACAATACATATTACAAATAAAGTAAAAAAGTGAAAAGTAAAACAATATATTTATAATTTAACAAATTAAAATTAAGGAATGAAATATAAATCAAGTTTGAAATTACCTTGATGATCTCTATAGCTCTCTTTGCAAAGATATCATCAAAAACTATCTTTGCAACCCTCTCTCTGTCAGCTTTCTTTGAATATTGTGAGTCTAGCCATGCTTGACTCACAAACATTTGTTTCAAAAGGTGTCAACAAACTAGAAATACTTTGCAACGTCAAGAAGTTAGTTGCAAACCTTGTGACACCGGCTCGAACAAGCTCTTTCCCCTTTGTGTGTTCTCTCATCAAGCTCAGAACCCAAGGGTGATTGTATATGTACTTCGTTATGGTTCTTGCATCTTCTACAACTGGCCTCACCCAATCAATTTTGCCTATGTCCTCCAAAAGAAGGTCAAGGCAATGAGCTGCACAAGGAGTCCAAAAGAGTGATGGATGTCTCTCCTGCAGTAGTCTCCAAGCCGTCACATATGTTGCTGCATTGTCTGTGACAACTTGCACAACATTCTGTACACCAACCTCTAATACAACTGTCTCTAACATAACACTCAAATTCTCTGCATTTTTTATTATGTTAGAGGCATCAATTGACTTCAAAAACACCATCTCACCGTTTGAAGCCGCGAAAAAATTAACGAGGGTGCGGTTCCTTCCATCCGTCCACCCATCTGAAAGAATGGTGCATCCAAATTTTTGCCATTGTTTCTTTTGCTCTTCTAGAATGGTAGTGGCATCTGCAACTGCACCCTCAAGCAATTTCCCACTCAAATCTTTTGGAGAGGGTGCCTTGTACCCTTTCCTTGCAACTGTTAACGTTGTCACCAAGTACTCCCAGTATGGGCTCTTTGCCACATTGAACGGCAGGTTGTAGTACCAGAAATTTGCACAAGCTTTATCCGCTTCCTCGTGCATATATTTGTTCTAGGCTGTACCTTCCAATGAAGGTTGTGCTCCAGGTGTGTTCCTTGCCACAAAAAAAGCTCTGTATGCCTTTGCTCGAACTTGATGAAGATGTGCCTCTTCCGGCTCTTCCGCTTCGTATGCGTGGACCACGAGTAGAGCCCACAATTGTTGTCGCATCATCCTCTAAATCCTCTGCCATTGCAGCCCCAAGTCTAATAGCTTGTGCTATGGCTGCCTGCACCCTTGCCTTCTCTAGTTTCTTGTCCTATAGCTCTGCCATCTCTGCTCTCATCTCTCGCTTTGCCTCTTCCGACACGTTGGGGCAAACCGTAACATCTCGGCAAACAATACATGAAAGGTAATATTTCAAGCGATTGATGCCTCCATTCATTTTTTTGCCACATAAATTGCAAATAACTTCATTTTTCAGTAGCTGCACGCACACCATACTTCCATGCTTTGGAACGGGCATTTAGAGGAATAGTTCTCTTGCTAGTGATGCTGACCCAGATGCCGAACCTGATTCCGAGTTTGATGCTATTGTTAAGCTCTAATCTGGAACACAATGCACATTTAAAAAATTAGAAAAATGTAAGCTTAATTTAATTTAAAAAAAACATGCATGAATAACAAATTTGCATAAAAAAAAAATACATACCTCTTAACTGCAAATGAGTATAAAAAAATTACAAGCATTCGATTTTACATTACATGTATTTAGAATTACAAAACGAATCAATTACAATACACATACATAAAATTTAACTAGTTTACAATGAATTTGCATAAAAAAAAAATACATACCTTTGGCTGCAAATGAGTATAAAAAATTACAAGCATTCGATTTTACATTACATGTATTTAGAATCACAATATGAATCTATAAAACCTAAATAATATACACAAAATTTGAAAAAACTTTAAAGAATTAAAAAAAAAAACCTACCTCCAAATGCAATTCTCCAAATTCTCTCTTTGAATTCGCTCCAAAATCCACTCAACACAAGCAATGCAAGATCAAATGGTTGTGTGAGTGAAAATGAGGGAGTGCAGGGCCTTAAAAAGAGCCAAAACCGTGTATTTGCAGTGTTTTTTTTGGCATAAAAGCTGTGTAAAAGCGTTTTAGCAGCGTGGGCGAGTATTTGGCACGAACTTGGCGAGTTGTGGCGAGTACTTGCCGAGTTAAACTTGGCGAGTGCTCGTCACAACTCGGCGAGTTCATTTTGGCGAGTTTTTTGGCGATTTATTTGTTTCTTCAAATTTTTGGCGAGTACTCGCCAACTCGGCGAGTTTTTCAACTATGGGTCATAATATGGCTTTTCATGTCATTATACAATTCTGTCATGTGCTTACATTTTTAATAAGGACCGATGATGAAGATCATTAGCAATATGATGAAAATAAAGTTGTTCGAAAGGCATTGGATGGATGTTAGCTCAATCCCCCTTCCTCATACTTATTCTCTTCTATATCCCTTTTCTCTCTCCATCGTACTCAGCTTTGCCATTCTTACTCCACATTCACGCACATTGTTCTCAATATAAATCTAAAATATTTGGTGTCTCGCCGTTCAAGCGGGCATCTCCCATGTCAACTCGGTTATTCAGTATGACGTTGAAGATGAGCAACGCCAATGAAAACTGGCGAATTAGATTTCATGGGTAATTGGTACTAAGTATCAACAAGACGAATATGGCTTCCTTTCTTCTCCTCTCACTATTATGCTCTTCTACTGGAAGCATCTTCCCCCCTTCGTCTTCTATCTATTTTCTTCATCTTTTCGATCGTCGATCGATCTCTTTCATCACCTCATCGACACTCGAGGGGGCATCCTTCACTCTATTAATTTTTCTTCTACCCCTTTCAAATTTTTTTACTTGTCTGTACTTGTCTACTATCTTTGAAGTGGCGTAGCTTACGCCACCCCCTAAAGAGGGGCAAATGTAGACACCTATAGTTTGATCAAAACAATTTTATTACTAACATTGTACTAACTATTATATTCCCCGCAAATCGACGACACTTTGTCAATTAGGCTCATTTTCCCCTCAAACTCCTCTTAATTAACTACTATATGTTGATTGGGCCTCCTATCTTGCAGTTAACCAATATCAAAGCAATTTTATTACTAACATTGTACTAACTATTATATTCCCCGTAAATCGACGACACTTCGTCAATTAGGCTCATTTTCCCTGCAAACTCCTCTTAATTAACCTTATGTTGATTAGGCTTATCGTCTAACTCCTGCTTCCAGAACATTCAAAATCTATCAAAACCTCCTCCAGATGCTCCCAGAAAGCTTCCTAAAGCTTACTTGGGATTCCTAATTAATCCTAAAAGGTTAATTAGCTTCTAGTCCTAGTCAAAAAGTGCTTTGACTCGCTAATCCTTTTGTCCCACATGCACCAAAATCATACCATTCTTGGAATGAGAAACCTATAAATAGAACCCTTCTCCTAATCATTTCTTAGAACACTTTTCCTCCTCTAGCATAAACTATAGGCATTTAGGATCTTGAGCATTTCTCCATTTATTGAGCTAATATCTTCATAGTGCATCCATTAACTCAAGCTTGAGTAATATGGAGAGAACCAATATGGCCTTGTAGCCATTATTGGTGAGACTCCATTCTCAAACCTTGAGATCATATTAACAATCAAATCTGATTGCCAAGGATCTTCTTAGGTTCATTTCAAAGTTAGCATTCAAAGAGTAGAGATTGATTCAGACATGTTAGTTTGATTGTTTTCAAAGTTATATGCATGTTAAAGAAATTAGCCTCCCCAAGCTCTTATCTTGATGGTTCTTGTTAGGTTAGTTTAAAGCTTTGAAACTCTTAGGTGTTTAGTTTCAAGTCTTATAGCTTTTCTAATTTACACATGAACACACATTGCTTACATATATTTTAACTTGTCTTTTAAGTAGGGTTGTAGTATATGACACCCACACTGCTAGGCCACGTGTATCTTCATGCCGGATACATACAAGGGTACGACATGATTCGAATATGGTCTGGATACTATATCTGGCTGTATCCAGATACAAATCCGTGACTAGGCCGTTGTACGTACACATGGATATTGTATGTGGGCCAACTGTAGATGTATCTGATTTAGAATTAAAAAAAAAAACTCACTTGAAAAAAATCCTTCAAAAGGCAAAAAGATATTTACAAAACTGCAGACCAACCTTTTAAAATGCAATTTAGTAGCAACAATCGAGGATGTAAAAGTTGGCCAGTGGAAGTATCCAAGTCTGGAATCTTTGGGTTTATATGCCAACACTTTGTTGCCCCTTGCTTGTACTCATCCTTCTTGTGTGATAGAAGGTGCAGTTTAGAATGCATGAAGATTTGATTTGCTCTTTTCCTTTAAAATTCGCATTGGTTGGGCTCAACCTACTATTATTTGATTTGATTTGTTTCCTTTGGCCTACTCTTCTTTGTTTCTTGCATTTGCTCTATTTTCCTTTGGGCTGCACAACCTGCAAATTCTTTTATCCGCGGAACATTCAACTTCTTACCTTCTGTGTGGGCTGTGAGTGTAATTTGCCTATAATTTTAATCTAATGTATTAATTTCAAATGTGCCTATAATTATTATAATTTTTGTTTTGAATTTATAATCTAGATTAGGATTATATGTCTTATCCAGCTGTATCCCTACAAGGATCTTAAACATTAGTAGTATCCATATCCAATACCATATGCGTATTCATATCTGTATCTATGCAACTTTATCTTTAAGGTTCCAAGGTAAGTACATGATTGCAATTTAGTACATCAGAATTTTTAGTGATCCTAATTCCCCATGTGAAGAGGTTTTTGGTTTCAAAAAAAGGTCTGTATAAATAGAATATTTATCGCGGAGAGGTGTTTGGTCCTCGGCTCTTTCTTTAAATGATTTCTCAGCTTTCCTACTTGAGAAATTGAGTGGCTTATTGGTCCAATTTTCTGCTCTTTCAAAATCAGATTGGTTGTGGTCCCGTCAAGTCCTTAAATTCCATACCTTGCATGCCAACATTGTAGTGCTTGCATTCGTGACATCTTGATGACTCCTTTAAGCAGCATTTTCGTTAATATGATTCTGAAGTACGTCTCTTAAATGAGCGAGTGGTGTACTGCTTTTCCTTTGGTGACCTATCCTCTTCCTCAGTGAGCCAAAAGTGAGCTGTCACAACTACAGCATATATAATTGATCCCTATATGAGTTTGTATACATGCTATGATCCTCTTGTGATGTCAACAACATGCTATAATGGTTGTCATATGCAAATCAAATTCATATCCCCTACTACAACTCATTGTTCCAGTGCAGCGTAATTTAGATTGTTTGGACATGGCAATCTAAGGAATATACATGCTACAAGTCTTTGTCATGAAGAATATACAATGCTACAAGAACAGAAAAATACAAACCAACCTGCTATCCCATATTTTGATGCTTGCATCTCAATGCTATGCTTTTCATTGCTAGAAATGCGTGCACTACTTCTTGTTCGGATTGCATACTATCTTCTGCCTTCTTTGTTATTCACATGCTTCAAGAAGTGGCCGGATCATCATAAATCATGAACATGAAAACAAGAATGAAATTAGGCTGAAACTGTTGCAGCCTTTCCTTTTGCCTATGGACGCACATACTTGTTCACATAAAGAACATTGTTTGGACACGGCGATGCAAAGAGTATAGATCCCAAAATTTGTTGTAATGAAGAATACGCATCCTATGATAATGGAACATGCAAGCCAACTTGCTGCCACTATTGTGATGCTTGCATTTGAGTGCTTCTCATTGCTAGAAAAGCTTCCCAAACTTCTTGCTTTCAGGAAGTGCCTTTCTTCTGCCTTTTTTGTTGCACACATGCTACAAAAGGTGGTGAGATCATCATAAATCATGAACATAAAAATAAGAATGAAGTTAAGCTGATTCGTGTACTTTCATAGGCTCTTCTTCCCCTCTTGCTCGCGGTTGCCCGTGGCTATGAAGATGTGGACGAAGTTTCCAACACTTTGCATCCCAATGCCCACTAACCTTGCATTGACTACAAAAATGATCAGACTTGCACATATTTGTATCAAGTGGCATTTTACCTCCTTGGAGAGCGACTCAACCTTCCTCTTCTTGTTTTCTTAAAGAATGGATTCTCCCTTCTTTTCCAAAGAGCTTGGGCTCTTTTGTGGTGGATTGTGTCCTCTTACATACAGCCATCCAATGGCTACTCTCCCACAAAAAGTACAAGGTTCGAGGTACTGACATTCTTTTGCTACATGACCTTCCTTTATACTTTGGAAACAAATGATGGAAGTCATATCTTGTGCATACCTTCCTAGTCTTTCTTGATGCTCAATTCCTTCTCATCTTGGACTTCCAACTGACAAAGTTGGAGGAGTCTAGTCTCCCATTTCTTTCCCTTCATGGCTTGAAGACTGCCCCTGCTTTGGAATTCCTTGGCCTCTTGAGGTGGCAACTTGCCTCCCTCTTCTTCTTTTGATTATTTTGCTCACTTTGGTGATTCCCTACAACCATTTTTAGGGTTTACAAAAACCATGGTAGGATTGCAATTCCCTTCTTTGGACCAAATTTGATGTAGGGGTCATTTGGGATCCTTCCCCATGGAAGTCACTCTTTTTTTGGCTGCACTAGGACACTCTTCAACCTCCATTTTGCTACCATCAAATCCTATTCGTGCAGGTTGTAGTTTTTTTGTTAGGATTACCCTATTTGGGTTAATTTTTATTATTCTCATATGAAATTTTAATTCATGTAAACCAAAGAATATGAGGTGGCTTGTAGTCTTCACCTCTTTTGTCTCATTAAAAATATTCCTCATTATAAGGAATTATGGAGTTACATTTCAAACATAATTCCTTTGCCACTTTGCACTCACTTCCCCTCACTTCTTGGGAAATATGGATATTAGGAACACACTTGGAAGATTGGGGAAGGAAATGATTAGAGTTACTTTGTAACTCCACATTCTCTCTTCACTCTTATGTAAAGAGTATATGGGTCTTTTTCTACACTACTTCTTTCTGTTCTTTTTGGTCCATTCTTGGTTTATTCTAGTCTTTCTATGGATTTTATTATCTTCTTTCTAATTCTCTCTTGGAAGTTGTATCCATATTGTGCTATCTTGTGAATGCTTTGGATCATCTTTCAATAACATGTGAATTTTTCTTCTAGAGTACCAGTTTTCCCATTTGACAAATCTCATGCTTAACTCTTTATAACATGTTTTACGTGTCCATTAATATCATTGCATATACTTATGATTCATTGTTTTAGTAAGTGATCTTGAAATTATTTCTTACATCTTTTTTCAACCAATATATGATTGAGAATACCTTGGCCAACCTTGCCTCCCTAGTTCAAAAATTCATATTCCGCAACCCAATTTTTTGACTTGGTACTCGGGACTCGACAACTTTATCGCTACTTAGAAAAATATAAATTCATAAAATAAATTTAAATAACTTATAAAACATTCTAAAAAGACATGAGAAATGAATGTAGAGAATGCATAAGTATATTTTCTATTAGTTGTTGACCATAAAAGATTACAATAGACCCCAAAAAGAGAACAATGCTAAGTTTTAGACCCCAAAAAGAGAACAATGCTCATAGACTATAGTCCTCAATGCACCATATTACATAATATATTTATATCATTTCAATGCCTTGTTTGTTGCCCTTTGGAAGTGGAAGGTAAAGATTCCTCCTTCGAAACAAAATCATCTGTAATCATATGATCCAAATCCTCATCAACCCTTTTCTTCCCCTGTTGCTATCACTTCCTCTACTTCACTCTCCAAAGCTGTGACTTCCTTGGTAAACATGGGCTGCTCATCCATACCCTTAAGCTCAACAATCCCGTTTGCATATAGATTGATATCATCCAAGTCAATTGCCTCATGATTCTCTTGCCCCTCCACTTGTCTCATGTGAGGAAGAAGATTATTGCACAAAATGAAGGTCATTGAGGTGGCATGTTGTCAAATCGCTGCGCTTCTTTGTGTGAACAACTTCAAATGTGCCCCAATAACACTCACACCCATAAGAGCTACATGGCTGGCACAAAATTCTGATGGCTAGCCTTTGATGATTTTATGTTTTCGCACCATAATCTTCCTACCACCAATCTGCAAAGAAGAAATTTATAACATTGTAAGTCAACTAAGCTTGCATTTATTAAAGATAAATAACTCAATTTATTTTTACTTGACTGTTGGGTCGTTCTCTTTCGAATGCATAGAGCTGAAGAAAAGAACCTCTCCTTTGCACTATTGCAAATCTGCAGCTCATCAAGAATTCTGTCTATTATTTCTTCGTCAAAAAACGTCCTCACTATGCATGTGTTGAGGCCATCCATAACCTCCTCACTGGCCTTGAATGAATCAGAGAATAAAAACTTGGGTTTCAAGTAGTAGGTTTTTGCATGTACGTCAGTGGAATTGCTTGTTCCATCTCTGATCAATTATGTGCCAAATGGGTCCATATTTTATTTTATTTTGTGCTTAGTAATTTGTTAGGGCCTCATACAAATAATCCATTGGGGTTTCCCCCATTCGCCAAGCGTAGAACTCTAATGAACGACGTAAACACCTAAAATAAATATTGCGCAGTTTCAAAATTAAAATTAAGACAAATTTGTAACAAAAAATTATAAAATAAATGATAAATAAAAAATAAGATTGTTTGAAATAACCTCTTTCACTTTTAGGGGTATTTTTTTGAGCAAATTGAGGGGTGGCGATGGGTTCACTTGCCAATTTGTTTATGGAGTTTTTTGAGGGCATGGTGCTTAATTCCTTTCTTGTAAAACCTAGGTGGTGGAAAAGATAGTTTGATGACACACATGAAGGGCATGGCACTTAATTCCTTTCTTGTAAAACCTAGGTGGTGGAAAAGGTAGGTTGATGACACACACATGAATTGACCACACGGGTTGGATAAGTTAGCGGAATTACATAAAGACATCAATAGTATCATGTCCACATTAAGTTCACTAAGGAGTTGGATTAGGATGGTAAACTTTCGTTCCTTGATGTCCTCCTTTTGAGAAATCCTGATGCATCCTTATCCCGCTAAGTCTTTTGAAAATCCATCCACACTAATGTCTATCTTCACGCTAATTAATACCATCCTGCTCAAAAGGCTGGAGTATTGAAAACTCTAGCTACAAGAGCCTTAAGGATTTGTGACAATGCACACTTAAAGTTGAGATTAAGCATCTTACTGAAGTTTCCAAGGGGAACAGCTACAAGAGTAAACAGAGCTTTTAAATCAGCTAGGAGTGCAATATCTAGACCTTAGATTAAGGGCACCGACAATGGAAAGCTGACAGCCTTTCTCCCTTATGTCGAGGGGATTTCTAAAAAAATATCAAATATTTTGAGAGGCAAGAACATTGCAACAACCTTCTTACCTCATAGAAAGCTCATGAAATTGATTAAAACCTCCAGGGACAAGTTAGAACCTACTCTTAGAAGTGGTGTTTTCAAGATTGACTACTCTTGTGGGAGGTCATACATTGGGAATACTAGGCATTTGATCTGTGCAAGGATTAAGGAGCATTTGTCAGGTATAAAAAAATGAAAGCGTTATTAAATCAGCTTCAGTAGAACATTCTGGTAAAACCAAGCACATGTTTGCATCGAGAACACTACAACTCTAGCTATGGAGGATCATTTCGTTAATCACCATCTGAGAGAAGCAATGGAAATTTGTAAACATGCTAACAACCTAAACAGAGATGTCAGACTTGGTCTAAACCATTCACAAAAACCGGTAATGAATTTATCTAACAAACCCCTGTTGAATAATTGTTGATTTTCCCGGGGCATCTCCCAGTCTTGCTTTGGTGTATATTGTTATGACCTTGGTTTAGATCCTTCTTGTCCATAAACTCATTGGTCCTCATGTGGTTAATGGGTTTTTAGGTAGTTTATTATTCTTATTTGAATCCAATTTTCGTATTTTTATACGAGTTTCAAACGTATCCCAAAATATTAAAATATTAAAGTTGACAAGCAAAGTCAATTTAACAGTTAACTTTTTAATTGGCTCATTTATTTTCAAGATTTAGACACGCACGCACATTTAATTTTGGAAATTGGGTCATGGTCATACAAGGTCTTAGTTATGATCTGCTCAAATTAAAATTAAAATTAAATAGTTCACAATAAAAATTCAATAATATAATTTTTAGGTTCTAATCACATTGATAATTTTAATCATTTCATTTAATTTTATCCTAGGCTCAACGACTGGCTTCGTAGCTCTACATGATGTACATTCTTAAATAAAGGCTCAAGTCTACAATCTAGACTTATGATATTCTCATCCCGAGGATGGATCACAGAGGGTGATCTGAAACGTTGATTCAAAAAATCTTGACATGGTTTAATCCAGAAGCTTCTCTCTCTAACTATTGTGGACTGTGGAAACAATATCGCTCTTAAATAAAAAATAGTTAAGTTTAAATTTACCGTAAGGATTTCATCTTTGTTCTCCACTAACACATCATTAAAAACAATCTTCACGACCCAGTCCCCTTCAGCCTTGCTAAAATAGGGAACTCCAACCACAATGTGCTCACAAACATCTGCTTAAGAGATGTTAGTGACGCTGCAATTATCTGCAGTGTGATAAAGTTTGTGGCCAATCGTGTGACTCCGCTTGCACAAGCTTCTCTCCATTGGTGTGCTCCCTTATCAAGCTTAACACCCTAGGGTGATTATAGATGAAATTCTTTTATTTCTCGCTTTTTCAACCATAGTTTTCATCCATGTCATTTTTCGTATGGCCTCAAGCAAGAGATCAATGTAATGGGATGCACAAAGGGTCTAAAAAATTGTGGGGGTGCCTCTCCCCAAAAAGTCTACCTGCTGTTACATATGTTGTTTCTTGTTTGTCACAACTTGGACAATATTCTCTATACCCACTTCCATGACCACCTCATCCAACCTATCACACAAAGTGTTTGCATTTTTCACTAGGTGGGGGGCATCGATTGACTTCAAGACACCAATTGCGCACTTGAAGCTACTAGTCAGTTAATCAAAGGGCGGTACTTTCCATCTGTCCATCCAATATACAAAATGTTGAAGCCCTTTTTATGCCATATTGTTTTCCTCATCTAGTGGAACTTGCGTATTTGTGACAGTGTCCTCCAACAATGGGACACTAAAATCTTGAGTAGTAAGAGCCTTGAACCCCTTTTTGGCAATGGTCAATGTTCCAATATGGGCTTTTCGCTTCATTAAATGGTATGTTTCGAACTATCATTAAGGATGTTATATCAACAAAAATTTGCCACAACTACCCTTGCTTCATTCTGCATTTCCTGGTTCTAAGCAGTACCTTTGAGTGAAGGTTGTGTCTAGGAGTATTTCAAGGAACAAAGAAACCCTAGCCAACTCCATGTGAACCCGAACTATCTCCACTAGATGATCCCCATCCCCAAAATCTAGTAGGTGGGAAAATAGGAGCTTCTACATTATACTCATCAGAATCAGCCCTTGTTGCATCCCAATTCATTATGTCTGCAAGTGCTTCAGATTTCCTTTCTTTTCTCATTTTCCTCTGCACAACTCGCAAGGCAAACAACTATCTCTCTTTGTACCCTTGGCTGCACTTTTTTGCACAATCCCACATCTTTACCTGAGATTTGTTCAAGGTGGTATCTAAGGGAATTGATGCCTCCACTTATCGTAAACCCACAACAATTGTATATGACATAATTCGGCTGTGATTCTAAACTTGGTTTGTAGTGCTTCCAAGAAGGGTCATCAGACTTTGTAGACTTACCACTGCTACTTGAACCGAATGCCATCTTATATCACTGCTGCACAGCAAATTGAATGCAAACTACAAGCAGAAATGTTGTAAAATAAAATTAAAAGTTTTATGTTAAATTTTTTAACACCCTAGCTGCGAGTGCCTATCAAAGGAAAACAGATGAAGAAAAGAAAAGAAATTCAAACCATAGGTGGATCTAACAATGGCAGATAAAGAAAAGAAAAGAAATTCAAACCATAGGTGGATCTAACAATGGAATTTTTTTTGTAACAAAATGAAAAAATCTAAAATGAAGTGTGAAGACTCTTAGCTCGTGAAAATCCTTCGAAGCTGTTGGAAATCAGCTGAATGAGGCAGCCTATGAGGTCTACAAATGCAGCCCGTTCTATTCTATAACCCGGGGTTATTTGCAAATATTGGCAATGACATGCAAGTGAACCATGATATCCTGACCATATGAAGCAAATGATGTTTTTTTCCTTATAGGCTACGACAAAAAGGCACCTGAGTAATGGCAAATAACAAACTCGGACTCAAGTCATGGCGAGTAATTACTTGCAATTAATTGTGAGCCCGAGCATGTTACTCGGCTTGTGAGTAAACAAGACAATTACTTGGGTGAAAAAACATGAGCGATTTATTACATGTTTTTAAAAACAGATCTTGCCACTATATCCCAACTTCAAAGCAATTTAGAGTCAATTCCATTAGAGTAGTTTTCAAAATTACCAAGGGACTTAAATTGAAAATTCTGATTCCTTGTGAGAATCAACATTTGGTGAGGTGCTTACTTTGCTTCTCCTCTTTCATGGATGGAGTCTATTGTTTGGAGGTGGGATGTTTGAAAATAACAACTCTTTCCTCTTTTATGGATGGAGTTTTTTTTGTCTCGAGGTGATGTTCCGGAGACAAAAATTCTCTTTCCTTTTCATCTTCTCACATTTTTCTTGGAGCTTGGACAAAACATCCTCTTTGGCAGCCAATTCTTGTTGCAATTTCTCCATGAATTGCAATTTCCTTACCTCTATGTTGCCTATCTCATCTAAATAGACACTACATATGCAATCAATTGAGTTCTACACTTTCCCGTTCCTCACTAGTGCCAACATGAGGCAATGTATGAAGGGCCAATTTATCTTGGAGTTCTTCCTTCTCCTTTTCCAAGAGTTGGACCGTCCTCCTTAGCTCTTTGTTCTCCTCTTGTGCTTCTATATTGCAAACTTGGAGCTCCTCAAGCCTCTTTTTCCCCTTAGAGACTTGGTCATGGCTGGGCTACGTAACCACAAAGCTTGACTAAATTTCTGCTAAACAATTGGCATACAACCTTTGCTATTACACACAAACCCCAATGTGTTAGCAAAACCTTCTACAAGCCACACGAATTTTCTCCTCTGATACTAGATATGCTCCATAGAATTTATGAAGAAATTGCTACTATAATTAAACAATTGTTGCTGTGTTGATTGCTACTGAAATTCAACATGCAATGCCCAAAGTGAGATGTGAGATACATCAACTAGCTGCCCCATACATTCAATTATGTCAAAATGAAATGTGTGAATGTGCATACATCTCGCACATCTTGTACACACCCATAAGATTTAGATTTACAACCACTACTTCAAGAACTAATGCTTTCAATGTTGTTCCATATCCTGCTACATATATTCCACGATAATTTGTCATAACAACATGAAAGGAAACGAGTTTAAATGCTACACAAAAAATGCCTATTTAGCTGATTTGTATTGGGTATGGGTACGAAGAATCAATTACATTGGTACAACCATAGTTCAAAAAATTGTAAATTGGGATTAACCGGTAGGCCAAATTTTGAATCGGAAATCGGCAAAAAATCGGCATTAATCGGCAACTTTATCGCTACTTTTAAAAACATTTAAATTCATAAAATATACTTAAATTTAATGTAAAAAAATGTTAAATGATGTGAGAAGTGACTCTATAGAATGCCATAGGCCCATATGCATATTTTCGATTAAGTTTTGACCAAAAAAGAGAGTACAAAGTTTGCAAACAAAAAAATAAAAAATATTGTTTATGAAAATAAGAAAAATATTGCCATCAATGCATAGAGCTCGAGAAAATATGCACTTTTAGAGAAAATGACACCTGAAACGGAGCCACAGAATGAAAGTTATAGCACATGCAAGTTTTTGCTGCTACATCTTCTCGGACCCTTTCCAAAAATGGCAAATTTTTTTCTGTCCTTGTGATTTCTTCACCAAAAATCCAAAAAAGGAAAGAAGGAGAAAGGAGGAAACTCGAGCCGCGCAAGTGAAAAAATGAGTTAGATTTGGGGTCGCGATTTCACCCGTGATTTTCCGCGATTTTATCCACGGTTTACCACGATTTTCGAGTGTACCCGAGCCGCGCAAGTGAAAAAACGAGTCAGATTTGGGGCCACGATTTCACCCGCGATTTACCACGATTTTATCCACGATTTACCACGATTTTCGAGTGTATTTTATCGCCAAAAATCGCGATTTATCGCCATATCAAAAATCGTGATTTTTCAGAAGATATATCGTTTTCATGGTTGCAAGCGATTTATCGCCGATAAATCGCGGTTTTTTGAAACAGAGGGTACAACAATGTTTTTTTGGCCACGGACATGTTTTTTTGATATGACCGCACAAAAATATATATAATGTATTAAAAATATAGCCAAATAAGCAAAATAAACCACATATTATTCACATAAGAGTAAATAAAACATTTGAAAATAAGTTAAATATCCACCAAAGTATACTAATAATTTATACCAAATGTCATAATATGTCATGATATTCAGTGGTAGAACTTCGATTAGTCTTATAGAACAAGTACATAGTGCAATTGTTACAATGTATACACAAAAATCAAGACAAATCAGCATATTCATTATATTCATATTCCACTTCAATGTCTTCATTAGCATCATCACATGGTTCATTAGAACCACAGGCAGTAGCAGTGCCACTCCCAGCTAGCTCCGAACTATGTTGGTCATGTGAAGAACTTGCTAGATCCGTGTCAAGCAATGTAAGGTGGGCAATGGAAGCATCCAAGTCAGGAGTCTTCGGGTCGATGTCCAAACACATTGTTGCCCCTTGCTTGTACTCCTACTTGCCTGTGTTAGAAGGCATGGGTTGGAATGCACATAGACCAAATCCTTTACCTTTTTCGCTGCTAGCTTGTTGCACTTAACTGAGTGGATAAAGTTGTATCTACCCCAATTCTACTCGAGTTGAAGAGGAGCTCGCAACTTATTTTGGCAAGCCGCAAAGTCAATTAAAATTTATAAAAGTAAAAAGTTAAAACAAAACATGTCAAAAAGAAAGGTAGAGAGTTAAAAGTAATTAAAATCTTACTTGTGATAGAATTTTTATTGCAAGTGGTTTAAGTTTGGGGGTTGCTTGCCCATGGAGGCATTACCACATATGAGTGCCCTTCTTGTACTTGTCACGAGCAGCGCATAGCCTTGTGAAGTCATGAAAAGCCCAAACTCTCCCAAAACTATGTCTTCTGACTTCTAGATTCGGAAAAGAGTCTAATAAATGATGCTTTATACTCCCTCACTAATCTCAATATCCCTGTATGGTATAACCCTCCTAGGCAAAGAAAGGATCTCCACACTATAGTATTTGAGATTCAAGGCAAAAGCAAGAAGATGCAATGGGGTGGTCATTTTGTTCCACCTATCAATGAGTATCGAGTGCACTTCCTTGAAGAACCTCTCTGTAGGATCTTGCTTTTTGGCATTTATGATGGATTTAATCTTCTCAATCATTGAGTCAATTCCATCATATACCTTGCCCATACATGGATTATCCATATCAACAAATCTCAACATACTCAATTTGGGCTTAGTAAAACTGAGCAAATACTCCACATGATTTCTACCACCCATCATCCAAGATCAACCTTTCACCTTTGTGGCCCTCTCAATGTTTGACTTCCTCCATACACTCCAATAGTGGTTGATAACCATGCTGCTCAATTCCTCATGTACCTTGACAAGTCATCTGAAGACAAGTGTGTGAGGCAAGCCCACAGTCTTAGCAACCTACAATTTTTTGAAAAAAAAATGTTCAAAAATCAAAATCCTACAAATTACAAACTTACAAAAGTAAATTAAAATCTTAAAATTATACATGATTCATGAATGATTTAAAAAAAGTTAAAAAGATAGTTACCTTTAACAGCTACAACTTTGAGAAAGACCAAAAGATGCCTTGGGACATGCAATGGTTGGTTATGAACATTTGGATCTCGCTCGCCTCCTCATAGACTTGTTTGATCCAATCAATTTTGGTGCCCAAATTTTGCAACGTAAGGTTGAGGGAATGAATGACACAAGGTGTCCAAAATATGTGCTTATACCTTGCCTCAACCAACATGCCCCGCACCTCTGCAACTTTTTTGTTGTACGTTATAACATGGGACAACATTTTGAGGCCCCATCATGCTTCAATGGACTCTATTAGGATGTCCACAATGAATTGTGCATCCATCACTTGCCCCTCACAATCAATGACCCTCATAAAAACATTGCCCCTTTAGGGCACATTGTGACCACATTAATCAATGGCTATTTGTTGTATCTTTCCATCCATCAAAAATGATGGTCACTCTTATTTCAACCCATGAATCCCTAATGGGCTGTAATGAATCTTCAACATGTTTTCTTTCTTTTGCCAACAATGTGGTCCGCACCTTTTCATACCTTGGGTTGTCGAACCCTTTAGGGGCTTCATTGCATAGTTTTGCCCATCTCCCACCAATATGGTGATCTAACAACATTAAATGGCAGCCCACATGGGTAAACACAATGCGCAATGTTCTACTCTGCTATGTCCTTGGCCTCATTTTGGAATGCCCTTTCCAATGGGCCTGCACCTTTTGTTCTCTTGTGACTTTCAGGCGAATCCTCTTCTTCTACGATTGCGTGAGGGGTGTAGCAAAAAATGGGTGTGATGGGGTCATGCCATGAGATGAAGTAATGGGTGGCCTGGTAGATCTAGATCCTTTCTTTGCCAAAGGATGCTTCAATTTTCAACTTGCTGATGTAATCTCTTTGATGTATTGGATCTTTGCACATGTGCAAGCCCTTTCTTGGCTTTCCACTTATGCTTGGCCCAGGGCAATATGTGATTCCAACATTAGGAATCTCACAAGTGGGCTTTCACCTGCATTATACAGCTGTTATATCTGACCTTACAACTCTGAACAAACCCAAATGTAACACCCTCCACTTGGCACCTGTTCTTAAATTGTTACATACTTCCAAAGAGGTGAGGAAGCATTGGTTTTGAAGGCTGCCCCTTGGCCCATGGAACTACCACTTGCAGAGGCAGACATTCTAGCAAATCCTATAGCTCCCTAGTTAAAAATTAATAATACTGCTATTAAAATTGAAAGCATTTGGGCATTTGTTGAAAGAATGTTTAAAAAATAACAAAAAAGAAATATGTCAAACTAGTTAAAAAAACTTACAAACATGTTGATGTTTTTTAAACCAAAAAAATTTTTTAAAAAACCACAAAAACTTACCTTAAATCAACAATCTTCTTCGTTGCAAGCTCCTTAAACTCCTTGGCAACAAATGTGCCTTGTAATCAGCCCTGTAGGAATTAGCAAAATGAAGAAAGTTTCGGCCCAGCTCTAGCAATTGAAGAAATGAAGGTGAGAGAGCAAATGTGCAATGTGAAGTAAATGTTGTTGTTGTTTGCTTTTGATAAAATGAGTGTGAAAGTTGTACTTTTAGGGTTTCCCCTACATTCTAGGTAATTTCTATTGTTTTTTGAAGTCCACAGTTGACTTTTTTATAAAGCAAAAAAAAACATTTTTGTAACCGGATTTGTCCAGGGTATTGCAGTAGGCTTGCGGATATACTCGGAATCCCCTTGTATCCTTACCTGTGCTGATTGCGGTAACATAGTAAAATACTCAACACAGTATTTACCTTGGGGAAACCTATTGTGGGAAAACCCCTAGCATTGAATGTGGTGTGTGTCAAGAATTCAATCCAAGTACAAATCAAATATAGAGATATACAAGGGCAACTCCACCATGGAATTACTAATGCCTCAACTATGTCCTATAGCACTTCCAATTGCAGAATTACTAAAATCACTCACTTTGGAATTCCTACTGATGCTTCCGATTGGTAGCCCATTTAATAGTATGTGCAACAATTGTGAAGTTGTAACTCAAAGGTCACAAAGTTGTCTTCCTCTTCCAATGTGGCCGGGATAGCTGAGTGATGAACCGATGAAACCTTTGCTGAGGAAAACACACTATCATGTATACTTTTTGATCCTTTAGATTAGTGGGTTGGTGGTGACAACTCAGTATGTTGTTACTCATCATGGGTTGTTTTTAATTTTTTTATATTGTGCTATGGATCTAGTTATTTCTAAGCTTATAACTGAGCTTACTAGCGATTAAAATTTTGCAGAATGCAACTTCTTACTATAGCTATCATCAAAGCCTTTTGAAATGTTTTAGATGTAGCATGGAGCATGCATGAAATTCTCCATTACCCTAAGAAAATATATGAGTAGTTTGGCAGGTAAATCTTTTTTGCTTGATGCCCAGTTCAATGAGTTGAAGTACTTAGTCTGAAGCTCTAGTTCTGTGCAAAATCACTTGGTACAACATGAAATTAAACTCTGTTTATTGTAGAGGTTGATTGACCCAAAATGAAAAAAATTAATGCCTGATTAGAATAATGCATATTTTGTTGTTTGCTTTGATTAATTTTTGAGATCAATTGAATTAGTTATTGCTTTGCACTATTTCTTGTTTCTAGAAGTCTTCAAATATTTGTTGTTCATTAAAATTTAGAAGTCACTGAAGTTAGGGCTATTTTCCACCGGTTCTTATTAGATAACTAGTATCAGGTGTTTATCTAGTGATATGAATGGTATTTAAGTGCTTTGTATAATTGCTTAAAGTAGATAAAGGCATATTTAATAGTTGGAAAAAGTTCAGTTCAATTTGGTTAACTTATTTCGAATTAACCTTAATGAGGTCTTAATAGACAAAAATCTAAAAGCCAAATTTCTTGATTCTTTGTTGGCTTTAGTGTAGCCTAGTTAACTAGTTTATCCTGGCAATTTGTACTTCATATAATCAATTTGTACTTCATATAATTGATGGCAAATCAATGGCATTGACCAACTCATATTCCAGAGTATTTTAAGGACATTCTAAGTAAAATGGTTAAAGCCTTTTCTCTTCATTTTGGATTCTTACTCCTCTCTAATTTCTCTGCAGTCCAATTCGCTCACTTCTGGAATCTGGATTTGATGTGAAGAAGAGATCTGATGTCAGGCTCTACTATGGTGTTCGGAATCTTCAAAGAATGGCATACCAGGTACAATTCTTTAAATTGGAGATGGGAACTTTTGAGGTGCTTTTCTTGTTTGTGGCTTTCATGAGTTATAATTGCACTAAATGTCCTGGGGTGTAGCTTATTATCTAGCTTCTGTTTTTTGCAGGAAAGGTTCAAGGAATGGGAATCTTCTGGGGTGAAAATAATTCCTGTATTATCAAAGCCCCGGTGATGGTTGGTCAGGAGAACGGGGCTATGTACAGGTATTTCTGTTTAGAGCCATGGTTTTTTTTTTGCTGGCAGTATTTTCGAAGGAAGTGATTCCAAAGTGAAGAACCCTTAAGAAAATATTGGTGTGTAAACAGATGCATATTTTAATTGAATCCATAATGTTTTAGTTGTCAACATAGTGTGGGTGGTTTTTGACATTTGCAGGAGGCATTTTCCATGGCCAAACAAATAAAAAATCCTTTGGCAACTGCTGCAGTCTTATGTGGGCACAAGCAAATGGCAGAGGTAATTAAATGTTAAAGCCATTATTGTGTGTCTCAGTATGTGTGAAGTGATTTAATTTTTTTGCAATAGCCACAGTTCAAGATTATGTGGATTCTAATTTACATGTCTGATTTTTTTGTAGTTTTGTCCATTTGTTTAGATAGGTTAAAATAGGAAGATGTCCTGCTGGGTTATATGGGTATGTACTCTCCTTCTAGTAACACATAATTGTCTCAATCCCACTTGCATACTAGTATTACATCCTCTTGGAGACTCGGATACCCGGAAACACCAACCAGGGGCAGCGTACCCGCATACTGACATACTGGGTACTGATACTGCTCCTGTTTTTCGCCTGAAACATTTTCAAGAAAACGCTTCTGTTTTATAAATGCCAAAAATAAAAATGAAAACACTAGATACTTCTGTTTTGGCAGTACTCGAGGAAAATCTAGATGATATATTCTAGAATCTAGATTATAATCATGTACATATGAAAATTTAAGTATGTTGAATGTTTTGAACTTGCTTGAATACAAAGTATTTTTCAGCGCTGTTATCTTTTATGGACAAAATATGAGTATTCTGCATTTTGATTTAGCCAAGGTGCTTTTAATATATATTTATATTTTTCTAATAATATAGTGTACAAACGTTTCCGCCCAAGGGTTTTTTTCGTAAATTGAGCATTTCCGCGTTTTGTACTTGTACCCGTAGCCGTTTCCTGGCAACCTAGCTTGGAGACATTGCATGTGTAAATGTATTACAGAATCAAATCTTTTGTTTCCACATATGATGCAATTTATTTCTAGGCTTCGACTATAGTGTTTTTCCTATTTGTGTATTTTGAATAATGAAGTATATAAGGCAATGTTTTAAAAATCGGAACCGGACTCGGAACCGAACTGGAATCAGATCGGAACCGGGACCGGTTTAAAACTTATGAACCGGTTTACTAAAAATACATAAAATATTACAATTTTAATGAAAACAAGAAATTTTAAAGATTCCAAACAATGATTACAAACAATTAGAGACAAAATATGCAAAGTTTGCTCATACATATACCATGTAAGGGTAAATAAAGCAAAACGGCACTCGAGTGCACTACATATCATAGAAACAAAATACATAAACAATGAGGCTCTAAATGGCTTGTATAGTCCAAAAAACAATATGCTACAAGCTACTACATTTTTGATATCAATCATCAAACTCAACACCACTGCTAAGAATGGGATCCTCATCCTCATCAATGTCATCATGTTCCTTTGGCTTAGACACATCGGACTCCTCATGGACATCTGCAGTAGTTTGTAGTATCACGGCTACCCTTTTCCATGTCTAATGCTACCAGTGGTTCATCATTCAAAGCCATTCACCCCAGGTCATCGGGATCAAACTCTGTCAGGTGACTCTTCTCTACCCATTTTGAGGTTGGATAAATATCATCCAAGACAATGGGATATGTATTAGGTATCCTATTTAGTAATTGGTTGTGCCTTAGCTGGAGGTTGTAATTGCACGAAGATGAGATCATTTAACCATTGTTCCAAACGGGGTCTATATAACATCGTTTTAGGGTTAGGGTTGGAAAAAAGTAACTTAAAAGCTAAAATTGGAAAAAAAATATTTTAAGGCAAAACCTGCCCCTCGACTAGTTCAGACAGGTCCATTACGGAACCGACCAATTTGACCAGTTCCGTACGGAACCGAATAGTTCAGTTTGAACCGGTACTGAATCAGTCAGTTCCGTACGGAACCGTTCATTGGTTTGGTTTTTCTAACAATTTGCAAAAAAAAATTAATGAAACCGGTCAAACCGGTCGAACCGAACTGGAATATGAATGGTTTTTAAAACACCTATGGATAAGGATTGAATCATTGACAATGGATGTTTGGCTTGTGTATTGATTGAACGGATTGATAACGAGATGCGAATTCTATAAGATTATACAATTAAGAGCCCATATGTCCTGATTTGCAAATGATGCCATCATACCGCATGTTATGGAGTCTAATTTTTTAACTCAAACGTGCTCAATTGTTGAATTCTATGACAAACTATCTTTCACTTAATGCCATTTGTTGTTATGTTTATGGATGAATGATAACTGTTATTGGCAGGTGATTTGCTTAGATAGTTGTTTCGTTTGGTGCCAAATGTGGTGTGCGCTACCAAATAGTCTTACGAGAATCTGGCATGGATAATGCTATTATGTCATTTGTAAAATTGAAACTTTGTGTTGTTTATGTGGTATAATTTAATTACTATTAGTAAACAGATATGGAAAATTGAAATTGTACCCTGTTCGTACATTAGATACTGATGTCCGCTGTTTCTTGGGAGTGTTGCCCATGTGAACAAATTCTGCAGGGAGATTCAGTAGGAGTTTGAATTTTATGCTGAGCACCCCAATTCTCCAATTGATATTATGATTATCATTTGGTGGCCTTGGGTATTGTATCTTGAAATTTCCTTTACCATGCTTTCTCTAACTGTTTTGGATGTCCTTTTTGCATAGGTTTGTAGAAGAGTTTTGTTGAATTGTCCTAGAATTCCCCAACTCACAACTTTGGGTTTTATCCCTTTGGTGCTCTGCAACTTAGCCTTGTTTTGCTCCAAATTAATTCATCAAACAATTAAGTCCTCTATAAAATGAACAAGTTTTCCCATGTTTGAATTAAAAATCTGAGTTTGGAAAGCGAGAATATTTGTAGGAAAATATCGATTCCCAAAAACTATGAAAGGAATCACCATGAAATTTCATCATACATCTCATCAACATATTTTTGAAGTCTTTTAGTTACAAATACAACTAGGATTAAACTCCACATAAAGGTGAATCATGAATGAAGGTAACTGCCAAGTTTCTACCCTCCTGTCTCCATTAAGTTTCCTGCAATATCAGTTGGTAATTATCAAGGGAGTTTTTTGAGGTGCTCAATTTCTGATAATAGACAAAATCTGTCAAAGCTTTTACCTTGAACCTGTCCCAAGTGCGCTGTTTTTTTGTGCGGGGGGGGACTTTTTTCCTTTTGTCACAAGTTACTGACACAAGATGTTCAGATGCTAAATGTTTGCATTAAAAAATATTGACCTCCAGATTGAGTATTTTTCCTTATATTTTTACTTTCTAAATCATCATTCATTGTCAAGAAGTTTGATATCACTGTTGGGGTGGTGATTGTAGTCATGCAAGTCACAATGATGATTTTATTCTCCTTGATAACAAACTGGCACCTGCACCTTTTGGGGGTGCCAGGGATTCACTGATATGGCGGTGGTGGGAAGGGGCAGGGGCATCCGCAAATGTAATTTCACATAACTAACACTGTAAAACAGTTTGTGTGCCTTGCTGTATACTGCCGTTTTTTAAATTGAAAAATTGTTTTCAGTTTTCAGGCAGTTAACGTTTGTTTCCCGTGAGCCAGAGTGGTTTGTCAGGCATTTCTTGGGAATGGATTCCCACATATAAAGCCCATCGGCTAACTAGTAGAGTTTATAGATATATGGATCTTCAAGATGACATGGAAAAAAAATGATATGCTATAAATTGTCATATTGTGACAACTAAAACATTGTAATAGGAACATCCGTTTTATGTAAAAGAAAAATGAGAAGGGTAATAGGAAACACCATTTTATGTTTGGGGGATTACGCACCTTGAGAATTGTTTGCAGACAAGCGAAGACTATTATGAAAGTCTTCAATCAAACCTATATTGCTTTGGTTCCCAAGAAAGAAGAGGGCTCTACTCTTGCAGAATATCGTCCCATTGCTTTGTGCAACATGCTCTATAAAATAATTACCAAAGTCATAGCTGAAAGGCTGAAGACTATCATTTATAAAGTAATTTCTCCGGAACAAGGGGGATCCATACCTCATTGACTAATTTACGATGATATTGTTTTGGCCCAGGAAGCCCTCCATTCCATGGAAATTCAAAAAAACCCAGCTATGTTTTTGAGATTGGATATGTCTAAAGCATGTGATAGGGTGAACTGGTCTCTCCTCACTCAAATCCTCTTGAGGTTTGGCTTTTCCTCCCCTTTGGGTACAATGGATACAAGCTTATATTTCTTCGGTTTTTTTATTCAATTTTGGTTAATGGAGTTCCTATAGCTAGATTTTCTACTTCTTGAGGTATAAGGCAGGGAGATCCATTATCTCCGTTTCTTTTCATAATAGTTGTTGAATCTTTTCACAAACTGTTTTCCAAGATGAGAACCCAGAGGAAGTTGAGGGGCATTAAATTGGTTAGATAGGTGGATCCTCTATCCTATTTGTAGTTCGCAAATGATTCTTCTATTATGGGGAGAAGCATCGTTAAAAGAAGCTACTCAAGTCCACAACAACTTGGAACTTTTTTCAAAGGCCACTGGTCAGAATATAAACAGGGAAAGTCAAAAATCATTTTCTTCCATTGCTCACCCAGGCTGGAGCAGGATATTTTGGCAAAATTAGGATTTTAGAAGGGCACATTACCTCTAAAATACTTGGGTATCCCGTTAGATTCGAAAAGATTAATGGTTTGGAGTTGGCTTCCTGCAAAGATTCTTCAGGAGTTTAGTAAATGGACTCATATATGGTTATCTTCTGAGGGACGTATGACTCTGATTAAAGTTGTTGTTACAAGCTAGCCCTATTTATTTTTCTTTTCTTTTGAATATTCCTGTGAAAGTTTTACATCGGCTTGATTTCATTAGCCAGAAATTCTTATGGACAGGAACTCAACAGGCTTGGAAATGACATCTTGTAAAATGGAAAACATTATGTCTGCTAAAGAAAGAGGGGGGATTGGGTTTTTAGATCCAGTGCACAAAATAATAAAGCTTTAGCTGCAAAGTTATATTGGAGGCTGTTGCAAAATCCGTATCAGCTAGGGGCCATCAATATTAGAGCAAAATATGTGGAAGGAATGATGCCACAAGAATTAATTCGACATTCTTTACCTTCTCGGGGATCTCCGATTCTATCGGCCCTCAAAATTGGTGAAGGAATTATTAAAAAAACATTTTTTTTTGGAAAATTGGGAAAGGTGATCGAGGGTAACTTCTGGACTGATTCCTTGGATGGACCACTCACCTTTGATTGAACAGTATCCAAATTTTAGAAATATTATGAATATTCTTCACAATAAAGGAAAGGAAAAGGTGAGCCATTATATACAATCATCGTCTTAGGGAATTGAATGGGTATCTCCGTCTTTGTGGCAGGACCAACTTGTCTTCGGGCCAAATACACTTTTTTCAAACTCTCCTGCAGAATAGGATCCTTCCTATTTCTTCTGAGTCTAATACCCTTGCTTGGGGAAAATCTTCAGAAGGAAATTACTCTGTAGTTGAAGGATATAATACTTTGATAGGTACTTAGCCGCACCCTTGGAAGGACATTTTCGTTGATCTTTGGCAACCTACTTTGTGGGCTAAAGTTGGATTCTTTATCTGGGTTTTATTATACAAGGGAATTCTTACTGGAGATAATTTGATGAAAATAGGGATGGTCAGACCTTTTTGGTGACCTTTATGTAAAGAAGCAAATGAAACTTTAATCCACCTTTTTCTTCAATGCCTTTTTGTTACGTTTCTATGGAATATCTTGGCTGATTGGCTTTCTGTTACTGGGAACTCCTCTACGAATCTAGTGGATGCAGTTAGAGTTTGGAAACGACCAGTCTCGGATACTCAGGACTTTTGCAAAGGAATTTGGATTGTTATTTCTCTTATGTTGTGGAATGTATGGAATCTATAAATGTATCTTCAAATCCGAAAGTAGAGACATTGGGTATGTCAAGGAACTAACTCGAAGTAATATTGTCGAAACTATTGTGCATAATTTGAAAATTCCCTCACCAATTCTTGGAAAATGGAAATTTTTACTACAAAAACTTAACTTGGGGGAAAGCAAATTACAGACAAAGACATGCTCAAAACTATCGGGGCCCATTGTTGTGAGAAAATGGATTCCACCTCCGTTTGACTTTGTTAAATTAAATACTGATGGAGCAACAAAGAGGCAATCCGGGTCCAGCTAGTGTGGGAGGGATAGCTCATGATTTGTTTGGGAACTCCCCTCTTCTTTTCTGCTCATCAATTGGGGCATTGTACTAATAATGTGGCTGAGATCTTGGCAACTCAGTGGGCTCTTTTGGAGGCAACTAAACTGGGATGTCTTAGAATTATAGTTGAATCGGATTCTAAGGTTATTGTTAACCTTCTGTCAGCTCAAGAGCAACATAGATCCAATAATTGGCTAATTGCCAGGATTCAGGATCATATTAAGGTTATAGCTCGGACACTTTCAGACCATCATATATCAACATGTGCCTAGAGATCAGAACAAGGTGGCGGATGCTTTAGCTAACTGGGCTTTGGATCATCATAATCTGATCAACTTTGGCCCTTTACCTTTGACATGGCCCTCCAGAGCAGCGGAAACAAATTGAGAAGATTCTTCACTTGCAATCACTGGATGGATAAATTGCAGATATGCTCTCTCTCTCTCTCTCTCTTCTTTAATTTGTTGTTGGAATTCCAATGATATATCTTAGAGTATGAGTATCATGGCTTGGCATTGTAATTTGAACACTTTACTTCTTATAATATAATTCTGGTTTTCTTTTTTTTAAAATAATAAATTATTTGCACACAACAAATGTAACTGAAAAGAATATTATCAAATATAAAGAATATGGCACTTGTTCTTGGGGTTTTTACCATTTCCAACTGATGGAGATGATGACATACTTAAAGAATGTGCTGTGACAACTTCAATTCTTTGGATAATTTGTTAATATAAGGAACTTCGTTACTGAATAACTAGATGACCAAGACAGGAATGTAATAAAGAGTTTTATTTTCCATATTTCATTTTGGTAGTAATGAACTTGTAGATCATCGTATACACAATGTTAACCCTATTTTGGTAGTAAAATCGAGATCAGTTATCATTATGGTGCCTGAAGAACTTTTTCTGTGAGTTTTAGGGCAGCTTCTTTAATCCCAAACCCTGAATTTTGACCTCTGTTCAGGAGCCTGCAACAAAAAGGAAACCTCTCAATCCTTTGGAATAATATTTCTATTTGTTTGCGAAATTACCAGCAGGGTATGGAGTCAGTCATGGAACAAAGACAAGAAAACTTTCTAATTGCAGATGCAACAATAATAATCTGCAGACTTGAATGCATTTGGTTAACATTTATTCATAGTTACCAGGAGACAGGTACCTGTACCAGTACTGGTACGAGGAGACAGGGACAGGCATGCCATTTTCAAAAAAATAGGAATGTGTACTCAAGATGGCAAAACAATATATTTATATGTAAATTTTAGGGAAAACAATAATAAAACAATATTACCTTTTCAAAATTAAATATTAGATGTTGACAAAGGATAAAAGTAATTATATTGATATTTATCTTTGATATCCTGTCATATCTAAGGTCAAGTGTACAATTTAACAAAACCACACACTGAAATGTAAGTCTCTGAGACAAGTAACAAGTACCAGTCTCCAAGACACATTTATTGCAACAAGTTTCCTAGACTCTTTTATCCTAAGCATATACTGTATTTAATTTAGTATTTAAACTAATATAATAGGAATATTGACCAACATGGAGTACTGAGGTTTTTGGTTAAGGTTTAGTGCAGCAAGTTTTCAAAAGTTATTTATCAAGTTTTCTATGCCAAATAACAGGTATATAGGATAATAGGATAACATGTTTTGACAAATTAATAGAGACGGTTGAGCAGATTATAGATATGGTCGTCGCCCATAGTTAGGGCTTGACAAAGAGCTCGAACCGTACTTACTTTATACACTTATTTTATAGAGATATATGGAAGTTTTAGCCCCTTATTCGAAGGGAGCCCCACATCTGGTCCTATAGTTGGGTTGAAGTTATAGATATCGAGCCACACCTGGTTCCAATGGAGTTGTTCCATCTGTGCCATATGGAAGAATAGCCCATCCAATGATGGAGCCCAGATTGACTGGGTCAATTGGATGGCTGATGTGGATAGAGAGACAACAGATTCAAAATCTCTGTCATCGGTGGCAGTTGAACATGGCAGCCTTTTCATTTGGACTGGCCCCAACTAAACCTTCTTCTACGTTGTACTGTGTGTAGTGGGTTGGGGTGGTTATGGTCTCCACAGGGAAGTGCCTTGCTAATAGTAGAGTCAATCGTTCATTGAGGTATAGTTTTGTCACTACAACCTACTTCATGACAATTACTTATCACCTTCAGATGAGACACTTATTCAATGGCTTGTCAGATTCTTGAGATGAGTCGTTTTTCTCTTATGAGTGTGTTCTTCTCTTACGAGACTCTTCACCTTTATGCATCTATATATATACATCACCTACTTCAAAGTAGGGGTGGGGGGGGGGGGGGGTGTTTCTCCACGGTAAAAAGTTTGTAAGTGCCTTGCCAAGCACCCTTGTTTAGTGTTTTGATGTGGACTTACATTTACAAGTTAATTGATCCGAGATCAAATCCCGCTGGGAAAATGGCATGTCTATGCCAAGCAAGTCTAAACTTCCACTTGAGAGAGGTTATCATAAATAAAAAATTTGTAAGTGCCTTGCCAAGCATCCCAATTTGGTGTTTTGGTGTGCAATTACATGTACAAGTTAATTGACCTGAGATCAAATCCCACTGGGAAAATGGCTTGTTTATGCTAAACAAGTCTAAACCTCCGCTTGAGAGAGGTTATCAAAAGTCAAAAATTTGTAAGTGCCTTGCCAAGCACCTTGGTTTGGTGTTTTGGTGTGGATTTACATTTAGAAGTTAATTGACCCGCAATACATTCAAGGTATTCCATAGTCATATCCCTCAAGCAAAGTTACCAACATACAACTTGGCATCAGAGCCTTCACTCGTGCAATGCAATTCATCTTTGCTTATAGCAAGGCCACTCACATCCCTTGAGGCACATCTCCACCTCGGAGTACAAGGGGTCCATGCATGTACTCGGGCGTGTAAAAACTTTTACATTAATATACCGTGCCAATGTTGATTCAAACCACCATACAACAAACTCCCTGCACAAGCTATAATACTACGCACTTCTATGCATGCACATAGTTTACATTAATACATACAAATTGCATACTCTTGTCAAAAATTTGCTCTGTTCATTCATTGTTAAGTTTTTCAATTCTGCTTAGCTGCATGATGCTGCAGTCGTTTTTACGATTTGCTTATGCTTATAAACACTTTTAAGTTCCAGCAATTTAGATTGTTCTCCCTATAAACTTCTTGCATTCCAGATCAGTGGTATTAGAGCAGTATCAAACATCGCACAACCATTCTGTAGTCAACATGAGGAGAAGCTCCAAGAGCAGCAAATCCAAGATGCAATTCCAGTAGCAGCACACGAAGATGAGCTCTGGTTGCTCTTTGAAGAGAAGTGCACTAATGATTGAGAACCTACAGTTGTAGAATGAGGCCTGCATAAATAAACCCTTGATCTCATTATGGAGTAAATGGTAGAATTAAAACTGAAGTATGTTCAGCTTGGTGATTCCATCCTGGAAGGATTATATCAAGCAGAAGAAAGACTTTACTGAGCTATGAAGAAGCTTTAACAAGAATTAGCTGACAAATAGGCACCCTGTGAAGAAATTCAAAAAGGCTCAACCAATTACAAGACAAATACAAAAAGATGCAGATAAAAGAAGAAAACATGGTAAGGCTTCCTGGTTTGCAGAAATCTAAAACATTCATCAGCCATTTGCCAATTTTGAACAACACATCAAATGAATTTGTTTGAAGTTCATGAAGAAAATGGGCCGCAGTGGTCAAGGATTGTGAAACAAGGTTCAAGGCTAAAGAAGTCCCCTTGAACTATAAATGAGACCCAAGAATACAGGTCTTAAGGGCTTTGGAGAATGTTCGCACAAAACTGTAACCTATTCTACAATAGTCACAGTAGGACAACGTACTCAAAATCAGTTTGAGCATCCTGCTCAATCACATGAAGGATATACATCTCACTCTACTATTTGCAGCTATTGTGGTAGAAGAGGTCATCAACATAGACAATGTTGGAATCTTCATTCTTATCAAGTATGCACAAATTCAATTACAAGAATTCTACATGTTGATTTGGCTGTATTCATTTTCCTCAAATCTTTCAAGTTGATACAAAGGAGTTGTGGCTGGAATACACCAGCCAGAAACAAACAAATAATATTCTCACTAAGAAGTGTATGTACATTTTGCAGAGATCGATTTTTACAGTTGGGTCAAAACCTTGTTGCAATTGGGACTATTGCTTTGTAAGCACTCATCTACATGGTGGTTCAACATGGGAGCCATTTCCAAACAAAATTGCCTCAACTAAACCCTCTTATATTTTGCGTTAAGTGTAGTGGGGTCGAGTAGCCAATCATACATTGAATCAGTTTTTATTCTTGGGTCAAAACATTGTTGCAATCGGGACTATTGCTTTGTAAGCATTTATCTAAATGGTGGTTCAACACAGAAACCTTTTCCACTCACACTTGCCTTGACTAAAACCTCTTGTACATTGTGTCAGGTGTGGTGGGGTCGAGGAGCCAATCATACATTGGAAAATGTGCAGCCAACAGTTTTGTCACTACCCATCACACCGTGACACTTATCACATTTGGGGAACACAGCTATCACCCTTGACTAGACACTTTTAGATGGCTCTCTAGGTTTCTAAGACGAGTCAGTTCTCTTACAAGTTTGTTTTGCGCTTACGAGACTCTTCACTTGCACATAATACATCTATACATACATCGCTTATGAGTTATGATAGAGTAGAGGATAACAAAGAGAGGTTTCTCTATATTTATTTCTTGAAACTTCACATCATACAATCAAGGTATTCCATAATCATTCATGCAACCAAGAATATCAACATGCAACTTGGCATCATAGCCTTCACACACGAGGTCCACACTTATGTCGATGTAGTCCACATATCCCTTGAGGCATACCTCAGTGTCGGAGTACAAGGAGTCCATGCACATCCCTTGGCATGCCCGCATAGTTTTGCATAACATACTGTCTAGACTTTTATCCGACACCGAATACTACACACAAATCTTATTACAAGTACATTTATATTATGTAATCTACTCGTGTACAAAGTTTTCTTTAATCCACAAGTACATTTATATCATCTATTCTGGGTTCTTGTGTACTTTATTGCAATATTTTTCTTTGTTTGTTCATTGTTTAGTTTTCCTCTTTGTTCATTCATTGTTCAATTTTTCTCTGTTCACTCATTACAATTATTATTATGATTTGATTCCGCCTATAACACATCTAAGTTCTAGGTAAATTTTGTACGTCCCTTGGAATTTCCTAGGTTCCAAATCAATTGTGGTATTTAGCATTCCACAGGGATTAGTTTGGGAGGTGGATAAAATATCCCCTGAACATTCGTCCCTCTTCCACCTATCTCGCAAAAATGATTATGTTCATTCGTGGGGCACCTCCCCTTGCATTTGGGGACATCCATGTGCATTGGGATGCACTCAAATTTGACTTCTTTACAATTATTTATGTATTTTTTTGAAAATTTCTTATACATATTATGGTCATCCCTTTCTTATTCTTAAAATCTAGGAAATGTTTTGCCATGTTGGAAACCCATTGCCATGTTCTGGAAACTCGGTGAAACATTGGCGATATCACAAACAATTGACACAGGGAAAGGGAATTTCATGTCTTCTTCCCATAACAAGTAGTCATTTGGAGGGTAACAAGGTGACTAATAGTTTGCTAACTTCCAACAAATCATCATCGTTCGCTATCAACATTGTCTTTAGTTATCAAATACATTTATAAATGAAATAATAAAATTATTTACAGCAATGCAGTTTATTAGATTGTTGATTTTCGTTGTCGTTGTTTCTACCCTAAATTAATTAAATAAGTTTATTTAATTAGAATCCATAGGACTAATGAATGTTACAGGAATTGAGCAATTTAGATAAGATATATTTGATTTATAGAATTAGAACTAGGGTTTTGTAAGTATAATCATCCTATAAACAAGTAAAAGTGTAATTAGGGCTAGAATGATCACTTAGCTGACTTAGGAGATGATCTGGGTGTGTCGCAAATAGATATGGGTAGGGAATGTCGTGTAGGTGCTTCACTCCCGAATCTAGAATTGAAAGATGATTTGGGTCAAGACTGTATAGAAGGATAGGTCCGTAGTTTGTTATGGACCTGAGTTGTTTCGTTTTGACATGGAGGATATTGGTGCCTTGCAAATTGTGGTGGTTGTCAGTGGTTTGGAAATATGTTTTGTTGTTCGTCGTTAGGGCTCTTATAGCTTTGGCACCACCTGTAATGAACCACAACAAATAGACATCCTAAATACTTGCATCAAACATCATGAAAGCATTAGTTAATAAAAACATAAATCAATGTGTGGGTGAGGCTAGACTACCCTTGGTGGTCAACCCCTGCTGAACCAATCCAAGTGCCGCACTACATCCCTTGGAGCGGGATTAAGCCTCATGTAGTTCTCCTAGTGTTAGTGCAAGTAGTGAATGCAATCTAAGCCAACCCCCTTTGTATGCCCTCATGTCTCTTGACACAAAGATAGTAAACTAACTATAAAGTAGAAAATGTACCCAATGCCACAATAGTGTAATGTGGTGTATTTCAGATGATAGACTGATCCCCTTTGTCCCTTGAAGACCTTTGACAATTCTTGGAATGACTTGCACTTGTTAAGACATGGTTTTAGGACCTTTACATGCTTGATAATGGAAGAAGGTAGGCTCTTGAACCTGGGTTGAGTGGTTCAAATCTGTGTGGTGGCTGCTCTAAATGATGTGCAACTGCTTTAGGAAGATTTAGGAGAGCCTCGAGTGCTTTAGTGTTGATATTTGCAATAGGAGTTTATGAGAATGCCATGTAAGTTATAAAGTGCAATTGACTTACTTATATAGGCTTCTGTAGATTAAACATTCGTATTATGGCCAACCTAGGGAAGAAGAATTGACGCACATAAGGGTTTCAAATTGGAAAACGAGTTGTTAGATGAGAGTGTATAGGATCGTAAAGGTCGGCCATGACCTTAGTATGGCTCAGACCTGTGCTATATGGTCTTGGACAAGCAATTAGTGAGGAAAGAGCCAGAGGTCGGGAATAATGCCTATGGATGGATTAATGTTTTGATTAATTAATATTTTCTAGATAAACGAAAAAGCAATGTGTAGAGATGAGCAAGTCTTGAGAGAGGTAGAAAGATATATCAATCGAGCTTAGAACACAAGCATTTGTCTTAGCATGAGAACAAAGCCAAACTTGTCATTGACAAAGGATATGTTACCAAATTTAAGATCACTTAGCTGACTTAGGAGATGATTTGGGTGTGACTTAGATAGATATGGGTAGGGAATGTCGTGTAGGTGTTTCACTCCCGAATCTAGAATTGAAAGATGATTTGGGTCAAGACCGTATAGAAGGATAGGTCCGTAGTTTGTTATGGACTTGAGTTGTTTCGTTTTGACATGGGAGGATATTGGGTGCCTTGCAAATTGTGGTGGTCGTCAGTGGTTTGGAAAATATGCTTTGTTGTTCGTCGTTAGGGCTCTTATAGCTTTGGCACCACCTGTAATGAACCCCAACAAATAGACATCCTAAATACTTGCATCAAACATCATCAAAGCATTAGTTAACAAAAGCAGAAATCAATGTGTGGGTGAGTCTAGACTACCCTTGGTGGTCAACCCCTGCTGAACCAATCCAAGTGCCGCACTTCCCTTGGAGCGGGAGCAAGCCTCATGTAGTTCTCCTAGTGTTGGTGCAAGTAGTGAATGCAATCTAAGCCAACCCCCTCTGTATGCCCTCATGTCTCTTGACACAAAGATAGTAAACTAACTATAAAGTAGAAAATGTACCCAATGCAACAATAGTGTGATGTGGTGTGTTTTAGATGATAGACTGATCCCCTTTGTCCCTTGAAGACCTTTGACAATTCTTGGAATGACTTGCTCTTGTTAAGACATGGTTTTAGGACCTTTGCATGCTTGATAATGGAAGAAGCTAGGCTCTTGAACCTGGTTTGAGTGGGTTCAGACTTGTGTGGTGGCTGCTCTAAATGATGTGCAACTGCTTTAGGAAGATTTAGGAGAGCCTTGAGTGCTTTAGTGTTGATATTTGCAATAGGAGTTTATGAGAATGCCATGTAAGTTATAAAGTGCAATTGACTTACTTATATAGGCTTCTGTAGATTAAACATTCGTATTATGGCCAACCTAGGGAAGAAGAATTGACTCACATAAGGTTTTCAAATTGGAAAACGAGTTGTTAGATGAGAGTGTATAGGACCGTAAAGGTCGGCCATGACCTTAGTATGGCTCAGACCTGTGCTATATGGTCTTGGACAAGCAATTAGTGAGGAAAGAGCCAGAGTTTGGGAATGATGCCTATAGATGGATTAATGTTTTGATTAATTAATATTTTCTAGATAAACGAAAAAGCAGTGTGTAGAGATGAGCAACTCTTGAGAGAGGTAGAAAGATATATCAATTGAGCTTAGAACACGAGCATTTGTCTTAGCATGAGAACAAAGCCAAACTTGTCATTGACAAAGGATAAGTTACCAAATTTAAGTGTGTATAGCCGCTAAGAGTAGATCCATGCAATAAAAATTTCTTGGAAGAAACATTGCTTACTAATGACTTTCAAAGCAGTTAATATCTTTAATAATTGGGTCTGTTATTCAACACTAATGTCTCACAAAAGATGTAAATATCTTTAATACTTGGTCCTGTTATCGAACACCAATGTCTCTGAAGGTAGTAAATATTTATATTGATTGGCACTCACAGTTGTTATGGCTGTTAGAATATTTAGTATGATGCCCATAAATGTAAGTCAAGTACTTGCATCTTAAAGTACGTTGATGTAGGAAATGAATGCACAATAAGAAAAAATAATATTATGCTTTATAACATTTAGTAATAAGGGAGGGTAGAATAGTTAAGCTTGTAACCAAAGGGCAGTTGACATTCGGTTTGTCATACCTCTCACTTAATGTATTTAGTATTTATCCATTTCATTTCTGATTTGAATGAAAAACAGCACAGCAAAACACTCTCTATTTCCGAGTTCTTCTCCTATCTTTGTTTGTCTCTCTTAATGGCCCGACTTGAAGATGTCATTAATGATTTGATATTATGATAGTCCAATGCATCAATTATAATGAAACATGCATCGACTATACTGATAACTAAATGACTAAAAATTGATGCATCTATTGTGTGGACAGGATAGAGTTGTTCTTCTCTCAAGTGTTTATGACAGTTATTGTTTCTCTCTGCAGGATGTTACATCCCTTCTTGTAGCAGAGGGTGTCCCAAAGGAAAAGATCCTCTTGAACTTTTAGCGATTCAATTGATAGAGTGTCATTGGTACCAATCATTCTCATACTTTTTTCTAATATTTTCTCTCTATTTTTGTAGGCAGGTTATTTCTTTCAAAGTAAATAAATGGGTTTATTTGGTTGATGCCAGCTGAATAATTCTTTTTGTGTATTGAGTCATATCGATTAATGATTTAAATTGGAGTTCATTTGTATGGTAAAAGCTTTTCAAATAGGTCTTTTAGTCTCTTGTCAATGCAAGTTTTGTCATTAAAATGAGTTAATTTAATAATTCCATGGTAATTGAGAAAGGTCAAGATATTTGATGGGAATGTGAGAAATTTTTCGAAGGCCAATTTCTTGATGGAATACAGGCTGAAATTTTGTAAGACAACTGCAATTTTTAATGTACCAATGCCATTAACCTCTAATTGTCTTTGATGACAACATCAACATTAATGAATTAGCACGCTGAGTGGTAATACAAGTCTATATGTTTCAGGGTATAAGGTTGCATTTCCATTAAACATTTGCAGATGTGTTTGGTTTACCGTCTTGACCCACAAGTGAACAGTCAGTGCCCCCTTTCTTTAGTATGTTGTGAGAAATTCAATGCTAGTTGGAACAATTCACTCCTGCATGCATACATTACTTGCTATTGCTATGTGAACCATGCCTGTTGGCCATTTTCGGTGAATTGGAACTGCTTTTGTGATATCTATTTTAGTTAAAGTTCAATTGTGATGGTGTGTACTAGATATTTGATTTTCATTAGATCCCATATCTTCACATATTGCCTTTTCAAGTTACTTTTTGTTGTCAGAATAAATTGGTAAATAGATATTTTATTTGAATATGTTGAAAAGGCATTTGACCAAGTCTTTCTTCCAATTTACGTTCACATTGTCATTTTTGCAGGAATTGGATAATGCATTAAATTTTGGAATTGTACACATTCTTTGAATAATTCTTGGATCCATCCACAGGCAAGGAATTATTGCGTTCGCAATTTTGCTTGTCCATGTTGTAGTCTATTCTATTATTAATTCAGTTCTAGAAGATTTTGATGGCTGATAGCAGATGCCCTAAGTCCCATTTTTCAGGATGATTTGCTGAATTCTAGCATTTGATTTTCTACTGACGGCAGCAAAATTTGCCTTGCCATCATTAGGCACCAAACTTATTTGGTCATCTTTGCTAGATCACCTTAACCAATTCTAGAGTTCTATTAATTAGTTTTCTTCTTTGAAGGTAACATCCATGTATCACATAACAATAAGCAGCCTTTATCCTTAATAAGAAGCCTGTATTCTTTGCAACTGTTTATGCTTTATTATAATGATTTTTCTTTATGCTCATCCAATGTGTTCCTGGATGAGTGGTAACCATGTATACGGGATACACATTTCTGGATGATCGGGTATTGAAGGGTTCTGTTGATCAAGATGTAGTTGAGGCAATGTGTGTTAAAAATTATCTTGTCATTAGTCGTGATATCCATATTCATCAATAATAAAGTGTTAACTGTTCCTTGTGACCTCAAATTTTTAAGCCATTACTAGCAAAATGGAAAAGTTATAAGTTCGTGGCTTCCTGGTCTGGCTGATAGACTTACTCATTGTTATTGGCACTTTAATGGTAATATGGCAATGGCGGCCGAAAATGAACTTGTGAGCTAAGTTTAGACCAGCTGTACCTGGGAAGTGTCTATGCACATGTTTATTAAGTGGTCACAATACTAGTCCCCTGTATCATTCGTGTAATAGCATTTTGCAAGAAGTTGGCATTCGAATCTTGTATAGACATAACTATCGAAGGTTAAGCAGAGCTGTGTTGACTAATTTGTATAACTATTACCATTAATGATTCAACATTTTAATCTTGAACCACATTTCTCTATCATTTAGGGCCGAGGAAATTTTAACTGGAATATCCACAGGGTTGACTCTGGAAACGAGTTATGAATGTGTGAACTGCTGAAGTATTTTCACTTGATCAAAATTATTACAGTATGAAGATACTTCTAAGCTACTAAAACTACCGCTGGGAATACAGCTAGCAGGACAATAAGTGTAGCATTATCTTTAAGGGGAAGACTGTAATGCTATGGCTGACCAGGCTTGGATGCAAATTGAAACAGTTAGTATTTATGTAGAAAATTAATTGTTATAAATATAGTTTGAATATCAACTTGCAATAGATAAGTATTTATTTAGAAAATTAATTGTTATAAATATATTTTGAATATCAACTTGCAATAGAAATGCAGGATAGACTTGAGAGTGAAACCTGATAGTATTCTGTTTGTTGTCGGGTGTTATGTTATCCTTAAGTTGGAACAATCAAATTATTGCCTTGTTTTGATTGATGGACAGATAATTTGTTCTAACACATTACCATTAAACAATTGAAATGAAACTTATGATTCAACATTGCAGCAATCAGATATGAATTTTTCAGGCTACAAGAGATGGATTGAGGCAATGGGTTTTTTGGCGTATATGTGTGTTTTTTCCATCTTTTTTTCAAGTTTCCTTGTTTCTTATCTCGAAAGAACAGTCAACAAATATATTTTGGCATTCACCCGAGAAATATCACAAGGCAACTCAATTTTTAACTCAATAGGCCAAGTGCATTACAGGTTATCACTAAATATGCAAGGGCAATCAAGTTTTTTCTGTCAAATTTCAATCTATTTTACAGTCTTGCAGGAGAAATGTTTGAAAGCTTTGTAAGTAATCACGCTTATTTGATCCTCTATAATTACTCATTGGGTACATGCCCCAAATATTCTGAAACAAATGCCTTAGATTCAGTTTATAATATGTCCAACAAATTGAACACAAATGTTAAAAAACAATTTATGTATTTTAAAATCTCTTATCTGAGCTGATGAGGGAAAAGGGTAATAGACGACAAAACTGTGGGTGCTAACATCCGGTATTATTCAACTCAAAACACTGTATATTTAGTGAGGGGCAGGTAGTAAAGAGTCTATTTGTTTGCTCATACCAAATTGCTCTGCATTTGGAGGCTCTTTCATTCCAAACAATTCTTAATTGGTAAGACGAGGATAGATCGTTAAAGATATATAGTAAACTAAAGTGAGCATTGTTAAATTATTTAAAAACGTACATGCAAGACACAATTCAACATATCAGAATAGTTGACTTTGCATCAAACCATTTGCATTACACTAGCTGCTATTTTTCTTTAAAATATAACCTTCAAACAGTAAAAAATGTTAACTATATTGCTTTTAGTAAAATAGTGGGCAGTGTAATATTACACTATTAGCATCAGCAACACTTAAAAGTGTAATGTCTCTACTGGTCAGTTAGCTTAAATTTACCAAATTTTAACAATCAACACAAACCCAAGGTCTCTCTGATCACCAAGATTATAATGTGGGCTAGGTGATAACATATGGAAACTGGGACATGAAAACAAATCAGTGCAACTAACTGGTGGCAAGCCGCCCAATTTACAATCAATGCCAAAATGGCAGGTAATGTAATATAATTCTTCGCAGCTTTGCCATCTAATCGTTATTACAATGTGATTGCAAAAACATAAATATATTTCTGGTTGTGAACGGCATGAAAAGTTACAAGCATCACAAAATATTAATGCAAACCAATAACATTAATGATTATAGATATGAAACAAAATGTTGATAGTTTCAAGTAGCTGAATCAAACTCTCATTTACTAATATACACCCTCAAATGCATCAAATAGTAAATTTAACATGTGGATGATTAATTCCAACCAACTGTTCTTGGTGATTTGTGCATGGACAACAATATCAAATCCTAGAGCGATAATAGATCTCAAGTATGCTTGTTAATTTGTGAATGAACAATAGTAAACCTCAAACAACAATAGAGCATGGATGTACTTGCCGATTTAAATGAGAATGACATCAAACTCATATTAGATTTGAAAACTCACAAAACCTTCCAACAAAAGTGGCACGACAACAAATATGGCCAATGACAGTGATGTACGATGGTGGCGACACTAGGAGGAACGATGGCGGTGTATGGTGGTGATGTATGCCAGTAACAAATTTTGAATTAAGTTTGATTTTACAATAACAAGAAACAATGATTATTCTCAATTTGACACTTCAAACAATGAATATTGATGATGAACAACATATAATGACGAATTCTAGAAATTAGCAATAACAATGAATTGCTTGAAGTAAAATTCAATCTAATTTTCTACAAATTGAAATATTTCATAATTGACTGTAGCGACATTGTTGCAAGTTGAAAATGATTTCAATTCTTTGAGCACAAATATGATCCTTGGGTGAAATCATTCTTATGGACGAGAGTTTTTGTCCTCAAATCAACCTTGGAAACCAAGAACGTTTTCGTCCTCCAAGATCTTCAAACAGTCGAGGGCTTTCGTCCTCATATGCCAAAAGTTGAAGCAGAAGTTCAAACTCATAATGTAAACATAGATGTCTGAAAAGTGATTCCCAAATGAGTCCAATCGCCCCACTTTTATAATTTCACTTTCACATTTTTCAAGGAAAAATACTGATAAAGCAGTGTCCCCTCATTTTATTTTAATTTTGAGTTGCTTTAGTTATAATCACTTTATTAATAGTATAACATAAGTTCCCTTTTCATGAATATAACTTATAGTTACTTTTAGGACAATTTAAGTAAAGCGATTAAATTATTTCCCTTGCACCACCACTTTAGCCTACGAGAAACACTTTAGCCTATGAGAAATGGACAACAGGTTAAGAGTCTTCTTATTGGATTGGATTTGAGAAGGGGACATGACAGTCCGTCCTTCCCAAAATTGTTTGTCCTTAAGCAATTGCAAGCTCAACTATTTTGACTTTCCTCAAATGACCATCTCTGTAATATTTGGATCCCAATTCACCATTGGGAACTTGCAATTCCATTTTTTGAATTTTTCGTGTGATTCAGTATGTTCATTTGACTGCATAACTTTGGCTGTCCTTGAAGTCTTCTCCATACATCCATCTACAAGACCAACAACGTTATTGGCCAAGGATGAAGCAACAATACAAACATTTACTTTGAATGTATTGATAAGTGAATTTGCTTCCTTTATTAAATCCATGACATCTTTATCAAATACGTGCTATTGCAATCCATTGATAAATGTAAACTGCCATGATTTTGAATGCGATTCAACAGAATCTGCAATAAATCCAATAGGCAGCCCAAACAAGTATCCATCCCCTAACTGTGACATGATTACCACTCAAAAATGGTATGCAATGAGTACATCAATATAAGGCCAACAATATTTTTCAGCTAACATAAATTACCTCATGCATGAATTGTTGGACTATGTGGAAAAGGACTATATTCTTCGTAAGTCATGGACACCAGTAAAAAGCTTAATAATTTTTTTTCTTTGATGAAATTATTTAGTTATCAATCGGCATTAAAATGAATGACAGGGGTATATTCTACATGTAATTATTCAAACTGCGCTTTTGTGCCATAACATGTGAATGTTTTAAAGTAAAATTTGATCAAAACTACATGTTCAATTCAAGATCCATTTTTGCAATAGCCACAAATTCCTACACACAAAAAATGAGTAACTGGACCTAGAATTTGCATGTCGTTATTCAACTTGCACTTTTTTCTCATAACATGTCAATGTTTAAATAAATATTCATCCAAGCTATGCATTCATTTCACGAAAGATTTTCGCTGATATGTTTAAATAATGCAACATACTATGTAGTGGGTTATGATATGAAACTTTGATTTGTTTTATCAAAGTGATTTGGAATGTTAAATAATGTTTCCAATAAATACCTCATAATAAAGCAAAAACCATTAAAATGTCATTGGATTAGCAAAAATTGCCACTCAAACAAGTGAACCAAAATCTGCCAATGCATGAGCATAGTTTCCAAGACACATCCAATTCAAATCCCCACACACCTAATCTGTTATGAATAAAAAAGTGATACTAAAATTTGTAAATAACACAAAAAATTAGGGGAGAGCAATGGATTTTTTCCTGTCAAAACCATAAATCATATTCTAAAAAAGAGTCAACCACAGATGTCCATATTAACAAGATAAACGTGAGTGGGTGTAGTGCCAATCCAATCAGAATGTAGCAATTTTAAAAATAACACAAAGTTAGGGCAGAGTATTGATTTTTTTTTCGGGTAGACATGCATGCAAAATGTGGAAACATTGATGAGGAAAGTGAGCTATTTAACAAAATGCCTTGAAGAGATGCATTCACGTGGACAACATTCAATGAAGGCTATGCACAAAATGGATTTGAAGAAAAGGCTTTAGAAAGTTTCAAGCAAATGTAATTGGCAGATTTAAAGCCTACTTCCACAACTTTTTCAACCATCATTGATCTAAAAAATAATCAAGTTTTTATCTACCTGATCTCGGACCCTTGTAGGCTTTAAATATTTGCTGGCAATTTGCTCCTTTTAAGTAATCAATTTAAAAATTAATGCAAGACAATAAAGACAATTGCACAATAATTGATTATGGAGTTCGGCAATTGCCTATGTCTCCGGGTTCTTTCGAACCGTTCCACTAGTCAAAACTTGTAAGTTACAATAGTACTTTCATAAGAAAACCTAATGGAATTTCACTTGCCTTTCAGTACTCCAGTTCTTCAAAGAACTTCTGATGATCAGTTGAAAACATCACTCACCTTCCTGGTGTACAACTTTCCTTCAGCTTCAATCGGCCTTCCCGACGCTATCAATGCACCCTTCAACACTCCGGTCGATAATCCAAGCTTGCAAGTGATTAGTGTGGCTCAATGGGCCTATTGGGTAGTTTGTAATACTCCCAATAATAATATTTTAATATATTATTGCCTAAAAAAATAATAGGTCAATAGATAATAAAATATTATTCTATAGTAATTTTAAGATTTTAATATAGTGCACAAAACTATATTAAAATCCCCAATACAATAAAATCCCACAATAAGCTCGGGGTATGTTTGAAGAAATGGTGAGGGGTCCCTTTTATAGGTCAAAAGGATCCCATATCTCCTGTTTATAGAGCTTATCGTTCTATCTCTCCACATAGCCAATTTGTGGGATGACTCGGTCGAGCTCCTTTTGCGCCAACTGTCTAGAGATCCCTTCACTATCCCTTTCCCGCTGACCCCGCTACTCCATTCACCAAGTGCTCGTCGCCCCACTTGACTGTGTCGTTCGGTGGGTAATTTCCCACATTCTCTGCGCCATGGTAGGGGGTCGGGTTTTTATTGGTTTCACCGACCCAAGGTGGATGTGGCTGCGGTCACACCTTATCCCACTTTGTTTGGCCACATACGCAGCGAGCTCCGTATGTGCTATGCGTTGGCGGTTTGGAGAGTGTTGGCGGTCGGTTGGGTTTGCCACCGAGCTGTGTGTCGAGTCATGTGGTTGGACCGTTGAACCACTCAATGCATGGGCTGAGTCATTGTGGGAGATAATGTATATCCCGAAAGTTGTAAATATGTGGTATTAACCACGTGGAAATGATCAACTTGGTTAGCAAATAAAGTGGCTCGCCGAGCTAAAATAAAATGCAACTCGACCACTAATAGTGCACTTGTCGATTCTCAATAGCAAAATAAAACTAATTTGATTCATGGTGGCAAGCCACGTGGTGGCTTGTGGACCCACCACGTCGGCGATAATACCATAGTCCACACGGCGGCGGGGCTCCCCTCCGTAACAAAAGTTGAGCCTCTTGTTCCGATGAGCAATCTTTTTACGAGTGTTGAAGACTGGAGATCAAAAACCAACAAATGACTCCCTTTTCCTTTTCGCCACGTGTCATAGTGCTATTGGTCCAATATTGACCAGTTGACCAGAGTTGACTTTCCTGTTGACTAAACTTTGATCGGACATAACTAGAGCTCCCGATGTCCGTTTTTCGTGTTCTCATAGTCGATGGAAAGCTCTCGAAACGATCTTCTGCACTGACAACAATTTAGGGATGTTTAGGGAAATTTTGAAATAAAAATGATCCCCTGATCACACCTCCCCAATGAGAAAGGCTTTTTGTCCCAAAAAGCTTATATTGGAACATTTTGCCGTCCCATTCTAAATCTGGAAACTCTGCTGCCACCTCAGAAGTGTTGCTGTAGTAGACCCTTTGGTCTCTTTCTCTGCAACCTCCTCACTTTGACAAATTGGTTCCGATCTTGGGACCTGTGGGTTGTGGGCCCACGACGCTTCCGCTGCGCCACTTTGATATCTGAAGAAGACCTCCACACCTCCGCTGTGTGGTGTTAAGTTTCTGAATGAAACCTCAACACTCCTACTATGCGATACTAAGCTTCCAGATATCTGACAACAAGGATCTTCTTTTACCCTATGTTGGCATATGGATTTGCACGCATGCAAATGACATGCAACAGTGTGGGAACGAAGTCCCTCCTCAATGAAGGTGAGGTTGCCTTTATTGAAAGCCAAAACTGTATTTACATCTGTACATTCAAAATTGTATGTGGGGGGTGTTTTGGAACATCAATGGAAGAAAAGTGAATGAAGGAAATGGAATAGTTAAGAAGGAAAGGAGTGGAATGGAATGAACTAAAAGAACATGCAAGAGTTAGGTAAATACAGAGCCTAATATTGCATGAAGAGGAAAGATGAATAACCAACACAAATAAAATGGAGTTTGAGTTAGCAAAACAAGAACATGCAAAAGGGAACACACATGAGTAAGTAGATAGTCAGTGCTTGATCACTGTGAACTAGAACAACTGAATTACTAATGTTGACAATAAGATCAAAGATAATATTTGCTTGCAAGATTCAAACACCTAACATCTAATGAACATAAGAACACCAAATGTTACAAGAGACAATGAATGAGACACAAAGTTCTTATTCTATTAACTCCAGAATGTTTTTCACAAAGAACACAAAGTTTCTTCTTGAAACAAAGCTTGCACAAAAGTATCTTCTTCTCCTCTCTCAAAGTCACCTTTACAAATGAGCCCCTGACTTCCTTTTATAACCCAAAAGTTGGTTACAAAGTAGTTAGGGTTTTAAATGCACCTTACGTAAGGCACTTTAGTGACCAACGGTGACTTTTTCAACCAACTTTTAAAAGCGACTAAAAATAGAAACCACTTAAGTTAAAAGGTCATTTAAGGAAAAATACATAAATAAAAGAAATGGGTACATGTGGACCCCACTTAAATGACTTGTACGCACACGTAGACATCCTACACAGCAATGTGCCACCTAGATCAAGACACCTAAGATCAGTGCCTTATCCATTGGGCCAAGAGTCCACCTATCCTGATCATACGGGAATGTACTCATTGACTGTGCTCTGCAATCCTCCAACTGACAAGAGTGTTGAGTTTGAAACTTGAGCAATGTCATCCACCCTTCTATCTGAGCAATATCCTGGTGTGAGAAGATTTGTCTTCATTCGTATTCATATTCACAATTACGCACAGATTCTCCACATAAGTCCAAATACCTTTCCATGGTGAATTATTCATTTGTCATGTAGACCGTAGTCCATTACGCCACCTTGGTTTATCAAAATCCAGCTTCTGGTCTTTCGCCATTGAGAAGATCTCCAAGAGCCAAAATTACAATTCACTACCTGGAGTTATGTCCTTTGTCTTTGTCACCATCCCAAACTGTTGATCTCTCGAGCAGAATTCGTGAGACTTCAGAGTCTTGGAAATCCATCTCCTTTGCCCCATTGTGAACAAGTGGTGTTGAAAAATCATCGAAGTGATTTATGAATTCGTTGACACACATCTTAGCGTAGTATTTGGTCTTTTTTGGACCTGATGGATTCTAACATTTACGCAATCGCTTCCAATTTTATCACTATTGGCTTGAAGACCCTCTTTCAATTCTTCAGGGTATCATGTAGCCAAGTGGGAAACTCTCCAAGTACCTCACTATACAAGGTTCTCGTGTTCGTTGGGAATTGTTCTTCATCACGCTAAAGGGGATCACCTTCGGGTGCTGCTGAAATTGGATCTTACTTAACCTGTGAGATTTAAGATGTTGTCGTCATTTTCTCCATTTGTGATGATTCCGGATCATCAACTTTTGGTTGAGAAGTTGTGACTACTTCCACAAGTTGGGCTGGTATATTTTGAAATGGTACTTCATCAACTTTTAGTTCCACCTCTAGAAATTGTGTGATCATAGATTACAGGTGCTTGCGCATGAACCAATACTTTGAATTATAGTGTTGTGTTGTTGATTAGGCCTGAAGAATTAGGGCAATCATGCAATTTACTTATTGACTGGTAATAAGACAATTCAATGTGCACCTTCTTCATAGGTGCTCATTGAAAATACATACAAAAGGCACCCAATGAGCACCCTGAATCTTATCAAAGTTCATCACTTCCATTATGAGCATGCCATTAATATGAATTATGAAGCACTCCAACCATGTACAAGAATTCATCTTCCCTTCAGTGTCGTCAATAACTCTTTACAGATACCGATACTCAATGAGGTGTCTTCTGTGGCTCAACTGGGCTCTCCGAGCTTAACCCAACAGTGATTCAAAAGAATGGTCTGATACAATGCTCACGGTTCATCCTTATTAGTATCACATGTTAGGTGGTAATAATGTATTGGCTTTGCCATAATAACCTATTCAATTGTACGCTCCCAACCGTATGAGAATGCATGCCATTGCACTTGAACCCCAAAGATCTAAGGCTGCCATGATGATCTTCTACCCGTGGTTCATGTTTTTAGTTCCCTTTAGCATTGTCAACTTGACAGCTTTCATCCACTGATCTCTATGTACTAAAAAGCTATCGGTAGGGTCAGGCATGTGGATTTTGCATTCCTGTCTTGGCTGACACATCTTCCAAATTTCTATGTAAATGGTAAAATATTACTTGATGGATATTTTTATTATCTGATTGGATGTACATACCTTTACACATAACATATTGCCATCATATGCCCTATAGAATTTAATCAACATGACCTTATTTACAAGTCACTCGGTAACGAACCAATATTTTCAGATCCTTCAGCATTCACTCATTTGCTAGGGAAAATACATAAATAAAATGCTGAACCAAAAGGCTCCCTTCATTCTGCACCAAATATGACCTACATCATCCTGATTAGGGAAACCACTAATATATTTTTGAAGCATTGAACTAGCGTTGACTCCAAATTCCTTCATACACTAGACAGTGAATCATGTGTTGACACAACAGGTACATGAAGTTAGTAGATTCCTAAAGGGGAAATACATATGACAGTTTAAATGTAGGTGCCATGAGAAAATGAAATCAAATAAGGATAAGAATATAACTGTTATGAGAGTGATTCGTGAGCTTCATTTGTAGCAGCCTGTAAATAAAGCTGTAAGCATTTATCGGGGGCCCCAACAATCCATATGCAATATTATGCATTCTTTCTGAAGGCCGATGAAAATGCAGAATATAACAAGTCGCATAAAGAGTAATTCATTTCTTTTAAAACATACTTGCCCACGGTTCAGTTGGGTCGCGTTTTTATTTATTTATGTTATTTTTAAAAACTACAGGGAAAACCTATAATAATGCAAACAGTAAAGACAGTATGGGCGCAGGATCAATCGATGATGTTCTCCAGAGTATGGGTCGCGCACTGTTCCGTATGTTTCCTGTTTCTGTCGCCGCGCACTGTACTGTTCCGTTTGCATTTCCAAACTCGCGTGCACTGTTCCGTCTGCTTTCTAAACTTCGCGCCTCGCACCGCACTGTTCCGTATGCTGTCCTAAACTTCACCTTGGCGACCACCAATGCTTGTCTGCGCTCCATCAAATGCTGCAACAGATGAATGGTTGGTGCGTGTGGAGTTTTAGTAAATTTGTTTTCTTCCTCCAAAACAAAACAAATGGTTCTTTCCGTGCATGCGTGGAGTTGTTAGAAACTATTCTTTGCTTCAGCCAATGCGTGGCTTTTTGTCAATTTTTGAGTCTTTTAAAAACTGTTCTAGTTCTCTTTGTCTTTCTTTTCCTTCAGCCTAGGCGTGGATTTGCTGTTGGAAACAAAACCAAAGCATAATGCTAACAAAATATTATGTCTTCTGAAGAAAAAGAAGCTTCTGACTTTTTCCATTGGGTTTGATGGAGGAAGTTACGAGGATTAATTCAACTTCCTCTCATCCCGGGGTACAATGGCTTAAGTGCCAGGGGGGAAATGGGAAAAGTAACGGGCAATTGCCAATGGGAATGGCAAAATGGGTTGGCAATCCCCGTCCAATTTCCCCATGTGGGAAATTTGGGGAATTTTATGCCCGTTTGCCAATCCATGATTTGGCAATTGGCAGAGGAAAACCCACGTGCGGGAAATTTGAAGGAAATTCCTAGGAAAGTGGAAATCCGGGTTTGGGATGCCAACCCAGCAGTTGGAAACAAAAGCTAACTTCCCCGGCACTAAAACTTGTCGGAATGAACCTTAATTTATATTTATTTAATTAAATACTCCTTAAGTGATTTTTTAAAAATTAATTTAATCAAACAAGGAGCAATTAATTAATTAAATATTAATTAATTATTGTAATGTATTTTAATGCGTTTTATAGGCATGGCGGGAAGAGTTCTTGCCCGAAAATCATGAAACGAAGACCGAAACGATCACAAAAATAAGACGATCGCAAGGAGTCCAATGAACCATGCAAAGTAATACTTTTCAAATTTTCTAATTTTTAATTATTCAATTGTTTTTTTTAAACAATTTTGCGCAGTCAAAATTCGCTGATAACACCCTATAACACAACTCCTATCTCTGAGTTGATTCCGCAGAATCCAAACTGGTTTTGAAGGAACTCCATGTTACTTAGAGCTATGATTGATCCAATGTCGATAATGGACAATGACTTGTCCCTTTTCAGACCTCAACGCCTCCACTGTGCAGTGCTAAGTCTGATGATCAGCTACCATTTGAATGTGTGGTCACAATGCCTTGACACCAAATGACGTTCCGAGCTAATCCTTTGAGAGCTCCTTTTATTGACAAACAATATAAGGTATCATTCTACTAGATGCCCATGATGGCTTCTCCACATAATGAAGTTCCGACCTAATGTCAATGCAAACGGTGATTCAGCTACCATTTTGCTGCATGGTCACGATGCCTCTACACAGAATGAAGTTCCGAGATGACTCCTGCAAACTCTACTGTCTACACAAATGGCAAATCAATCTCCAAGATTTATATGAGTTAAATCCTGTATCAAAGCTGTAAGAGGTACTCATAAGTTGATTAAGAGATAGGTGCGCCTAATAGGGTCTGTATACAACTTTAAAATACAAGTGTAAGGAAATTATATCCTAATACATCATGCAAAACTAGTTGTAAAAATGCTCCTTTTTTGGAGTCTTGTACAATAAGCTTAAATACCAATTTTATAGGAAAATAATTTTGCATGGTAAATTTGTCACAAAATCTCTCCTACTTGGTGGCCTTTGTACTTGGTCTTCTCCACTGCATCACAATCGTGGTTCGACCTTTGTTTGTCTCTTCCTTGCTGGACAAATAACTCAACAAGGACCAATACATACTACATCTCCTGGGTATTAACAATTTTACGAAAATAATTGCCCTCCAAGGGGGTCTTACCTATGTAAGTATTTAAGAGTGCAAACATTTTCCGAGTATTGGGACTTTGACTAATGTGTCCTGTTCGGTTAGATGTATACAAAAATTGCCCATACAGGTGTTTTATTCATGCATTCTACCTAACACAAAAGTTTATGGTCTTATTCAATAAGAGCAATAAATAATGCTTAGAAAAACCAAATACAATAGTTGAACTAGTCAACTTTATTTACACCTTAGATTTCTTACCAAATGTAGAATTCTCGGTGTCTATTCTAGGATATCTCAATAGGTGTCCTGTGGATCCCTGGGCTCTCGCTCCTCTGCATATGGATCCTCATGGTCTGCTGGAATGTACGCGACCTCAGTGTTAAGATCTGGATGATTAGTAGGGACCATAATGAGCTCGACTCTGTACTAGGATATGCATGATCCCCGGGTACATATGAGTCCGAAGGCTCACTGTTTTCACCTTATGTAAGATGATCAACATGACCTGTCGCGAACTCGATCCTCCAGCTGTGCCCAATGCGAAGCTCCACTCCACTGATGTCATCAGTCAGATAACCCTGACGAGTAGTCAGGTAGAAGTTTTCCTAATACCACTTTGTCCATCTCCAAAGGGATGATGTCGAGAGTGAAATTGTCAGAAACTCGTCTCGCAACAATGAAGCTCAAGATGCAATAACTGGTAGATTACTCCATATAGAGTACCATCTTCTGTACCAACTGTCTTAGTACGTGGAAGTGGTGTTGTGGGAAGTTCTAGTCGGCGCACCACATTGACAGTTATGTACCCTACTCAGATAGTCCAATTGGGAATAAGGGTCACTAATTGTCCTCGTGCAACCACTGGAATCCATTGTCTCGATGCACTTGCATGTCGCAGTACTATATCTAGACGTTCCATTGGTGCTCTTCATGCCAATGGTGCCACTGACTGGCCAGTGCTGGGTCTGGTAATAACCTTGCCCTTCTTTTGCATCCACTTAGGCCATTTCTCTGGGTGCAAAACCCAACATCGCTCGGTATCGTTCCCTTTACCACAATGACGACACATGACCGAGTCTGGTGAAGGTTGCCTCTCCAAGCGGCGCTTCCGAAGATGACTGGCTTCAGCCCCTTTCCCAAGTGGAGCATCCAAGCTTCTTTGTAACTTTGCAATGCATTGTTGTTGTTGGCGCTGACGCTCTCGAACAGTAGCCAAGTGGGTTTGTAGCTCCACGATCTGGCGATCATGTTCTTGATGTCGAGTGATCATCACTCGCACAATGGTGCCTAATAAGGCAAGCATAACTGACAACTGGAAGAACATGTATAGACCCATTTCTACAAAACCAGCTCTGATACTAAACTTGATCCGAAAATAATCAAGTTTTTATCTACCTGCTCTCTGACCCTTGTAGGCTTTAAATATTTGCCGACAATTTGCTCCTTTTAAGTAATCAATTTAAAAATTAATGCAAGACAATAAAGACAATTGCACAGTAATTGATTACGGAGTTCAGTAATTGCCTACGTCTCCGGGTTCTTTCGAATTGTTCCACTAGTCAAAACTTTTAAGTTACAATAGTACTTTCACAAGAAAACCTAATGGAATTTCACTTGCCTTTCAGTACTCCAGTTCTTCGAAGAACTTCCGATGATCAATCGAAAACGTCCCTCGCCTTCCTGGTGTACACTTTCCTTCGGCTTCGATCGGCCTTCCTGGCGTTATCAATGCGCCCTCCAACACTCCGGTTGATAATCCAGGTTTGCAAGTGATTAGTGTGGCTCAGTAGGCCTATTGTGTAGTTTGTAATACTCCCAATAATAATATTTTAATATCTTATTGCCTTAAAAATAATAGGTCAATAATAATAAAATATTATTCTATAGTAATTTTAAGATTTTAATATAGTGCACAAAACTATGTTAAAATCCCCAATACAATAAAATCCCATGATAAGCTCGGGGTGTGTTTGAAGAAATGGTGAGGGGTCCCTTTTATAGGTCAAAAGGATCCCATATCTCCTGTATATAGAGCTTACCGCTCTATCTCTCCACATAGCCAATTTGTGGGATGACTCGGCCGAGCTCCTTTTGCACCAACCGTTTAGAGATCCCTTCACTATCCCTTTCTCGCCGACCCCGCTACTCCATTCACCAAGTCCTCCTAGCCCCACTTGACCATGTCGTTCGGTGGGTAGTTTCCCACATTCTTTGTGCCATGGTAGGGGGTCGGGTTTTTATTGGGTTCGCCGACCCAATGTGGATGTGGCTACCGTCACACCTTATCCCACTTTGTTTGGCCACATACGTGGCGAGCTCGGTATGTGCTATGTGTTGGCGGTTTGGAGAGTGTTGGCGGTCGGTTGGGTCTGCCACCGAGCTGTGTGTCAAGTCATATGGTTGGACCGTTGAACCACTCAATGCATGGGCTGAGTCATTGTGGGAGATAATGTATATCCCGAAAGTTGTAAATATGTGGTATTAACCACGTGGAAATGATCAACTCGGTTAGCAAATAAAGTGGCTCGCCGAGCTAAAATAAAATGCAACTCGACCACATAGTGCACTTGTCGATTCTCAATAGAAAAATCGAACTAATTCGATTCGTGGTAGCTTGTGGACCCACCACATCGGTGATAATACCATAGTCCACATTGCGGCCAGGCTCCCCTTCGTAACAAAAGTTGAGCCTCTTGTTCCAATGAGCAATCTTTTTACGAGCGTCGAAGACCAGAGATCAAAAACCAACAAATGATTCCCTTTGCCTTTTTGCCACGTGTCATAGTGCCATTGGTCCAATATTGACCAGTTGACTAGAGTTGACTTTCTCGTTGACTGAACTTTGACCAGACATAACTAGAGCTCCCGATGTTTATTTTTTGCGTTCTCCTAGTCGATGAAAAGCTCTCGAAACGATCTTCTGTATTGACAGAATTAAGGGATGTTTAGGGAAATTTTGAAATAAAAAATGATCCCTTGATCAATCCTACCTGCCTGTGCCAAAATTACAATCAATGGGATTTCTCTAGAGAGAAATAACTAAAATTGTATATGGATTAACAAAGAATGTTCATCATATTTCCCATTTTATTCAAGAAAATGCTTTGTTATACTTTTGTGTTATACATGCTTTTGGAGACTACACCTGCATATGAAAAAATACCTCATAATTTTATTTTATTGTTAAGCAATTAGAGTGACTCACGAAGCACACAAACACCTTCCACCAATGTTAGTACTAAAGAAGAGGATTTTATGGCATCAATATGGGGATTTTCACCACAAAAGTGTTCTCTATTTTTTTCTATTAAGACCCCTAACTACTAGACTTAAAACTGTTCCTATTGTATGAATAAACCTACAAAAGTGGGGAGATACACATCTCCAAATTTTTTGAACCACTAACTATATTTAAGATGATTTGGGTTTGACATGCCCCGAGAATAGTAAAAACTCTACACAGTCATCCTGCCAAATTTACACTCCCGTGCATCATTCAAAGGTTAAATATCATTACGTCACTGGTTTGTTTGCACATCAAAATTAGGTCATAATCTAGAAATCCATGAGCCTTATTCACTTGCATCTCACCATGAAGAAACATTGCAACATTAAGCATCTTACAAAGAGCCTTTGGGATTTTGAATCTTCAGTCTTCCAAATCAGTCGTACCATTTCCTTATATACTTTCTTTGGTCAATTTCCTTTTGGAATCTCATTCAATGAATTTTTCATGCCCTATAATCAGGCACAACCTTAGTTCTCCAATGAAGGAATCAAGTTATGCCAAATTGTTAGTGATAGGTGACATGTTTGTAATGGCTCCATTTATAGTAACCTATAAGACATAACAAAAATAAATATACGTAATATTGTGCATACAATGCAAAATTGATAGAGAAAACCAATTCAATTCGCATACAAATGGAAAAAATGATATTTGGGAGAAAGGCAAACAAAGAAGTTATTCAGGACAACTACGAAGACACTGCTATTTATTGTGTTTTTAAAATGATCTATAATAATTTTATGATATCCGACATTAGTTTCTCAACAAGAATAATTGATAATTAGGATAGCCTATCAACACAATCGTGAAGCTTTTTATTCCTTTTTGTGAAGGCATAACAACCATGACAACAATCTTGGTTCATGACTCCACGAATTGTTGAGTTCGGAAGCATAAAACGAAAAAAAATGTTAGCAAAGAAAATTTGGAGTGTGGTTGACATGAATATGGAGATGAAGATGTAAAGTTGTTATTCTAGAAAAAATAAGCTTTTAGTGATTTCTCATGGTACATTATAGTGTCTTTTAGTATCAATTGGGTAGCTGGTGATGTAAATTATGTAGCACATGCTTTTGATAGGAATGTCTATGTTAGATACATTTCTACAACGCATAGCAGTAGAAAAAACGAATAATATGCTTTTAAAACGTGCCCGGCTCATAAAACATCTGTTCAAACATTCTGCTCACTAGTTTAAATCCGACAATCATTCAATTGAGCATGTGTTGGGACCTCACCATCCAAGGACCTTTTGCTTGCAATACCTGCAATTGGAATGTAATCTACTTTTCATTTCACTTATATTGCATGGACCTAATCTATTTTACTCTTATTTGTGAGTTAATAATTTTAATATGTCCTTGCCATATGTTGAATTGTAGTCTATTTCTATGAATCTACTCCTGCGATATTGTAAGGGTCATCACTAAATGCAACTTGAATGCAAACAATTGAAGTTGCTTAGTCATATATTCAATATTCTTCTCTTCATTTCACTTATATTGTGTGGATCTTCCCTATTCCACTCTTACTTACGAGTTATTATTGTTAACCTATTGTAAAACATAGGACACAATTTATCAATATTCATAAGGAATCCAACCTGAATAAGATTTGGTCAGACAGAAATATAGAGAAAGTGTGTAATCCTGATCTTCAAATATGCACATGCAGAATCTAATCGCATGGTTTGGATTAGAGATATAAAAAATAACGTAAATATGCTTCCATGAAATGCCTGAGAAAGGGTGGCAATCATCAAACACCAACCACTTTATCAACAACGTGAAGGTGTACATTCTAGGGAAAGGGTGCTGGAGCATGTATTAACAAATTTCAAAGATGAAATCTAGGAGGTCCAATTCACAAGGAGGTTATGAAGTTGATTAATGAACATGAAATTATCATTTGCTTCCTAGCTCTTCAAAAACCTAGTAATATAAAATTAACGATTGTCTAGCCATTATATAGGTTTGTTTTATACAATAGTCTTTGGGACATTTGTGATTAGACAAGGTACTCCATGATTTATAATTAGTTAAGTGCCTGCAAATGTTTTGAATTCCTCGGCTCTAACAACATACACCACCAAGTGCTAATGCATGGGATCAAATGAAACACAAATGCTAACATAAAAATCAATAGAGACACTACAAGTAGAATGCTTTATTTCTATATACCTACTTTATCTCGATAGTTAGATTGTGATATTGGTAAAGCAAGGGGCTGCTGCTGATACATTGCTATCACAACTATTAAAATGAGATACATACTGGTCAAAAGTGTCAAAACAGAGCAATCCCTAAAGCGATGGTGTTGATGGCTATGGTAACCCAAACAAAGCAATGTAGGAAGATTACGGTAAACACCTGACACGACCTCTGTGATGTACAAAGTGGAGTGGTTTCACCATTACCTCAATGTACAACTATGACTGTTCAAAGAAAGAAGGTAAATAGGTATGAAGAACTCAAAAGCACATCATGTGGTTAAGCCGACAGACCTAAGAATAGAAGCCAAGAAGTTCAAGCAAGAAGTCAGGACTTGTGGATATTGAGTGAGGTGACATTGAAACATAGCTCGTGCAAACAAGGTAAACAAAGACAAAGCTTGACATATGGAGGAGGCCTGTGAAAGTAAGTACACAAAGCTAAGGTGTATAAGTCCTATTTCCAAATAAAGCACAAAGGCTTCACAAAATATCAATCAGATGTGTTTTACCATGAGAAGATATTGCTAGTGGTAAAGGTATTTTTCATGAGTATCCGACAACCCAGAGAAATGAGAAATTGGACACACAAGCTGACTCTTATATCGAGGACCATGTAAAACAGACAATGAAAATATGAAGCCTGCATGAAAGATCAAAGAACCGGCGGTGATGCTTGTGCAATAGGTGATAAAGATGAACCATTCTGAATGGATATTGACACATATATAGAAGGGTATATTCCAGATTTCCATGACTATTTGAACCCATCCATGAGGGAACAAAAGACAACTTTGCAGGTAACGAGACTTGAACCTCAAACTCGTAGAGATAAATGAAGTGATAAAAATGTAGCTACAATGTTGGCAAGATCAATGTAAATAACTTAATCAAAAGATAATTCAATCAAAATCATGTATATTGGTGCTAAACTGAATGGACTTGACAAGTGATTATATGTGCAGCAAGTTAGTTCAGGGTGAATGAACCAAACAGCTCTCATATGATTTACTCTGTTGCATTAAAAAAAATATAAAAACCCCCAAAATTACAGACCATAACCAAATTTAAGAGAGAGAAGGTGTAGCTTACCGTGCAACAACATCTATTTTGTGCATAGCCCTGCAATCATTTCTGTCCTCGGGAACACATTTTAGAACACCCTAAGTTCGCAGGTCCATGGAGCCAATTCCTTGCCACGTAGGAGCGCCAATTTGACAGCTAGTTATAAAATAACATTTTTTTATCCTAAGCCTTTAATTTCGTATCCAATTTTAATATGATTTGCTTCCATATGATCGATCAAATAAAATATCTCAAAAAAAACACATTTACTGGTGGAGACCGGTAGTGGTCCACCGAAGAGGACAGGTGTTGAGCATTAAATTGGAAATAAAAGAGGGAAACGTAACCTGTCCTCCGCCATCTCCACGCGCGTTTTAGATAAGGAACAAATAAATGTTCAACCACCTTGTGCGGAGCTCATTAACGGCCCTTACGGAGCTCCTGCGCAGGATTACACAAAATGAAGTCGATTGAACTTTTCCACTTACTCGCCTGCAAGTTATCTGTCCATTGAAGCCTGCGAGTAAGATTGAAGCTATCTGTCGATTGAAGCTTACCCACCATTTGTCACCTCTTACCAGGCCTGCGAGTTATCTGTCCTCTGCGACGCGGAAGTTGCTGTTATCGTCCACAGAAACTCGAGGAGAAGGGTTCACGAGTTCGCCAATCACAGGTACCACCGGCACCGTCTATAAACCCTTATTTTTCTCTTAAAGCTATCCCTCACACTGTTTATCTATCCTTCGTCGCGTCTTTTCAGAAATAAGAGTATATGACTCGATTTCAGCAGGACATTAGGAGGATCTTGGTTTGGATAGACAAAAGCTAATAAGCATGGCTTTGCTTCTCGGAAGTGATTATACAGAGGGTATGGTAAAAATTCATTTTCTTAGTATTTCTAGTTTGGCTAAAGAGAACTATATTCTGTTAAGTCCGACCATTTCGATTGAGTATCATTACTTTGTTATTATCTACCTGGTCCATTGTATGTGCTGGTTGGTTAAAGAACCTTGGAAGACATGGGGAACTATTGATCTAGAATTTTAGTCGAACTTTGATTAAAGTTGTTTTTTCAATTAATAAGACATATCTCTAATATCCTGGGAACTTTCACTGAATGTATATAGAACACATCATGCACAAGGTTATACAGTTCATTAGCATATTTTGTTAACTGGTCGCAGATTTCTATAAGCATTAGATGCACAAATTGGGTGTTAGATGCTTGTTATTTTCATGAATTTTCTCAAATGAAAGTGTTACAGAATGCATTTCATTGGTAAATTCTATGATTCTTTGGTCTCAACAGTGAAGACATCCTCTATTACTGTGGCTAGTGGCATCGGAATTGTCAATGCTATTGAAGTTGTCAGAACATTTCATGAGGACGATGGTCTGAAGAAGTTCAAGGAGTGGGTTGATTCACCGGATGCATCCCTTCTCGATCAGGTTCATGCTCATGAAGGAAAAGGCTCAAGAATTTATCAAAATCTTTCGAAAACTGAGCATTTCGTTGAAGAAAAAGACGAAGGTCTTATACAAGATGAGAGTGCTCAAACAGATCAAGAAGATCCCTCAAGGAAGACAGAGACTTAGCTCTTAAGAAGATTTTCATGGAAAACATTATAACGGTTTCCTGTTCATTACACTGTTTTTTTGTGACCGATGAATATTTTCCTCAGTCTTTAATTCTGCTCAAATCTTTACAGAAATGTAACTTAGTTTCTTATGTTTTTCTGTTGCTTATGTATTTCTTCTAATTTTTCTACGTGACTTCATTTGGAGCTCATGTCTTTAAACTATGAAATCTATGGAATGCAGGCCAGGGGAATTCTGTTAAAAAGAATTCACAAATGTATAAAGGAGAGGAGAGAACATCCAGAGGTGCTCCGCAATGACTTGTTGACCAAACTTGTGAGGGAGGGCACATTTTCGGACGAAATTATTGCAGATACAATAATCTTTTTTGTGTTTGCTGGTGTCGAAACTTCAGCAATGGCCATGACGTTTGCTGTAAAGTACCTCACTGAGAATCCACGAGCACTGGAGGAGTTGAGGGTGAGCGCTTTGCTATAATCACCAATATGTATCCAACTTAATTTTCATCTAGTTGCAGACTGCATCTTTCAAGGCAACTTAAATTTACAACTTAATTTTTTTTTCCTTTTAGAAACCATGCATCTTATATTACATTGTAGAAAACAAAAGACTTACAAAGTAAGCCTCTCCAAAATAAAAGCTAGTAAAGCAAATACACTTTACAATGTTATAAATTACCCTGAATTTATTTCATTTCATATATTAGGCCCTCTAATATAGCAGGCATAAGTTTGAGCGAATACTGATACATAAAAAATGAATGATTATGGATAGAGAAGGCTGAGCATGAAGCTCTTTTGAAGGCCAAAGGGAAAGGCAATGAAAAGCTGACGTGGAATGACTACCAATCAATGAAATTCGTTCATTGTGTGAGTAGATAACCATCCTTAATGTAGTTCTGTTCATGAAATTTGAAGGAGCTAATGATCTTTGACAAGCTTGTAGAATGCGATGTTTATTATTTATTAAGCAAATTTTGTTTTTGGATGGACGTGTAGGAGTATTTTATTGTGGAGCTCCAGTGTTGGCGCAAGAGCCGAGAACTTTGGAATGGCGGTTTTATGCGGCAAGATCGTTTGAAGCAGGGTGGAAACAGTGTGTATTCACACTACTAATACTCAAGGAAAATGTTACCTACAGTTCTATGTTTTCAAGCCATATAGAGGTGAGGTTTCAACCTCACCAAGATTCAAATAAATCCTTGTCTTTTAGTTTTTATTTAACGTTGTTCATTTTAAGCTGCAACAATTTTGTTTATGTAATTTTTTTGTTTTTAGTAAAGTTTTATTCCAAGCATCGTTTAAATTAATTTTATGTTGATCCTTGATTTTTTATGTTGGTCATTAACATATTTGCAGTGCTTTGTATCTTGGATTTGTTTCTATCTCGATTGAACCATGGATTAGTTGATGAAATGCCTCCCGAGCAGAAGAAGAAGATTTTCAATTCTTTTACAGATTTTTTATGTTGTTTTTTTCTAATTAGTGGGTTTTTGTATAAACAAATGTTGGGCGCTTTTGCTGTATTAAGTTGTTTTGATTTTGTTTGTGGTCAGTTTGTTGTGATCTTCAATGTTTTATCTTTTTGTTTTGTACAAGGTTTTGGGAGCCTTTTAAAACACTAATCCGTTTACCTAATAAATAAAATCTTTTTATACTTATAAAAAAAAAATACATTTACATTATTTAATGGTGTTCATTTTAAGCTGCAACAATTTGAATAAGGTTATGAACAAATTCTGAGCTGATTTGGTTTCCTCATCTGAAACAATGATTACATTTCGAGCAAAATGTAGTAATCTAAACTGCATGTCTTTATATTTCTTACATTAGGAGCAAAACATATAAACTTATACTGTATGTGTCCATATTCATTACATTCGGAGCAAAATATACCGACTATAACCTATAATCGTGAATGCAATAATGCAAGCACAATTGATTTCGATACATATTTTTCTGCAACACAAAAAAGAATTCTCCTCGAATGCTGCCCTTAGTTTGGACTATCAGGAACGATTGTATCATTGACAGATGTTGTTGGAGTCATCAAGAGGTTCACTGGATGAACCCATGGTGGAATAGGAAAACCAGATATGGTATGAAAGGTTGTGTGTGAAGTAGGAGGTTGTGGGATAATGGGGTGTGTAGTTGGAGTTGAAGTTATTTGCATTCTGTTGGTGTCAAGGAAGTAAGGGTGGTAATCTGGGATAGGAACTTTCAACATATCTTGTAACAGGGAGTTCTGTATGGGCATGGGATGATGCATGGGAAACAAAACCTGCGGATTGTTGAACTTGTTATCTCTTTCTTGTTTCTCTTTCTCCCTTTGATGGCGAGTGGCTTCCTTCTGTTGTAATTCCAATTCCTTCTTTTGGCGAGCTACCTCCCGTTGTTTCTCGCGCTCCTGTCTTTCAACAAACTTTTGTAGCTCCCTTTCTTGCCTCTCTTTAATGCGTTGCAATCTCTCTTCCTTTTTCTGCTCCTTTGCTGCCAACCTTTCTTGCTTTTTTGCCTCAATATGCTCCTTTTTACGCTGCTTCCCTTCACATATTTCTTGTTTTTTATGTTCTGTATCTTTTAACATCTGAACATAAGCATCAGATGTTAACAATTGTGAAGCACGACTTATCCGGAGTGCAGCATCACTCTTACCCTTGGAAGGATCCCGTACAAATTGTGTCGGTAACCTTAAAAATTTACCCAATTTCTTCTCATTTGCAGCAACACCATCATTTGATATACCACTTTCAACATCATGGCCAGTTGTCTCTTCCTCATTTTTATCTTTATCAATGACCTCAATTTCCTCTGCGTCAGCATAATAATGAGTAAAGTTTGCTGGTTCAAAGTCTGCTGGCACAAGGTTGGTTGGCATCGAAGGTAAAGATATACTTTCATCCTCAGTGTTTCCAATCTGATCAAGTCCCAACTCTGCAATATGCTCTTGCAGCCATGTAGGTTGTTCTGGTGCACTTGGCAATGAGAGATCGTCCTCTCCAAATCCCTGGGCCTCAGTGTTGCAGCTGGATGTGCCTTGGTCACGAGTATTCACAATGTGGTTCACTTCATAATCTTTGGTCTGCATTATACTTTGGCTTTCTCCCTGTATACTTGGTTCCTCCGTCTCTGTATTAGCAACAACCGTTGTTTCAATGGTTGGATGGACTTCTTGTGTTGTTGACAGATTCTCAACTGATTCCATTAAGTAATTTTCTCCAATTTTGTCACCAACTGGTGGAGCTACATCTCTTGACAAACTTAGGATGTTTTCAGCAGCATCAACATCTATTATGTTTTCAGTACCATCAACATTCATAATGTTCTCAGGAGTATCATCATCTGTGACATTTTCAGCATCATCTTCGTTGGCATCTTCTTCAATGATATATAGTTTACTACATTCCATGTCATTCTGTAATGCATTTGGATCAAGTGGCCATATACCTGTGCGTCTAAAACCAGCACGAATATTTGCAGGTGTCAAGGCCTTTGCGAGAGCTCTACTACCTATTTCTGCCAAGTCTGAACGTTTGACTTCTTGGTACTTATTATTACACATCCACTGCATCCTCTCAGATCTGAAATATGCTTTAAAAGGACCAAAGACACTAACATCCAGTGGTTGCAACCTGTGTGTAGTATGTGCTGGCAATGTCAATAAATCAATCCCCAATCGCCTGGCCTCTTCTATAGTTGACAATGCCACATGGCTTCCATGACCATCAAATATAAGTAAATGCCTATTTTCAGGGCACACCCCTCCAGGTACAGACTTACTGAAATGATACAACCAGCTTATAAAGAGCTCTCTAGTCATCCAAGCACTTGGATGTGCAGCCATGCAAGCACCTGGTTCACATCCCTTGATGTAATTTTGTGAAACTTTCTGACCTTTAAATAAGTAAAAGTTAGGGATACATTGCCCTGCAGCATTTACACAACATAGAATTGTCATCCATTCTCTGCTACGAGGAATGATTTTGGGAACATTCCTGCAACCCTTGGTGGCAAGCACCCTCATGCCACAATTTCTCCCTGCTTGGATTCCTGTCTCATCACAATTCCATATTTTGCCTGCACCATAGGAATTGATATGAATGTTAGCTAGTTTTTCATAAAACTTGCTAACCACCTCTGGACGTAAACCTATTGCACGATCTCTTTCTAGACCTTCAGCAGTCCGAAGGACTATGTCTGGGTGTCTTTTTCTAAATCCTAAACACCAGGATCTTCCAGGTAATCCTTCTCGAAATGGAGTCTCTCTAGTTTCACAAATTTGTGCAACACAGGCCCTCAGTTGCATAAATCCCACTCCATGCCCTAAATCTGCCATTTGCTTGCACCATTCAACTATCTCTTTCTCCTCTCCTTCACTCAAAACAGGTGCAGGGCCCTTCCTTTTTGTATGGGTCAGACCATTCAGCCAATAATGAACAGATGTAGGAGGTAAATTATATTTCAGTGCAGCAGCTCTAATAGAATAATTGTTGAATTCAATATCATCTATGGCCTTTAACATATCTTCTTTTGACCAACTAGACAAAATTCTAACCTTCTTGGTTGAAGAGTTGCCTCTAACAACCACAGTCTCCTGTAGTTCATGCCTATGTAGTTCACATCCAGCAGGTTCTGGCTGATGATCATCAGTTGTGTTTGTATCTCCTTGATTTGTTATTGCACCATCCTCTTCGCTTCTTATTGTAGCATCCTGTTCATCTGTTCCATGGTTAGATGTTTCAATTTCAAATTGTACACCTCGTCTTTTGGGCATACGTTGTGCTCGATGTAAACTCCTCTTTCTCTTCATCTTCTCTAAACGCTGCAGTATGAAACAATATAAAATTAGTAAAATATGTATTAATATATCAATAAGATCATCTACAATGGGAAAATTTTAGCTAGCTTATGATACATGACAGTATGAATTATGAACTTGTAGGTGAACTTGTGATTACCCCGTTGGGCGCCATTAACGATGATCGAATACATGTTTTATTAATTTCATATTAATTGATAAAGACAGAATTTATAAGCTGGGTTGTTGATTACATAGGGGAGAAGGGCCAGTATGTGAACACGTCCCAATACTTGAACACTATTTTTCATTTAAAATATCCAAATACCTGATGGAATAAAAACCATGAGGACAGATTGCATTTCCCTGTAAGGCCCGTTAATGAGCTCCGCACAAGGTGGTTGAACATTTATTTGTTCCTTATCTAAAACGCGCGTGGAGATGGCGGAGGACAGGTTACGTTTCCCTCTTTTATTTCCAATTTAATGCTCAACACCTGTCCTCTTCGGTGGACCACTACCGGTCTCCACCAGTAAATGAATGTATACTATGAATAACATAACTTATAATATGAATGGAGAGTTTCTGATGTACAGGCTCTGCTGTTTTGCTGCAAGTGAGTTCTCTTATGTACAACCTCTGCTTTTTACTGCTAGTAATAATATTAACTTCACAATAGAACTAATAACTTCAGAATGTAAATGTGTTTTTTTTGAGATATTTTATTTGATCGATCATATGGAAGCAAATCATATTAAAATTGGATACGAAATTAAAGGCTTAGGATAAAAAAATGTTATTTTATAACTAGCTGTCAAATTGGCGCTCCTACGTGGCAAGGAATTGGCTCCATGGACCTGCGAACTTAGGGTGTTCGCATACTGGCCCTTCTCCCCTAATCAAAATTTTGGTTTTTTTTCCATCAAGTATTGGATATTTTATATGCAAAATACTGTTCAAGTATTGGGACGTGTTCACATACTGGGTCTTCTCCCCTATTGTCTTTCAATAATCAAAATTTTGGTTCTTATTCCATCAAGTATTGGATATTTTAAATGCAGAATAGTGTTAAAGTGAAATATCATGTCACAGATGACATGATATTTCAGTGCAGCAGCTCTAATTGAATAATGCGAGAAACTCAATATCATCTATGGCCTTTAAGATATCTTCTTTTAACCAACTAGACAAAATTCTAACCTTCTTGGTCAAAGTGTTGCCTCTAACAACCACAGTCTCCTGTAGGTCATGCCTATTTAGTTCACATCCAGCAGGTTCTGGCCGATGATCATCAGTTGTGTTTGTATCTCCTTGATTTGTTATTGCACCATCCTCTTCGCTTATTATTGTAGCATCCTGTTCATCTGTTCCATGGTTAGATGTTTCAATTTCAAATTGTACACCTCGTTTTTTGGGCATACGTTGTGCTCGATGTGAACTCTTTCTCTTCATCTTCTCTAAACGCTGCAGTATGAAACAATATAAAATTAATAAAATATGAATTAATATATCAATAAGATCATCTATAAACACTTCTAAAGATGAGGTGTTATCAAATAACACTACATTCATAAGCTTGTTTGTAATTGATCAATATCAATTAGAATGTTTCACTGGAACATGCAGTCGCCCCTTTCCACATTGTAATTCATATCGATCAATTGACGCAGGTCTTGTTAATGTAAAGTTTTGTGACATCAAATCATCTTCAGAAGTGAATGCATGTAAGAATCGTAATTGCAATAGCTTGACTACATATGCTGTTATGGTGGCAGCAAATCTGTTGTACTTTTGAATGTCTTGGTATGGACCTCTTCGGATCTCCACCAGTAAATGTGTTTTTTTTTGAGATATTTTACTTGATCGATCATATGGAAGCAAATAATATTAAGATATGATAAATAATTAAAGATATAGGATTAAAAAGTGTTTATTTATACCTAGCTGGCATACTGTCACTCCTACGTGGCAAGGATTTGGTTCACTTAACCTGTGAAGTTAGGGTGTTCGCATACTGGCCCTTCTCCCCTAAACTCTTATAAAGATGAGGTCTTATCAAATAACACTACATTCGTCGGCTTGTTTGTAATTGATCAATATCAATTAGAATGTTTCACTGGAACACGCAGTCACCCCTTTCGACATTGTAATTCATATTGATCAATTGACGCAGGTCTTGTTAATGTAATGTTTTGTGACATCAAATCATCTTCAGAAGTGAATGCATGTAAGAATCGTAATTGTAATAGCTTGACTACATATGCTGTTATAGTGGCAGCAAATCTGTTGTACTTCTGAATGTCTTGGTATGGACCTCTTGGGATCTCCACCAGTAAATGTGTTTTTTTTTTTGAGATATTTTACTTGATCGATCATACGGAAGCAAATAACATTAAGATATGATAAATAATTAAAGATATAGGATTAAAAAATGTTTATTTATACCTAGCTGGCATACTGTCACTCCTATAATTAGTTAAGAATAAATAGTTAAGTTGAAAGGTATGAATAAACATTTTTCTTTCCTATATCTTTAATTTCTGGGAGTAGTGCAATTATGTGAACACCCTAAGTTCATGGGTCCATCGGGCCAATTCCTTGCCATGTAGGTTTACCAATTTTACAGCTGGCTATAAATAAACATTTCTTTATCTTATCTCTTTAGTTTGGAAACTCAATATCTTATCTCTTTAGTATTGGGCAGTGTTCACGTAGAGTTACAGATTTCTGTTTTGTATCAATATGTGACTGTAAAACAAACTTAACTTAATAGCTTGTACACTTTTAGCTTTCTTGGTTTGAAGACGAGCTTTATAGACTTTCAGACTGTTACGGTGTGCTGAGTAAGATAGGTAGCAATCACGGTTAGGACTGTGACATCTCATTTATAATAATGTTTATAGGCCATTCCGACCTGTTCTACTGATTCAAACTGTACAATTGAGAAGGATTTTCTAGGCCATTCTGACGTATGTTAGATGATTTCTCTCTTACCTGCACTGTACTACGATATTATATTCACTACCATTAATCTTTGTGGATATTGATAATGTTTGAATTTCAGTTTTTCAATTCTAACATAGGATGCAGAGGATGTTGTTTGTGAGAAAATTCAGTTACTTTATATTTTGCAGATGTCTATGGGTTGAGGACGAAACAAATTGATATTCTTGCACATGGACAATCTTGATATATCTGTACCATGACTTATTGTTTAGAAAAGGCCTATCCCCCTCAGTTCGCAGGTCCATGGAGCCAATCCTCTTGCCACGTAGGAGCGCCAATTTGACAGCTAGTTATAAAATAACATTTTTTTATCCTAAGCCTTTAATTTCGATCCATATTTTAATATGATTTGCTTCCATATGATCGATCAAATAAAATATCTCTAAAAAAAACACATTTACTGATGGAGACTGGTAGTGGTCCACCGAAGAGGACAGGTGTTGAGCATTAAATTGGAAATAAAAGAGGGAAACGCAACATGTCCTCCGCCATCTCCACGCGCGTTTTAGATAAGGAACAAATAAATGTTCAACCACCTTGTGCGGAGCTCATTAACGGGCCTTACAGGAACTCCTGCGCAGGATTACATAAAATATTGGATTTTTTCATTCTGGTTGGGCTGGGCAGAGCAACTCATTAGCATTCAGGTCATGCTTCATAGCATCAGGCGGACAGAAGACTTGCATTGTTTTTCGTTTTTTATCTGAACGGATTTTCTGAACCTGCTTTTAATAGAATAATGTTGAGTATACTGGTTTCTCGTGGCTGTAGGATTGTTTCGTGGTTAAGCATTTAGAACTTTTTAGGATTGTTTCGTGTTGTTATATATAGTTATTAAGATTTACCATACGAGAAACCACCAAACTGATAGTCGTTGGGATGTACATGAATAGAACAATGTATCTAACATGGAAGGGGACATTTCCTCTGTATTGGGGTATGTCTCTAACCGTATATACTCACTCTCCATTCTGAAATGGACAATTTGCCACTTGTTTGTCTACCATTTGCAATGTTTCTAAGGGAGAAGGGCCAGTATGCGAACACCCTCAGTTCGCAGGTCCATGGAGGCCAATTCCTTGCCACGTATGATCACCAATTTGACAGCTAGTTATAATTTAACAATTTTTTATCCTAAGCTTTTAATTTGGAATCATATTGTAATATTTATTTGCTTCCATATGATCGATCAAATAAAATATCTCTAAAACAAACTTACACTTAGTAGCATTGTGACACTTATTAGCTTTCTTGGTTGTGAAGTTACGAGCTATTACTAGACTTTCATACTGCAGACGGTGTGCTGAGTAAGATAGGTAGCAATCACGGTTAGGACTGTGACATCTCATTTATAATAATTTTTTATAGGCCATTCTGACCTGTTCTACTGATTCAAATCTGTACAGTATTGAGAAGGATTTTCTAGGCCATTCTGACGTATGTTAGATGATTTCTCTCTTACCTACATTGTACTACGATTTATAGTTCACTGACCAGTTAATCTTTGTGGATATTGATAATGGCCAAGAATTTCAAGTTTTTCAATTTGGATAGGATGCAGAGGATGTTGTTTGTGAGAAAATTCAGTTCTCTAATTACTGCAGATGTCTATGGAGTTGAGGACTGAAACAAATTAGATATGTCTTGCACATTCCTTGATACTCATCTGTAGATGACTTCATGTTTTAGAAAGCGTGCCTATCCCTTGACCTCAGTTCGCAGGTCCATGGAGCCAATCCCTTGCCACGTAGGAGCACCAAGCTTTGACAGCTAGTTATAAAATAACATTTTTTTATCCTAAGCCTTTAATTTCATATCCAATTTTAATATGCATTTGCTTCCATATGATCGATCAAATAAAATATCTCTAAAAAAACACATTTACTGGTGGAGACCGGTAGTAGTCCACCGAAGAGGACAGGTGTTGAGCATTAAATTGGAAATAAAAGAGGGAAACGTAACCTGTCCTCCGCCATCTCCACGCGCGTTTTAGACTAAGGAACAAATAAATTCTGTCTCAACCACCTTGTAGACGGAGCTACATTATACGGGCAACTTACGGGGCTCCTGCGCAGGATTACATAAAATATTGTGAATTTTGCTTGACCTGTTCTGGTTGGGCTGGGCAGAGCGACTTGTTTCATTACGCATTTCGGAGGTCATGCTTCTATAGCATCAGACGGACAGAAGACTTGCTCATAAGTATTACACTTCAGATTTATTTTTTCGAATTTATTTCACCTGTTCAGTTAAGCCTTGTGATTGAGCTTGGTATCGCACTCTTCCAGACTGTGTTGAAAGTTTTTTAAATAATGGTAGACGTATTTTCTGAGACAGAGCTTTTAATAGAATAATGTTGAGTATAGCTGGTTGATACTCGAGGCTGTAGGATTTTTTCGTGGTTAAGCATTGTAGAACTTTTTAGGATTGTTTCGTGTTGTTATATATAGTTATTAAGATTTACCATACAAGAACCACGGGACTGATAGTCGTTGGGATGTACACGAATAGAACAATTATCTATACATGGAAGGGGACGTTTCCTCTGTATTGGGGTATGTCTCTAACCGTATATACTCACTCTCCATTCTGAAATGGACAATTTGCCACTTGGTTATGTCTACCATTTGCAATGTTTCTAGGGGAGAAGGGCCAGTATGCGAACACCCTCAGTTCGCATGCATGGAGCCAATTCCTTGCCACGTATGATCACCATATTCTGACAGCTAGTTATAATTTAACAATTTTTTATCCTAATCTTTTAATTTCGAATCATATTGTAATATTATGTTACTTACATATGATCGATCAAATAAAATATCTCTAAAAAAACACATTTACATTTTGAAGTTATTAGTTCTATTGTGAAGTTAATATTATTACTAGCAGTAAAACAACAGAGGTTGTACATCAGAAACTCTCCATTCATATTTTACAGTTATTTATGGTATACATTCATTTACTATATATGTGATGGGATATACTGCAATAGAAACAATCTCTAATATACCCAATAAACTGAAGAACATAATTTTGATAAGAGACATTCACTTGCAGCAAAACAGCAGAGCCTGTACATCAGAAACTCTCCATTCATATTATAAGTTATGTTATTCATAGTATACATTCATTTACTATCTGTGCAATGGGATATTATACAATAGAAAAGGCTCTTTTGACACTCAATTTGCTATTATACTTGAAATGCAACAACATTTAACTTCAGCTGATGACCATATATCAACACAGCACCAAACATGAATAGAACCACCTGTAATTTTTGCGGCAGGTATGAAAACTAACCTGCAATTTTTGCTTTGCTGGACCTTTCCTTTCCCCCTTGATAGAAGTAATCTCTTCTTATAAACTCCACTCTAATCAGGCACCCTGCAGAAGTAAATCAGCAGTAAACAAGACTAGGAAAGTGAATATATAATACTGACATTGATTTGGGAGTATCCAATAAAAATGTAAGACATGGATCAAGGTGTAGGGTCTTTTTAATCAAAGGTTGAAATTGATTTTGAGATGATCTTGTGGCTGAAATTATTTGATTTGATATTCATATTTATTTTTTAATTTCAAGTGTAGAATTTTGTTTGTGTTTTTAATGGATGAATTTGAATCTTGAGAAGAAGGTTCCCTCTTTTTTGGCAGGTTTGTATTAATGTCTGGACATGAAAGATCTGGTGATTGAACAGCCCAACTTGGAATATGGAAAGAGATGAATTGAGAAGACAAATATTCAACCCATTAAATAGATATGATGGGTTTGTCAACTGATATGTTGTTTTTATATTTTGAACAAATGAGTCTTTTATTGTAGAAAATGAAAGTACCAATCAGTATTTATTGTGTACTGTGTAATACTGAGATGTTGACCCTATGCACATATGGTTTATAAAAAAACAAATTTTTGAACTTCAATAATCAAAATATTGGTTTTTTTTCCATCAAGTATTGGATATTTTATATGCAAAATACTGTTCAAGTATTGGGACGTGTTCACATACTGGGTCTTCTCCCCTATGTAATGTGCAGTACCTACCTATTATTTAATGAGATTTTCACTTTTCATGGCACCACCACTTATTTCACCATAGTTTGGTCTCGTGCTTGGTCGGTCAAGCTTGATTTTATTGCCGTTTTTTACGTTGAGCATATAGTTTGATCATCCAGCTGGCCATTCAACCCTATTTCCATTACGCAATCCACTGCCCTTTCTTTGACCAGTGGTGGCGCTTGGCTCATTTTGCCCCTATGCATGTGGGTGCTTTTTCCCATGTCTCCATGCCAACGCATAGTCCTATGCTTGTAGGAAAGAAGGCCGCTGCCAGAAAACGAGTGAGGTGACGTACGATGGGACAATTTGACGTGGAGAGTATGTAGGTAGCTGTTTTGGCATTTTAGTTGAACTGGCAATTTTGAATTATAGAATTAAGTGCCTTCCCCTCACCTGTGCCATTGTCGCTTCACCAAGCCAAGAGTCATACATTTGAATCATTCATCACAATTAGCCAAACAATCACCGATTAATAGGGCAATCATCATCGCACGCTTTTGGAAGTCACGGGTTCCTCTTAGGTTTTGATTTAGGGGTAAAAACACAAGTTTCTTTGTACATTTTACGAGTTCATTTTCTCTCACCGGTATTCTTTTGTCTTCGTTTGAGCCAGAGGAACGGGGTTCGTAGAGGAGGATGCCACAGTGGTCACCATTACTGTAAGTGCCATATATCCCACCTGTATGGTGTACGCATTTTCCTGTGGAGTTTGTTTGTTTAGTTTTACCAGATACCCACGATTAATGGTTGTTCTTTCCTATTTGAGGGTCTAACAGTCCATTTGAAAAGGGAACGAGAAAAGAAAGAGACACCGAAGAGGTAGAGATTCCACGCAGACACGGAATTCAAGTCGTCCAACATTGCATCTTGAGCTCCACATCGTAGACCAAGGTTCCACGCACTCATCGATCTCAATCACATATGGATTTGTTTTGGTGTGGCATGCAAGCGCTATCGTTCAAGTTCTCTTGTTTCTGTTGTAGACTTAACAACCTCCCATTAGGTGATTCAATCCCACCATAGGATTCCCAATAAAACTTATCCCGTCTCCCTTAGCTCCTCTATTGTTCATGGACATTCGCAGTCATATTGCGCAACACATCGACATCACGTGCCCTTTCAATTCTTTCATCTGCAAGACCTCAACAATAACATTACATAAATATTTCCGAACATCTAAACCTTAGAAACATAGTGACATGAAAAACAATTTCTAAATAAATTTCCATAATATTTTTTTAAAAATGACTCTTGAAAATCAAATTTCACGAAAACTATAAAAGAACAATCACAAAGTTCAATATTAACGAATAAGATGTTCATAAATAAATAATATTAAGTTTGTGATATTTATAATATTTTATTTTGATTGAAAAGCATAACCATATATTAAATATAACCTAAGAAGTACAATGCTAATCATATAAAATCGGGTGGAAAAGATCACACCCCATAAGCAGGATCAAAGTAGCCATAAAGAGGTTACAAGCAACAAAGTGTCATATCGACATTAGCATTTTCAATCAACAAAGATTAAAACAAAGGTGAAGAGAACAAGAGAAAAATCCAAACATAGAGCTAGGTAGCAGCACAGCAAACATCGAAGATGGTGGCAGTGGCGGTGGGCTCTTTGGACGGTCACCACCCAAAATACCAAGAGTATTTTCATGGGTGTCATCAGGTGGATCCCAGTCGTTTTCCTGTTTATGCTCCTCCTCTTTTCCTCACCTGGTTGGGCGAGATAGAAAAAAGAGAGTCGTGGGAACTTGGATTTGGTTGGGCGCCTACCACCCAGAACCACCATTTCCAGAGCCAAGTTGACCAAAAAACCTGAGTAGCGGGTGGAGTCCAAGATAGAGGTAGAGAAGGGATCCATCTGGTGAGGAGAGGTGCTACCCCACCCACGATTCGGACCCCAGTCAAAATTGCGCCGCCCATGGGTAAGTGAGCAGTGACCTTGCGAGCGGGGAGTGGCGGCGAGGGGAATCTGGCGGAATGTGACTAACCGCACAAGGGGCACTCCCCCAATGGTCCAGAAGAGTTTACATGTGCTCAACTTCAATGCAGACTTTCTCTGCATACACCTAGATCTGAAGCGAAACATTGGAGATGACAACAAGCTTGTTATAAATAGCAAAAATTCTACCCACTGTCTCCTTATTAAAAATAGCATTATTTCTAGATTTCCAAATGTGATATAAAATAGCCACTCTGAAAGAATGCCAAATGTTGTAATATTTTCCAAGAATAAAGGTTGGATCCCCTAAAAGAACCATTTTTCCATGTTAAGAAGGTGGGCAAAAAAAGGTTGAAAAAGGGTATGAATCCAGTGTCAGGCAGATTGAGCATGAGGGCAAGAACCAAAAGAGATGAAGAAGAGTCTTAATTTTGTTGCAGAAAGACCAGTGCGTACGTGGGCGAGCTCCCAAAAGAACAAGGCACTTGCCCACAGGAAGCCCTTGATGAAGAATGATCCAAAGAAAGTGCACAACTTTGGGCTCCATAGGAATGACCCCAAACAAAAGTGAAGCACTGCTTCCACCCAAAATGAGTGGAATGCAGGCTCCAACGAGTATTTAACTTATTGAGAGGAAGTTTCTTCTGGGTGAGAACCTTATAGCCCACCTAAGGTTTATAATTTCTGAAGGGGGTGGCAGAGGGCGAATGCCAATCAAACCACAATGGGCACTGTGTAGTGACACCAATTTTATGCAAACAATCACCAGGTATAAGATCTTGAATGATAGAAATGGCTTGTTTGTCATTGTCATTTAGAGAAAAATTAGCTTTTAGGCTATCCCATGGAAGTCAATCCCTGGCTATAGGACAAAAAAGGTTATGAATATACTGAATCCCTTTTTAAAAAAAACTCAAACCCTTGAGCTACAAGCAAAGAGCAAGGGGTATGTCATGAAATTTAAACACCAGATTCCACCACAAAGTAAAAAAGTTAAGAGAGAGTCCATTCCAGAAACCATCACCCTGCTAGAGCAGATGGGGTTTGAGAAGTTCCCAAGCTTTCCATATGCTTTTGGCCTCAAAAGAGCCACTTATTTTAATAGTATCAAGGCATAAAAGTAAGGAGTAGTAGTTCAAACCCCATGCCATGCCTTTTGATTAAGCGGACCCCCTTGAGATATACAATTTCTTAAAAGAATTTTCAAAGATTCCTCACCTTCAAGGCTGTGAATAATCCATTTGGCAATAAGACAAAACCCTTGCATTTGAATGTTGATTAGGCCAAGACCACCAATGTCCTTGGGCATACAACATATGTCCCAAACAACTCTATGAAAACCATGGTTCCCTTCGGAGTTGGCCCATAGGAAATCACGAAGAATCTTCTCCAGTCTACGGTAAGCGGCTTTAGAAGGTGCCCAACATGATGAGTAATAGGGTACATGCACCGTCGGAACAGCGTAACATATACCTTCGAATGATAGACTTGGAATTTTCCTCGCAAGAGACAGATGCTTGGTAATCCGGAAAAGCTCCCCATTTTTTGCATCAACATCCCGCATGAATCACATAGCTTCCAAAGCCCTCAGCAAGGGATGCGATAAAGGCAAAAGGAATGCCTAAAAATTTGAATTGAACACCAAGTTCAATCTTCAAAGCCATTAAACCGCCGCTCTAGCTTGGGAGGCGGTCTCGTGACCGCCGCCCTAAGCAGGGCAGCTATCCTGTAACTACCACCCTGCTCAGGGCGGTGGTCCTTTACCATGTGGATCCAGAATGCTCTTTTAGACAGCAAGATCACGTAAATATCAAGACATTTACCATGGCATTAGTGATAGACCGCCATGTTAGCTTGCATTAATCATTCAGCACCCCTGGAATAGTGTTTTGATCATTGATTTCTAGTTTAAGATCATACTAGCATCCAGTGTTTACCTTGCATAACATTGCAAATCCTTTATTTAAGTTGGCTGGTGACTCACGAAAATGAGCCCCTCAAATTTGCCTCTGAATCTCTCATTGCAATAGATTAGGCTGGTTCCTCTTCCTTAGAATTCTTACCTGCTTTCATTGCAAGCCTAGTTAGTGTTGTTTGGCTATTAGGAAAGCTACATCTAATCGTAATCTAACCATGCCAAGTGCTGTCGATATTTCATCCAATCCATTGGAATAAAATAGTTTGTTTTCAATAGGAATCCATTAAAGTTGTAGGTTTTGTTCTTCAAACAAGATAGTTTCAGGTTCTGGACGTTTTATGTTGCATGAATCGCGATAAATCCCGCTAGGAATCGCATAAGCCAAGCTCTGTATTCTTGCAGCTATCCCTCTCCTACTCCCATTGTATTCAGTCTGTATCCTAAGCTTCCCTTGTCCCAATATCTACTTCTGTTGATGCTAGCATTACATGCTTTTCTGGATCCATGTGAACACGAAGGAACGAGGAGATCACACTAAGGGGACAAGATCACACACACAATCAGATTCGCCACTGTTGCTTCAGAATCTAGGTTCTAGCTTTCAAATTTCTAATTAGAAACATATCAACTAGAGTAGTTAATCACTTTATTTCAGAACAATTTTACTTTTGATATTGCCAGGGAGGAGGTTCAAGACTCCATCGTTTCAACCCTGAGAGACTAGATTCTTTCCTCACTTCTGAGGTAGGATCGAGAGTCTTTCAAATAGATTAGATCAGTTATTTCATTGTTTAGAATAGATTTACAATTGCATAGACAAATAGCTATACTCGGTTATCTTGTTTGTTTTAATTTGCTATTTTAGCTATCAATTCTAGATATATTAGATAGTTGTTCTTTAAATTCTGTTTAGTAGATAGATAAATGAGATTTAGGAATATACATAGACATATCTTTCACAATTAGTTTATTCTGTCATTAGTTAGATTTATATAACTTTCTTTTGTATGACAATCACGGGACCTAGAGAGCCCAGAGAATACGTATTCACCTAGCCAATCATGCCCCAACCCAATATCATCACAGCAATAACTGATATAGATCAGAATCTTAGGATCCAAGTCTTCCGAACAATGGTAAACTTAGGGCAACAAATCAGTTTCCAGTTAAGCGGGTTAAACATAGAAGACGACCAAGCACACACATTTTGGTCAAATAAACCAAACTACAGATTACCCTAGATTCATATCCGCATGACTGTAGAAGGATTTGAAAGAGAGCAAACCTTTGGTTGTGATCCTTTGGTCCCATAGCCAGACGAAGGAGACACTCTCACAGATATAGATACCATCTTGAGAATTCAGGTTGCACAAATGCCTGTAAGATATTATGAGAAGATTGCACAATTATTAATTTTGAATATAGAAGCTGAAAAGGCATATGACTATTGGATACTAGGGATTAGGGATTGATTCCACACATGGCCATAGTAGGACCACAGCAAATACGAATCTGCGGTTGTGACCCATAAATCCAACAATTTTCCCAACGAGCCCATAGGTGAATCAGACATAGATGCTGGCTTGCGTACACTGGTATTCAGATCTACTCCACTTCCACCTATCATCATCGAACAATTATCCTTATTAGACATAGCAGCTAACAAAGCTAAGGAGTTCTGGACTAGGCTAGAGAATTGCCCATAGAATCAATTATATGTACCATCCGTCCTATGACCTTATCTGAAGATATACACGAAACCATTCCCTCGGTCATTTTCCACGTATTCCACAACCTATAGACTGAATCACGCCAGAGCTTGATATTGATTGGAGCCTTTCGAGCAGTCATCCTTTCACGATCTATCTATCACACCAGTTCATGTTAGGAGGGCCTTCCTTGCCTTAGATTCGTAATTCCACTAGTGCGTGTCGAAGACATCAGATTGCCCAATTAGCTTGTCTGCATCCCATATGTATTTAATCCCCACCGGATGTCTCGGCACGACCTCAGGGAGGTCAGGTGCAAGGAAAAGTTACTTGTAGATTCCTATGCTCTCCTGTCACTTTTTCCATTTTACGGTGCCCAACATGATGAGTAATAAACATGAGTGGCAGCCAGAACCTTGGAATAGGACTTGGAATTTGCCAGCAAGTCGACAGATGCTTGGTAATCCAAAAAGAGATTTTTTGCTCAACTCGTTGAATCACATAGTTCCCAAGGTCAAACAGGGGATGCCATAAAGGCAAAAGGAATGCCTAAAAGTTTGAATTGAATACCAGGTTCAATCTAAAGCCATTGAAATCCCTTCTAGCCAAGGAGAGTTTGGGACCCATCGCATGGCTGTAACATTGGGTTTTCTTCTATTGGATAACATAACTAGAAGCAAGACAAAAAATATCAAGACATTTCATGGCATTAGTTACAGAGGCCTCTGTTTCAGCCAGAGTGAGAAAAGAGTCATTTGCAAAATGACCATTAATCAACTGCTTAGGAGAGGAAGGCAGTTGAATACCTTTAACCAAACCAGCATTAGCAGCATTAGCGAGCAAGTAGCTTAGACCTTCAACAACAATGACATAAAGAGAAGGAGCAAGAGGGAAACCTTTCCGGATGGAACGATGAAGAGAGAATCTCTCAGACTGCTGACCATTGATAGTAATACAAGCACCCACATTTTGAAAGAGCATATTAACAGAGCGGATGAATCTGGGTCCAAAACCGATAGCATGCAACATGACCAGAATGAAAGGCCACTCAACTCTGTCATACACTTTTTCAAAATCAATTTTAACAAACATAGTCAGTTGAGAAGTCTGGCGAGCATATTCCATGCCCTCCTAAACTGTAATAATGTTGTCCAAAATATATCTGTTTTTGATAAAGCCGGTTTTCTCGCTCCTGATGATCAGGGGCAGTAAATTAGTGAGCATGATAGCAAGATCTTTGGCAATAATTTTGTACGAGACATTGAGCAGAGTTATTGGCCGCCAATTGGTGATAAGCTCGGGATCTCCAGATTTGGGAATGAATTTGATGTTTCCTTGGTTAATTAGATCACCCAGGGTGTTGGAGGACATAGCTTCCAGATAGACCTGATAAAGATCTGGACCAACAGTCATCCAAAGAGATTGGTAAAAATCATAGGTAAAACTATTAACACTGGGGTATTTATCAGAGGCCATCTGCAGAAAAACTTCCTTCAAATCATCAAGAGTGAGAGGTCTATCACAAGAAATGCACTATATTTTAGAGAGCTTGCAGGGAAAAACTTCTATGCATTGCAGGAGAGCAGCATTGTGAGTCGGAGTAGCAGGTTGAGAAGTAAAAAAAACATGATAGTGATGCACAAAAGCTTGCAGAATGTCAGGTAAGAGAGTAAGCCTTTGATTGCCTTGATTGCTTTGATTTTGGTGAGAGTTTGATTAGATTTAAGGGAAGCAAAAAACTCCTTAGTAACTCTGTCACCAATGCGAAGCCAGTGCAGACGGGCGTGGACTTGGGATCCTCTAGCCTTATAGTGCTCCTCAATTTGAAGCTTATGTTTCCAGCAAGAAGCTTGCACTTGCAGGTGGGTGTTGAAAGGAGACAAATTAAGGTCTTGAATAACCCTCGAATATTCAATATGAGAGGCTTCATGAGCATTCTTGCCAAAAAGAGAAGCTTGTTTCCCATAGAGCCGAAGGAAAGGAGTGGTACAAGTGATGGCATGAGACCACCAATCAATCTAGCCAATCCCATCAACATGTCTCGGGTCAAGATTCCAAATACGTCTTATATAATCCAAAGTTTTGGGATGAGAAAGGTGGGACGTATTTAAATAGAACTGGGTGGACTTGGGCTTGGGACATTGAAAGTTCCATTAAATCCCCAAGAAGATAGGCTTATGGTCAGTCAAAGGAAAACCATTGCTGCTCTAAAAGCAGAGCTCTGTCAAGACGCTTATAAACTCTGTCATCGCCAGATCTAAATTTAGACCAAGTGAACCAAGGAGTGTCAACATTTGAGTGCTTACAGTGGTTGGGATGAAATAGATAAAGTTTCTTGTGCAAGTAAAACCAGGCTTCACGTTCACCAGCACACCAACGCATTGGAAGCCGGCCCAACTTGTCTTCGGGGGATTCAACCATGTTGAAATCACCACAAAAATCCTAGGTAGTAGAGGACAGATGATCAGCCGACCACCACCAAAAATAAGAACGCTTAGAGGCATCGTTGGAAGCATAGATATTGGCCAACCCAGGAATGTGGCCGTCAAAATAAAAAAGGGTCCACACCACTCGATGAGTGGGGTCAGAACCTCAAGATATGATATTGGAGGTGATTTCAAGGCTTAAAAGAGTGACAACACCACCTCAACCATTATCATGAGCTAACATTTGGCAGAGAGAACCAGGCCAGATGGTACGCATAGCAACAGAAAGATGGAAGCAAGAGATTTTGACTTCCTACAAACACAACACTTGAAACTTTGTAAAATGCTTACAATTGTCTTTGACAAGATATCTGTGAGTCAGCTCAGTAAGCCCCCTGACATTCCATGAGTAAACTAACATGGAGAAGTATCAAGGTGTATGTTTTCCTCCTCGAGGGGGGCAAATGCTCCAAAGAGGTTAAAGAAAGTGACTTGACACGCATTCCCATGAATAAAATCACCGAGCTCGAACTGTTGGTGGGGTCTCTATGAGAAATCCTCCTTGGAAGGAGGGGAAGGACTTTGGGAATGGCATAAGGTAGCCTTTCTAGCTGTTTGAATAGTTGAACCACTAAAAGTGTTATCCAGAAAGCTTGAAGTCTCGGGAAATGAGGGGTGTGAAAGAGCAGGAGTTGAGAGGTGAGAGCTGATGACAATTGTAGCTTGCGGAGTCCAAGAGATGGCGGGTGTGGGCTTGGGAAGGGTCACGATAGACGAATTCAAATGAGTAGAAGTAGAAGTAACCATCGGTTTGTAAGTAGCTTTTTAGGGCTTATTTCGGGCCCTGGTCGAAGGTTTTTTGCCAGTGACAGTAGTCCATCCATCAAAGGAGGGAGTGCTGGATTTAGGGTCCATCAGGGTTTTCTCTGAAACTGGAAGTGGGATTGGAGTCATGAGAGGACAGTCCTTGATCATATGGTCAACAGATTGGCACCAAAAACAAGTGTTGGGTAGATTGATGTACAAAACTTTCTACACAAAGCGTGTGTCTCCAACTTGGATATCGAGGGTATCTTTGAGGTCTTTTGAAAGATCGATTTCAACACAAACCCGTTTATGGGGTCGAGCTGAGTAGAATTTATGTTGCTCATGGCAGATGAGGTGACCCAAGGGTTTGATAAGTTGATCAATGAATCCCTACAAAGGCAAAGGAAGGCCTGGAAATTTGACCCAAACAAGAATTTTGAGTTTGGGTTGCTCAGAGACTTGAAAATGTCGAGTCCAGTGGGAGAAAACCACAAGAGTATTGCGAATAAACCAAGGACCATGATTAACAATGGCTTTGCAATGTTCAACATTGGTAAAGCGAAACAGAAATAAACCCTTGGTCATGTTTTGGGCTCCCTCTACCTTGACTCCATGAGGTTGCCAATGATTATGAATCCATTGGTGGAGGATACCTTCAGGGGGAACTCGACCCACAAAATAAGCAACAAGAGAATATGATTCAAACCAGTTGCAAGCTTTGTCAAAAGATGGTAAATCAAGAACAATATCCGGGGAAGGAGTATCAGTATCCTTACCTCTTTGAATACCTTCGAGACAAACTTCCTTACTCGTTTCGAATCCATTGTCTAGAGCTCCTGTGATAAGACCATCATCAATAGATGCATGGCCCAAGGAGGTGGTCATTTCATAAACCACCGCCCAAGGGGCAGACTGGCGATCGATACAAAATTAATGCAAATAATCCTGCATGGATCTGCAGATCGGTGATGTGACGCGATGGCGGTGTACGGCAAGGCCGAGCATTCATTACGAAAATAACTCGCTATGGTATTTTATTTGATTATTAACAGAAAAAGTGTTATTATTTATAATTTTATTATTCATCTATGCCCCCCTACTCAACACCGATTCTCCAATGAGATGCTCAAGTTCTGATTATGTAAGACTTACTTGCAATTTTTGTCAATTAGACTTAGAATTTCAAATTCTACGTGTCTGTCAAATCAAAAGTTATTGAGGGCCTGGTTCTGTTAGGGGACTCTAAATTCTAAAAAAGAATATACATATTTTTATGTTTACTTTATACAAATACAAATAAGTTGTATATATACACATATTATATATATATATATGTAGAGGACTATTTAAAAAATTATATTGTTTTCTAAATTTTTAGCCTATCATTCCGTACAACTACCTAATTTTTTAATGATAAAATATGGTTAAAATCATAAAAAATGGCCTACACCTTGTCAATTTCCAAGTATTTTATAGATCTAACTAAAATTGTAGTCATTTTATTTCTATCTTTCCAGACATAACCAAAAAATGGAAAAGTACAAATGTCTTATAGACTCTATATTGATTAATGGAAATATAATGGGTGCCCATTGGCCAATCAATAGGTGGGGTTAATTGGAGGTCAAAGGTGGACCCCAATAAACACGTAGTTAGATCATTTCTCAAACGATGTCTTGGTATTTTAAGACAACGAGTTTACATTTATTCAAAGTGATCAATCAACTCCACTCAGACACTAGTCCATGTACACCATTATAGTATCACTTCATATCCCTACTCTACTATTCCATACCATATCACTACTTTTTGTAATAGCTATGGACAACATAAGTGACTCTCCCTCTTCCAATGGCTTTGCTCTTATTTATTATTTATTTTTGTTTGGGTGTTATTTTTCCATTCACTGGTCAATATTTACAATTGTGAATGTATAGGAAGTTTATATAGTTACAAACTACAAGGGCCTTAACCTTTGACCTTTAAGTCAAGTGCTATGTATAGTTCTACCCTTCATCGGGAGGGTCCTTCAAATATTTGACTTGTTCAAAGTGCATAAATGAGTTGAACATCTGAGAACATCAAGTCATTCGTTCGACTTTTAACCTATCATTAGAAATATTACCAATTAACAGTTCCTCATCGACCTTCACAAGATTACATTTCTATATTAATGTAAATATAAATAATTTGGAATGATTGATTCAGATACTCAATCAATGGCCTCACGAGGGTTTCCCTCCAACAGAGAGGGTACATACTCAATTCATAAATTGAATGGGGGGTTTTAGGCCCCTGATTTATTGATAAAGGAGGAAGAGACATTTATAATTTCAATTGACTTATTGATAGAGGAGAAAGCGAGACCTTGATAGAGGAGGAAGGGAGGCATTTATACTTGTAATCGATTCATCGATAGAGGAGGAAACAAGGGATTTATACTCTTAATTGACTCATTGATAGAGGAGGAAGCGAGCAATTTATAAAGGAGGAAGCGAGACATTTATACTTTTCATTGGGATCCATTGATAGAGTCCAGGAAGGGGTTGAAGTCGATGGCCACTGTCTATAGATGTGTGCTGGCCTCAAACTCTATATATCTATTTCAGCCATTGATCAAGATGTAGATCACAAATCCTCATACAAAAATATAGATTTCTTTAGACTTTACCAAAAAATAATGATAACATTCCTCTAAATAAAATCCAAACAACCACAAATAGGATATATACATTTAATGTTGCTTGGAATAGCTTTGAATGTTGATTTTTTCTTGAGATGCCATGGGACTAATTTCATCTTCTCTGCAAGATATTATTGTTTTCATGGAGTAGCTAATTATATAATGAAAGGTAATAAAGAACAACAACATTAAAATTATATAAGCTTTTTGTAAGTTGTTTCATTATTATTTGTATTATGGCATAATAAATTGATTTGAAATGTAAATATTCATTTTTGATGTTATCTAAATGCATTGGTATTTATCCTTAAAAAATTACATATGAGAGTAAATGCATTGCTATTTATTTTTTGATGTTATCTATTTATTGTGATTATTCCAATTTTATTATTCATGTACTATTTTGGTTTGATTTAGTAATTTATCTTTGAATAGACATAATTGTGACTAGTTTTAATTTTTTTCGTAATATAAATAATTTTAAACATTTGGTAATTTCTTAATATGATTGAGAGATCTTAGTTGTGTTAAATGGAATAACATTAGATTAAGTTTGATTTTTCTGTACTCATTATATTTGTAGATAATGGTAATGTGCATATACCATTTGTATATAGAAAATTGTTTATTGGTTATATTTTTTAATGATGAAAGTTGAAGCTATAAAAATGACATGATATCATACTCTCACTCTGAATTCAACATATGGGGGCAAGTGCCTCTGTAAAGACATGAATCAGTGTGTGCTGAAGGGGCTTGCCCCTTATGATGCCACATCGATATGCCCAACTATCGTTGCATGCTGAAGGGGCTGGCCCCTTATGATTCCGCATTGATAGTTGGGTGGTATACTGTGCTGAGAAAAGGTTTTTAAAGTCACCGCCGACCCTTCACTCAAAATACACCCTCCCATAATATCACAACCGCACCTTTTTCAATGGACGGTTGTGATATTATGGGAGGGTGCATTTTGAGTGAAGGATAGCCGTTGACATTTATTCATACTTGAATTTGTCATGGATATTAGCTTTATGATATTGTGATTATTTTATCATATTGGATGATGTATATTAGATTTGTCATGTATCGTAATAACATTAATTGTATATTTATGTTTGCATGTGTGTTGTTGTATTTAGTTTCTCTTTTGCATGGTGAAAATGAATACACGAAGCTCTATTCCCTTGAATCGCATTGGGATAACGTTGACTACTCCCAAATTTCAAAGGGAGGAATCCTTCAAGAGGTCCACATTTGTGGTCTACATAGACCACCATCAACAGAATAAGCCACCGAAACCAGAAATTGCATCCATGGTTAAGGCCTGACTCAATTTGCCGGAAACTTCTGTTATTTATTTGTCTAAGTTCCGCACTATAGGTTCCCATTCACGATGATATGGTCTAGCTTATGACACGATGGAGGAAGCTTAGAAGTACGAGCCTCCCCATAAGCTAAGGAAGATGGGAGTTCCGGTCATAAAATAGGCAACATATCCAAAAAATTGTGCAAAAACGATTGCACATGGAAACAACTCCAAGTTTGTTGATAAAAACAAAAAAAATAGTTACTACTTTTATATGTTTTGTATTAAAAAATTATGACATGTTTGAAAAAAACCTATATAAATATTTAATTTTTGACGAACGTTGATTCACACGAGCTTAAATATATTTCATTTTGTTGTTCGAATATATTCTTGATTCACAAGAGCTTAAATATTAAATATGTTTTGCAATGGATTAAATATGTTTTCCATAGTATTAAAATGTGTTTCTATGGATTATATTTTTAAAATTACTAATGTTTATATATTTTATATCAAGTTTAGATTATTAAAATTCATTTATGTTAAAATTATATTTAGGTACCAAATGCCTAATGGTAATGATTTTCTAAAATCTTCATAACCCCTCAAATGAAATGTATTTAGGGTTATTTGAATCTAATCAGTGAAGTCTAGTTAAAAAAGGAAAAATTAACAAGGTCTAAAATATTTAAATATTCATGTCAAATTCACTAAGTATGGGTTATGATCATTTGTCCAATTTAGGATTGTATTGGTGAAATCATCATTTCCAATCGTTTATGGTATTCATATGGCCCCCTTTTATTATTTATTTAATTATCTTGTGTTGTTCTAAGAAATTTTCTAGGTTAGTGCACTTGAAAAGGAACGTAAATCCAAAAGGTTTTGGTAAACTACATGGTTATGAGAAAAGAGTCCCTGTTCTCTTCCAAATTTATCCATGTGACCCTTGGTCTACCTTATTCACATTTTTTGATAGTTATATATCAGTTTGTTTATTTGTGTGTCAATAGTGTTCTAATATGAGTTCAACTCATCTATAGATGCACATGTACCCTACTTAATCTACATAATATAGAAATTCATTATTGTTTGAAAAGGAGTTAATTTTAGAGAATTCAAGTACTCATTGAAGCATGTAATTTTCATACTACATATACATTACAATGATTTTTTAGCGAATAAAATATAACAATTATTGGAATGTCATTCACAATACTATATGCTATTGATGGACTTGTTAAATATCAAGAAAGATTAGTCTATCTAATAAAATGAAAACCCCAAAACATTTTATTATTTCCTTATGGTTTAAACTTCAACATCCCATTTAGGGAAATCTAAAGAGGTACATTTTACCATTGATTGTAATGAAGTTTTAGAAACTTGAGAGAGTTTTTGGACCCCTCGTGTTGACAAATCTACTCGTAATAATATATTTTGAATTAAAGTGCACAATATTACTTGGAATGTCAAGTGTATGGTTTAAGTATGCTTGAAATGTCAAGTGTACATTATACATTGGTTCTCATAAATGTAAGTTTTCTAGTTTTCCCGTGTCTCATAAAAATAAATTTTACTATAAGATTTGGATGATCATCTTCTTGACACTTCCCAAGAACATGATAAATCTAAACGCTATCTTGGAAGGTCATCTTCTTGTCACTCCTACGAACATGATAAATCTAAACCCTATGTACTTATTGATTTGGTTTTGAAAACTAATTAAATGTTATTTACTATTCTACATCCATTTTATCCCTAATCAAATGTTTATAGATATTTATATTCAAATTTTATAATTACACATAACGTTTATAAACTCATAATACAGGAAAACATATTTTAAAAAAATTATTAGAAAATATGCTTGTATTAATTATATGTTAGAAATATAATGTTATCTATATAGAAAACGAGTGGAATGGAATCAAACCTGTGAATGCGATTCCAATATATTCCAAAATATATTCCCCCTTTAGTCTAACATACAGAATACGAAGTTTTAGTACTGTAAGGAATATAATGTTTTAATACAATGTTTCCCAAAAAGAAGTCACTCACAAACACATGCTGTTAACTCATTTAGTGTGTATGTCCCTAGATAGAGTACTAACTCCAATGAATCTCCAATATGAAATCATTAGTAATGAACGAAATCAGTAGAAAATGTTTTAGTGCCTTGTCATATGTTAAATTATAGATGGTTGTATTGAAAAAGTCTAATTTGAAGTGTTCATTATGATTTTTTGTTGTTTTTTGCTTATGATATATGTTTTTCCATTGTAAAGGTAAACATGGTTGCCATTTGGAGATTGAAAATTCATGGAGTGTTGAATACCTCCGAAAATATTGCATGTTCATCATTCATATTATACGACCTTGATGGAAGCAAGATAGTAGAGAGAGGTGCAATTTTGGGAAATTCCACTATGACCTTCCACCAGGCTGAGTATAGGGCCTTGAAGTTGGGTCTTGAGGAAGCGATACGCCATGATGTTCAGAAAATTTGTGTGTTTTCTCATGATATGCTTGTTGTGAAACAAATGACTGGTGAATACCAATGTAAATCTTTCAATTCTTCGAGTTCAAGTGCTAGAGAGTGTATCTCGCTTTGTGAAATGTTCATATGTGCATTTAAAAGTTAATAGAGGTAGGTTAGATGTATGTCAAGTGTCTAGGGACACTATGAACCAAGAAGTGGCAGCTTTGCTAGCACTTTCCATGTATGACATTTCAATATGATATATGTACACACTGCATTTCCTTTTTGGGGAATGGTAGACATACCTTTTTTATTAGATTATGAATAACTACTATTATGTGAATTGTCTCCAGCGCATACATTATATATATTGTGGATAATATGATGATACATCATATAGTGTAGATTGATAAACCGAGAATTGCAGATAAAGGGGAAGGATTGTAGAGATATGGGAAGTATGTTGAAGCTAGGAAGTATTAATAATAGTACATTCCAGAACCTATGAACATGTCTTGGGAATGAAAAAAAGGATTTAGACAATGATAAGTTCTTACATATTCAATGGCTTCTCATATTTCTGTGTCAATCCATTTCATTTCTCCTCATAATACCATGTCCATTTGCGTCATTGATCTTCATAATACCATGTTTCATTCTGTTCCTCATAAAAATATGGATATTTTGATACATATTATGCAGATTGATGATTAGAAAAGCCGAGTATGGACACTCTTAAGAAGAATCTTAAAGATGGAAGCTGATGAGGTTCATAATGCCTGCGTAACATTGTTAAATTATGCAACGTGTCCACCCCCTTTTGATATTGGGCCAAATAGGGCTACACAGTTGACTTTTTGTATTCTGAATGGAGAATGGTCCCAGAAAAATATGGATATAGATAGACATGGTTATCATGTCGGGGATGGTCATTCATTTTCTATTTGACCCTCAGATCACAAAGACAGATACAGTCACTGGAAGATGGATCGATGAAAAACTCCCTGTAGTAGATTGACGACAATACCTTGGGTGGTACCACGACATCACACTAGTCGTACATCCACCTCCAGATGACAACTACCCTAGCTTATCAAAAAATATTCTTGATTGGTGGGATGAAATTGATCATCAGCTAGAAGAGCTTGATGAGAGGAGGTTTGAAAAATGGAGAGCAACACATCGTGACTCGGATGAGTGTGAAAATGATTACAGTGGGGATGCCTGTACTGGCCTTTGTCACATGCACTAAGTGATTATGTATTCTGTAAAAGTGCAATACACTTATTTTGTAAATGTTACTTCTTCCATTGTTTGGGCTGATGTTTCTCTTTGTATTACAAACACAACTTATGAACAACAAAACACATAATATAATTGCATGGGATGATACTTGGATGTTCAAATTTCTTTTCAAAATGTAATGTTATTATTTTGATGCTTTAATCCAATATTGTCTTTGATCAGGGGATCAATGTTAGTGTCAAATGTTCCCTAAACTTCCCTAAACCATGCTAGTGTAGTAGATCATTCAGAGAGATTTCTGACGACTATAAGAACGTGAAAAACGGACACTCGGAGCTCAAGATATGTCTAGTCAAAGTTTGGTCAACAGGTCAACATGGTGATGTGGACGTCACAAATGGAAAAATGGCTCAGTCAGCATCGGGACAAGTGGCAAAAGAAGAAAAGGGAAAAATGAAGGTTGTTTGAGTTGTTTGCAACCTCCGGTCTTTGACACATCGTAAAAACAGGCCAGAACAAGAGGCTCAACTTTTGTTACGGAGGGGAGCCCGGCCGCCGTGAGGACGATTATATCATCGCCAACGTGGTGGGTCCTCAAGCCACCACATGTTCAATTTGCCTATCGAGGATCGATAGGTGGTCTTAGTTGTCATAGTTAATTTTGAATATCACATTATTTTACTTGGGTTGAATTCCATTTTATTACCTTTGTAATTCTTTGATATTAACTTCCATGTTAATTACCAAGCCACGTTATTTGCTATGTTCCTTATTATTAACCAACTTGGAGAGCTCGAGGATATACCAGGGATTACCTTATCAACATGCCAAGGATATATCATATCCTATCAAATCGGTGTATGTATATATCCAAACATACCACTATCTCCTTTGGCGCAAGATATTATCTCCCACACATTTCATGTATTTGCCACGCCTTATATGATAAGTGCCACGCATTTAATTCAAAAATTATCCTTGGTATTATATATGGTCAAACAACATTGGCCAACCAAACCCACAATGTGCAGCATAAGGTGGCTCAAAAGCCAATCCAAGACCCACCACTTTAGCATTATTAAATGCTTTCCTCATTGAGCGTGCCCACAATGTGGGATTAACAATCCAAAACCACGGAAAAATTGTAGGAGGTGGGATTTGATCCCCCGACCTCATCGCTCCAAGACCAATCTTTAACCAACTCGCCAAAGAAGCTCGCTTGGTTATAAAATGGGTCGCTTCAACTTATACAAAGGGGGGCAGGTCTGTGCAAATCAGCATAAGGACCAGTTTTCAGAAAACACCATTTTTGAAGGCCCTGCACTCAGAATGAGAACTCGGAGTAAAAAAATGAAATGAAGGAAATTCTGAGATGATTCCAACGATGTAAGATTTGATATTTTTTGTTGAGTTTTAACCTGTTTTTGGAAGCTTTGAATGCAGTTTTTAACAGGGATCTACAAGACAGCTAGTTGGAAAACACGAATTTCAATGCACTTCTGGTCCGAATTGTGACTTGGTGTAAACATGAAAAGTGTTCAGAATTCAGAGATGATCTCAGATATATGATTTTTTTTCATAGAATGTTTTTAAATCTCCATTTGTAGGTGTTTTTCTAACACAGTTGCAGGGAGATCACATTGTGAAAACACTGTAGGAGCCACAGATCGTTCTCAGGACAGTTTCTGCTATTTTTCAGAGTTCTTGGGACATTGATCAGCTCATTTTCAGGTTGTGATTCATTATTGGTTGTTTGTAAGAGTTATTGTACTTAATTTTCAATATTATTAATGGATCGGTTCAATCCGAACCCGGGGACGTAGGAATTTCCGAACCCCGTAAACAATCTTGTTTGTTATCTGAGTGTTTTCAGTTCTGATTATTTATTTGCTACCCAAGTTTTCCACACTTATATGGATGCATAATAATCAGAATTTAATCAATTTGTGGAGCTTAGAATACTTAAAATTGATTAAGAAAATCCCGATCTTTGGAAACTTTTAAAAGTGAAAAAAATACAACACACGTTTTCAGATCAAGTTTGGTATTAGAGCAGTTAGATTGCCGGATTAGCTTCTAATTGTGTTTGGAAATTTTTCTTCAGTTTCAATATTGATTTCAGTCTTCAGTGTGCAGACATTTTGGGGCTTGTTAATCTTCTTTTGTAGTGTGCAGTTTTGGAAGTACAGGTTGTGTTTGCAGGAACCAGGAATCATGGGCAAGTCATCCAAACAGGAGCAACTGGATGAGCTTGAAGCCATAAACCACCAACTCCAAGAAGAAAACTCTTTCTTGAGAGATAATTTTTATTCCTTGGAAGAGGAAATAGTGCGGTTAAAATCTGAGCCACAATCCTCTATAACCAAGAAAGAGGAGTATGTCAACAAGATGCTTGAAGAGAGCAAGAAGTTGATGGGATTTTGTTAAAGAGTTGCAGGAAGAAATACAGACCAAGGATGCCCTCTTGGAAAATCTGCAACAAGGTGAACATAAGAAGGAAATGCCTTCCAAATCAGATGCAGGTACTATGACAGAATGCATTGTAAGTTGTTCACATTTTAATTCTTCCTCTCATTCAGTTTCAGATATTCCTTTGGGTCAGTTTGAAAAACATACTAAGGGAATTGGGTCTAAGCTAATGGTTAAGATGGGATTTAATGGAAAGGGCCTTGGTAAAAATGGACAAGGTGATGCTAACCCAATACAGGTAGAGGATCAACCTCGGTTTGCAGGTTTGGGTTATTCTAGTGGGAAAATGGAAATTGGAGAAAGTTCCAAAGCAGCTGAAGGAAGACAAGCTTCCAACAGCCAAGGATCTATGCCACTAGAATTGCAAGATTCTGCCATCAGGAGGAACAATGAAAAGGTGTAAGAAAATAGGTTTAAGAGGTAATCAGATTCCACCTCCTCCCACTTACACTAAAAATAGCACTAAGGGAAAATCAAATCCTAAAACTTCTAATACACTCTTTCAGTTGGAACAATATAGCTTTGGTAAGTAGAAATATGCTTTCCCTTGCACATTTTGTGAAGGTACTAATCATTCTATTGCATATTATTGGAAGAGGAAAAATTTGATTAAGAAGTTAATGCGTTTTGTGAATGATAAGGCAAGTGCTAAAGACCAATCTCACCAAGGAAAGGCGAGAAATGGCAAGAATGTTACCTCTCCTAAACAGGGGAATCATTCTCGTAGACAGAGTTTTGAGAATGGTAAAATGGGTAAGACTCCTAAAAACAAGGAAGTTAAATTTTGTTCCCATTGTAATAGGAATGGTCATGATGTTAAGGTTTGTTGGTTTGTTTCTAAACAACAAAATTGGAAAGTTGTTAAAAAGAACAATATTGTAAAACCAGTAGTGCTAAACCTAACTAAAACTCATTTTGGTACTGAGAAGGTAAAACAACCAAAACGGAAAAACCCAAGTGATTGGTTGGGAAAAACACTCCTCAACTTTATATTTGCACTACAGTAAATTGTTGATAGTAGGCAAGCAAAAAAATTTCAGAGCTATATTTTAGGGATTCCTATTGATTGATAAGGATTTGTTCCTAAGTTGATAATTAAGCTTTGAAAATGAATGGAAACAGCTGAAGAGAAGATTTGAGTGATAGGTTCATCATACTCATGTTTTGTTTCTCAGATTGGTTGGTAGTTCCATTGTTGAAAACAATATGCAGGGATAGGCATCAGTAGCATGTCTAAATTTGAAACTTGCAATTGTATCAACATAATCACAAAGTGTCAGTTGAACACTAGCTTCCATTATAGATGGGTGTTATTATCTGAGTTATTATTTGTGATGGCGATACAATGTTTTGGCAGCTTCACGTGGGTTCAGTTGTTGACTATAGCTATTTTTGGGCGTTGATGGTCTATTTTATTCTGATAGTGAATACTTGCAGTTGTTACAGTTTCAGATGGGCAGTGGGCACTAGCCTAATTGTGGGCAGTTTAGATGTCTTGTATACTGATCTGTGTTATGGAATTGTAATTTTTGGTAATCGGCCGTATTACAAAGTGACAGTTGAACACTAGCTTTCCGTAATAGAATGGGTGTTATTATCTAGTCAGTTATTTGTGATGGCATTACAGTGGGGTATGACGGTTCACAGTTGTGCGTAGAGTTGACAGGGTTGCAGCGTTTCAGTTGAACACTAGCTTAATTGGGTGTTATTATCTGATCGGTTATGTAATTAGCTAATCAACTATTTGCATTTTTATTAACCTATAATGTTATTTCAGGTTCTAGTATGTGTTTGTGCAATGCAGGAAGAGATAACATTATTTTTGGGTTGATACACAACTTTTTGTGGACAAAAAGCCTTCTCAGTAGGGAGGAGTGATCAGGGGATCAATTTTAGTGTCAAATGTTCCCTAAACTTCCCTAAACCATGCTAGTGAAGTAGAGCCTTCAGAGAGCTTTCCGACGACTATAAGAACGTGAAAAACGGACACTCGGAGCTCAAGATATGTCCAGTCAAAGTTTGGTCAACCGGAAGGTCAACATTGGTCAACAGGTCCATGGTGATGTGGACCGTGCACAAATGGAAAAATGGCTCAGTCAGCATCAGGCAAGTGGCAAAAGAAGAAAAGAGAAAAATTAAGGTTGTTTGAGTTGTTTGCAACCTCTGGTCTTTGACACACGTAAAAGCATGCCAGAACAAGAGGCTCAACTTTTGTTACGCAGGGGAGCCCGGCCACCGTGAGGACGATTATATCATCACCATACATGGTGGGTCCTCAAGCCACCACATGTTCAATTTGCCTATCAAGGATCGATAGGTGGTATTAGTTGTCATAGTTCATTTTGAATATCACATTATATTACTTGGGTTGAATTCCATTTTATTACCTTTGTAATTCTTTGATATTAACTGCCATGTTAATTACCAAGCCACGTTATATGCTATGTAATCGGGCTTATTATTAACCAAATTGGAGAGCTCAAGGATATACCAGGGATTACCTTCTCCTAACCGCCAAGGATATATCATATCCTATCAAATCATTGTATGTATATCCAAACGTACCAAGATCTCCTTGGGCGCAAGATGGTTATGGGGCTCCCACACATTTCATGTATTTGATCCACCTTATATGATGGGGTGCAAGGCATTTAAAACCTTCAAAAATTATCCTTGGGATTATATACGGTCAAACAACATTGGCCAACCAAATTGGGAATGCGCAGCATAAGGTGGCTCAAAAGCCAATCCATGGGACCCATCCACATTTAAAATACATGCAAATGCTTTCCTCATTGAGCATGCCCACAATGTAGGATTAACAATCAAAAGACCATAGGAGAAGGAGGAGGTGGGATTTGAACCCCCGACCTCATCACTCCAAAACCAAGGTGCGCTAACCAACTCGCCAAAGAAGCTCGCTTGGATTATAAAATGGGTTGCTTCAACTTATACAAGGGGGGCAGGTCTGTGCAAAGCAGCATAAGGACTAGTTTTCAGAAAACGCCATTTTTGAAGGCCCTGCACTAAGAATGAGAACTCAGAGTAAAAATATGAAATGAAGGAAATTCTGAGAAAATTTCAAAAATGTAATATTTGATATTTTTTGTTGAGTTTTAACCTGTTTTTGGAAGCTTTGAATGCAGTTTTTAACAGGGATCTACAAGACAACTAGTTGGAAAACACAAATTTCAATGCACTTCTGGTCCGAATTGTGACTTGGTGTAAACATGAAAAGTGTTTAGAATTCAGAAATGATCTCATATATATGATTTTTTTTCATAGAATGTTTTTAAATCTCCATTTGTAGGTTTTTTTCTAACACAGTTGCAGGGAGATCACATTGTGAAAACACTGTAGGAGCCACAGATCGTTCTTGGGACAGTTTCTGCTATTTTTCAGAGTTCTTGGGACATTGATCAGCTCATTTGCAGGTTGTGATTCATTATTGGTTGTTTGTAAGAGTTATTGTACTTACATTTCAATATTATTAATGGATCGGTTCAATCCGAACCCGGGGACGTAGGAATTTCTGAACCCCGTAAACAATCTTGCTTGTTATCTGAGTGTTTTCAGTTCTGATTATTTATTTGCTACCCAAGTTTTCCGCACTTCTATGGATGCATAATAATCATAATTTAATCAATTTGTGGAGCTTAGAATACTTAAAATTGATTAAGAAAATCACGATCTTTGGAAACTTTTAAAAGTGAAAAAAATACAACACACGTTTTCAGATCAGTCTTGTAACACACTTGAAATCCACAATTCATGTTTACTTCGGAAACATTTAGAGTTGAGTATCCAGTTTTGAAAAATAATGTGTGCAACTAACTTCATCACAAATGGTTTATTGTGCACGATTTTATCAATATGAATGAAAAATACGAATAAATAAGTATGTGGGATAACAAAATCCAATGGTTTAACCCTATGTTGGATGATTCCATCTAGATCAAAGACCTATGCATTGTTTTTATTCGTACATGTAAGTATGTCCCTACAACATATTTTATTGTATTCTAAAGTTTGTAATATTTATGTGTCTCTTAGTTGCATTTCTATTCTTTGTGATATTTACATTGAATTCCCCCTTTTTTGAGGTGAGTTAGATATACCATAGATATCTCATCTCAAAATAATTGAGGTGTATTCATGTAATATATAACATATAATAATTGTAGAACACATTCACTCAAAATGCACACCTAATAGCAATACTAGAGCATATCCACAACCTTATACAAAAGGAACAATCAAGATACGTTGGAAACTTCATTAGTATGTACCTATACACATGAACAACTTATATATACAAGTGCATATAACCACAAGTAATAATATAGAGAATCATAACTTTATATCGCATTCATATCCAAGGTAGAAGTATATGTAATATAACATGTTTGGGTATTAAGAAGTTGAATTGAACCTATTAATAGATCTTAAGAAAAGGGAAAAGGATGAACATTCTTAGATGAGTCATTTATATACCTCTAAGGTGAGTGCATACTCCACTATAGGGGATTCCATTTCTCGATCCATTTATGAAATGTTTAGAAATAGAAAATCCCAATCTGATTCTTATGCCATACTATAGTTCAAGGAAAATTCTATTTTATGAAGTGTTGTAATTCTAATTGCATGTATCTAAAACTAGACCCCAATGCTCACAGATATGTGTTATATCGGATACACTAGGGTTTGCACATGAATTTATGTTCTCTATATATGGATTTCATTAGAGATTTCAAATCCATTTCCAATTTTAGAATTTACCAACGAATTTCAACAACCATGCAATAACCTCCTCATATTTGGGATTTTAAAAATATATCAAGACGTTTGTTTTCACGGGCTCCAAATTCATGTAAGTACAAATTATTTATGATAACGAAAAGTAGTGGTTAAAAATTCTACAACCATGTAACAACCAGGTAATTAATGTTTGGTGATTAACTTGAGGAAATCACGTGTTCTTCATCTTGATTAAAAACACAATGTGTTTTTCAACATGTTGAAAAACGCAATGTGTTTTTCAGCACGTTGAAAAACACCAACATCGGTTTTCCACACGTTTTCATGTACAAAATTTAATTTTTTGAAGCCACACTAATATGAACTTAATATTTGAATTCATATTTATTAATAAGAACCTTAATAATAAATGTCTTAAAATACAAACTCAAACATTAATACAGTTTTAGTTAAACAAATTGAACACATTTAATGTTATAAAAGTTTGAGATGATTCTTAATATTATCTATAAGTATAAATAAGTTCTAGATTTGCATGTCGATCTGTTACTATCGTAAGTGGTGCATATAAATTTTTTGTTTAAATATGCATATGATCTTCGAGCTCTTAGTTGTAATTTCATTGCTCTTAGCTGTGTTAAATGGAATACATTAGGAAAAGTTTGTCATTTTTTGGATTCATTATAGTTGTAAATATTGCTAATGTGTAGATCATTTGTATGTATAATTTTTTATTAGTTATTTAAATATTGGTAATTGCAAGGTTGTGAATGTTTGATGTAAGTTGAAGTTATAAAAATTATGTGTTGTCATACTCTCACTCTCAATTCGGCATATGGGGGACAAGTTCCTCTGCAAAGACAAGAATTAGTGTGTGCTAAAGGGGCTTTCCCCTTAGGATTCACATCGATACAGAAAACTATCGTTGCGTGCTGAAGGGGCTTTCCCCTCTAGGATTCCACATTGATAGTTGGGTGGTAGACTGTGTTGCGCAGAGGTTTTTTATAGCCACTTACCAAAGCTACCCTTCACTCAAAAATGCACCCTCCCATAATATCGCAACCATCCCTTTTACAATGGATGATTGTGATATATATGGGAGGGTGCATTTTTAGTGAAGGATACCCGTTGGCATTTATTCATACTTGAATTTTTCATGGATATTAGCTTTTTGAAATTGTGATTATTTTATCATATTGGATGATGTATATTAGATTTATCATGTATTGTACTAACATTAATTATATGCTTCTTTTGTGTACTAGTTACTCTTTTGTGTAGTGAATATGAATACCAAGAGCCTAATTTCTCCCGATCTCGTTAGTAAAATGAAGATATACATAAATATGAGCCTCCACGTAAACTGAAGATGAAGGGAGTTCACATAGAAAGTTTGAAAACTGCAATAGTTCCTAAAATTAGTCCTCAGTTATTAACAATTTATAAATTATATGTATATTATAGACACTTTAGTATGTTGTTGAATACTACTTGTTCAGAATGTATAGTAAATAATTTTTATTACGATTTAAAATTTTAGCTCTTTTTCTAAATTTCAAATAAAAGTGTGAAAATTCTACACATAATATTGAGTTTGTATTATCCATAAAATTTGAAATACGTGCATTGTGGGAAATTTAATATGTCAGTGATTTCTATTGTTTTAATAATATACACTAACAAAATATAAGTAAAACTATAGATGTGGACAGTCTACGCTATTATAATTTACCCACAGATGATAAATCCTTAAACAAGGTAAAATTTTTCAATCATGAATAATATTCATAATTTCATACATGATTTTTTTTTTCTTCAGAATATCCATATTTTATAAATTTCATTGTGGGGAAATCACATTTTTCAATTTAATTTTTTTGAAATGTCAATATTCTTCAATTTTAGTTTGTAAGTTCACCTTTTTCAAAAAGTAGGGTACATGGGTGTTACAAAGATTAATATTTTATTGTTGTTTAATTATTGTGTTTTGGCATGCATACATGTATTATATATTTTAAAGACGCTATTAATATTTCAATATTTTAATTTTCTTAATTGTAACTTCTGTTTTAAATAAACATGTTTTTGTTTTGTCAGTTTTTATGTTTTTTAGCTAAATGTAATAATTTCTATTTTATATACATCGTTTTTGACAAATATTATTTAATAAATAAAATAAGCACCATAAAATATATTATTATATACAATGTGAATTATATTTATAAGGTTAATTATAATATTTTCTACGGAAGTTTCTCTCAACATTGAATAAATGTATTTGAAATAATATTAATTTTGTAACAATCTTTGTCACATTATAGATGACCATATTGTGATATGCTTATGCTCTGGAAGCAGTAGGCAGTCCTATAAATTGTTGTTTTCCTTGCATTTCAATACTGCCTTTTATACATGTGGCTTTTGAAGTAGACAAAAAATTCAAATGCTTCCAATGTTTAAAGATGGTATTCATGTTGATGATGATCAATCAAAACTGAAAATTTATTAAATAATTGTTTCAGACAATATAAAATAATTGTTTCATTAACGATGCAAAACTGCATGTAATAATTTTTAGGATGGAGAAGGGGGCCCAAATGGTAGAGCATGATTGATCTTCCTATCCAAGAGATAAAAGAGGAAAAGAGTCAGTTTTTTGTATGATGACATAGAATGGACAACAATTGGGGATGAGCCGAACGTTGACATTTGTGCCACCATACCGCTCGCAAGACTACAAGCATTTCTGAAGGGGGAAGGTTCTAACAAAAGTTTTGAGACTACATTCACCCGCACAAATCACAAGTAGAAAATCCTAAACCGCATACAACCAAGTCATATAATAGGTTTGGACCTTTTATAACAATTATTTTTGTACTTTCTTTTTGTAAACATTTTTATAGCATTTGATGTTACCATTTTTAATTGTAACTTCTGGTGTTCATATGGCCCAGATGACAATAGAAATAAGTCAGAAACAGGTGAAAAAGTGAGTAGGTGTAGAATTAAAAAGGGTTGCCAATGTCGTTTCAATGTGAAGGTTTTTTTATAGAAGATAGATAGTGGCCATAATATTATACAACAATTTGTTTCATTGTGATGTAAATAGTGAGTGTTGTCATGGGAGGAACGAAAATAACATTAACGATTCTCGTGTCAATGTTGCCTCGTTCTTGTCAAATGAATGCAAAAATTATATCGAGAGTCTTTTGTTGATGGGTGTCACCGTGGAAATGGTGTACGATAAATATATAGAGGATCCATCTAACGTGGGTATATTAATCAAGAGGGACGAATACTTGACAAGAGAGGATGTGGTGAATGCATGGAAAAGAGTTCACTCCAGAAGATCTCAAAAGCACACTGATGATGCAATGAGCGTGAACTTATAGCATGTGGAGGAAAGAGAATTTTTTTTCTACTATCAACGCCCAAATGGAACCACTGTTCCATTCATTATAGGGTTGCAAACACCATGGATGTGTGAGAGAATGGTTCAACATTCACACAATTCCATAATATCCATGGATTTGACATTTGTTACGAAAAAATATGACATAAGTAATTGGAATGAGTGTTGAAATGATGTGTGATTTATGTATCATTAATAATGTTCCCTTTTTGTTATATTAAACCCCATGTTACCCTTTGATGTCATATTCCTTGCAGTACCAATTATACATGTTGCTTGTTTTTTTATGAGAAAGAGGATGGGGGTACCCGTAACATGGGCCATTTCTTCAAGGAATAATAATGAAGACATTTACGGGTGGTTGGCGGAAGTCTATAAATGAGGAAAACGTCTTCGTGCCGATTGAAAAATTAATGTGTTCATTACGGATGATACGTCGACTGAAATCCAAGCCATTAGGTGTGTTTTTCATTGTCGTGTACTACTATGCCTATGGCACGTGCGCAAGGAATGGTTCAAAAACGTCCACATGTATTGTAGAAAGGAGTCCATATGGAAGATTTTCGAGAGACCAGGTACCATTATGTATGGTTTTGGAATGCATCATGAGCACACATTTCAAATAATTCAAGACTTCTTCAGTGAATTCAAAGAGGAAACTAAGTTCCTTGAGTACTTTAAAAATACATGATGTGAGAGTGAAGAACATATTGGTGAGTACAATCCTTTGTGTGTTTCCTTATTAATTACCATAAAGAATAATTATTGGTTTATAGTGTCACTTATTTTCAATCCGTGTCACTTGATAGTTATGTGGGCAACAAATTTTAGAAACTTTTCCCATGCAAATCAGGAAACAAACATATCCATTGAGTCCTACCATTATTTTCTGAAGACTAGATACTTGTGTGATAGACAAAAAAATGTACTCGTCGGATGGAATTTTTGTTCTACACACTTGTATACAAGGTGGAGCCATTTTAAAAACACAAGAGGAAGTTGCAACAATTTGGATTCTTGACCAATTTCAAAAATGGAACAAAACTATTGACAGTGGTTGAGAGAGGAAAGAGTATTCCTGATATAAATTGCCTTGCAATTACGCCTGATTTCAATCAATCGTGGGTGAGGAGCCAAACAACTTGAAGCAAATGGTATTTGGTAAGGCAATGCGGAGCCTTGGACATATGCGAATGTGCTTGGGATATCAAAGGAAACATATGTAAGCATGTGTTGAAGGTGTTGGAACTTCGCTATTAATATGTGTCGATGTCATCATATCAAGCACCAGAAGTGGTAAGTAATTCAATGCCATCATGTGTTATAAATGTAGATTGCCAAGCATAATTCGTAACGAAATAAGCATCGTGTTGAAATTGTTTTCCATTCACATGTAGGAGCCAATACTTATGCGGAGACAAGCACGGTAAGTGAAGACATGTTCCGAGATGGCCCCTCCTCGCCATATCCAACACTAGAAGTGGAAGGTAATTCAATGTCATCGTATGTGGCAAGTAGTGATATATATTACTGTACGTACCCAAAATTGTAGGGTACTGTACCGTCGGAACAACGTAACACATGCCCCAATGATGATACAGATCTCCTCGCAAGGTGTTCGGGATCTGGAAAAGCTCTCCAAGTGTGCGTTATCATCCCGCATGCCCCGCTTAGCCCCCCATGTGCTTTGTTTTTCTCTTTTCCCTTCTTTTCTTTGCCTTTTGCTCTTCAGTTACGAAACTGCCACCCTGCCTGGGCGGCGGTCTCGTGACCACCGCCCTGGTCAGGGCGGTGGTCCTTTACGCATTTTCCAGAATGCTATTTTAACGTGACTCACGTAATTTTCAACGTTTACCAACTTTTTTTCACCGCCATGAGCTTGCATTAATGATTCTGGTTCCCTAGAATAGTGTTTTGCCATTGTTTATAGTTTAAGAGTTCAATTTGGTTTTTACCTTGGGTAAATGCAAATGCTATAAAGAGTTGGCTTGTGCTCAAGCAAATGGCCCCTCAAAATTTGCCTATGATTTTCTCATTGCAATAGATTAGTCTTTCATTTTTCTTAGAATTCTTAGTTTTCTTTCATTGCATGCTTAGTTAGTGTTGTTTTGCTGTTAGGAAGCCACATATCCATCTTGTGCAAGTACTGTTGATATTTCATCCAATCCATTGGAGTAGAATAGCTTGTTTTCAATAGGAAGCCATTAAAATTGTAGGTTTGTGTTCTTCAAGCAGGATAGTTTCAGGTTTATGGATGTTTTATGTTGCATGAATCGCAATAAATTCCGCTAGGAATTGCATAAGCCAAGCTCTGTACTCTTGCGCTATCCCTCTCCTACTCGCATTGTATTTCAGTCTGTATCCTAAGTTACCTTTGTCCTAATATCTACTCTTGTTGATGCTAGCATTACACGCTTTTCTGGATCTATGTGAATACGAAGGAACGAGGAGATCACACTGAGGGGACAAGACCACACACATCATCGGATTCGCCACTGTTCTGCAGAATCCAGGTACTAGCTTTCAAAGTTCTAAATTAGAAACATATCAAATAGAGTAGCCAACCACTTTATTTCAGTCAATTTTACTTTCGATATTGCCAGGGAAGCTGTGAGGATTGATAGTTTCTGAGAGACTATGATTCTTTCCTCACTTCTGAGGAAGGATAAAAAGTCTTTCAAATAGATTAGATCAGTTATTTCATTGTTTAGAATAGATTTACAACTGCACAGGAAAGTAGCTATACTCGGTTACTTTGTTTGTTTTAAATTCATCGTTAGATTAATTGTCAATTTCTAGATATATTAAAATAGCCTGCTCTTTCAATTTCATATAAATTCATCAAAAAATACAAAAATATAGAAGTCATATATGTTATAGATGTACTTCACATAGTTAAAATCTACTTTTCTGCATTTGATTTACGTTGTTTCTTTTGTATGACAATCACGGGACCTAGAGAGCCCAGGGAATACGTATTCGAGCCAATCGTGCCCCAACCCAATCTCGTCACAGGCCATAACTGATATAGATCAAAATCTTAGGATCTAAGTCTTCCAAACAATGGTAAAACTTACAACAAATCGGTTCCCAGTTAAGCGGGTTAAACATAGAAGACGAAAAAGCGCAGACGTTTTGGTCAGATCAACCAAACTACAGATTACCCTAGATACATATCCGCATGACTGTGGAAGGGTTTGAAAGAGAGAAAACATTTGGTTGTGATCCTTTGGTCCCACAACCAGACGCAGGAGACACTCTCACAAAATATAGATACTAGTTTAAGAATTCAAGTTGCACAAACACCTGTGAGATACTCTGACAAGATCACACAACTGTTGATTTTGAATATAGAGGCTGAGAAAGCGTATGACTATTAGATACTAGGGATTAGGGACTGAGTCCCCACATGACCATAGCAGGTCCATAGCAACCACGAATCTACGGTTGTGACCAACAAATCCCACAGCCCAACGAGTCCATAGGTGAATCAGACATAGGTGTTGGCCTACGTACACTAGTATTCAGATGTACTCCACTTCCACCTATCGATTAATTGAACAGTTATCCCTTGTTGGACATAGCAACTAACAAAGCTAAGGAATTCTGGACTAAGCCAGAAAATCACCCATAGAGTCAATTATACTTACTATCCACCCTATGACCTTATCTGGAAACATACACAAAACTATCCCAGGTCATTTTCCACATATTCCACAACCCCATAGACCAAATCACGCCTAGAGCTCGATATTGATTGGAGCCTTCAAGAAGTCATCCTTGCTGATCGATCTATCACACTAGTTCAAGTTAGGAGGGCCTTCTTTGCCTTAGATTCACAATTTACACTAGTGCGCGTCGAAGACATCAGATTTCCTAACTAGTTTTTCTACATCCCACGCATATTCAATCCCCCACTGGCTGTCTCGGCACGACCTCGGGAGGTCGGGTGCGAGGAAAAGTTACTTGTAGATTCCCATGCTCGCTTGTCACTTTTCCATCGTATAATTACTAAGCATAAGTTCGTAACGAAATAAGCGTCGTGTTGAAATTTTTTTTCTTTCATGTGCAGGAGCCAATACCTATGCGGAGACAAGCACGATAAATGAAGACACGTTTTGAGATGGTTCGTCCTCGTCGTATCCAACACCAGAAGTGGAAGGTAATTCAATGTAATCGTATGTTGCAAGTAGTGATATAGATTGCTAAGCATAAGTTGTAACGAAATAAACATTATGTTGAAATTGTTTTCCTTTCACATGTAGGAGCCCGAATACCTACGCGGGAGACAAACACCGTAAATGATGACATGTTATGAGATGGCCCCTCCTCACCACCTCAATAGTCACTGATAGTTGATGGTTAGTTGTTAATGCCTTTAATCAATTAATTGATGCCAATGATAATGTTCATCACACATATTTATGATTAGGTGACAATGTGTATTCATGTGTAGGCGACAATGTGTATTCTCAATCAAATGTTATGAATGGGTGTTGTAGCCAAAATATTCCCCTATCCACCGAACGATGGGTGACATGCATGGATGGTATGAGGCTGTTTTTCTATTATATAATGATATTGAAAAACCTAGTGTATAAATAAATAACTTTCTATAATGTCTTATACGTCACAAGGCACTCCTGAAAGTAGTTGGGGCTGGTGGGTTGATGATAGAAAGTGATTCAAATTTTATGGAACACACATCCAAAGAATTCTTGAAGTCAGTCTTGGATACACAACTGAGTACAAATGAACAAAAAAAACATTCTTTGAATGTGTTCAGAGGTTTAGGAGAGACCTAGAAGCATCAAATATGTTAGATGTTGCTTTTAAAGGAGATGTCAATGAGAAAACCACCACCCACATGTGTCCATGGTTTAATGCGAGTAAAAAATGCCACCACAGTGTGACTAAGAGGCCAGTCATTGTAGAAGATTTGAACAATCACGTTGAAGACTATGAATGCTTCCAATTTCCTGACGAAAATCGTGCAAAGAGGAGAGAAACCACACAAGTGGAACCTACAGATAAAAACATTGAATTATTGGTGTGAATGTGAATTTGTAAGAAATTTTAATTGTCGAGGTGAAGACTAACATATTGATCATTTATTTTGCAGGTGGTTCAAATGCAGATGAAACATATCCCCATGTCCACTTATCTTTCAGCAATTTAGTGTCTGCACAAGGTGTGTATTGAATGTCCTTAATTTCAATACATTCATTTATTGTATGTAAGGTACAAATCCTTAGATATCTTGTCTAATATTTAATGCATTGTGTTGCAGATGCAACAGATATGCAGAGAGATGTATCTTACAAATGAGCAGGTTGAGCAGTGGAAAGTAAATGTATGGAATGTAGAGCAGGCCTATTTTAGAATTATAAACATTTAAAATTCATGTATATGAGATTGTAGATTATGTATATTTAAAATACATAAATATGGAATGTACAACGAGCCTATTTTTGATGATTTTGAGAGTATTTAAATAATGTGCTTGTTGGTGTTAGCCAACGTAGGACCGCTCATGTAATATATGGATAGTAGAAAATATTTTAACATATAGAAAGCTGATGTAATTATGATGAAATGATGTAATCAAAGTAACTAATTATCATGTGGAATTTTTATTGCTATTTTCAAAGTGCTGAAAAACAAACTTTATTTTTTAAGCACGTTGAAAAACACAATGTGTTTTTCAAAACTATAAAAAATGAACCGCATGTTTTCCACAAGGTGCAAACCATGATGTTATTCCACCTTTATGTAATGATGTAATCCACAGTAACGATGTTTTCTATTTTATTGCAATTATGTAATCTTATTAAGTAATTATCGAGTGGAGAAGCATTTTGTTTTTTTAAGTGCAAAAAAATAAGGTTGTTTTTCAGCATGGAAAAACACACGTGTGTTTTTAAGCACTTTGAAAAAAAAAAAACCAATTTTTAACAAGGTGCAAACCACGATGCTTTTTCCTTGTTGTAATGATGTAATCCACATCAAGTAATTATCATGTGGAAGCTTTGCATTTTTTATTTTTTTCAAAGTAATATTAAAAATAGAAGTATGTTTTTTCGACATGTTGAAAAACACACTGTGTTTTTCAGCACTTTGAAAAACAAGTAATTCACTAGTTTTCCATTCAAGGTGCAAACCATGATGCATTTTCTTCCTTGTTGAAATGATGTAATCCACATAAAGTAATTATCAGGTGGAAAAGAGTTTTTTTTTTTCAAAGTGATGAAAAATAAAGTGTGTTTTTAACACGTTGAAAAACACAATGTGTTTTTCAACAATATGAAAAATGCAATGTCGGTTTTTAACAAGGTGCAAACCACGATGATTTTCCTCCTTGTTGTAATGATGTAATGCAAATCAAGTAATTATCAGGTGGAGAAGAGTTGCATTTTTTCAAAGTGCTGAAAAATAAATTGTGTTTTTTGACAAGTTGAAAAACACACTTGTTTTTCAGCACTTTGAAAAATGTAATGTGGTTTCCACAAGGTGCAAACCATGATGATGTTTTTCATCCTTATTGTAATGATGTAATCCACATCAAGTAATTATCAGGTGGAGAAGAGTTGGTTTTTTTCAAAGTGCTGAAAAAATAAAGTGTGTTTTTTCACGTTGAAAAACACATTATGTTTTTTCATTTGAAAAATGTAATGTCAATTTTTAACAAGGTGCAAACCACGAGTGCATTTCCTCCTTATTGTAATGATGTATGAAATCAATGTAATTATCATGTGGAGAAGAGTTGGGTTTTTTTTCAAAGTGAAAAAATAAAGTGTGTTTTTCAACATGTTTTTCAGTTGAAAAATGCAACTTTTATTTTCCAACAAGGTGCAAACCACGATGTTTTTCCTCCTTGTTGTAATGATGCAATCCACATCAAGTAATTATCAGGTGGAGAAAGAGTTGGTTTTTTTCAAAGTAACTGAAAAATAAAGTGTGTTTTTCGACACGTTGAGAAACACATTGTGTTTTTAAGCAATTTGAAAAATGCAATTTGGTTTTGAACAAGGTGCAAACCATAATGCATTTTCCTTGTTGTAATGATGTGCAATCCACATCAAGTAATTATCAGGTGGAGAAGGGTTAGTTTTTTTCAAAGTGATGAAAAATAAAATGTGTTTTTCGACATGTTGAAAAACACACTGTGTTTTTCAGCAATTTGAAAAATGTCAATTCGGTTTGAAACAAGGTGTAAACCACGATGATTTTCCTCCTTGTTGTAATGATGTAATCCACATCAAGTAATTATCAGGTGGAAAAGAGTTTGTTTTTTCAAAGTGTTGAAAAATAAAGTGTGTTTTTTTTGACACGTTGAAAAACACACTGTGTTTTTCAGCACTTTGAAAAATGCAATTCGTCATTTTCCACAAAGGTGCAAACCATGATGCTTTTCCTCCTTTGTTGTAATGATGCAATCCACATCAAGTAATTATCAGGTGGAGAAGAGTTGATTTTTTTCAAAGTGCTGAAAAATAAAGTGTGTTTTTCGACATGTTAAAAAACAAACTATATTTTTCAACAATTCGAAAAACACGTAATTTGGTTTATAAAATGTGCAAAAGACATGATGCATTTCCTCCTTGTTGTAATGATGTAATGCATATCAAGTAATTATCATGTGGAGAAGGGTTGATTTTTTCAAAGTGCTGAAAATAAAGTGTGCTTTTTCGACATGTTGAAAAACACACTGTGTTTTTCAGCACTTTGAAAAACGTAATTCAGTTTCCAACAAGGTGCAAACCATGATGCATTTTCCTCCTTGTTGTAATGATGTAATCCACATCAAGTAATTATCAGGTGGAGAAGAGTTGGTTTTTTCAAAGCGCTGAAAAATAAAGTGTGTTTTTCAACATGTTGAAAAACACACTTTGTTTTTCAGCAATATGAAAAACGTAATTTTTTTGGAAAAAGGTGTAAACCATGATGCATTTCCTCCTTGTTGTAATGATGTAATCCACATCAAGTAATTATCAGGTGGATAAGGGTTTTTTTTTCAAAGTGTTGAAAAAATAAAGTGTGTTTTTCGACACATTGAAAAACACACTGTGTTTTTCAGCACTTTGAAAAATGTACAATGTAATTTCGAACAAGGTGCAAACCATGATGCTTTCCTCCTTGTTGTAATGATGTGAATCCACATCAAGTAATTATCAGGTGGAGAAGAGTTGATTTTTTCAAAGTGCTGAAAAAATAAAGTTGTGTTTTTCAACAATTTGAAAAAAGCAAATTGCATTTTCCATAAGGTGCAAAACCACGATGCATTTTTCCTCCTTGTTGTAATGATGTAATGCATATCAAGTAATTATCAGATGGAGAAGGGTTGATTTTTTCAAAGTGCTGAAAAAAAGTGTGTTTTTTGACACGTTGAAAAACACACTGTGTTTTTCAGCACTTTGAAAAACGTAATGTTGATTTTTAACAAGGTGCAAACCATGATGCTTTTCCTCCTTGTTGTAATGATGAATCCACATCAAGTAATTATCAGGTGGAGAAGAGTTTTTTTTTCAAAGTGCTGAAAAAATAAAGTGTGTTTTTCAACACGTTGAAAAACACACTGTGTTTTTAACAATATGAAAAACGCAATGTGGTTTTTAACAAGGTACAAACCACGATGTTTTTCCTCCTTGTTGTAATGATTAATCCATATCAAGTAATTATCAGGTGGAGAAGAGTTGATTTTTTCAAAGTGCTGAAAAATAAAGTGTGTTTTTAAGCACGTTGAAAAACACATTGTGTTTTTCAGCACTATGAAAAATGTAATGCCATTTTCCACAAGGTGCAAACATGATGTTTTTTTCCTTCATGTTGTAATGATGTAATCCACATCAAGTAATTATCAAGTGGAGAAGAGTTGTTTTTTTTCAAAGTGCTGAAAAAAAAGTGTGTTTTTTAACACGTTGAAAAACACACTATGTTTTTCAACAATATGAAAAACAATTTGGTTTTCTACAAGGTGCAAACCATAATGCATTTTCCTCCTTGTTGTAAATGATGTAATCCACATCAAGTAATTATCAGGTGGAGAAGAGTTATTTTTTTTCAAAGTGCTGAAAAATAAAGTGTGTTTTTCAGCACTTTGAAAAATGCAATTTGTTTTAAAACAAGGTGCAAACCATGATGATTTTCCTCCTTGTTGTAATGATGTAATCCACATCAAGTAATTATCAGGTGGAGAAGAGTTGTTTTTTTTCAAAGTGCTGAAAAATAAAGTGTGTTTTTCACACATGCGTTGAAAAACACACTTTTGAAAAAATGTAATTCATTTTCCACAAGGTGCAAACCACGATGCATTTTCCTCCTTGTTGTAATGATGTAATCATGTCAAGTAATTATTAGGTGGAGAAGAGTTGATTTTTTTCAAAGTGTGAAAAATAAAGTGTGTTTTTTGACATGTTGAAAAACACTTTGTTTTTCAGCACTTTGAAAAATGCACATGCATTTTTTATTAAAAGGTGCAAACTATGATGTTTTCCTCCTTGTTGTAATGATGCAATCCACATCAAGTAATTATCAGGTGGAGAAGAGTTTTTTTTCAAAGTGATGAAAAATAAAGTGTGTTTTTTGACACGTTGAAAAATTGTGTTTTTCACTGTGTTTTTCAGCACTTTGAAAAATGCAATTCAGTTTTAAAACAAGGTGCAAACCACGATGTTTTTCCTCCTTGTTGTAATGATGTAATGCATCAAGTAATTATCAGGTGGAGAAGACATTTTTTTTTCAAAGTGCTGAAAAATAAAGTGTGTTTTTCGACACGTTGAAAAACACACTGTGTTTTTCAGCACTTTGAAAAATGTAATGTTAGTTTAAAACAAGGTGCAAACCACAATGTTTTTCCTCCTTGTTGTAATGATGTAATCCACATCAAGTAATTATAAGGTGGAGAAGAGTTGTTTTTTTCAAAGTGATGAAAAATAAAGTGTGTTTTTCAACACGTTGAAAAACACACCGTGTTTTTCAACACTTTGAAAAATGTAATTCAGTTTAAAACAAGGTGCAAACCACGATGTTTTCCTCCTTGTTGTAATGATGTAATGCATATAAAGTAATTATCATGTGGGAAATAGGGTTGATTTTTTCAAAGTGATGAAAAATAAAGTGTGTTTTTTAACATGTTGAAAAACAACATGTGTTTTTTAGCACTTTGAAAAATGTAATTCGGTTTAAACAAGGTGCAAACCACGATGTTTTTCTTCCTTGTTGTAATGATGTAATCCACATCAAGTAATTATCAGGTGGAGAAGGGTTGGTTTTTTTCAAAGTGATGAAAAATAAAGTGTGTTTTTCAACACGTTGAAAAACACATTGTTTTTCAACACTTTGAAAAATGTAATTCAATTTTTAACAAGGTGCAAACCACGATGCATTTCCTCCTTGTTGTAATGATGTAATCCACATCAAGTAATTATCATGTGGAGAAGAGTTGCTTTTTTCAAAGTGATGAAAAATAAAGTGTGTTTTTCAACACTTTGAAAAACGTGATGTTTTTACAGGTTTAAGACAAGGTGCAAACCATGATGCATTTCCTCCTTGTTGTAATGATGTAATTCATATCAAGTAATTATTAGGTGGAGAAGAGTTGGTTTTTTTCAAAGTCGACAAAAAATAACTGTGTTTTTCAACACATTGAAAAACACACTGTGTTTTTCAGCACTTTGAAAAACACAATTCGGTTTCAAATAAGGTGCAAATCACAATGCATTTCCTCCTTGTTGTAATGATGTAATCCACATCAAGTAATTATCATGTGGAGAAGGGTTGCTTTTTTCAAAGTGATGAAAAATAAAATGTATTTTTTGACAAGTTTAAAAATACACTGTGTTTTTCAGAATTTGAAAAACACAATTCGGTTTTTAAAACAAGGTGCAAACCAGGATGAATATCCTCCTCGTTGTAAGGATGTAATCCACATAAAGTAATTATGAGGTGGAGAAAGAGTTGGTTTTTTTCAAAGTGATGAAAAATAAAGTGTGTTTTTCGACACGTTGAAAAACACAATGTGTTTTTCAACACTTTGAAAAATACAATTTAGATTTTCCACAAGGTGCAAACCACGATGCTTTTCCTCCTTATTGTAATGAATGCAATCCACATCAAGTAATTATCAGGTGGAGAAAGGTTAATTTTTTCAAAGTGATGAAAAATAAAGTTACTTTTTCGACATGTTGAAAAACACACTTTGTTTTTCAACACTTTGAAAAATGCAATTCAGTTTATGAAATGGGTGTAAACCATGATGAATTTCCTCCTTTTTGTAATGATGAAATCCACATAAAGTAATTATCATGTGGAGAAGAGTTGTTTTTTCCAAAGTGATGAGAAATAGAGTTTGTTTTTCGACACGTTGAAAAACACACTTTGTTTTTCAGCACTTTGAAAAATGCAATGCGGTTTAAAACAAGGTGCAAACCATGATGCATTTTATCCTTCTTGTAACAATGCAATCTACATCAAGTAATTATCAGGTGGAAAAGAGTTGAAGTTTTCAAAGTGATGAAAAATAAAGTGTGTTTTCCGACACGTTAAAAAACACACTGTGTTTTTAGCAATTTGAAAAATGTAATTCACTTTTCCATAAGGTGCAAATCACGATGCATTTCTTCCTTGTTGTAATGATGTAATCCACATCAAGTAATTATCAGGTGGAGAAGGGTTATTTTTTTTTCAAAGTGATGAGAAATAAAGTGTGTTTTTTGACACGTTGAAAAACACACTATGTTTTTCAGCACTTTGAAAAACAAAATTCAGTTTAAAAAAGGGTGCAAACCACAATGCATTTCTTCCTTGTTTTAATGATGCAATAGAAATATAGTAATTATTGGGTGGAAAAGAGTTGTTTTTTTCCAAAGCGATGAAAAATAAATTATGTTTTTTGACACATTGAAAAACACACTATTTTTTTCTATATTTTAAAAAACACAATTAAGTTTAAAACAAGGTGCAAACCACGATGCATTTCCTCCTTGTTGTAATGATGCAATCCAAATCAATTAATTATCATGTGGAAAAGAGTTGGTTTTTTACAAAGTGATGAGAAATAAAGTGTGTTTTTCGACACGTTGAAAAACAAACTGTGTTTTTGAGCACTTTGAAAAATGTAATTGGGTTTAAAACAAGGTGCAAAACATGATGTTTTTTTCCTTGTTGTAATGATGTAATCCACATCAAGTAATTATGAGGTGGAGAAGAGATTTGGTTTTTTTTCAAAGTGATAAGAAATAAAGTGTGTTTTTTGACACGTTGAAAAACAAACTGTGTTTTTCAGCACATATGAAAAATGCAATTCAGTTTAAAATAAGGTTCAAACCACGATAAATTTCCTCATTGTTGTAATGATGTAATGAAAATAAAGTAATTATCATGCGGAAAAGAATTGGTTTTTTCAAAGTGATGAAAAATAAAGTGTGTTTTTCGAGCACGTTGAAAAACACACATGTGTTTTTTAGTACTTTGAAAAATGTAATTCGGTTTAAAACAAGGTGTAAACCACGATGCTTTTCTTCCTTGTTGTAGATGATGCAATCCACATCAAGTAATTATCAGGTGGAGAAAGATTTGGTTTTTTTCAAAGTGATGAAAAATAAAGTGTGTTTTTCAACACGTTGAAAAACAAACTGTGTTTTTTAGCACTTTGAAAAACATAATTCAGTTTAAAATAAGGTGCAAACCATGATGCATTCCCTCGTTGTTGTAATGATACAATCCACATCAAGTAATTATCAGGTGGAGAAGGTTGATTTTTTTCAAATTGATGAAAAATAAAGTGTGTTTTTCAACACGTTGAAAAACACACTGTGTTTTTCAATACTTTGAAAAACATAATTTGGTTTAAAAAAGGTGCAAACCACGATGCATTTCCTTCTTATTGTAATGATGTAATCCACATCAAGAAATTTTCATGTGGAAAAGAGTTGGTTTTTTTCAAAGCGATGAAAAATCAAGTGTGCTTTTCGACACGTTGAAAAATATATTGTGTTTTTTAGCACTTTGAAAAACAGAATTCGGTTTAAAACAAGGTGCAAACCATGATGCATTTTCTCCTTATTGTAATGATGTAATGCAATATAAAGTAATTATATGGTGGAAAATAGTTGATTTTTTTCAAAGTGATGAGAAATAAATTGTGTTTTTTAACACGTTGAAAAACACACTGTATTTTTCAGCACTTTGAAAAATGTAATTCGGTTTAAAACAAGTTGCAAACAATGATATTTTTCCTCCTTTTTGTAAGGATGAAATCCACATCAAGTAATTATCAGGTGGAAAAGAGTTATTTTTTAAAAAAGTGATGATAAATAAAGTGTGTTTTTCGACATGTTTGAAAACACAATGTGTTTTTCAGCACTTTGAAAAACACAATCCAATTTAAAATAAGGTGCAAACCACGATGATTTTCTTCCTTGTAACGATGCAATTCATAAAAAGTAATTATCAGGTGGAAAAGAGTTGGTTTTTCTCAAAGCAATGAAAAACACTGTGTGCTTGTCAAAACACAATTCAGTTTAAAATAAGGTGCAAGCCACGATGATTTTCCTACTTTTAACGATGCAATCCATAACAAGTAATTATTAGGTAGAAAAGAGTTGGTTTTTTTCAAAGTGATGAAAAATAAAGTGTGTTTTTCGACACGTTGAAAAACACACTGTGTTTTTCAACACTTTTAAAAACTCAATTCGGTTTAAAATAAGGTGCAAACCATGATGCATTTCCTCCTTTTTATAACGATGCAATCCACATCAAGTAATTACCTGGTGGAGAAGGGTTGATTTTTTTCAAAGTGATGAGAAATAAAGTGTGTTTTTCGAAATGTTGAAAAACATGCTGTGTTTTTCGACATGTTGAAAACCACACTATGTTTTTGAGCACTTTAAAAAATGCAATTGAGTTTAAAACAAGATGTAAACCATGATGCATTTCCTCCTTGTTGTAACGATGCAATCCACATTAAGTAATTTTGAGGTGGAAAAGAGTTTGTTTTTTCAAAGTGATGAGAAATAAAGTGTGTTTTTAGACAAGTTTAAAAACACAATGTGTTTTTCAGCACTTTGAAAAATGCAATTCAGTTTAAAACAAAGTGCAAACTACGATGCTTTTCTTCCTTGTTGTAATAATGCAATCCACATCAAGTAATTATTAGGTGGAAAAGATTTTGTTTTTTTTCAAAGTGATGAAAAATAATGTGTGTTTTTTGACACTTTGAAAAATACACTATGTTTTTCAGCATTTTGAAAAACGCAATTTGGTTTTATAACAAGGTGCAAACCATGATGCATTTCCTCTTCGTTGTAATGATGTAATGCAAATAAAGTAATTATCATTTGGAAAAAACTTGGGTTTTTTCAAAGTGATGAGAAATAAAGTGTGTTTTTTCGACACGTTGAAAAATAGATTGTGTTTTTTAGCACTTTGAAAAATGCAATTGAGTTTAGAAGAAGTTGCAAAACATGATGCTTTTCCTCATTTTTGTAACAATGCACTTTCAAAATAAAATAATTATCAGGTGGAAAAGAATTGGTTTTTGTTAAAGCGATAAAAAATAAAGTGTTTTTTTCGACACATTGAAAACCACTCTAGCACTTTGAAAACTTCTTGCAATTCAATTTAAAACAAGGTGCAAACCATGATGCATTTCCTCCTTGTTATAATGATGTAATGAAAATAAAGTAATTATCATGTGTAAAAGAATTAGGCCCTTTTTTCAAAGTGATGAAAAATAAAGTGTGTTTTTTGGGCTTCGTTGAAAAACACCATGTCTGTACCACCTGACTGAAAAACATAATTACGGTTCAAAGTTAAGGATTATATTTCACATTTTGTAGCAAAAATCAACGTAATTATCAGGTGGAATAAGAGTTTTTTTCAAAGTGATGAGAAATAAACTGTATTTTTAAACATGTTGAAAAAGACACTTTATTTTTAAGCACTTTAAAAAAACCACATGTTGAAAAAAGGTAAACCATGATGAATTTCATCCTATATGTAATTATGTGATTCAAGTAATTATTAGGTTTTTTGTTTTTCAAAGTGCTGAAAAATGTCATTCTTGTTGTAAAAATGCAATGATGTAATCAACATCTAGTTTATCAAGTTTAGAAGATTTTATTTTTTTCAAAGTGATGAAATATAAAGTGTGTTTTTCAATACGTTAAAAAGCACACTGTGTTTTTTAGCATTTTAAAAAACGTCCTTCAGTTTTGTAAAAAAATGCATATTCATCCTCATTGTGATGTAAAATATAAAGTAATTATCATGTGTTGATTTTTTTTCAAAGTTCTTAAAAATAAGGTGTGGTTGTCATCACGTTGAAAAGCAACAATTTGTTTTTTAATCAAGGTGAAAACCACGATTTTTCCTACTTTTTGTAAATTTCATGCATAAAATAACTATTAGGTGGAGAAAGGTTTAATTTTTTCAAAATAAAAAATACATTGCATTACTTTGAAAAAACCCCATGTCAATTTCAAAAATGAGAAAACCATTCGATTTTCATCCTTTTTGTGATGATGAAATGCATATCAAGTAACTAACACAAGGAGAATGGTTTATAATTTCAAAGTGCAAAAGTACAGTGTATAACATTTTTAAAAACACACTTTGTTTTTCAGCAAATCAAAAAAAATCAACATCATTTTCCACGAGGTGTAAACCATGATGTTTTCCCTCATTTTTTATTATCAGCATATATGAAATAAATTCCATGAGGAGAAGGGTTACTTTTTTTCAAATTCCTGAAAATAGAGCATGTTTTTTCAATTTAAAAACACACTATGTTTTTCACCAAAAAAACTTTATGGCGTTTTCCAAGTGAAAACCATGATAATTTTCATCCTTTTCTTGATTATGCAATACATATAAAGTAACTAAAACAAGGATAAGGGTTGATAATTTCAAATTTCTTACAAATAGAGTGTGTTTTTCAACATGTTAAAAAACACACTATATTTTTCAGCAATTTGAAAAATGCAATGTTGTTTTAAAACAAGGTGCATAAACCACAATGTATTTCCTTATTGTTATCATGATGTCAGTTCAAATAATGTAATTACCATGAGGATAAGGGTTAGTTTTATTCAAAGTGATGAAAAATAAAGTGTGTTTTTTGACACGTTGAAAAACACCATGTCTTTTTCACCACTTTGAAAAACATAATTCGGTTTAAAACAAGATGCAAACCATGATATTTTTCTTCCTTGTTGTAACAATGCAATCCTTATTAACTAATTATTAGGTGGAAAAGAGTTGGGGTTTTTCAAAGTGATTAAAAATAAAGTGTGTTTTCTGACACGTTGAAAAGCACACTTTGTTTTTCAACACTTTGAAACACGTAATTCGGTTTAAAATAAGGTGCAATCCAGAATAATTCTTTACTCATTTTAAATAATGCAATCCACATCAAGTAATTATCATGTGGAGAAGGGTTGATTTTTTTCAATGTGATGAGAAATAAAGTGTGTTTTTTGACACATTGAAAAACACACTGTGTTTTTCAACACTTTGAAAAACACTATTCGGTTTACAACAAGGTGCAAACCACGATGCATTTCCTCCTTGTTGTAACGATACAATCCACATCAAGTAATTATTAGGTGAAATTTTTTTGGTTTTTTTCAAAACGATGAAAAATAAAGTGTGTTTTCCGACATGTTGAAAAATACACTATGTTTTTCAGCACTTTGAAAAATGTAATTTGGTTTAAAACAAGGTGCAAACCATGATGCATTTTATCCTTATTGTAATGATGTAATGAAAATAAAGTAATTATATGGTGGAAAACAATTGGTTTTTTTCAAAGTGATTAGAAATATATTGCATTTTTTAACACGTTGAAAAACACATTGTGTTTTCCAACACTTTGAAAAATACAATTTGGTTTAAAACACGGTGTAAATCACGATGATTTTCCTCTTTGTTGTAAGGGTGCAATCCACATCAAGTAATTATCAGGTGGAAAAGAGTTGGTTATTTTCAAATTGATGAGAAATAAAGTGTGTTTTTCAGTACTTTTAAAAATGCAATTCAGTTTAAAACAAAGTGCAAACCATGATGTTTTTCCTCATTATTGTAATGATGCAATCCAAGAAAAGTAGTTATCAAGTGGAAAAGATTTGGTTTTTTGAAAGTGATGAAAAATAAAGTGTGTTTTTCAATACGTTGAAAAACATATTGTGTTTTTCAAGACTTTGAAAAATACAATTCGGTTTAAAACAAGGTGCAAACCATGATGTATTTACTCCTTGTTGTAACTATGCAATCCACATCAAGTAATTATCAGGGGTAGAAGGTTTGGTTTTTTTCAAAGTGATGAGAAATAAATTGTGGTTTTTGACACGTTGAAAAACACACTGTGTTTTTTGACATGTTGAAAAACACACTATGTTTTTTAGCACTTCGAAAAATAGAATTGGGTTTAAAACAAGGTGCAAATGATGATGCATTTCCTCCTTATTGTTATAATAAAATCCACATCAAGTAATTATTAGGTGGAATTTTTTTTGTTTTTATAAAGTGATGAGAAAGAAAGTGTGTTTTTGAACACGTTGAAAAAGACATTATGTTTTTCAACACTTTGAAAAATGCAATTTGGTTTAAAACAAGGTCAAAACCATGATGTTTTTCTTCTTTATTGTAATGATGCAATCAAAATCAAGTAATTATCACGTGGAAAAGAGGTGGTTTTTTTCAAAGTGATGAAAAATAAAGTGTGTTTTTCAATAAGTTGAAAAAAACACTTTGTTTTTCAGCATTTTAAAAAATGTAATTTAGTTTATAACAAGGTGCAAACAAAGATGCATTTCCTCTTTGTTGTAATGATGTAATGCAAATAAAGTAATTATCATGTGGAAAAGAGTTGGGTTTTTTCAAAGTGATGAGAAATAAAGTGTGTTTTTTTGACATGTTGAAAAACACACTTTATTTTTTCAACACTTTGAAAAACGTAATTCGGTTTAAAACAAAGTACAAACCACGATGATTTTCTTCCTTATTGTACCGATGCACTCTACATAGAGTAATTATAAGGTGGAAAAGATTTGGTTTTTGTCAAAGTGATGAAAATTAAAGTGTATTTTTCTACATGTTGAAAACCATATTGTGTTTTTCAGCACTTTGAAAAACGTAATTTGGTTTAAAACAAGGTACAAACCACAATGCATTTCCTCCTTGCTGTAACGATGAAATCAACATCAAGAAATTATCATGTGGATAAGGATTGGTTTTTTTCAAAGTGATGAGAAATAAAGTGTGTTTTCGACACATTGAAAAACACACTATGTTTTTTGTCACTTTTAAAAACGTAATTCAGTTTAAATCAAGGTGAAAAACACAATCCTTTTACAGGGTTCCTTTTTGTAACGATACAATCCACATCAAGTAATTATCAGGCAAAAAAGAGTTAGTTTTTTTCAAAGTGATAAAAAATAAAGTGTGTTTTTCGACATGTTGAAAAACACACAGTGTTTTTCATCACTTTGAAAAACGTAATTTGGTTTATAACAAGGTGCAAACCATGATGCATTTTCTCATTGTTGTAATGATTTAATGTAAATAAAATAATTATCATGTGGAAAAAATTTAGTTTTTTTCAAAGTGATGAGAAATAAAGTGTATTTTTTGACACGTTGAAAAATACACTATTTTTATCAGCACTTAGAAAAATGTAATTCGGTTTAAAACAAGGTGTAAAAAAAAATGCATTTCCTTCTTGTTGTAACGATGTAATCCACATAAAGTAATTATCAGGAGGAAAAGAGTTAGTTGTTTCAAAGAGATTAAAAATAAAGTGTGTTTTTTGATACGTTGAAAAAGACACTGTGTTTTTCAGCACTTTGAAAAATGTAATTCGGTTTAAAACAAGATGCAAATGACAATGCATTTCCTCCTTGTTGTAATAAAGAAATCCACATAAAGTAATTATCAAGTGGAGAAGGTTTGGTTTTTTTCAAAGTGATGAGAAATAATGTGTGTTTTTTGACACTTTGAAAAACCCACTATGTTTTTCAACACTTTGAAAATCGTAATTCAGTTTTAAAAAGGTGTAAAATACGATGCATTTCCTCTTTGTTGTAATGATGCAATCCACATCAAGTTATTATTAGTTGGAAAAATTTGATTTTTTTCAAAGAGATGAAAAATAAAATGTGTTTTTCGACACGTTGAAAACCACACTGTGTTTTTCAGCATTTTGAAAAATGTAATTCGGTTTAAAACAAGGTGCAAACCATTATGTATTTCCTCTTTGGTGTAATGATGCAATCCACATCAATTAATTATGAGGTGGAATAGAGTTGGTTTTTTTCAAAGTGATGAGAAAAAAAGTGTGTTTTCTGACACGTTGGAAAACACATTGTGTTTTTCAACACTTTGAAACACACAATTCAATTTAAAACAAGGTGCAAAACATGATGCATGTCCTTCTTGTTGTAATGATGCAATCCACATCAATTAATTATCTTGTGGAAAAAATTGGTTTTTTTCAAAGTGATGAAAAATAAAGTGTGTTTTTCGACACATTGAAAAACACATTGTGTTTTTCAACACTTTAAAAAATGCAATTCGGTTTAAAACAACGAGGAAACAATGATGAATTTCCTCCTTGTTATAATGATGTAATGAAAATAAAGTAATTATTATGTGGAAAAGTGTTGGTTTTTTTCAAAGTGATGAGAAATAATGTGTGTTTTTTGTCACGTTGAAAAATATACTGTGTTTTTTAAGCACTTTGAAAATCGTAATTCGGTTTAAAACAATGTGCAAACCATGATAATTTTATTCCTTGTTGTAATGATGCGATCCATATCAAGTATTATCAGGTCGAAAAAAGTTGGTTATTTTCAAAGCAATTAAAAATAAAGTGTGTTTTTGACATGTTGAAAAATACATTGTGTTTTTCAGCGCTTTGATAAGCGTAATTAAGTTTAAAACAATGTGCAAACCACAATGCATTCCCTCCTTGTTGTAATGAAACAATCCACATCAAGTAATTATCAGGTAGAGAAGGCTTAGTTGTTTTTCAAAATAATGAAAAATAAAGTGTGATTTTAACACGTTGAAAAACACATTGTGCTTTTTAACACTTTGAAAAATGTAATTTAGTTTAAAAAAAGGTGCAAACCACGATGCGTTTCCTCCTTGTTGTAATGATGCAATCCACATAAAGTAATTATCGGGTGGAAAAGAGTTGGTTTTTTTCAAAGTGATGAAAAATAAAGTGTGTTTTTTGACACGCCTTTGAAAAACGTAATTCGGTTTAAAACAAGGTGCAAACAACAATGCATTTCCTCATTATTGTAATGAAGCAATCCACATCAAGTAATTATCAGGTAGAGAAGGTTCAGTTTTTTTCAAAATGATGAGAAATAAAGTGTGTTTTTTTACACGTTGAAAAACACACTATGTTTTACAACACTTTGATAAACACAATTCGGTTTTAAAAAAGTGAAAACCACGATGCTTTTCCTCCTTATTATAACGATGAAATCCACATCAAGTAATTATTAGGTGGAAAAGATTTGGTTTTTTTCAAAGTGATGAAAAATAAAGTGTTTTTTTTGACATGTTGAAAAATATATTGTATTTTTTGACATGTTGAAAAACACACTATATTTTTCAACACTTTAAAAAACGCAATTCGGTTTATAACAAGGTGCAAACCAAGATGCATTTCCTCCTTGTTATAATGATGTAATGTAAATAAATAAATTATCATGTGGAAAAGAGTTGGGTTTTTTCAAAGTGATAAGAAATATAGCGCGTTTTTCGACACATTGAAAAACACGCTATATTTTTCAGCACTTTGAAAAATGCAATTCGGTTTAAAACAAGGTGCAAACTACGATGATTTTCTTCCTTGTTACGATGAAGTTCACATCAAGTAATTATTAGGTGAATTTTTTTTGGTTTTTTTCAAAGCAATGAAAAATAAAGTGTGTTTTTCGACACTTTGAGAAACACACTGTATTTTTCAGCATTTTGAAAAATGTAATTCGGTTTAAAACAAGGTGTAAACCACGATGCATTTCATTCTTATTGTAACGATGCAATTCACATAAAGTAATTATTGGGTGGAAAAGAGTTGGTTTTTTTCGAATTGATGAGAATTAAAGTGTGTTTTTTGACATGTTGAAAAACACACTGTGTTTTTCAGCACTATGAAAAACGCAATTCGGTTTAAAATAAGGTGCAAACCACGATGCTTTTCTTCCTTGTTGCAACGATGAAATCCACATCAAGTAATTATCAGGTAGAAAAGAGTTGGTTTTTTTCAAAGTGATGAAAAATAAAGTGTGTTTTTCGACACGTTGAAAAACACACTATGTTTTTCAGCACTTTGAAAAATGCAATTCAGTTTATAACAAGGTGCATTCCAAAATGCATTTCATCCTTATTATAATGATGTAATGCAAATAAAGTAATTATCATGTGGAAAAGAGTTGGTTTTTTTCAAAGAGATGAGAAATAACGTGTGCATTTCGACACGTTGAAAAACACACTGTGTTTTTTAACACTTTGAAAAATGCAATGTTACCAAAATATTGTGTAACATTATTAAATAAATTGTAATATTATTAATAATGACTTTAAAGAACTCATATTAATAATATAGTTGTAATAGTTTAATTTTGAGTGAGTTGTGAGAACAATTCACGTAGCTATTTTGTAGTGTGAGTGATCATAGGGATGTTTGAGAGATATGAGGAGATAAATTTGAGAGATTCATGGAGAGAGATATGAGGGATTGAAGACGATATATGACTCCACCATTGTAGGAGATCAAACACTATATATGTAACCTCTATCGATATCAATAATATCCCGGATGATTTCTAAATTCAATATAATTATATTTGGTGTGTTCTCATATTATATTGTAGCGTCTAACAGTGGTATCAGAGCAGTCAGATCAGATCGGTGAAAAAATATGTATATTTGAATATAGTGAAGGGGGAGAGCCATCACTGTTTTTGGTTGTCCCGTTGCATGAAAGAATCACATGCAAGAGCCTTGACTATTTGCATAGTGTGTTCATTATAGAGTCTAAAGTTGTATATTGATTAGTGGTTTAATAGGCTGTGTATTTGGTACAACGTGTGAAGCTCACCATTCAAGTGTGGAAACATTTTTTTCTGACCGCATGCAAGTATAGGTAGATTGGATGCACATTTGTATACAAATCCAAGCTGGAGTCACGAATCCCTTATTGCACTTCACCGTCCAATCTGCTGTAGAGACGTTTTACAATCTCTATCAAATCTTTCATTTTAACCAAGTCCTTGAAAGTATCACATATTTCTTTAAATTCTGTGTGCTCCTAAATAGGTGTGTTGATATCACATTGGAGTAAAGGCTGGCGCATATAATAGAAATGTCCAATCTTGGAAAAGTATTTCTTTTTATTCCATCTCAGATTCACCATTTCTGCTCATATTGACATCAATTACAGTGAAAGTGTATTCACCACGGAAGAGGAGGACGTCCATACATCACATGTAACAAGCTTCTTGAAATCTTGTGTCAGATTAAGTCGGAACAGTTTTGCATGCATGTAATGATCTCTCTACATCAGAACGGTATTATTTGTTTTGATCAGTCAAGGTATCCCACCCACGTATTTCTAAACGAATAGTGAAATGTGCTCATATGTGTCCTATTTTGATATTTAAGGTGTTTTAAGTTTTGTACTTTTGTCATTTTAAAGCTATGGTCAATAGTTTATTAAAAAGGTTTATTGGAGTCATTGTTATAGTATGTTGTTTAGAGTGTGTTTGGTCCATTGTGATTAGAGAGTTAGTCATAATCAATTACAACAAATACATCAATTTATACCTTGCTAAAATGAGTGGTATATCTTTGCTAATGCGTTTTTAAATGTGAGAGCCTTCTGTAGTAGTAGTTTTAATTTCTAATATATAACATAGCTTTTCATATTGTTAAGTGTCATATGATAATAGTGTTGTTTGTAGTATCAAGAATCCTTGTTGAAGTTGTAGTTTTCTAGTCAAGGTCAGTAAGTTTTATGAGTCATTGTAAAAAGATTTATAAAATATTAAAAAAAAAATTGCCTCACAGACGCATTTTCGGTGTTACTTGACATCTAATTTTTGGGAGAATAAGATGAATAATATTGTAGTTCTAATGATATTTTTGATGACTTCAAAGAAGAAAAATGTGCTTGGCTTTGGGGGCTCCAAGGCGCTGCCCCAGGACCCTGCTTGGATTCAAGGGCTCTAGGACTGCCGCCCCTAGACCCCCACTTTGGAATTTCAGAACCAAAGAAAATATTTTTGGGGAAGATGCATCGACAAAAGGTGGTGCAAATTTGAGCTTCATGGTCCAATCTACTAAGTAAGTAGCGACATCATTGGAGGACGAAGGCAATGGAGGATCGAGGTCAATCATTGACCTCTCGTCAGTCACCAATAATGGGGCCACATGAAGCTGTGGTGCCAGTGTGTGTGTGTATGTGTGTTTTATTTCAGATTTGTAGTTTATTTCAGTTGTGTGGAGTATGGTTTCAGTGTTTTTGTTTGAATAAGTGAAATGTTCACATTGAGGGGGGAATTGGAACATGGTCTCAATGTTCAATTTTCCCTCTATTTAGTTTGTATTCAGTAAGTAGTGGTTCCTACATATTCCCTGAAGGAAAGACATAATGCACATATAAAAGCACAAAGGAAAATCAACAACATGATATTTGGGTTGTTGGTTGTCCTGTAAAACTGTCTTTTGTTTTAGGTTATTGGTTGTCCTGTAAAACCATCCTTTGTTTTAGATTTTTGGTTTTCCTGTAAAACCATCCTTTGTTTCAAGTTGTTAGTTGTCATGTAAAACTATCCTTGTTGAGTTTGTTGGCTGTCCTACAAAACCATCCAGATCACGAGCACACATGGGGGGCAAGCTGCAAAAGGAAGTGTGATTATTTTTTCTACCTTGTCAACATTAGGGATATGTATATTGGAAATTAATAATGTTAACAATAGGGGAGTGAATGTTACCAAAATATTGTGCAATTAAAACTTAGCTCATTTTAATATAGTAGTTTGAGTGATTGTGAGAACAATTCAGTAGCTATTTTGAGTGTGAGTGATATATAGGAGATAAATTTGAGAGAATCATGGAGAGAGATATGAGGGATTGAATATGAGTGTTGAATCCACCATTGTAGGAGATCAAACACTATATATGTAACCTCTATCAATATCAATAATATCCCGGATGATTTCTAAATTCAATATACTTATATTCGGTGTGTTCTCAAATTATATTACAGCTTCTAACACGCAATTAGGTTTAAAACAAGGTTCAAAACATGATGAATTTCCTCCTTGTTGTAATGATGTAATGAAAATATAGTAATTATCAAGTGAAAAAGAGTTGTTTTATTTCAAAGTGATGAGAAAATACAATGTGTTTTTCAACACGTTGAAAAACATAATGTGTTTTTTAACACATCAAAAACTCAACGCCATTTTGCATGAGGTGCAAACCACGATGCTTTTCCTCCTTGTCGTGATGATTCAATGCATACCAAATAACTACCACTAGGATAAGAGTTTCATTTTTTCAAAGTCCTGAAAAATAGAGTAGGTTTTTCAACACATTGAAAAGAACACTATGTTTTTCAGTACTTAGAAAAACGCCATGTCGATTTCGAAAAGGTGAAAACCACGATGCTTTTATTCCTTGATGTAATGATGTAATGCATAACAAGTAATTACAAGGTTTAGAAGAGTTTATTTAGAAGAATTTACAAACAATAGAATAAATTTTAAATTTTCTTGATTTAATTAAGAAAAGTTAAATATGAAAAATGGATGATGTGTCCTAGGATGTGGATGGACGATGGTCGATGTTGTGCTCCATGGAAGAATGGATCAAGCTCCTCTCCTGTGAATGAATTTGCAATCACATACACTACACAAGACATTCCAAGGAAAATTGCGCACTTTAATTGAATATATGTTATTATGAGTAGATTTGTCAACACACTGGGTCCAAAAACTCTCCCAAGTTTCTAAAACTTCATTACAATCCATGGGAAAATGTACTTCTTTTGCTTTCCCTAAATGGGATGCTGAAGTTTAAACCATAAGGAACTAATAAAATGTTTTGGGGTTTTCATTTTATAAAATAGACTAATATTTCTTGATATTTAAGAATTTCATCAATAACATATAGTATTGTGAATGACATTCCAATAATTGTTATAGTTTATTCGCTAAAAAACCATTGTAATAGTATATGTAGTATGAAAATTACACGCTTCAATGAGTACTTGAATTCTCTAGAATTAACTCCTTTTCAAACAATAATGAATTTCTATATTATGTAGATTAACTAGGGTACATATGCATCTATAGATGAGTTGAACTCATATTAAAATACTATTAGCACACAAACAAGCAAACAAATTGATATATAACTATAGAAAAATGTGAAGAAGGTAGACCAAGGGTCACATGGATAAATTTTGAAGGGAATGAGGACTCTTTTATCATAACCATGTAGTTCACCAAAACCTTTTGGACTTACGTTTCTTGTCAAATGCACTAACCTAGAAAAAGTCTTCGAACAACACAAAATAATTACAAAAATTAATAAATAATTAAAGGGGGGGCCTTATGAATACCATAAATGATTGAAAATGATAATTGTATCAATACAATCCTAAATTTGACAAATGAACATAACCCATACTTAGTGAATTTGACATGAATATTTAAATATTTAAAAAATGCCATATTACAAACCACGCTGTTTTTTCCACCTTATTGCAATTTAAATCTTTCTACCAAATTCACAATACTTACACAATCTAAATCTTATTACAATTTAAATATTCCTATATGATTTTCACACCTTCTAATATTTTATTATGTTTTTATTGTTTAATTATTATTTACTCTTATAAAAACTAAAATATACATTTAACCAACATCTTTTGATGTCAAAGGTCGCATGGAAAATGTCATTTTATTACAAAGTCATATTTTCATTTATTAGTTGTGTCTTCGGTGGGAGTGACTGGTACTTTTTCCTCAGTTGACGCCTTGGCCTAGATGTACATCTTCTTCCATACTTATTTATGACCTTCGTGTATTTTAAAAACAAAATTAAAGCTTACTACGTGATTTTCGAACACTTTTTTGTTCAATTCACCCATTGTCTCCTAATTCTTAATTTCTAATTCCAACTCTTGAACCTCAAGCTCCAACTCCATTTTCCTCGAGGAAGCATCTCCTAATTGATCCAATAATTCCTTTTTTTTTTTTGACAAGTTTAAATATTGCAATGTAAGTCTTTCACGATCGGTTTTATAAAAAATTTCCTTATTCATTACAAGTTTCATTTCTAATTCCATACAAAATGATGGGAAGACTCATCTTCTTGTCCAGTGCCGACATCTTCGTTTATAGGGCTCTTTGCGTTCTTTCCAAACACATTAGTGACACTATCGAATGTTTCATAATCTTTCCATTCTTACACTGGTGAAGCCTTGATATTTCGAGCCTTCTCTTGTCTTTCCATCTAATTAACCCGTATTTAAACAACTGATTAATATTTGTTAACATCATCATTTATATAATAAATGGAATGTCACATAAAAAGAATAAAAACATGGAAGAATAATTCATCTAATGCACCCTAAACATAACCACAAACCATATTAAATTTATCAAGAGTGCAATACTAAATCGTAAATGTCAAACACATTAAAGTAACAACATCATCACACTTATCTATAGTATTATTGTAATCACACTCTTATTACTCTTCCGTATACATCACACATCACATACCAGATGTAGTAATCCATATACATGATCTAAATACTAATTAATGTGCACATCATAACATCAACCGAAAAACAACCATATTATATTAAAATCACATACATCTAATAATATAATATAACCACATACATCTATCCATCTCATCTATTATGCTATAAATGCTATAAGCATTAAATAAAACAAATTTTTGGCCTACCACAAAATTAATACCTATACATATATGTCAAATATATAAGTAAAATATGTCAAATATGTAAGTGAAATATATTCGTAAGTTTAATATGTGTTTAGCAAGTATGTTTTCATTTCAAAGGCTGCATGACTAGTATATTCATTTGTTAGCTTTGTCTTCGGTGGGAGTGCCTGGTACTTTTTCCTCAATTGCCACTTTGGCCTGCATGTACATTTTCTTCCATACTTCCTTTTGATCTTCATGTATTTTAAGAATGGAATTAAAGCTTGTTACTTGATTTTTTAAATTTTTAGTTCTAACTCCTGAACCTCAAGCGCTAACTCCATCTTCCTCAAGGAAAATTCTCCTATCTCATCCAATAATTCCTTTTTTTTCAAAAAAAATAATTTTTCCAATGCAAGGCTTTCACACTCATTTTTATACATCTTTTCCTTCTTCGTTACAAGTTTCATTTTTAATTCCATGCGAAATGATGAGGAAGACTCATCTTCTTGTCCAACACTAACATATTTATTTGTAGGGCTCTTTGCATTACTTCCAAATGCATAAGTGGCACTATCAAATGTTTCATAATCTTTCGGTTCCTGCACTAGTGAAGCCTTGCACTTTCCAACCTTCTTTTGTCTTGCCATCTAATTAAACTTGTATTTAAACAACTGATTAATATCTGTTACCATTAAAACATAATTACAAAGAAAATAATCCACTTAACTTATACTTAACAAAATATTATCATGGATGAAATATATATGAAATTTTAGTGACCACATCAAACCCAAGTAGGCATACATGGAAGAAGAACATAACTATGTAACCATAAACTACAAACCGTAATCCATAATACACTATATTTGAAAACAACATTGTGATTTATCTACAATAAATTACTGAACACGTCAAACCCAAGTAGGCATACACAAAAGAACACAACTATGTAACCATATACCATATACTGTAATCCACAATCCATAGTCACATTAATACATTAACCAGATACACAATGATAACATCATCGGTTATACAATAAATGAGATGTCACATAACAAGAATTAAAACCATCTAATGCACTATAAACAAAATGTAAATGGATAAGTCTATGTAGCCCACAACCACAAACCATATTCAATATATCAATAAAGCATTACTAAATCATAAACCTCAAACACATAAAAGTAAAATCATCATCATATACACATATATAGTAATCTGACTTCTCATAAGCAATGTTATATAATAAATGTTTTCATCTCCTGTGTTGCCTATTGTTAGTGACAGACAATATTCCATCATAATATCTAATACGTTTCTTCTCATCTCTATGAAAAAATTAGGTGTGATGCTAAGAATGGGTGGGGCATTAGATGAATTTATCTGAGTATTGTGCACTGTCTCAACCTGTACCTCATCATCTTGAAATCCAACCATATAGTAAATAAGTCAATGTAGATGAATCTCTCAGTTAAACACATAATTAAATTAAATCACCCATTACATCTACTTGCCTCTTCACTAGGAATGTTCAGTCTGATATATCTGAAATCCCATATAACAAACCCTTTGACACACTCTACCAAAGTGCTTGCAAATGAATTAAGGTAGGGTAATGGAGTAGTGGGAACAATGGCCTCAAAAATAATGACTTTCACTGTAAATTGGGGGAGTGTGATGCCATGACACTTTGCATGCGGGCTACTATCACAAACCACTCCTCTCACAACAAATATATCATTTGACATTAACCTGACTTCGACCCCATCAGGAAAAGTCTGGAATAATGAAAATCTCAATTACATTAATAACTTTATCTTAATTTAACCAAAAAAGAATACATAAAATCAAATGAGAACATTCAATAACTTACCAGTTCATCTTCACCCTCTCTCATACTGTCAACAATGTTGTTTGTGCCCCTCTCCTCATGCCTCCTCTAGTCACCTTCTCTCTCCTTGACTGGGAAAAAAGTTACAACTATGAAAAAATTCATCTCAGCCTCTCTGAGCTCTCATGAAGCTATCTCGTCAATAAGATCGAGACCACAGACTGATTGTGAAGGGGGCATTTTATCGCAAACCTCCATCGAAAACAATCGAGTCATCAAGACAATTTAAATATCAACAACATAAAGAAACATTCAATTTTCAAGTGCATGTTAAGTGGTTTTTACGTTTCTTTGTTTCACACTATGAAGTGAGTCTCTCTGCCAACGTAGGAGTTGACACAAGGGAATATCATAATACTACATGTACCTATAATTAGTATATACAAAAATAAACAAAAACTATATTTTATATAACAACGAAAGACCAATAATTACTTAGGTTATCATTCACAAGGGGGTCAACATTCCCACTAGTTGCTCCACCTTCTTCTCTATCTTCCTGTTCATGACATAATATTAAGTTTTTGATTTCCAACCAAATATATAATATATTATACTAATCTTAAATTTACCTCTGTCCCGATATTTGAGTTAATTTTTCCTCTCACTCTCAACTACTTATCCTTTCTCACATTTCACATCTCCTTTGAATCGTAGGCACACATTGTAGCATCCACCTCCATCTTTCCTTCTTAGCTTAACTCCTCGAATTAAGCTTTGCATTCTTTTTTGTAAACTCGATCGATAACCCTCCTGCACTGCAGGTAGAATTACTTCCTCATGACATAGTTTGCATCCCCATCTCTCTTCTGCACGTATGCCATGCTATTTTCTTGAGGGATAGGTGACAGTTTTCCCATATGCTTACGGCCACACTTACACAGTTCCACGAAGGGAAGATTGTGTGCTACCTAGCGATGTCGATTAAGTCTATGCAACTCCCAAAACCTAACATTCCCACTAAAAGCACATGATCCATGCTAGCAGAAATATAGAATACGACCATTAACTTAGTCGGTTTTGTAGTCTATGGGTGGCTGATTGAAAGAAAATGTTAGAAAATTATAATAATTCTTACACTATTGAATAGAAACAATCAACAAGAAATAAAAATGTTAAGTTTTAACTTTATTCACCTCCATTGCAGGCTCACGAATATTCGAGTGAATGGTCTCGAAAGGATCGTTTACATAGCGCCATCAACTGTTGGAGGAACATATCATTTTGCATCCTCTCTAACACTTGTGGAATATGTACATGCCATGTAATGTAAAGGTGTTTATATCTGGGGAGTACAAATACATAAATATTAGCCCAACATAAAATATTAAGTATTATGAAAAAGAATTAATGTTCACATATTTGAATATTACCATCGTGGAATGTGAAGAAACCTGTGTGAAAAGATGACAATTTCATATTTATTAGCCCAAAAAATGACATTAGGTACATTGCTAGGTCAAAAAATTAATGTTCACAAAATTTTATATTACTGTCTTATTATTTATGTCTTCCCTGAAAAAATAAGAACACATTTTGAACATGGATGGGCCCATGTCGCCGAAATTTTGCATGTTTCAGTCAAGTGTGTTGTCATAACCATATTTGAAGTGACACATCGTAAAACAAGATAAACTGAAAAAATGGTGCACGAAATTATTTATTTGTATTTTTCATTCATATTGAGACAATCATGCACAATAAACCATTTGTGACGAAGTTAGCTGCACACATAAATTTTAAAATCTTGATACTCAGATAGAAAAAAATGCTCTATAACTTTGGGACAAAACTAGAGTCGACTTTTCTAGGGTTTATATTTTCTAACTTCCATACCACAACCTTTTTAGGCTCTGTGGGAATTTATTGCTATAGTCTCTCCTAGGGTTTCTTGCCCTCTAGGCATCCCCTATATAATGCCCTCGCCATCTTCAAACCCAATTGTTTCAACCGTGGTAGGAGATAGTGGAGCAAGAAATAGCACCACTGGCAAAGTGACCCAATAAATTCATCCTTAAGGTCTTTCACAAGGTAATATTTCTCCTCCCGATGTAGATCTTCCCATTCCTGAATTTAATGTTGCTTGTCAATGGTTAGAGTAGTTTTTCCTCATTGGGTATTTTGTGGGTCGAATCCCCTTTGAAAGCATGCTCGAATCCTGGGTTAACATAGTCTGGAATCCTCATGGAATCCTCCTGGATAGCGTTGAAAACATGACCAAGGTTTTCTTTCTTTCTCATTTTTCTGACCCTGCTAATGTGCTCAATATTTTGGCTAAGCAAGCTACTTGGTATGTTTGCAACTTGCTGCTTGTGTTAACACCCTAGCACAAGGAATTTGTGGTATCTGAATATACCACCCTTAAAGTTCCTATGTGGGTTGAATTTTTTGGTCTTCCTCTGTTATGTGTGCCTTTTTATCCCAAATTTCTACCTCGCTTGGGTGGGTAGTCTACCTGGAAGCCGATAGGTTTTACCATGCTCGTCCATAGAAGCGAGTATGCGTTGAGATTGATCTCTCATAGGATATCAAAGAATATGTGGATATTCAAATGGGTGATAAATGATATTCCCAATGGGTCAGGTACATCAATCTACCAAACACTTTCTTTCGTTTCCATGCGTATGATCACAAGATCAAGGATTGCCTACTTTATGTACCCCTATAATCTCCCTGTGGCCAAAACAACTCCCGAGCCAGTCAAACACTAATAGGAGGAAGGCAGGTAAGTTGTTGGTGGTCGGTGAAATAAGAACAAATCCCAACAATCCAAAGCCTCTGACTCCCATGGCCATTGGGAACTGATTGTTAAGGAACAATCTCTCAGTATCCCAGCTAAGGAGCCTACAACTGTTGCAAAAGAACCAACTACTGTTTCCATCTTGGCTACTCCATTACCAAAGTATTCCAGCATGCCCCTTGCAGTAATGGTTCTCATGGACTAGAAAAATTGTTTTTCTCATGTCCCCATCCCGCATTCAGTTCCACTGCTTCTTCCAAGCAACTCACAAGGGCCATCCAAATGACCCCGAAGTCCTCCCCGCATCTCTCGGGACTATAGCCCAACACGCAGTGTGGATTCCACCAAAGTGGGATACAACATTGAGTACGCCAACCGAAAAAAATTTGATCTGTAAGATTGTTTGCAGCACAATGCTACTTGTTTCTTGCAAAATAAATATGATGCCCTTAAGGGCTTGGAGGATGGGGATATGGCTCTGAAACAACGTTTCCCATGATTTTTTTATCTTGGAATGTTAGGGTCCTAAAGACTCTTGTCGTAAATATGTGGTGCATGAAAATTGACAACGATGTGCAAACTTGGATGTTTTATTTTTGTAGGAAGTAAAAATTAGAGGTTTTCAGTTACAGATGGGTTGTAAATCCATCTGGCATGACAACTTGACTTTCTTTAGCAACCATGAAGCACACTGTGGGGGATTAATTTTGTTTTTTGCTCCAAAATGGCAGCCCTTATTAATTGACCATGGTATTGACCCCACCAATCGTGTCATATGGGCCCTCTTTAATATTGATGGCCACCATTTTGGGATCATAAATATTTACACCTTGAATGATGCGGCCAGAAGGGCCGATCTGTGGCGGTGGATAACCAACTCCATTCCTGATGCCTACTGGGTAATAAGTGGAGATTTAAATATGGCCAAATCCCCTAATGATAAATGTGGCCACTTGCCTATGAGGTCGTCACCTGATGAAAGTGAATCGTGGTAATTCATGCGAAACAAATTCAAATTTTTTGATCCTAACGCATCTCACTTTCCCACGTCTGCAGCTTCGTACACATGGACCAATATTCATGGAGGGACAAATCAAATTCTTAAATGACTTGACAGGTCCTTTATTTTAGCTAAACATTTCCTTGAGTTCAATAGCATTTATTCTGTGCCAGTGGAATTCATGCCTGACTTTGTCCTTTTAGAACACTCTCCTATACGATTTCATATCTATTGGCATGATGTGCGCCCCTTTTTTCATAAAGGCCAATTCTTTCTTAATATTGCCTTGATGTAACCTAACCCCACTTTTAATCATATCAAATGGGTTTGGAATTTAATTCCACGACCCAATCACTATCAACGGTTTCATCCACCTATGCAAGCCAGCTAGATATAATGGTGGGAAGATGCACTGACTCAGAATACCATATTTCTTAGAATCTACGACCAACATTTGGAAAAAAATCAGCGCTGCTCATACATTGCTAACACCTCATCTCTCAACCGGGCGATGGTGGTGCTTCAAGGTGATCCCTTCTCTGATGTTCTATAACTACAAGTTGCAATGATCCGGTATCAAATCCAAATTGTAAATAACTATAATGCCAAAGGCGCTCAGATCCAGGCTCATATGCATTGGCTTAATATTGGAGATTGGGTTTTGAAAGAATTTTTTCTTTCTCTCTGAGCCAAAAATCCTTCTCAACAGATCTGACCTATCATGGACAATGGAGCTCAAATTACTGACCCGAAACTTATGTTGCAAACCTTTTTGCACCATTATAAGCTTGTCTTTCAATCTCACCCACCCTTTATAGCTTGTCAAGCCGCTCTTGATCATTGTTTGGGTGTTGTGCCGCGCAAACTATCAGAGGCTCAGAAGTTGATTTGCGAAAGATTTTTCACCATTGAAGACCTCCATGAAGCCACTCTGTAAATGGATAATGATAAAGTGCTAGGTTACGATGGATTCCCTTGCGAATTTTATAAAGCTCTTTGGGATTATGTCGGGCAAGACCTTTAGCAGGTCTATCTTGCAAGATTTCAGAACCAATCCCTAGGGCCATGCATTAATAAGGGGAAACATAAAATTTATCCCTAAGAAAGGAGATCCTGGGAAAATCACTTGTTGGCGGCCGATTACACTGCTAAATGTCTCCTACAAAATCATTTCCAAAGCGTTAGGTCTGCGATTACGCAATATTTTACCTGTTATTATTCAGCCAGAGCAAACATGCTTCATACAGGGAAATTTCATCCTAGATAACATCATCGTGGTGTGGGAAGGCATGGAATAGGCTCGCAGATCTCATCAAGCCGCCATGCTTATCAAGATTGAATTTGAGAAGGATTTTGATCGGATTGAATGGCCATTAATTATCGCCATGCTTCAGGCCCTTGGCTTTGGACCCATTTTTATTCAATCCATCAATATGCTTTTTGCAGATGTCTCTGCTCAAATTTATATTAATGGCCTCAGCTCAAAGCCTTTTGGGTTTTTTTGGTCTATTAGACAAGACTGTCCTCTTTCCCTTGTACTATATGTATTGATGGCTGAAGGATTTGGTTATCTCTTAGCTCATGCCAAAGCGTTGGGTCTTGTTTCTAGAATCTCATTGCCTGATGATCCCAATTCACAACTTTCAATGGGGAATTTTGTGGACAATTCCTTCCCTTACACTTGTTGAGGATGAAACCAAAATTCCTAATGCTATGCGGTGTTTGGATACTTTATGACTAGCTTTTGGCTCATCCATTCAATAGTGAAAAAACCCAATGTTACCCTGGAAATATTTCCTTCCCGCACCAGATTGGCTTGCCACCTTTGATTGGAATATTCTACAACATGGTGAGATTTTCAACATTTTAGGTATTCCTTTTTCTTTTCAAGCCTCCCCAACTGAACTAGGGCATTATTTCATTCAACGGGTGGCAAAAAAAAATGGAATATTGGATCACTAGGCCTTTATCCCTGATTGGCAAATTCCAAATCTGTTATAAAATTTTTGTAACCACCTGTTGGCGAGAAAATTTGTCTAGTGGAAAAATTGGTGGGTTTCAAGCCAATGCTATGGGAATCTGAGTCCCTCTACTTGAACGGTGTAGCTTTCGTGTGTGCATGCGTGAAAAAGTGGATTTCAATGGTGGCCTTTCGACCAGAGATCCAATAGGCGCACTCCGTTGACCCTGTGGCAAAGCTAGTGATTTCTCACTAGAGAAGGAATTTTGTTTGAGAAGGGGGAAAGGGAGTGAGAATGGAGGTAGGATAAACTAATGTTACGAGTAGAATATCAGATTCCCACACACATTAATTATAAATTTCATTTACATGCATTTATAGCTAGAAGAAAAACAAACCCACAGAAGAAGCTACAAGACCGAATGAAACTCATTGGTCGGGAGAAGTACCAATTAATTCCTCAATCAAAGAGGAAAAAATACCTTCTTTTATTATTGGAGCTTGAGAAAAGTTTGTACATAGCTTGAGAATGGAAGAAATTTGAGGAAGAAGAGAAAATAGAAGAAGAGTGGCGTTTTCTGTCTTTTTCAGGTATAAAGCACTTTGTTCTTTTCTGAAATCAATCGCCCACCCTTGGAATGATATCGAGAAGCCATTATATTCTTTGCAAGAAACCATTACAACTTCATAAATCTTCGACGCCTTTTCAAATTCCTCTGTTGTGAATAAAACACTCATGGCGGGTTAGAAACTAGATCTTGCAAAGCAACCGTTACATTCAATTTGCCAGTTTAAATATAGACCATTTGATTTGGTCCTCTAACTTTGAAATTGGTCCCGTCCATGTGGCAAGAAGGAATTGGAGTGGTTATGGGGGAAGCCATTCCCATTTTATGACTTTTGTGAGATTTGGCAATTTGGAACAAATTGGCCCGTAACCCCACTTTGACTTTTCAACTTAGACACATGGCACGTTTTTATTGGAAACGGGGTCATGGCCCTTTTCTCAACATTTTAACCTTTTTTGGAAAAAGACTCAAAAATTCAATTTCCTCCACCAGCCCGCTCTTCCGCTTTAACTTTTCAACGGTGGGGCCCGAGACCCATGGCAGAGTCGCAGGGCAAATTAGAACTTTTACTTCACTTTTGGGAATTTGGTTAAATTTCCAAAAGTGCCCTGATGGCCCACTCGTCTGCTTTGACTTTTTCCTTACAGACTTCAACTTTGAATTTTTCCCTTATAGCCTGATCGGGGGCTACAGGTTACTTTTTAACTTTTCACCTTTTTTACGAAAAAGACTCAAAACCTCAAATCCCCCCGATGGCCCGCTTGTCTTCTTTGAATTTTCCATGGCGGGCTTTGCATCTCCAATGAATTTGACACGTGGCAATCTAGCGTTGTTTTGGTAATTGACCCTTTCTACCCCGTATTCAGAATTGCACCATTGCGACACGTGGAGCCATTTCCTGAGCCTTCCATACTTCGCTGATTTTACTTTCATTTTGTACCTGGGACACGTGGTAAGCCAGCACTTAATTGAAGACTATCCTTTGGACCCTGCCCCTGGAGTTGCGTCGTTGTGACATGTGGAGCCGTCCATTGAGTTTTGAGGTATGACCAAACCGCATCCAATCAAAGAGACCCACGTATCACTTGGGGATGCTGAAGCAAAATTTGATGGGGAAAGAAATGCCCATCATTCCCAACTGTAGAAAAAATACACAGATGAAGAGAACTTCGTCATTTTGAGTTTAATTTTCAAATTTCCTTCACAAACCAGAGGAATGAAGGCAAAAAAATGATTTGACAACCCAGGCCATAGAATAAGTGAACAATCTTGATTAAAAATGGAGGTTGCAAAGAGGATATTACGTGCATAGACAGGGAAATGGAGGATTTCTAAAAATGAGAAAAATAGAGGTTTAAACAGCTCTAGGGCATGACTTTTGCTAATTTCTTGAATCTCTAATTTGGCTTAAACATCAACGAAGGGCATGAGCTCAAAAAAATTGAATTTTTCTATGGAAACGCAGAGCATTTTTTAGGAGAAAACAACTTGCTCTAGCTTGGGGACATGGTGTGAACTAGGCATAGGTAGGGCATGACATGAGGATCCAAAATCTCAAGTTTCAAAACATATTACGTTGACCAGTGTCTTATCCATTGGGCCTTATAAATTCATGTACAATTCTGAGAAAGAATGGAAGAAGGAGGAAACACACAAACCAAACCAAACTAAACCAAAACCACGCAACATAAAAGGGAAAAACACACCAAGAAAAAAACCTATGGTACAAGGTGGGGGACAACCTGCTTTCTCTGATGATACAGTTTCAAGTATTACTCGCTTCAAGGAAATTCCAATGGCATTCCATCCAAGTATGAGAGGAGAAAAAAGTTCTCACCACAAGCTCCATGGAATTGGAATGAGCCGAGCCATAATGAATCAAAATTTTCATGGCTGCCCTTTGGTTCTCTTGTCTTGTCCCAAAGTAGGACAAAATCTCCAACCTTGAATTCTCTTGCCTTTTCCCTCTTGTCGAATATCTTCTTCACTTTCAATTGGTTTTCTTTAACTCTATCCACCACTTGGCATTTGCTTTCCTCTAGCTTCTCCAGGAAGAGGATCCTCTTGTCAATGGACTCTTTGTATTGACCATCTTCTATCTCTTGCAGCAACTTGAGAGTTGGCATCTCAATTGTGTGAGGAATATCTGCCTCAATTCCATACAACATTTGGAAAGGTGACATACCTATTTCATTCTTAGGAGTGATCCTATTGGCCCATAATGCATCATATAACTTCTTGTGCCAGTTCCTTTGATTCTCATCTACCAGCTTGCGAACAATGGTCACAATGTTCTTGTTGCTTGACTCATCTTGACCATTTCCCTATGGATAGTAGTCAAAAGAGTGAGATAAGGAGATTCCAAAACCATAATAAAAATCCGTGATCTCCTTTGAAGAGAAATCAGTGGCATTGTCTACAAAAATTTTCTATGGTACTCCAAAACGAACAATGATATTCTCCTTGATGAAGTTGAAGACTGTTTTAGAGTTGGCTTGCTTGGTTGGGATGGCTTCCACCCATTTAGTGAAGTAATCACTTGCAGTGAGTACATAAGTATGACCTGCACTAGAATGAGGATTCAAAACACCAATAAAATCTAGCCCCCATTGCCGAAATGGTTCTTCAATCACCACGGGCTTGAGTGGCAATGCAACTATTTGTGGCTTTCCAACAAATTGCTGACATGCTTTGCATTTGAAAACCCAATCTTGAGTGTTTGCAAAGATGGAGGGCCAATAATGTCCCCCTCTGAGGATCTTATGTACAGTGACCATTGCTGAGAAATGTCCACCACAAGCTTGATCATGATATGCCTTGAGAAAATTTTCTTGCTGCTCCTTATCTACACACTTGAGGAAACAACCATCTAGGCCTCTCTTGTAAAGTGCATGATTCCATATCACAAACTTGGCTGCCTTTAGCTTGAGTGTCCTTCTTTTTTTGTAATCAATATGAGGAGGGCATTCTCCATAAGTGAGATAGTAAGCAATGCCAACATACCACTCATCAGTAGTGTTGACAAAGAGCACCTATATACTATCTCCTAGACAGGTTGAGCAAACATCATCCTTTTCTCCCTGCTAAGCTTTGAGAGCTTCATCTTCAGCAATCATCTTGCATAAACCATTTCCTCTTACTAGATTAGAGGGTCTAATCCCCAAGTCATACTCTTGGGTATTTGCTATCCATCTTTCTCTCTTAGCCCCAGGATCTTGTTGAGTCAAAATGGACTTGATTGCACTTCTAGGGACCATCACCACTGTATGGGAATTGAGAATATAGAATATGAAACTTTTAACAACTTTGACCACTGCGTAGGCATGTTTCTCTAATTGATTGTACTTTAGCTCATGATTCTTCAAAGGACAACTCATAAAAGCAATGGGTGCTTCCAAATCTTCATCATTTTTGTGAACAAGGACAACATAGAGTGTATGTTCTGATGCATAACAATACATTATGAACTCCTTGTTGAAATCTTGAGATACAAGAGTTGGAGCTTTGGTAATGGCTTTCTTGATATCCTCAAATGTTGTTTGTCCTTATTCCACTTGAAACTGTCTTGAGGCTTCATCATGAAAGTTATATGCTTGGTTAATTCAAAAAACTTAGGCACAAAATGACAAAGGAAGTTTACCTTTCCAAAGAATGAATGAACTCCCTTCTTGCTGGTTGGTAAGGCTAGTGCTTGGATAGCTCTGACCCTCTTATGATCGATGTGTGCTCCATGTTTGTTCACAATGTGTCCTAGCAACTTACCTTATGTGACTCCAAAAATGCACTTCTTTGGATTTAGAGAAATGCCATGTTTCCTACACATTGCAAGGAATTTCTCTAACTGATTGATATGATCTCCCCTCCTCTTTGAAAAAACCATGAGGTCATCAAGGTAAATGACAATGCAATGTTTCAAATATTTGAAGGCAAAGTCCATTGCTCTTTGGAAAATGGCTCTAGCATTGATCAAGCCAAAAGGCATTTTGTTGTAAGCAAAAGTGCCCCAAGGTGTTGTGAAGGATGTTTTGTTGCAATCCTCTTCTGCCACCTTGATTTGGTTGTACCCTGAGAATCCATCAAGCAAAGAGAGCATCTCAGATCCAGTGACTTCTTACAAAATGTGATCCATGATTGGAAGAGGATAGTTTTCCTTGAGAGATGCTTGATTCATATTTCGGAAGTCTACAAAAATCTTTATTTCCCCATTCTTCTTCCTTACTGGAACAATGTTAGCCACCCATGTTGAATGGTGGATGGGGAAGATGATTCTAGCATTGAGCATTTTAATCACCTCTTCTTTGATAATATCAACAATCTTTGGATTATAGGGCCTTTGTTTCTTCCTAAAGGGCTTAGATCCTTGCTTCAAAGGAATGGAGTGATGCATTTCCTTTGGCTAAAAAGATTTGAGTTCATCATAGGAATAGGCCAGGACGTCTGAGTAATTTTTTAGCAGAGCAAAAAACCTTCTCTTCTCTTCTGGTGAGAAACATTTACCAATGTTAACTATCCTTGGATTCTTTGAAGTGCCAATGTTTTCTTGATCAAAATCAGATGGATACCGAGAAGACTATTTTTCTTTCTCCTGGATGAACCTATCATGCTTGTCAAAGAGATCTTCCAAAGAAACTAGGTCTTTGGGGGATTTTGTTTCCTTTTGGTTTGATTACTCCCTCTTCATCAATTCCCTCAATTCCTTCCTTCTCTTCTTTGGGGACTGATTCACGGTGTGGGTTTTCACTTCCTTCAAAGAAAAGGTTATTGAAGTTATCCCTTTGTTCTAATAAGGCTAGGATCTGATTGTCATCATTGAAAACCTGCCATTGATTTGCATTGTCTGGTACGGTGGGTCTGAACACCATCTCAATGGTCACTTTATCCTTTCCAAAAGAAGGATGAGGTGTCACTAAGGAAGTTGACACTGCTAGAGAATCAAAATTTTCATTCTGCTCCCTAGGGATAGCTTCAATGGAGAATGCATCACATGATTCGATGAAGGTCCCGCACTCTGTTTCTATAGTGCCCAAGTCTGGGGTTTTTTACCTGATATTACTGGCAGACCTACTTTACCACAACCTCTGCATCACCTTTACATCTCAACTTATTGATTCCCATGTCCTCTGCTACATTCATGCCTAAGAGAAATGCTTCATACTCTTCTGTATTATTTGTATTGTCAAATTTCAGCTTGTAGGCAAAAGGATATACCTCATTGGAGGGAGAGTATAATACTACACCAGCTGCTAAACCTGCTCTGGAATGACTACCATCAAAATCCATTATCAGAGTGGCAAGTTATATTCCTTTTGTGATGTAAGGAAGTAGTTTCCCAGCCCACAATCTTGAAAGAGGATGTTAGCTCTTGGATCACCAGATTTCCTTACTGTGAATTTCATTTTCCTGATTGGAAGCAACTTCTTCATTTCTCCTTTCACTAGGATAGTTACAGATGACCACTCCATTTTTTATTTCTCCACCTAGATCTTGACAAAAAATTCTACTCAATAGCATACCAAAAGATGTTTGGATATCTACCACCAAAATGGTCAAGTGTATCTTCTTGTCAGGGGTAATTAGCTAGTGCAACCTGAGCATCCTTGATTCTTCCTACCAATGGAACTTGTTTGGATTCCATTGAATAACATGTGTCATTTTCCTGGGTCAAATTGAGGCCAAGAGCATTTACAAATTTTGCTGGCATCACATTATCTGAGGCTCCAGAGTCTATGATGCAATTGTTCAACTGGAAGCCTTTGATGAGAAGTGACAGGTAAAAAGGCTCAACTCTATTGGTGTTTGAGCCACTGAGGGCTAACATGTTTTGAGAAGGTTGGTATGGATGGTGTGGGTAATAGGATTTTAGAGATTAGGCTTGAAGGAAATGGGTTGCTACCATGAACTACCTTGATGAATCTATCAAATTGGGTAGGATGTGTTTGTAGGTATTCAATCTCAAAGAGATGAACTTTGGTTTTGCTTACATGCTCCACAAATTCTAATGGAGATATGGTAGATGGGGAAGAGGTTCCAGCAGTGGGAGAGGATTTACATGACATGGGTTTTGTTACTTTTGGTGCTAGGTTATCCTTTTCAAATGTAGCAATTTTCCAGGAAGGAGGTGAGGGTGTAGCCTTTGATTGAAATTTATATGTTCTTGCAGAACCAATATTTAGAAGAGAATTTCTCTTAAAAAATTTTGAGTTGGGAGAAGAATTAGATAACTTACTTGGCACAACAGTGTGATCCTTGACAACTAGTGAATTTGATTTCTCTTTGGCTGATTCCATGGAAGGTTGTAACGGTGATCCCCTGCTGATGATCTTGTTTAATGGGGCTTTGAAAAGATATCTTATTTGTTATTCCTACTCTCAGTTGTAACTGCTAAGGCTGAAACACCATTCTTGGATTGTGCATGAGTGAAAACAAAACATGAAAAAATTGGAGCTTCTTCATCACCTTCCTCCTCCTCATCAATGTATTCAATCAGGCCATTGTGTGAGCCAAATCTCTTCAATTTCAAGATAGTTTTCGTAGTCGTCCATGCTTTCTTCTTCAGTTTCCTCAATGTTTGTTTCTTCTTCTGATTCTCTAGTGTCACAGATGGCATTGACTTGTGGTGCTTCAAGAGCAAGCCTACAAGGAGGTGGAGAAATTCTTGGTCTATCAGGAGGATTTGGTATCCTTGGAGCATTCCTCATTATTGATTTTTGATAGCTACTTCTTCAAAGCAACTGGGTCATTTGCCATTTTTTGGAACATTGGATCAGTGGCGATGGAATTTGAACTCTGACCCTTTTGCTTTGCATTTGGTCCTTTCACTTTTCCATAAATAATTAGATCATCATCAGTCTCAACTACAAAGTCTTGAACTTACCTTAATGTTCTTGGTTGAGCTCTTTTGAGGAAGAATCCAACTTCTGATGGAAAAGAACTGATGAAGAACCTTTTCAAGTTGTTTTCAGGGGGGGTACCACATTTTCTGGGATCCTTCTTGCCAACCTATTATACCTTGCTACAAAATATCTCATTGATTTAGAGGTCTCCTTCTTCATCTGAAGTAATTGGACTAGAAGATCTTGACAATCTTATGTGCTCTTGAACCTATGTTCAAATGCACTTCTTATATCTTCCCAGCATGTGACAGATCTTGGGGGCAACATGTAGAATAATTTAGCATATTTTTCTTGGAGTGACTCCACAAAGCGCATGACTGATACATCTTCATCTTCAAGTCCCAACACTCCACAAGTAGTGATGAATGTTGCTACATGTTCTTTGGGTAGCTAAGAACCACCCCCTTTAAATTTTGGGAAGTTCTTTCTTGAGCCTCTTGGGAGGTCATGAAGTGGTTGTAGAAGAGCAAGTGGACCAGTATTTCTTCCCCATGGTACATTATGCCTGCGTTGCTCAAGCTCATGATCACCCATTCTATTCCTGTTTCTATCCTCCAGTCTTGCTAAGGCTGTTTCTACTGCTGCTCTTTCTTCTACTTCAATTTGGAGTATTTCTATTTCTTAAAGTTGAGACCTTATCTCCTCTTCAGAAACTGCCTCTCTTTTAAGCTCTTCAAATGTGGGATCAATTTGTTCTCCTTGCTTCAGTTACTAGGTGCATCTTCTATCAGCTAGCTTGAAAGTTTACGCTCTTCTCTGGGGTGTTGGAATTTGTCACTTGCCTTTACAATTCGACATCACCTTCCTCTTCCAGGTCCAGAATCCTTATAGCAATGAAGTATTGATTGAAACTTTGTCGTTTATGCCAAATAACTTCTCTCAGATCAGAAGTAATGTCTTCTTAGATGTGAAAGAATAAATTAGGTCTCTCAACAGGAGGATTTCCCAGAATAGCCATGATTTACATCCATATAGCTCATATGACTGTTCAATCTCCAGAAACTTTTTCTTCTAGAATCTTTATTTTGTATTTTATGACCTTTAGGTCATTTTTTAGGTGCAGATGCTACAAAATCTGCCCCACGGTGGGTGCCAAAAATTGTTGGTGAGAAAATTTGTCTAGTGGACAAATTGGTGGGTTTCAAGCCAACACTATGGAAATTTGAGTCCCTCTACTTGAACGGTGCAACTTCCGTATGTGCATGCGTAAAAAAGTGGATTTCAATGGTGGCCTTTCGACTAGAGATCCAATAGGGGTACTCCACTCACCCTGTGGCAAAGCTAGCAATTTATCACTAGAGAAGGACTTTGTCTGAGAAGGGGAAAGGGAGTGAGAATGAAGGTAGGATAAACTAATGTTACGAGTAGAATATCAGATGCCCACACACATTAATTATAAATTTCATTTACATGCATTTATAGTTAGAAGAAAAACAAACCCGCAGAAGAAGCTACAAGACTGAATGAAACTCATTGGTTGCGAAGTACCAATTAATTCCTCAATCAAAGAGGCAAAAATTCCTTCTTTTATTATTGAAGCTCAAGCTGAGTTTGTACATAGCTTGAGAATGGAATAAATTTGAGGAAGAAGAGAAAATAGAAGAAGAATGGCATTTTTTGTCTTTTCCAGGTACAAAGCACTCTGGTCTTTTCTGAAATCAATCACCCGCCCTTGGAATGATGTCAAGAAGCCATTATATTCTTCGCAAGAAAATGTTACAACTTCACAAATTTTTGACGCCTTTTTAAATTCCTCTGTTGTGAAGAGAACGCTCATGGTGGGTTGAAAACCAGATCTTGCAAAGCAACCGTTACATTCAATTTTCCAGTTTAAAATATAGACCATTTGATTTGTTCCTCTAACTTTGAAATTGGGTCATCCACATGGCAGGAATGAATTTGAGCGGTTACGGGGGGAAGCCTTTCGCATTTTATGACTTTTTGTGAGATTTGGAAATTTGGAACAAATTGGCCCGCATCCCAGATTTGAATTTTCAACTTAGACACATGGCATGTTCTTATTGGAAATGGGGGTTGCGGCCCTTTTCTCAACATTTTAACTTTTTTTGGAAAAAGGCTCAAAAACTCAATTTCCTCCGCCGACCTGCTCTTCTGCTTTGAATTTTCAATGGCAGGCCCGAGACCATGGCGGAGTCGCGGGGAAAATTAGAATTTTTACTTCACTTTTGTGAATTTGGTTAAATTTCCAAAAGTGCCCCGATGGCCCACTCGTCTGCTTTGAATTTTTCCTTGCGCGCTTCAACTTTGAATTTTTCCCTTATAGCCTGATTGGGGCTACAGGCTACTTTTTAACTTTTCACTTTTTTTATGAAAAAAACTCAAAATATCAAATCCCCACAATGACCCAGTCGTATGCTTTTACTTTTCCACGGTGGGCTTTGCCTCTCCAATGACTTTGACACATGGCGATCTGGTGTTGTTTTGGTAATTGACCCTTTCTACCCCATCTTCAGAATTGCGCCGTTGCGACACGTGGAGCCATCCACTGAGCCTTCCATACTTAGCCGATTTTACTTTGATTTTGTACCTGGGACACGTGGCAAGCCCGTGCTTAATTGAAGACTATCCTTTGGACCCTGCCCCTAGAGTTGCATCGTTGCGACATGTGGAGCCATCCACTGAGTTTTGAAGTATGACCAAACCGCATCCAATCAGAGAGATCCACGTAACACTTGGGGATGCTGAGGTAAATTTTTACGGGGAAAGAGATGCCCATCATTCCTGACTATAGAAAAAATACACAGATGAAGATAACTTCATCATTTTGAGTCCAATTTTCAAATTTCCTTCACGAACCAGAGGCATGAAGGAAAAAAAATGATTTGACGACCCAGGCCATAGAACAATTGAACAATATTGATTAAACTGGAGGTTGCAAAGAGGATATTACGTGCACAAATCTAGAAATGGAGGATTTCTAAAAATGAGCAAAACAAAGGTTTAAACATCTCTAGGGCATGACTTCTACTAATTTATTGAATCTCTAATTTGGCTTAAACATCAATGAAGGGCATGAGCTCAAAAAAATTGAATTTGGCTATGGAAATGCAGAGCAGTTTTTAGAAGACAACACCACCCATGTTTACTACTCGTCTTGTCGGGTTCCTTCCAAAGCCTCCATTCAGAAGCTGGAAAAACTACTCAAATATTTCTTATGGGCTAATGCTTCTACTGGAAAAGGTTTTCATTGAGTAGCCTAAGATATATGTTGTTTTCCTTGTATTTCTAGAGGCCTCGGGCTTATTCACATTCAACGTCAAGGGAAAGCTCTTTGTGCTAAGTGGATTATCAGAAGCATTACTGACCAAGAAGCTTGGAAAGTTATCAAATGACATGGCATGATTGAAGGTTCTCCTTATGGCCACCCTACATGGAAAGGCTTAGGGTTTTTCAATTTACTTATCACTCCTGTGCCTGTCAAAATTGTTGGTACCTTTACAACTTGCTTAAGAGTATTATGAAAGCATGGGAATGTGTCAAACCCTTGATTTTATGGAAGGGGGATGGCTTTTGTAATGCACTTTCTCTCAATCAACAATCTCTTTGGTGGTTTCCGATTTTTCAATCCCAAGATAAAAGCTTAGCAGATGTCCCGAGAATCTCCATTCTCAAATTCTTTAAGTGTGGAATTCACACCATCAAGGAATTCTTCTACAAAAACACTCAATCCTAGTTCTCTTGGCTAGATTTTAAAGCTCTTTTTCTGGTTTCCAACCAAGATCAGGATACTTTCACTACTATGATCAATGTGGTTCCTGATAACATGTTGTATAAGATTATTGTGCATTCCTCTCGCGCATGGTGGATAGACTGGAAGTGGTGTGCTGATACTCCTTTCTATAACTACAAAGCCAACAAATGCTAGCGTTGGCTCTAGCCCCATTTTCCCATGGTGGAAAAAATTAATACTTGTTGGGGAATTCACGCTACTTTGTCTACCTGGGGTAGGCGATTCGAAACTGTTTGACCATATGTGTGGTGCCAAAAATTGCTCATTTCCTTTGGTGTATTCTACACCAAGGCATTCCTATCGGGGATAGTCTTGTCCAAATTGGGATCTTGACACCCAATTGCCCCTTCTACGGACATTTGGAAACACTTTTGCATGTCTTCTGGTTCTGTCCCAAAGATCAAATTACCTAGAACTAGATACATTCATGTTTTTCCTTCATGACCCCACTGTTTCACTTGGTAGCATATCCTCTTGGGAGATAATCCCAAACTTCTGCCTATGTTCACCTAGATTTGGCATGTTTGCAGAGGGAATATTCTATTTTAGATATGTAAAGAAAGAAATGCTTTTTTCTTTGCTAATACTACAGTTGATCAATCTTTCTTGATTTATAATAAATCCGTGGTGATCTCCAATGTGCTTATGTAGATTCAAGTTTAGGAAAACAAGGTAGCGTTGGAGGTGGATCACCTCCAGACCCTGCTATGCCACTAGGGGAAGCCTTTTCCTGAGTGCCTCTGTCTCCCACCAGACGCTCCTCACCTTCAACTTGTGGTGGCCGATGCATCTGCTCTCAACGTCGTGCTTTCAGCCACACCCACTACTCTCCATGGCTATACACCAGCTTAGTCACTTGCTAGCTCACTGCTGTGGATAGGTCTCTCTGCCAAATTCGTCAGCTTGCCAGTAGGGTTGGGCCTTGCCACCTCTCTAGCATGGGTGGAGATATCCTTATGTCGCTACTGCGTAACAGAATGTTTGGCACCCACCACCACCTCTGCCACCATCAAAAAAATTCCCTCACCTCATCCTTGCCATTCCTACGAATGGGGACATGGACCCGGAGGAAGAAATTTCTGCTTGCTGGGAGCTTCCAGATGCTGGTAAGGACTTGCCTGGTTTGGGGTGGCCGGATGATCATGATTTGCCTTCCTTGGGCATGTTTGCTGTTGCTGCTTGATAGTGCTTTTTTAAAAGTGTTTTTAGGCGATGCCATTTTTGTTGTACTCTCCTAGGCTCAACCTAGTTTGAATCTTGTTGTTCTAGGCTTGGCCTAGCTTTGTTTGTGGTTTTGGGGCATGCTCTCATACCACCCACTTTTTTGTCGAAATCTATCTTATATCTTATTGCATTAATATAATATAAGATCTCTTTTCATAAAAAAACTAGATACTTGACTCTATATGTTTCTGAATCAAACATCAAATGTGAATTGCAAGTGTGTTTTAAGACAATATAGGATTAAATCATCGAAACAATAACATTACATTTTGAAAAGATATTTGAACATCCAAGTATCATCCCATGTAATTATATTATGTGTTTGGTTGTTCATAAGTTGTGTTTGTAATATGAAGTGAAATGTTAACCCAAACAATGGAAGAAGTAACATTTTCAAAATAAGTGCATTTCACTTTTACAGAATACATAATCATTAGTGCACGTGAAAAAGACCAGTGTAAGAATCCCCACTGCAATCACTATCACAGTCATCTGAGTCACAATGTGTTTCTCTCCATTGTTCAAACCTCCACTCATCAAGCTCTTCTAGCCGATGATCAATGTCAACCCACCAGTCAAGAACATTTGTTGATGAACCAATCCAGTTGCCATCCAGAGGTGGATGTACGACTAGTGTGATGTCGTGGTACCACCCAAGGTATTGTTTCCAATCTACTGTAGGGAGTTTTTCATCAATCTATCTTCTAGTGACTGTGTCTATCCTTGTGAGCTAAGGGTCGAACAGAAAATGAACCACCATCCCTGACATGATAACCATATTTGTCAGCTCCATATTTTTCCGTGATCATTCTCCATTCATAATACGAAAATTCAACTATTTATCCCTATTTGGTCCAATATCAAATGGGGGAGGATACATTGCATAATTTAACAATGATATAGAGACATTGTGAACCTCATCAACTTCCATCATTGGGATTATTCTTAAGAGTTTCCATACTCAACTTTTCCAATCATCCATCTCCATAATATGTAACAAAATATTCATACTATTATGACGAACATAACGAAACATGTTATTATGAAGATTAATCACACAAATGGACATGGTGTCGTGAGGAGCAATGAAATGGATCGACACTAAAATGTGAGAAGCCATTGAATATGTATGAAATTATCATTGTCTAAATCCTTTTTTCATTCCCAAGACATGTTCATAGGTTATGGAATGTAATATTATTAATACTTCCTAGCTTCCACATCCTTCCCATATCTCTACAATCCTTCCCCTTTATCCATAATGCCCGGTTTATCAATCTACACTATATGATGTATCATCATATTATCCACAAACTATAAAATATATGCATTGGAGACAATTCACATAATGTTAGTTATTCATAATCTAATAAAAAAATGTATGTCTACCATCACACAAAAAGGAAATACAATGTGTACATAAATCATATTGAAATGCCATCAATGGCAAGTGCTAGCAAAGCTGCCACTTCTTGGTTTATAGTGTCCCTAGACACTTGACACACATATAACCTATCTCTATTAACTTTTACATGCACATATGAACACTTCACAAAGTGAGATACACTCTTTAGCGCTTAAACTTGAATACTTGAAAGATTTACATTTTTACATTGGTATACAACAGTCATTTATTTCACAACAAACATATCGTGAGAAAACACACAAATGTTCAAAAATTTGTGGCGTATTGCTTCCTCAAGACCCAACTTCAAGGCCCTATACTCATCCTGGTGGAAGGTCATAGTGGCATTTCCCACAATTATACCTCTCTCTACTATCTTGCTTCCATAAGGGTCATATATTATGAATGATGAACATGTTGGATTTTCGGAGGTATTCGACACTCCATTAATTTTCAATCTCCAAATGGCAACCATGTTTACCTTTACGATGGAAAAACATATATCGTAAGAAACAACAAAAAAATCATAATGAACTCTTCAACACAACCAACTGTAATTTAACATATGATAAGGCACTAAAACATTTTCTACTGAGTTCGTTCACTACTAATGATTTCATATTAGAGATTCAGTAGAGTTAGTACTCTATCTAGGGACATACACACTAATTGAGTTAACGTCACGTGTTTGTGAGTGACTTATTTTCGGGAAACATTGTATTTAAACAATATGTTCCTTACAATACTAAAACTTTGTATTCCGTATATTAGAATAAAGGGGGAATATATTGGAATCACATTTAGGGGTTTGATTCCATTCCACTCATTTTTTTTCTAAATAACATTATATTTCTAACATATATTTAATACAAGCGCATTTTCTAATAATTTTTTTAAAATATGTTTTCCTAGAATTATGAGTTTATAAATGTTATGGGTAAGTATTAAATTTCAATAAATAACTTAATAAATTGATTAGTGTATTATGAATAGATATATTTCAATCTTATTGCAATATAAATATCTATAAACATTTGATTAGGGATAAAATGGATGTAGAACAGTAAATAACATTTGATTTAATGGAGCAACAACATATTGACACATGAAACTTGATTAGTTCTCCACTGAATAATTCATATGGTCCACATAATACAATTATATAGGAAATTAGTTCCTAATAAATAGGAAACTTCAACAAACACTTCTACTGGATTTGTATGAGTTGTTTTAACAACTCAATAGATATACAACCAACCAAACATATATCAATGTGATTTAATAAATCACTCACAAATTATAATGGAGCACTAATAGATATTCCTAACATTCCCCCCTTAGTGTGAACATGGGAGAAAAATAATCGCACTTCTTCTGCAGCTTGTCGTCCATTCGTGCTCATAATCTAGACTCACTGATGGTTTTGCAAAGGCTGACCAACAACCTCGGTATGAACCACCTGTTAACTGTACAAACCCTTGTTTGAAAAAAATGGACCCCTGTCCACCAAAAAAGATCCCTTGTTCCAAGTATGAACCCCTGTTCATCCTCTTCAAGAATCATGACGCTACTTTTTCTTTGTGCTTTCATCTTTCCACAATATCTTCACATCAGGAGAGTACATAGGAATATGCTCACTTTATTACAACAGGAACATACTGTAAAATGAATAATAATAGGTACACTGAAACACAAAGCCACAACCTCAATTTTGCGGCCCCATCACTTACAACTGGTGAGAGGACACTGCTTTTCCTCCATCCTCGTGTGTCTCCTTCCTCCAGTTGAAGAAGCTGCTTACTCATCCGGTGAAGATGTGAAGCTCATATATTTCCACATTGTGATTATTCTTTTCTTCCCTCCCGCAATGTGAAACACATATTTAGTAGGACGTCAAGTTATACCGAAAATGCGTCCTTAGGATTTTTTTTTAATTTTTACAATTTTTGAGTCAACTATATTATGACAATACAACTAAAACTATTGAAATTCAACACTTTTGAGACTTTTGACAATGACTCATTTTTTTTACTCAGAAAAATACGTATAACTATGAGAGTAATTTTAACAAAAAGGTTAGACCACGGATTGGACTTTAAAAACATAAACATACTAGGATAGACTATGAACAACTAAGAATCTTTGGATGATAGATAAAACACTATTGACTCGTTTGTTACGAGAGTGACACTTGAAAATAAAATACCACTAAATAACACCAAATTAAAATCTATAACCATTGACATTAATGCCTAACATATACCAACTTATGATGCCACCAATCATGGATGGATATTCGGGAACATAATGTACACGATCTAGCTTGGAAATCTTCGGTAGCTCATCAATTTCTATTGGAATTGGCCCTTTGAGATTGTTTCTACTAAAATCTAGAATAATGAGATCATACAACCCGACAAGATAAGTTGGAATGGAAGCCAAGATCACATTTTCACTCAACACAAGATGTTGAAGTCCTTTTAACCTCCCATGAAAGTATATATATCATAAATAGTGCCGATATAATGCAAAAGTCATTTGAAAAGAGCTCGTCAACACTAATTGCAGACTAAATATAATTTTCCAATTGAATGAGGAAACGATGTAGCATAGCATTCATGGTGGACAGTTGAGCGGGTTGACCGAGAGGACTGGATAAAATTGTAAAGGCCTTGACTGAATCAATTGTTCCACAACATAGATGACTCGAACTGATTTCTATAAATGCCTCTTTACACCTACTCGTGGCTACACCTCCTATGCATATGAAAACTATTGGAAACTTATATAGCCACGAAAAGATTAAGCACAGCAAAATATAAAGCGAGTAAACAAAATTAAATAGCCAAAAAAAAAGACACAAACCATAAACACAGATTTACGTGGTAAAACCCTCGAGAGGGAAACATCCACGGAGCAACGGTATCGATTATCTTATTGTTCAAATCTGGAAATTACAATCAGCACAGCTCTTCCTCTTACAACTCTATTTTTCTTGTGTGTTTAGCCTCAATGGGCATACATGGATTTATAGCATTCTCACAAAACTGAATTCATTAATGCGTTCCTATCCATATTCTAACTAAAGCTGTCTTGTTACAACAGCAAGCTGAATAATAGGATCTTGATCCACAACAAGAGGAATGGTTGTCATCTAATCTCAACAATCTCCACCTTGACAACAATTAACCTGATACCTTGCTCATTGCTCATCACCTTTTTTGCAAGCCAAGAGAAGCCAAGCACCACCGCAGCTTCTCTAATATAACTGGTTTCGTGACATGTCTGCACAATTCTTTTGAGTGTGGACCTTATCAAGAATCACCTGTCCTTCATCAACAACATGTCTTACATAATGGTATTTAACTGGAATATGTTTCGACTTACTATGGTAAGCTGGATTCTTAGCCAAATAAATTGCACTTTGACTATCACAGAAAATTTTTACACTTTTCTGAAACTGTCCTAACTCACCCAATAAACCTTTTAACCATACTCCCTCTTTGCAAGCATGTGAAGCAGATACATACTCTGCCTCCATAGTGGATAAAGCAACAATGCTTTGAAGCTTTGACATCCAACTAATAGGACCACCTGCAAGAGTAAAGACATAACCTGAAGTAGATCTTCTTTTGTCCAAATCACCTGCAAAATCAGAATCAACATAACCGCAAACCTTATCACTGCAACCATCAAAAGTGATACAGTAACTACTTGTGCCTCTAAGATACCGAAGCACCCATTTCACTACTGCCCAATGTTCTTTACCTGGGTTTGCCATGTATCTACTGACAACACCAACTGCATGTGAAATATCTGGTCTAGTACTAACCATCGCATACATCAAACTTCCTACTGCATTAGCATACGGTACACGAGACATATACTCCTTTTCTTCATCATTACTAGGACACAAACCTGAAGAAAGTTTAAAATGCGAAGCTAAAGGGATATTCACTGGTTTCACTTTATCCATATCGAATCTTTGAAGTATTTTCTCCACATACTTCTCTTGTGATAACCACAGCTTGCCTTTCGTCTTGTCTCTGTGTATCTCCATGCCCAAGATTTGTCTTGCTGCTCCTAGATCCTTCATATCGAATGTCCTAGCCAACTGAGCCTTTAACCTGCTGATATCAACCATGCTCTTGCTTGCAACAAGCATATCATCAACATACAATACCAATATAATGAACATGCCATTATCTAACCTTTTAAAGTAAACACAATGATCATATTCACTCCTGGTAAAATTATGGCTCACCATGAAGGAATCAAACTTCTTGTACCATTGTCTTGAAGACTGCTTCAAGCCATACAATGATTTCTTGAGTTTGCAAACAAACCTCTTGTTGCGATTTTGAACGAACCCTTCCGGTTGTTCCATGTAAATTTCCTCATCTAAATCTCCATGTAGAAATGCAGTTTTAACATCTAGCTACTCTAATTCAAGATTATGCAATGCAACTAGTGCTAACACCATACGAATAGAAACAATTTTTACAACTGGGGAAAAAATCTCATGAAAGTCAATACCTGCTTCCTGAGAAAACCCTTTTGCGACCAGCCTCGCCTTGTACTTTGAAATAACATCATCAGCACTTTTCTTCAACTTGTATACCCACTTACAACCAACCGTTTTCCTGTTCTTAGGAAGTTCCACTAGATCCCATGTTTTGTTTTTAATCAAAGCATCAATTTCCTCTTTCATGGCATGTTTCCATTTGTCACTATCTGAAACCTCTATTGCTTCTTTATAACAACTTGGTTCTCCTTCATTAGAAATTAAAGCAACAGAAGTGACAAAATCATCATACCTGCTTGGAACTGATCTGATCCGTGTAGACCTTCGTAGAGCTTGTTGTGGTATTTCCTCAATTTCTTGAGGTGTTTCAATCTGCTCATCCTCCTGAGTGATTTCCTCATGAATATCCTGCTCACGAACATCTTCATGATTTTCACCCATGGATGAATGTATATCAAATTGAATTTGCTGTGACTGTGGTACATCAACCTGTTTCATAACATTCTTTCCATCCGATTTCATGAGAGAAATTTCATCGAATATAACATCTCTGTTTATGATGATCTTATGGGCAGTAGGATTCCATAATCTATACCCCTTCACACCATCACCATATCCAACAAAGATTAATTTCTGTGACTTAGGATCTAACTTGGAACGCTGACTCTTCGGAATAAGTGCATAGGCATCACAACCAAAAACTCTAAGACTAGAATAATTACATGGTTGACCTGTCCATACCTCTTGTGGAATCTTGCAGTCAATTGCTGTCGATGGTGATCGATTAACCAGGTAACAAGCTGTAAGCAAAGCTTCTCCCCACAATTCCTGCTGCAACTTTGCATTACTGAGCATGCTCCTTGCTCTCTCGAGAAGAGTCCTATTCATGCGTTCAGCAATGCCATTCTGCTGCGGAGTGTACACAGTGGTTTTATGCCTGTCGATCCCTTCATTCTTGCAATAATTCTCAAACTCCTTAGAAGTAAATTCCCCTCCATTATCTGTTCTAAGACATTTAATGGATTTACCTGTGCTCTTTTCAACCAAAGCTCTAAATTGTTTAAAAGTGTTAAATACATCAGCTTTCCTCTTTAACAAATAGATCCAAACTTTCCTCGAGTAATCATCTATAAAACTAACAAAATATGATGATCCTCCAAATGAGAGTTTCGGAGCTGGACCCCATAGGTCTGAATGAATATAGTCTAGGATACCTTTACTTGTATGTTTTCCAGGTTTAAACTTCTGTCTAGCTTGTTTCCCATAAACACAATGCTCACTAGAACTTTAAATCTACAATTTTTAAACTAGGAAGAAGTTTACGATCAGCAAGTACCTTAATTCCTTTCTCGCTTATATGACCCAATCGTTGATGCCATAAGCGAGTGGATTCACTTGCATCCTCTGATGCGACTCCTGCTTGATCAATTTCTGTCCTTCCTTCAAGTTTATACAAGTTCCCGACTCTGTTAGCTTTCATGACTATCAAGATACCTTTTGATATCTTCAAAACTCCACCTTGAACTGAACCCTTATGTCCACTAGAATCCAGAACTCCCAAAGATATCAGATTCTTTCTCAAGTCAGGCACATGTCTCACATCTGTCAGTGTTCTAACAATCCCATCATACATTTTAATTCTGATACTCCCTATCCCAACAGTTTTACATGTAACATCATTACCCATGTAAACTACCCCATCATCAATAGATTGATATGTAGAATACCAATTCCTATGCAGACACATGTGATGGGATGCCCCAGAATCAATTAACCAGTCATAATGGTACTGTGAGACAATAGATGTAGATAATACCTCATCAACCATACCTGAGTCCTTCTCGGCTATGTTAGCCTCCTTTGTAGAGTCCTCCTCCTTAGATGCCTCTTTACGTTTCCAGCAATCTTTCTTGAGGTGTCCTGATTTGTTACAGAACCAACACTTCAACTTGCTCTTTTTGCCCTTCGACTTGGATCTAGCTGGGCCCTTCGAATGTTGTCCCCTCTCAGTAGTTCTGCCTCTGGCCATCATAACTTCTGTTGTCGAAGTTTCCAGAGAAGATCTCTTTCGAGTTTCCTTAGATATCATAGCTCCAACAACAACATCAAAGCTAATGACCTCTTTAGAACTAAAACTAATAGAGGTTACAAAATGATCCCAAGATTCAGGCAGAGAACTTAATAATGTTACCGTCTTATCTTCATTCGAAATTTTGTCACCCATGCTGTCCAATTTACAAATAAGAGTATTAAAAGTATTTAAATGTTCCGAAATTGTCATACCTTCCTTCATACGCAAGGTATACAGCTGACGCTTCAGGAGGATTCTATTCGTCAAGGATTTAGTCATATACAAGCTTTCTAGTTTTGTCCAGAGTCCTGCTGCTGTTGTTTCAGACACGATGTTGAATAATACATCGTCGGCCAAACATAGGCGAATAGCACTGAGAGCACGAGTTTCCATCTCGTCCCAGTCATCATCTTCCATACTCGTGGGTTTCTTTGCCTTTCCTGTGAGCGCCTTCACAACACCCTGCACACACAGTATATCCCGCATCTTGACCTTCCATAACTCGAAGTTATTGCTACCGTCAAATTTCTCGATCTCGAATTTAGCACTCTGTGTCTTTGCCATCACGCTTCAACGCAGCGAATGAATTCACCCTTCAAACTCGCCCCTCGTGGCCTCCCTCCAACCTTGCTCTGATACCACTTATTGGAAACTTATATAGCCACGAAAAGATTAAGCACAGCAAAATATAAAGCGAGTAAACAAAATTAAATAGCCAAAAAAAAAGACACAAACCATAAACACAGATTTACGTGGTAAAACCCTCGAGAGGGAAACATCCACGGAGCAACGGTATCGATTATCTTATTGTTCAAATCTGGAAATTACAATCAGCACAGCTCTTCCTCTTACAACTCTATTTTTCTTGTGTGTTTAGCCTCAATGGGCATACATGGATTTATAGCATTCTCACAAAACTGAATTCATTAATGCGTTCCTATCCATATTCTAACTAAAGCTGTCTTGTTACAACAGCAAGCTGAATAATAGGATCTTGATCCACAACAAGAGGAATGGTTGTCATCTAATCTCAACAAAAACGTGGTGTCTTTCTTAGAATATTGGATCAAAATTGATCCTCTGTTAAACTGGTATGGGATCATGGTAGACGTGAATTGTGTAACATCCAATGCAACATGTACAGGTTGGGTGGGGAGATAGAGACTATACAAAAATTCTATTTCTTTCCTACATTGCAACCGATGTGTGAAAAGATCAGTTTAAAACCAGGGTATCGAGCTAAACAAGAGTTTGACGTCTTTAGCACATGGAAATAAAAAAATAGATAATTATGGTTGGTGGAATGGTGATCAAAACATGTTTAAAAATAATATAGAATACTGCACTAAAAATAGATCTTTTATTATACGCACATGGGTGAACACAATGTAGCAAAATGAGATGCCTCTCACTCTCCTCTAGTGCCAAACCTTGACAAACAATTTATAAAGAAAATAAAATACCTTTGAGAGGAGATACAATGTGACATAAAAGATATGACAGATCCGCACATTTCTTACATCAACAAAATTCCATTTTCAGGGACAAATAGTAATAAGACTACCCCTCACAATCTTCAAGACTCCATTTTACATACACAAAAAAATAGCTCTCCTGTTTTGATACCAACTAATGGAGCAGTATAGATTGACACATGAAACTTGATTAGTTCTCCACTAAATAATTCATACAGTCCACATAATATAATTATATAGGAAATTAGTTTCCTAATAAATAGGAAACTTCAAAAAACACTTCTACGGGATATGTATGAGTTGTTCTAACAACTCAACAGATATATAACCAACTAAACATATATCAATGTGATTTAATAAATCACTCACAAATTATAATGGATCACTAATAGATATTCCTAACATGATTAGTTTTCAAAACCAAATAAATAAGGAAATATCTAGTACATAGGGTTTAGATTTATCATGTTCGTAGGAGTGACAAGAAGATGATCATCCAAGATAGAGTTTAGATTTATCATGTTCTTGGGAAGTGACATGAAGATCCTAAATTGACATCCTAAATTGGACAAATGATCATAACCCATACTTAGTGAATTTGACATGAATATTTAAATATTTTTAGACCTTGTTAATTTTTCCTTTTTTAACTAGGCTTCATTGATTGGATTCAAATAACCCTAAAGACATTTCATTTGAGGGGTTGTGAAGATTTTAGAAAATCGTTACCATTACGCATTTGGTACCTAAATATAATTTTAACATAAATGAATTTTAATAATCTAAAATTTCTATAAAATATATAAACATTAGTAATTTTAAAAATATAATCCATAGAAACACATTTTAATACTATGGAAAACATATTCACTCCATTGCAAAACATATTTAATATTTAAGCTCGTGTGAATCAAGAATATATTCAAACAAAAAAATGAAATATGTTTAAGCTTGTGTGAATCAACATTCGTCAAAAATTAAATATTTATATAGGTTTTTTTTCAAACATGTCATAAGTTTTTTAGTACAAAATATATAAAAGCAGTAACTATTTTTTTTTTTTTAGCACCAAATTTGGAGTTTCTTCCATGTGCAATATTTTTTGCACAATTTTTTGGATTTATTTTTGGTTTTATGAACATAACTCCCATCTTCCTCAGCTTGTGTGGAGGCTCGTACTTCTGAGCTTCATCCATCGATTCATAAGTTAGACCATATCCTCGTGAATGATAACCTATAGTGCGAAACGTAGACAAATAAATAAAAGAAGTTTCTGGCAAATTGAGCCAGGCCTTAACCATGGTTGCAATTTCTAGTTTCGGTGGCTTATTCTGTTGATGGTGGTATATGTAGACCACAAATGTGGACCTCTTAAAGGATTTCTCCCTTTGAAATTTGGGAGTAGTCAACGTTATCCCAATGGGATTTAGAGGAATAGAGCTTCGTGGATTCATTTTCACCATGCAAAAGAGAAACTAAATACAACAACACACATGCAAACATAAATATACAATTAATGTTAGTACGATAAATGAAAAATTTAATATACATCATCCAATATGATAAAATAATCACAATATCATAAAGCTAATATCCATGACAAATTCAAGTATTAATAAATGTCAATGGCTATCCTTCACTCAAAATGCACCCTCCCATAATATCACAACCATCCATTGAAAAATGGACGATTGTGATATTATGGGAGGGTGCATTTTTGAGTGAAGGGTAGCTTCAACAGGCATATTTAAAAACCTCTACAAAACACAGTATACCACCCAACTATCGATGCAGAATCCTAAGGGGCAATCCCCTTCAACATGCAACGATAGTTGGGCGTATCGATGTGGCATCCTAAGGGGCAAGCCCCTTCAACACACACTGATTCCTGTCTTCGCATAGGAAATTTCCCCCATATGCCGAATTCAGAGTGAGAGTATGATATCACATAACTTTTATAGCTTCAACTTACATCATGAAAAATATAACTAATAAACAATTTTCTATATACAAATAGTATATGCACATTACCATTATCTACAAATATAATGAGTACGAAAAAATCAAACTTACTCTAATGTTATTCCATTTAACACAACTAAGATCTCTCAATCATATTAAGAAATGACCAAACATTTAAAATTAATTATATTACGAAAAAATCAAAACTAGTCGCAACTATGTCTATTCAAAGATAAATTACTAAATCAAACCAAAATAGTACATGAATAATAAAATTGGAATAATCACAATAAATAGATACCATCAAAAAATAAATAGCAATGCATTTACTCTCATATGTAATTTTTAAAGAATAAATACCAATGCATTTAGATAACATCAAAAATGAATATTTACATTTCAAATCCATTTATTATGCCATAATACAAATAATAATGAAACAACTTACAAAAAAATTATTTAAAAATTAGGAATATGTTCATCTATAAAAACAACTCAATCATCCATAACATATGAGGTGAGATTTATATTCAAAATTAACTAAACGACTAAGTAATAGTATCATAAAACATAAATACTTATATTCAATATTTTTTAATGATTTTTACCCACACAATAGAAGTATAAATCAATTCTGCAGCTTCTATACTAATAATAAAATCATATCAGAATAAGTGTTTACAAATACTTTAATAGTTTCATGAGAATCCAAACTGGTCAATAATAATATATTTGTGTCATTCTCTAGTTTGTAGAAAAAAATTCTTCATGGGAATTTGGGCTTTTGGTATGCGGAAGTAAATATTAATTACTAAATATTAATGAACTGACCAAACCTATGCATATACCCATACCTAATATAAGCATGTTTAATATAAGAAGATATTATAGAATATAAGAAGCTTAAAGTGTACAACATTTCAAATGTATGTGTTGTAAATTACATCAATAATTTAACTATATGACATTACTACTAAATAATATTTACTTCCATAGATGAGATCATCTTATTGAGACACAATCGTGTATGATAAGAAAGAAGAAATACTTGAAAATTTTGTTGTTGAAAAATACAATGTGTTTTTCAACATTTTTCAAATACAATTCCCTATCAGGTATATGCAATGTCGTCCATGGGATCAACATATGATAAACATACCAAATCAACTAACATAAAAAACAGCCATACTAAACTAGACAAGCGTCAAAATTTGGAATCTACCATACTGATAAAACTTTGGGGGACACTCATCAAGAGTACATTTTATCAATTTAAGAACAACTATTAATTAATAAGATGGTTGTTCAATTAATTTATAACTTTATTTGAACAATGGCCTCAGAAATAATGTTTTTGTGTGGTTTGATTGAGATCAAGGTGCTTTTTATTCTTATAAATTGAAAGAGAGAATCTAGTTTCTTTTCTACCATTCCATTCCCTCATTTTTGAGTTTTTATGAGATCTAAATAATTTAAAACCATTATAAGTATTGATAGGTTGAATTTAATTCATGTCAGGATAATATAGATCCAAAAATCAAGGTTTTAATATGTGATTTACCCAAACACACAAATCACTCCACATGTTAACACTTAGTCACATAGTTCCAAATTGAATCTATATGTCTAGAGTATTATATACCTTGAATCCTTTTTCTAGTAGGGGCTCTAAAATAATTAGGATTAATTTCATGTCTTCCTTTGAAGCCGATATAACATACATGCATTAGTAAGAAAGTTTGCATTATAAGGAGGAATCCTATTTGGGTGGTTATTACATCACTATGAACCTCAACAAAAATTAATTCTAAATGGGATTAATGTTCCACATCCTAGGTCTAAGAAGGAATGCCCAAACAGAGTAAAAAAGAAATGTGGTATTAAGAAATTAAATGGTGGAAAGAAAAATGTAAAATATATATTTTCTTTTAGAGGATACATTGATATTAAAATAAACATTGTGAATTTTGTAATCAGTTGGGTTATTTTGTTTATTTAAATTTCTTTTCATTTGTTTTATTTAGTTTATGTATGAAATAAAATTATTATTTTTACTTCTATTTTGTAATCAGTCTTGAGTGTTTCATTTCATTTTAAATTTAGTTCATTTGTTTTCTTTAAATTTAAATATGAAATCAAATGATTTGTTTTACTGCAATGTCATAATCAATCAAGTTGTTTCGTTTAGTTAATTTTGTTTTCATTTATTTCCTTTAGTTTTTAAAGTATTAAATTAAAATATTTTATTTACTTCATTTTTGTAATTTCAAATAAGTAAATATTAAAATATTTTATTTACTTCAACTATGTAATTTCAATTTAGTTCAAATATGAAATCAATTCTCTCTTTTTACTTCAATTTCTAAAATTAAATAATTAAATCAAATTTTTGTAATTTGATATGCATTATGGCATGTAATGGGTTAGAAATGTATAAGAGTGAGGAAGGTTGATCAAAATTTAGACCCTAAAAAGGAGAATAAATATAATGAAAAGAGAAACAAAGATAACAAAACAAATTTCTCTTCAAGTTAATGAAGCTCTTTAAACTCAATAAGCTCTTGAAGCTATTCAAACTTGCCAAGAAATTAAAGAACAAGAATATTTCCAATCTCAAGAAATAATAGATGAAGAAATAAAAGGAAGCAATGAACAAATAACAATTCTTAAGATTTTGATTGTTCTCAAGGAGAGGAAGAAGAAATGCTTTTAAATGGAGGATTACCAAACATGAATAATAATGAGGATATGGATGAAGATGATTTATATTTTATTGTTGAAGAGATAAAGGTAGATTCTGTAAACAATATAAATTCCCATTCAACAAAGATACACAATGATTAATTTCAAAATAAATATTTGATTACCATATCTCAATTGGTAGAAAGAATTTTTCAATGTAAGGACATGGTCCCTATTTTTTAGTTGTTAGGAGTTGATTCAAAAGCTACAAATAACTTGAAATAAATCAAGGTACATACATTACATAATGCACTTGAAATTATTGGTAGCTTCTCTCATAGAAAATATCTTTTGTAGTACATAGATCTCTCATAAAAAATTTAGTGGCTCCAGAAATAGTCAAAAAGTGACAAGTCATAACAATTGCAAATAATCTTGGTAAAGGTAGAAGAACTATCTTATGGTATGTGAAGTGTAGGGTAAAATTGGATGAAATAATGGAAAATTGGGTATTGATATGTATGGAACCTCAAAGAAATAAATTTTATAATGGTGCAAAAGATATTGTTATTGAGTATTGGAAAAACCATGTGTCTCTTCCAATGCAAAGGATGTATTACAGATTATGGTTTTTCCAAGTTTGAGGAAAGAATAGTTCTAGAAAAAAACCAAAGTGAGTTGTATAGAATCGTTAAAGATTACAATCTTGAAATAAAAATTACACAATGAGCATTTGAGAATTTAAAATTGATATATGTAAGGAAACATATAATCTACGACATATGTTGTCAAACGAGTAAAAGCACAATAAAATGTCCCACTTTTTTTGTATGTTTTGTACCTTTATAAACATGAATTTTCAATTTCATTGATTTTCTAAAGGTAATAGCCACAAAAACCGTATGCATTCACGAAATTCCACAAACTAACGAAATGTTGTGTTTAGAGTGTAGAATATATGTATATTTTTTTAAAAAAAATTGGTTAAAATTTTGGTGTTTATCTTAATTTTATAATATGTTGTTTCTTATGTTCTAACAAAGGAATGATTGTCCCCTGGTGGTGTTTTTAAATGAAAAGTTGTTTTTTCACCATGAAATTTTAGATGTATGTTCAAGATTTGATTTTTAAGGTCCTGTCAAATTTTTATATTTTTTTGACTTATTTATATTTTTAATTAATTATTTAATAAAAATATTTTTAAATAAATAATGTACATAGGTCTATGCCAATAAATTTTAAGATTTATATCAAAATTGAGTTTTTTTTTCATAGGTACAAAGAAGACTTCAACAAATAGTAAGTTTTTTTTTCAATTTTTTTATATATTCTACTATTTTTCAAATTTGGTTGATTGTGTGCTATTGATTGTCCTAAAATACCATATGTTGGTAAAAATTAAAAAATAAATTAAAAAATAGATTTTTTAAAAATGAAAATTATATTTTTAGAAAGCTAATAAAAATTTGAATTTTGTGTTAAAACTTTGTAATTTTAGTAGTTCGTTCACCCTAATTACGTGGGACATAAGTGGCAGATTTTGGCTTACAATTATCCTCCAAAAGGATTTGGAGCCAAAATGTGCCACTTAGGTGCCACGTTAGTGCCACTCAGCGGGGTTCGCGCGAACTACCTTCATGTGAACCCTGGTTCGCGCGAACCCCCCTGTGCCACCAAAGTGCCGCCAAAGCACTTCCTTCTAAATTTAATGTTTTGCAATTTTTGTTTTTATAAGTAATGGTGTTAAAATAATATTGTTCGTTTTTAATGTTTTAAATTTAGTTTTTTTTAAAAAAAATTGTTTTAAACTAAGTTTGTTTTTTTTTATTGTTTTTAACCAAAAATATGCAATATGTTATTATATTTTTGAAAAATATTTTTTATTATTTATATATAATAAAATTGACTTTAAAGCATATAGTTATTTTATTGAAAAATATATTATAAAACTAAGTAATTGTATATTAAATATAAATTCTATTAAAATTAGAAAAGTTGTTTTAAAGTTATAAAAAACTAAAATTAAAAATAACCTAATTTCTATTGAGATTTGTATATAATAAGAGTTGCATGCATGTGTAGTTTTGTATGAAGATTACTCTTAGAAATTTAGATCTGTCTTGATTTATGTGTGCAGGTGAAAATTATTGAAGTGGATGAATCATAGGAAATGCAAAGAATAAGAAATGAAAATATACCGAGGAAGAGAATGTAGAGAATAATGCTAGAAGATCAGTTCATAGGAAGGCACAAATCAAAAGAGAGAAGGCACAACAAGTGAAAGACGATGCTGCAAAAAATTGGTACATAAGTAGAAACCCTTGATAGATCGTAATTTTATTTTTCATTCTAAGGTAAATATGATAATATGTTTTTTATATTGGGTAAAAGGCAAGGGTTTTTGATAGGATCCTATAACCTAAAACAATATAAACAATATGTGAAAATAAAAGGCTCTAACAAAAACAACGTAAGAAGGATCCACATAGAAAAATCATTCATTGAAATAATAATTGTTGAAATATCAACAAAACATGGTAAAAAATATAAAATATGGTAAAAAATTTGTAACCACTCAATAGTATAATTTGGATCTTGATCTAGCCATTTACTTTGTTTTTTTCATTGCTTATTACTCTCTAGGAGACATGGTTGTTTTTATCTGTTAGTTAAATATAGGGTTTTCTATTTAACATCAACTTTCATTCTTCAACATCCTCTCTCACCTCTTAGAAAATCTCTATTTCAATACCCACCAACACCTTTATACCTTAATCCTCATATAATTGGGTAATTCCAAAAAACAAGAACCTTTGTATTCATCCCATATATATCTCTATAGTTAACCCCTTGACATTTTGTTTCTTTATTCTACATTCTACCTTCTTGTACATCTTTCAAAATTTGGCATTTTTCACCCATCGTGCTTATGTGTTCCATTCAAAATAATTTTCTATCTCTAGGATATAGGCCTTAACCAAATTCCTCTTTATGAAGGGTAGCCTCTAAATTCTAGCTCACCATCATAAGATTAGCTCCCAAATGGGTCATATTCCTTATTTACTTATTGTTTATCTAGCTATAATATATGTTTTTCCATTATTTCGGTATGCTTCTATCGTTTTCTCCTTTCTAACCTCACCTTTTCTCACTCATCATTTCTCTCTTTCAGCTGCAAAAATGTTGTCTTTGTCTAGATACAAACATGATCCTCTCAACATACCAAGTTATTTCTTATCACTCTTGCTTTATCCACATACTCTTCATGTGGAAATCAAACACCTTCCAAAACCCTTTGTATTAAAGAACTGCATTAATTTTTTCCTTGATTCCCTCTTCCAAACATCCCATTATATTATAGATCATTTTGTGAGAATGATTAAGTATGATGCACAACACAAGAGATCCTAGTCGAATGAAATATTAGGCTTGTATCATGCCATATTTAATAAATTAGATAGCTCTAACACCATATATATATATATATATATATATATATATATATATATATATATATATATATATATATATATATATATGATTTATGAAAAAAATAAATTGAAAGATCAAATGACGATTTGAGCCAATATCTACTATAAGGAAATATTTGATCTCCTAAATAAAATATTAGTTGGAAATTTCGATCCCCCAAATCAAATATTAGTAAGGATTGCTATTCACATGTTAATAACATGCTATGCATATTACAACCTTTGAAAGATTCATATTTACACGAAAAATTTGGTAATTGTTCATTTGGAGTAACAAAGATTCATTACACATGCTATATCAACATTAAAATTATAGCTATACTCTATGCATATTAAAAATATAATAGTGATTTAATATTTGATTACTCCATACTACCTTAAATAGTTTCTTAGTTGTCTTAGCACAATGTATGTAAATTTAGATAATAGTTTCATCCTTGATTTATTATATATATATAAACATATGTGTGTGTGTGTGTGTGTGTGTGTGTGTGTGAGTCCTATCCCATCAACTACATAATGCACGTCAAATCCAAGGTTGATTGAACCAATGGATGGTAAAATTATTTTGAGTTAGTAAGAATATTCCTCTACATACTATTTTCTGTCACAATGCATGAAATTTCCTAAACCTTTTGAGATTCACACTAAGGAATCCAAATATGCATTTGGTATCCAGTAGTCATCCAACAAGGAAATTAAGTTGATTACTAAGTTTAGATACGTTTGATGACATGGTGAAAATTTATTCCACATAATAAATGTGAACTTTGTGGTATTTTGTAAGAAAATAAAATAAAAAGGAAAGTGGTAAAAGGGGAAAGTAGGTTTTAGACCAAAGTAATCAATAATAGATCATTATGTCACACTCAGATGTGCTTCTAAGTTGAAAAAGTCCTGAATACAAATGCAAAAGCATATTGTTTAGTAGATTTCAAGAAGGACCTCATTAAGCTCTCTAAGTACAATTGGCTTGGTCAACTTAATATTATTGTTTACTAGATAGTAAGTTAATTTTTTAGATATTAAATTGTTTACTAGCTTGGTCATTAATGGTGTAATCACATTTGTATATTAATTTTTTTGTACAATTTTTGGTGTAATCACATGTGTATGTTTATGGATACAGATCATGATGCACAACATTATGTTGAAGTGATAACAAAAGCTTATGGAATTACTTCCCAAGGAAAAAATGTGAAACACTTGGTGAAGATTGATTTACAAAAATTAAAAGAATTTTCCCAGCAAGAACCACTATCACGAAAGAAAACAAAAAAAAGTGTAGAGATAATATATGGTGAATTTGTTAATTTGACTACAGTTGCTAGAGCACATATTTGTTGGTTACATTCTTGAATCATGTTGATATTAAGGAAACATTATAATTGTTGGGTGTTGATTTTGGACGGGAAAATTCAAAACGTATAGAAGAAGAATTTGTTGGGAATTTTTCTAAAGGTATAAGTTCTTTGGGTACAAAAAATAGGTCTGTTGATAAGATTATTTCTCATAGAGCAATAATAACTTCAGTTGTAAGTGAAGATATGACAAATAATCATCAAGATACCACCATTGCCAAGGCATTGGGTTTATCTAGAAAGATGGTCAGTAGGTATGTAAAGAGGAGGAAGACATTGGATGAATCTACTATGGAAGGAAATTGGGAACTAATGTGTAGAAATTCTATGTTTTGATAAAATAGAGGATAATATTGTGAAGATAGTTTCTTATTTTTGGACTGAGAGGACTCCTCCTTCTCCAAATATGAGGGATGTTTTAAAACACAGGATAACTCACAATAACTATGATGAACATATAAAACATTGGCTTGAAATAACTCAACATGAGATGTACATAAAGTTTATAGAAGAAAATCCAGATGTTAAGATTGGACAATGAATGTTTGAAAATTTGAAGCCTTGGTATGTGCGAGTTGATAAAGTCCTTAACACATGTTGTTGCCGCTATCATGTTGAGTTTGATTATCACTATTAGGTACAAAAAAATTATATCATGTATGTATATATATTGAGGTGTGCTTTCATTTATATCTATATATTTGAAATTTGATTAAATTTCATTTTTTGAGATGTGATTTAAAATTAATGTATTTAAAAATCTATGTTTTTTCAGGTGTATAGAAAGTTACGGGAAGCATCAAATGGTCCTGAAAATGCCCCACCTACACGTGTTAGTGAATTCATAACTTCAATTCTTTGCACAATATCCGATGATCATGTTGACGATCGTATGACTTGCATCAAAGGTGTCTGTGACAACTGTGGGGACTTGAAATTATTGCCAGAAACAAATGAAGATTTAGACACAGTTAAAATGGTGGCTTGCAAGAGGTGATATATATATATATATATATATATATATATATATATATATGTTTATAAATTTGTATGTACATATTTTATTTTATTTTTTATATTTACTACAAATGAATACGAAAATTTGTCCATTATGTATTGATTTTGTAGGTTCAAATACATAAAATATTCAACATGGATTGGAAAAGATGCAACCAGGTTAGATTTGGTAGAAGAGGAAATCCCCATTGCTACATTCATGCAAGGGTTCCAAAGTTTAATTAGTTTGTACATCAAACATTCTCACTATGCAAAGTGGCAGGATACACAATTCAACAATAATAAAGACACATTCCCTATTGGTTCCATATTGTCCGTGGTTGATTTTGCTAAGAATTACTCATTTTCTCATCAAAAATAAATTCAGACACAGTATTATCATACTGTCCAGGTTACTATCATGGTTCAATTATTTTATAGGCATGCACAATTGGGTTTGGATGGGGTTGAAAGTACATATGTGAAGCGAATGATCAAGGAGTATCACTTCTATATAAGTGATGACAAGGAACATGACACCCACTTTGTACAACATTGTTTTAGTTTGTTCTTTCAATATCTTCATCAACGAGGAGTACAAATAGATCAACATTTTGTTTGGTCAGATGGTTGCACATCACAATTCAAATCCTCTCGCCCTTTCTTTGCACTCAGTCGTTATCATCGTCATCACAAAATACCTCATTTATGGAGTTTTTTTGAGAGTGGTCATGGGAAGGGAGAACACGATGGTGCGGATGCATGCATCAAACGTGCTCTAAAGAAACAAAGATTTGATTATGAGGGAGATCGATTGATTGATGCCCACATCGTTGTTGAATGGTGTAAGAAACATTTTGCAGTTCAGGTTTCAACCTCATAGGTTTCAACATCACACGCTTCAACCCCATAGGCTTCAACCCCACACATATTTTTTTGGGAGATAATAGGTACATGCACATTTAAAGCATAGATTTGTAGATCTTGATGTGATTTATCAAGCTCTATAAGTTACAAACTTTTAAAAAAAATATTCTGAATTTTGATGTTTGTTTTAAAATTTATTAATATTTTGAGCATGATTAATTAAAGGTATTGTTCGAAGGAAAAAGTATGGATGTGAAAGGATTCCTAATTCTAGGTCTTTACACTCTTTGATGACTATGGATAGTAATAACTAGACAATTTGTACAAGATATTATACTTGTTTTTGTTATGAATGCATGAACAAATCAGATTCAGAGTGCAATAGTAAAAAACATAGGTATTTAGGTGAGTGGAAGCAAGTTCCTTTAGTTGTGGATGACACATATGGATCAGATCATGACGATAGTTTTGAATATGTGCCATTAATTTCAACTGATTATGACCACATATCTGGACTGGTTAAACAAGGTATGTTTTATTTAAAAGGATTGCATAATTTGATAATTAAATATATATGTATAATTTATAGTATACATCGATCATTGAATGTTTCTTTGCATTTTGTTATAGGTGATGTATTTGCAGTCATTGCTGAAGAAGACAACATTGAGAAAGTGGAGTACTACTTGTTGCATTACACAGAAGAGAGAACAAAGCTAACCTGTGAAATAACAAGTGAGGAGACAACATTTTATATTGGCTTGGTTGTAGTGTAGGGAACATACTTACAATAAGTGAAAGCCCTCTAAAGTGGGATTCACTTTGTTGATTATAAACCAAACAAAAAGGTGTATCATTACACCCATCACATAATTACTACAGGGTTACAATTGCATCAGGTGAAGACTAAAAGTGGTTAACCCAAAAAATGGAGACTGGATGTAGAAGACCATGAAATTATTTTACAGGTCATTGAACAATGAGAAGAGCCACTTGGTATTATATAGAAGGACCTAGAATATTATATATTCATGTCTTCCAGGAATAAATTATTTTATCTATTTTATTTTTCATTTGGCATACATATTTGACAACTTTCTTACTATGATATTAAGGATGGGTTCATTAATGATGTAATTATGTTCCCTAGTATCTCCAATAATATTCTTTCCATATATATCAATGTTTATATCATGAAGGATTTGGAAACTTGAACTACATATATATTCTTCGCTCGTGGATGGATGTAAAGAAATGGATATTAATTTATATATTATTTTTCCTCATTTTAGTTTCTCTTTTCTGGCATCTTTTATAACAATTTGAAACAAGTTCTTAGTGTCAATAAATCTAACTTCAATGATTTAAAATTTCATGTGAGCGAAATGATAAACAATTAAATTTTGATATAGACAATTAAGAACTACATGACTCAAGGTTACTCATGATGAAGATAATATTGCATAGAAGTGAATATAACATTATTTCTTAGGAATTGGTAGATAAATTGGAATTGAAGAGGATAACACATTACATTCCACAATTGGGGTATAATCTACACATTAGTTCTTAGATTGAGTAACATATTACTCTTTATGAGGTAGGTTACCACAATATTTATCTCCAAAGACTTTGGTTTACAGAGAGGTGTTTTACGTTAGGTGTTTTAATAGGCTATGCATGATTCAAATCATAATTTTCAACATTAGATGTGTAGTATGACATAGTTATTTTGATCAAGATGAAATTTCATGATATTCAATAATGTTATCCCTGACATTAACAATCAACCATCACTTAAACATGTTCACTACCCAATATATATTGAATACATTCTTAAATTAATATTTATAGCTTCCTTTCTTCCCATCTCCAAATAAAGTCAAATTTTACAATTACATTAAAATAGTACAAATCATGGAAATGTATTGCATTACATTTGCTTCATTTTCCATCATTTCACACACCTGCAACAACATGATTTTATATTTCCCGAGTTATAGAGAAAGGATAGATAAAGAGAGGGAATATATTATTTTCACAAGCTTTTAAGTTACTATAGAGTTTTAGAGAGATAGTTTAATACTAACAACACTTTCCTAGAACAATGAATATTGAATTTGGCAATATTTACCTAGACTCAAATTTTGAGTTATAAGACTTAGTAGTGATATGAATAAATCCAAAGTTAAAGTGGATAGGGAAAGGCCTTTGAAAAGATTTGACAAGTGCAGAAGTAAAGAAGCATTCACTAAGCCATGGAATTTTTAATGTAACATAAAGTATTACTAAATTACCTAAGCATCAAATGATTCAATATAGAATTTTAAAGAAGTTTACAATGTTATATCACAAAAATGAAGGGTATTTAATATCTTATCTATCATTATACCTATTATGATATCATCAAGAGACAAAAATGAATGACAAAGGGGTGTCTTATATTCACATCCATAATTGTAAATATACACTAGAACTCATAAAAATATAATAATAATACACATGTCTAAGACATATATCAAAATATAATAATCATGTCTAGATTGAGTATGAGTATATATACATGTCTAAAATATCTAAAATCATGTCTAAAATGTCTAAAATCTATAAAATATCACTGAAGCCTCCTCCGTGCACTAGGGTGAGTGCCAGACCCCTCACTACACTCTGTTGCACCCTGCATGTTAAAAAAAGGAATATAAACGTCAGAAACTATATATAGCATGTACCATATATTAAAATTTATAAGAAAAATTCTACAACAATTTATTGATTAATTAAATAAATCATATAATAGATATGTACAATTGATTACCTCAATATCTATCCCTAGGTGGATGCTGGGAGTATCTATGCTATGTGTAGATCTCTGTCCCGTAGATCCCTGTGAAACAAAATAAATAAAATGAAAGAAGTTGATAAATACGTTTTTTGAATAAAGTTCATTAATTTCTAACATTTCAATTTAGATTAAATATTAACTCTATTAAAACACATGTATATATATACATCTGCAGAACATGTCTCCAAATCTATGGGATTGCCATCCACGACCTCAACACTGGAAAATACTTCGCCAAGTGAGCCAAGCTGACTTAGGCCCAGAACATCAAGATCCATGTTGTGTTCAGTCAATAGCTGTGTGTATGTCACACGGGTAGATGGTGTGGGATTTGAAGCTCCACACACTAGAGCAGAAGCCTAAACACACAATTACGTGTTTAATTTTAATATTAATAAATTGTAAAGTAATGTTAAAATAAAATAAATTTTAATTATATTAAGGTTTAATTTTCACACACTGGAACATAAATGTGCTGAACATCAGGTGTGACGATCCCAACAACATGAGGTTTAACTGTAGCAATGACAGTAGTACTCTGACTAGAAAATACACTGTCACTCTACCATATAAAATCTAAAACCTATGATAGTGGAATGTTGCAATGCTATGAAATCACCTCATATGCACGCAACAAGTTAGCATCCATGATGCATCCTAGCCGATGTGTCTGAGAGGGATCTGTAACCACCTCAAAGTCATATGGGGAAATCAAATGTGCATGAGCGTATACCTCATTGTGTGCATCACTGTTGCTACTAGAACCTCCACTTCTATTATCACATCTCTGAAGGCACTGACCCACACGATCAGAAGAGATCAATTAGGTCTCGTGAGAAATGCCAACAAGACCTTTGATAGTAGCCTCATGTGCATTCATAATGATAGGTGCTGTGACATCCTAAAAGCCTGATAAGAATGGTTGTGGCCTTGGTACAAGCTATTGTGTGTCAACAACTGCAAGAGCTACCTCCTTTCTATATGCCTCACTGTGGCTAATACGGCCACGCCCCTGCCCTAAATAACTAGGGATGTCTAAATAGTTCACCTTTAGGTTTAGGTGAACCTCAACATGTAGCATCATAATGGAGTATAATGGTAATTGGTCATTATTTGTAAATTGGCCTTGAGAGGCCAAAAATCTAAGATAAATCAAAGGGTCACATAGGGGACATGAACATTTGTTTACATAATATGCCCTTACTTTCCGTTTGTCTGCATAAAAACTCCAACAAGACCTCTTAACGAATTCCTTATCGGAAAGTCATAATGTAATCTCATTATAACATACATCTCCTGAGACACTTGATTTTAATGAATCCATAAAATTTTTTATTGACTCAGAATCAAATGGGTTATATGTTTTCAAACTTGTCTCTATTCTACGAAGATCAACCAATATTTTTTCACAATGAACTTTATACTGCCCAAATGTAGTTGGATTCTGGAGAATAGATTACAATTTTGCAATCTCTAAATCAGTCCTCTCATACAAATTAGGAGCGGAAGAAGCCATGACTATTAAAAAAACAATGTAAAATTCAGTTAATAGTACTTTTAATGAAAAAATTCTCCTAAGATATTCTCCTATTTTAATGAAAATAGAAATATGATTTTCAAGCTTCAATGTAAATAATTTAGAAAATAAGAAATTACATATATCAAGTATAAGTCGTATACTCTCACAACTAATTTGTATATGTGTCTTAGGACTAAAGTTCATACAAAAATTAAAATTAAATACACAAATACATAAGCATAATATCACACAACAATAATAAAATTCCTAATTAAATATTGTCTTTATCATTGAGTATGGCCCATCCACCATTTATAAGGTCCTTACAATCATTAATGGTGTCTAAGCTAAAAGTGGTTGTAGTTTCAGTCACCTTTGCAAACTCATTTGACCATTGAGATTGATCCTACACTAGAGATAAATCCAACACCAATAGGGAAAATTTGTTAAGTGAAGGAAGATGTTCCCAACCATCACTATAAGAATCTCATGGAGATTATCATCCCCCACAATGAAAATTTCAAGGATAATGGTGGCGAGGAAAATATACCCACTCTAATTAGCTATGAAAATGTTGGTGATAAACACTATCATGGTGCCCCTTTCCTAATGGAGTGTTATATTGAATGGAAAAGGAAAGAGGAATATGAGACACATTGGAGGGAGCATTTCACTAGTGATCTAAAAGTGTATGGATACAGAAAACTTCTAATGTCACCTTCCAGATTTAGAATTGAATATGCAAAAATGTATTTGAGATAATAATAGCTTTATTATAAGACAAAGGATTGCAATCAATAATACCATATAAAAATAGAACTAAATTAAATTTGTTTCAAATATAAAAAAATTCCACTCTAAAGATATTTCAAATATAGATAAATTTCCTATAAGTATATTCTGCCAAATGAGGGGTTCTAATCTAAATATTTTGAATAATAATGTATCGAAGACTAAACAATTTGATATTTCTATTAAAACCAACAACATTATGTAGATAGATTAGAATTTTCCCCAAAAATGGCACATATAGGCTAAGGGATGCCTAAATGAATAAGATGGTGGCCAAGGGAAGGACCTTTATACAACAAACACCAAGAAAAATGAACAATATTTGGCTCAACAATGGCATTACAATATTTATAAAACCTTTTACTCCAATTTTGAGCAGATGAGTGAAAGGAAAAACCTTAATTTATTTTATCCACCATAGGGAGTCATGGCGATGATAATTCATACTTGTTTTTGAGTGAATAGTTTTTAAAAATGTCTCAAGAAACCATTTCAAGTATTTCCACCATGGCTAGAAAAAAAACACACTAATTTTGTGGAGCATCTTGACATATATCGCTTCTATAATTTCCTCATTATATTATCGATAATTTTTGTCTAGTTCGAAAAATTATTTTGATTCTTGATAAGATAACAACTTCCTAGAATATTTATAAACAACATCAAGGACCATGAGAATACCTCATATAAAAAAAATTGAGGAAATACACTCTCACTAATTTAGTGAGAGGAACATTGTGGATGTCAATGATCGGATGCCACCAAAGAGAGTGTTAGTAAATGGAGATACCTTCATATAATTCATCTCTATTTTATTGAAGCCATAGTTTTATCTTTCTCTAAGCTTTCTAAATACTTCTAACAAGAAATGAGACAACTATTTTCACTTTGGATTTAAGTCTAAATAGATTATGAAAATCATTCCCGATACAATATTATTGACCCGACAAAGTTTCTTCCATAATACAATTGCGAAGAAAAAATTTTATGCCTTTTTGTCCTTCACTTGCTCATATGATTTATTTTGCACAAATAGACACACATTTATGACCAATGTCCAACAATAATAATCCTTCAACCTCTTTAGGAAGATAATAAAAGTCCCATGAAACTCTATGAAAAACCCTCCTGTATTTAATTAATCTAGCCTACAAAGATCTTTGAATATCTTTTCAATATTTTTATAAGATGCTTGATAAGGATCCAAGCAATAAGAAAATTAAACATGAGTAGTGGTGCTAACTTGAGATGATATGTGATATTTAGCTTCCATAGAAATTGGATTATTAATCTAGTATGTGAGTTTTTTTATACTCAGAAAGGAGTTTCATGGCATGCAAAGGCGATGTCAAAAAGAGGAATAATTCTCTAAATTGAATGCACTTCCATTGAAAAAAAATAACCAAAGGGATAGTGGTAAAAATTAATGTCTATGACATTTATTCTCGTGTAATTGAATGCATGATTCCAATGTTAGGTAATAAGAATCATGGAATTTCATTATATTTTTTTAATGTTTTTTCTTACTCAATTAGATATATGATTGAATCATTTACAAATTGTGGCATAATGTTAGGTCAAACTTTCCAAAAATAGTGAAATAATTTAAAGTGCTAAGAGAAGACTCTATTGATTAAAAAGTAATTTGTGGCATACAAAAAATATATTTGAGTAAATTAAGTAAATATGGGACCAAAACCTAAATAGATCCAAGATAATTTATCTCACATCTATAGTATGGATGCTTTACTTCTCACCCTCAAAATTCCCCTCATTTTTCAAGTCAAGTTTCAAAATTTTTGAGTTGGTGCCTGTTATACCAATTTTTCCCCCAAAAAATTGATCAAACACAACCCTGCACAGAATAAAATAAAAAGGGGTGGTTCAGTCATGCAAGCCCACATTCCAAATCCAAAAATGAAGGGGTAGGGTCAGCAAGAGAAAATTGAAGAAAGGGCCTCCACGTGTCTCATTGGCACAAAAATTCAAAAGGCACGGCCCAAAGAGAGACCCCAAACTTGCGCCATCCCTCCACTATGTCTAAGGTCCAAAAAAGGGATAGAGCTGACTAGTTTAATCGACTAAGTATAAGAGGGTTGGTGGAAGCCTCCACATGCCTCATCGGTGTAACTTCAGAAGTGAGACCCAATGGACAGACCCCAAATGAGTACCAGCCCTCCACATGGTCAGAGCCTCAAAAAGTTAAATCGGCCATTGAAAATTCTAAAGCTAGCAGACGGCACCACGTGTCTCATCGACGCACCTTCAAGGTGAAGCCAAAGGTAGGTCCCCAAACAAGCACCAACTCTCCACGTGTCTAGGGTCCCACAGAAGTCAAAAGGGGTAGAACCAGCCATTGAATCAGCTAAGGAAAGGAGAACCAGTGGAAAGCCCCATGTGTCCCTTCGGTGCTCTTTCAGGGGGTGAATCCAAAAGTAGGTCCCAAACGTGCGCTAATTCTCCATGTGTCCAATCGGTGCACCTCTGAAGGTCAGGTCCAAATAGAGTCTCCAAATGAGCAGGAAGCCTCCACATGTCTCAGGTCAGACATAAAGCCTTCGCCAAACAGAGGGACTTAGTCAAAACACCAAAAATATAGAACAAGCACGCAAAGGGACACGTGGCCATGTTTCAAGTGGTGGCAGAAAGGTGGCCCTTTTTTGTGTTTTGATGCTTTGAAAATTCAAAAGTGGAGAGGCGGGTTTTCAGGACACTTTAGGAATTTTACCTTTGTTTCCAAAAGGGCATAAAGTTATAAAATGACCCATCCACGACTCCATGCCAAGGGATTCAAATTGAGCCCACATTGAAAATTCAAAGTACTGGGTTGGTGGAGCACTTTGGGTCTGATCCATGAGCCGCGGGGTCTTGAGCCCACGTTGAAAATTCAAAGCGGGAGGCGGTCGGCGGAGAACTTTGAGTTTTTGAGCTTTTGTTGAAAAGAGTTAAAATTGTAAAAGTGAGCTGCGACTCCATCCCCACTCAAGTAAAGCCACATGTCAGGCCTATATCAGAAGCGGATGGGAAAATAAAAATGTTAAAATGCAAAATCTCTAAAAATGTAAAATCTCTACAAAAAAAAAATGCACAAAATACAAAAGGCCCCAGGCCCGCTTCAGCAAATCTCTTCCACGTGGACAACTCAAATTCAAAATTGTAAAAGTGGGTTAACAGGATGTGATATGATGCATCTAGTTTTTCCACCAGGCATGGAAATGACCGAGGCATTAGAGAAGTTCAGACATCAGTTTCTTGAATTAGTTTCATCATTTTTGTAACCAAATGTAACCGTTTTTGGAAGCTATTTAGTGGGTTCTCTACGCCATTGTTCGGGTTGGATCTTGGTACTCTGTAGATGTAATAGATTCAAAAGTAATCAATACATAATTTTTTCCCTTTCTTCCTCTGCTATTCCTTCTTTCCTTGTTCGAATTTGTGAATCATTAATCTTTTATGATAAGAAACTTTGTGTTCTTGTTTATATGATTTCTGAACTTTGTGTCTGTGGAATTATATCTGTTATGAAAGTGAATGATTCTATTTTACATCTCCCTGGCTCAATATGTATAAGGTTATACTCTGCTATCTATATTTCCTGAAAGTATTGTTATGTTCTTCCTCTCTCATCTCCTTAGTTCTTCTATTCTTTTGTATTGATGATCTTTGGGCATAAAACGTTTCAAAGTATCAGGAATCCACACTTTGAAAGTTGTACATTTGTATATAAGTTTTGCTTCTTGCTTTCAATAAGGGAACCTCTCCCATTAAAGAGGAGGGACTTGCTTGATCCCATGACTGTGGTTTGTTAAAGTACCATTTAAAAACCCAACAGTTTTTTGGCGACTCTACTAGGGATTTCATTTCAAATGGATCCCTTTCTAAAATAACAACTTCAAGATCATTTTTGATCTGGTGACTCTAAGATATACTTGTGGTAAAAAGGCTCTCGGAATAGAAGATTCCCATTTTCAACTTCTGGAACAACAAAACTTCTCTCTTCTTCCAACAAGAAGGAATAGAGGAACTTGTTCTACAAGCACACCTCCTGTTAAAGACAGAAATTCCAAGAATAGCATTCCTCAAGAACAACTCAGTCCTAATCTTCGTGCTTTGATACTTGCTAGTGTTTCAGTTCCCCTTCAGTCAATTTTTCCAAAGATGGCAGCCCCTTTGCCTTGGGGACAATAGGTTGGGCCTCTTGCTCTTCCTCAGCCATTGCATGAGTTACCTAGGGGTAACAGGAAAAGTTTTCCCAAATTCTGGGGTGATGGGAAGGTTCATCCAGATGAACACATTGCAGCCTTCATTGTTGCATGTGGGATTCTTGGGGTTGAACATGAAGATGTCTCTGTCAGGATTTTTGTGGAGACATTGTAGGACAATGTTGTTGATTGGTTTTATCATCTTCCTGTTGGGTCGATCACTAATTGGAATACCATGAAAACTCAGTTTGAGCAGCTTTTCAAACCTACTGAAGATGTGCATGCTCTATTAGCTCAAATCTCTCATATCAAGAAGGAACCATTCGAGCCCATGAGAGAATTTGTGGCCAAATTCAACAAGCTAATTCATAAAATTCCACTAGAACACTCATCCTGTGGATCAAATCCAAAAGTGCTTCTTCCTCAATGCCTAGTTACCTGAAGTGAGTTATGCACTAAGGAGAGCTAACCTTGCAACTCTAGATGTTGATCAATGTTTAGCTATCAGTGTTGAGGATGATTTAATCATGTCTGGTAAACTGAAAAGAGAATCCTCCAAATCTAAAGCATCTTCTTCTTCCTCTTCCCCTAGAGCCAATTCTGATCAGTTAGTACAGAAGCTTGCAAATGATCTCATTGCTATCAAGAAACAATTGGCTCAGCATACTCCTTACCAAGATATTCCAAGGAAGAATTTTCAGCCCAGGAACCATTTTCCTTCTTCTCAAACTAGATTGGCTATTGAAGGCCCACCCATCAAGGTTCCAGTCAATGTAACTTGTGAAGTTCAAGAACCTGATGATGAGGAGTTTAATGAACTCTATGAAGAACCATAAGAAGAGGTTGATGAAGAACTAGAGGAGCTTGGTGGATCTCAAGTTTCATTTCCTCACCACTGAAGGTATGGATGATGAAGATGAATATGATGAAAGAGTGCAGATATGAATAGTGAGTCATATGTTGTTATGACTCAGGAGCAAACAAAAAAAAATAAAAAGTGGTGCAGCCTGCTAAGAAATCCAAGGAGTTTCCTATAACTATTCCAGTGGTTGCAAGAAGAGGAGCTCCTATTCCCACTTCCTCCACACAAAAGGTGAGTAATGTTAATCCTCCTTCTTCTACTTCTGTTTCCAAAACTTCTTGTCCTTCAAATCCTAAAACTGATAAATCAAAAGTCTCTCAAGTTCCTAGCAATGATTCCCCATCCACCTCCATGGATCTTTTGATATCATTGATCACCTCAAAAAGACCAAAATCCAAATTTCAGAGGCAGAGTTTTACCAAACCCATCCAAAAGATTTTTCTAAAATGGTAAAAATTTTCAATTCCAAATCCAAAGCCTCATCCAATACTTCTAAAGGTATTTTTCCCACTCCCTCTTCCTCACCTCAACCAAGCCTTGTGGTCTGCAGTCACTTCCCCTAATGAGAAAATTGAACCATTCTATGTGACTCTTCTCATAGCTGGCCATAAACTCAGTAACTGTGTCATAGACTCAGGAGCATCAGACAATGTAATTCCTGCAAAAGTAGCTCATGCTTTGGGCTTGACTCTAACACATGCCTTTGGTTCTTGCTATTCCATGGAGAGTAGAAAAGTGCCTTTGGTTGGAAGAATTAAAGATGCACAAGTAGCTTTTGCTTCTTTTCCAGAGAAAAGGGTCTTAGCCACTATTTTGGTTGCTGATATTCCTCCCTCATATGGGATGTTGCTGAGTAGAAATTTCTGTAAGGAGGTAGGAGGTGAAATTCAGATGGATTGGTCACATGCTTTGATCCTGGTCAATGGAAAAATGAAGAAGCTGCTACCTGAGAAACAGACTAGATACATTGTGCAAAAGACCAATGATCCAAAAGCACAGATACTCTATGAAGATATAGGGCATGGTAACTATATGATCATGTCACAAGATGAGGCAAAACTTCCTAAGGGAGTGATTCATGATCCCAATGGCATTTGGACTCTGGAATTTGATGGAAGCTGCTCTTCAGCTGGTTTTGGGGCTGGTGTGGTGCTAACCTCTCCAGAAGGGAAGATTCATCCTTTTTCATTCAAGCTTTGTTTTGAAAATACAAACAATACAACTGAATATGAGGCACTCATACTTGGATTGAACATGGAAAAAATAAATGGGAGTGAAGAATATTTGTGCTCATGGTGATGCACAGAGCTGATTGTGAAACAAGTCAGAGATCTTTTTCAAGTGAAGAACAGGAGATTGAAGCATTATAGAAATCTTGTTTGGGATTCCATTGAGTTTCTTGATGCTTTCTCCATTGAAGTTGTGCCAAGAGAGAAGGAATACTAGAGCTGATTCTCTAGCTGTCTCAGGATCTTTGTTGATTCCTCACCCATATTTCTCTCAGGAGAAATTTACCATTGAAATGATTCATAGGCCCAGTGTACTAGATAATGCAAACAACTGGCAGGTTTTCAATGATGATCAACATTTACTCTCTTTCTTGGAGCTTAAGGATAATTTTGATCAATTATATTTTGAAGGAAGTGAGACTTTTCCTAGAGAGTGTGTATCCTCTAATGAAGGAGATATCAAGGAAGAGATGGATCAAGATGGCTGCATCAAATTGAAAGGTAACAAGATCCCTAAAGGGCTGGTGAGTTTGGAAGATCTATTTGATAAGCATGATAGGTACATTAAGTCTAAAGCTTCCCAAGGAGCTCAGGTAGTCTGCTGAATGTGAAAAGGTTAATATTGGAAGTCATGAGGAACCCAAGATGGTGAATATTGGAAAATGTTGCACTCAAGAAGAGAAGAAGAAAGTAGTAAATCTATTAAAAAGGTATGTTGATGTTCTTTCCTATTCATATGATGATCTCAAGGCTTTTCAACCAAAGGAGATGCAACACTTTATCCCTCTGAAACCTGGGATCAAACCTTTCAAGAAGAAACAAAGGCAATACAATCCCAAGGTTGTTGGCACTATTTTTCAAGAGATCCAGAAGTTACTAAAGGAAAATATTATTTTCCCTATACATCATTCAACATGGATTGCCAACATTGTGCCTGTCAGGAAGAAGAATGGTGAGATTCACATCTGTGTGGATTTCAGGAATTTGAATCAGCCTTCTCTGAAAGAAAACTATCCTCTCCCCATGATGGATCAAGTTTTTCAAGTTGTCACAGGCTCTGAGATGTTGTCTATGCTTGATGGATTCTCTAGATACAATCAAGTGGAAGTCAGTACCCCAGATCAACACAAAACTACTTTTACTACTCCTTGGGGCACCTTTGTCCTACAAGAGAATGCCTTTTGGTCTTATCAATGTTGGTGCCACCTTTCAGAGGGAAATGGATTTGGCTTTTGGCAGTCTAAAGGGAAAGTGTATTGTTGTGTACCTTGATGATTTGACTATTTTCTCCAAAACAAGGGCAGATCACTTTCAACATCTTGAAGCAGTCCTCCAGAAATGTAGAGAACATGGAGTTTCTCTCAATCCTAAGAAGTTGTCTTTTGTGTTACTGAAGGCAAGTTGTTGGGGCATATTGTCTCCAAAGAAGGAATCAAGATAGATCCAGAAAGAGTTCAAGCAATCTAGCAGATTCCTCTCCCCACAAGCAAAAAGGGTGTTCACTCTTTCTTTGGTAAGATAAACTTCCTGAGGAGATTCATTCCTGATTTTGCAGAACTGACTATGAGCATTACTCACATGATGAAAGGAAAGAAAAAATTTGGTTGGACTTCCAAAGGTAAAGAAGCATTTGAAGGTATCAAGAAAGCCATTGCTAAAACTCCCATCTTAGCATGTCCTGATTTCAACAAGGATTTTATCATCTATTGCTATGCTACAGAGAGTACCTTGGCTGTTGTGCTAACTCAGAGAAATTCTGAGGATCATGAACTTCCAATTGCCTTCATGAGCTATGTTCTGAAAGCTCATGAATTGAAATATACTATGATGGAGAAACATGCTTTTGTAGTGGTCAAAGCTGTCAAGTAGTTTCATTTTTATATTCTTAATTCTCACTCTGTTGTGCTTGTACCTGATACAACCATCAAGTCTATTCTTACACAATAGGAGTTTGGAACTAAGAGAGGCAATTGGGTAGCAAAAGTCCAAGAATATGACCTTGATATCAAGCCAACTAAGCTAGTCTGGGGTAAAGGCTTATGTGAGCTTATTGCTGAAGGAGTTGATGTAGAATTGTCCAAAGAAGTAGTTGATGTTCCTGTTGTCCTCTTCCTCAGTTCAACAGATGAATGGTATGCTGATATTGCACATTTTCTTACTTATGGAGAGTGTCCATCCCACTTGAGTGCCAAGGAAAAGAGATCTATTAAGTTAAGGTTACATAATATGTATTATGGGAGAATGCTTTGTTCAAGCAAGGCATAGATGGAAGATTCCTTAAATGTGTGGACAAAGAGAAACAGAAGAAGTTGTTCTCATAGCTTTTCATGATCAGGCTTGTGGAGGGAATTTATTTTCTACTGTCACTGCCCATAAAATCCTTCGTGTTGGGTACTATTGGCCTACATTGTTTCAGAGATGCATCAAAATGGGTAGGTAAGTGTGAAGCCTATCAGACTTTTGTTGGGAGACCTAAGTTGGTTGCTTTGCCACTAAAACTAGTAGTGATTAATGAGCCTTTTCAACAGTGGGGATTAGATTTCATTGGAACTCTTAATCCACCTTCCAGTGTTGGGCATACTCACGTGCTAACTGCTACAGATTACTTCACAAAGTGGGTAGAGGCTATTCCAGTCAAAAGCACTACTTCTGAGGTGGTGTGTAATTTCATCAAAGAGAACATCTTGATAAGGTTTGGGGTACCAAACAAGATTGTGACTGATAATGCTTCCAATTTTTATTCTTCTGAGATGATGGATTTCTGCTATGGATATGGAATTTCCCTTTCTCATTCTTTAGATTATTATCCTCAAGGGAATGGACAAGTAGAATCAACAAATAAGAATCTGGTAACCATCGTTCGGAAGCTTTCAATGAATCTCAGAGGAATTGGCATAAGAAACTTTATGATGCTCTCTGGGTAGATAGAATTACACCCAAAAGAGCAATTGGGATGTCTCCATTTCAAGTGGTGTATGGTGTTGAAGCTTAGCTACCAGTAACAATGGAATTACTAGCCTTGCACTTAATGAAGGCTATTGAAGATTCAAGCTTTATCAGTTCCTTAGACAAGAGGATCATGTATCTCTAGAAGCTGGATGAAGACAGGTTGCAAGTTTTTGATAGAATCTCATATCATCAACTGAAGGTGAAATATTTGTTTGAAAAGAAGGCTAGACCCAGAGATTTTCAAGTGGGAGACATTGTTCTGCTGTGGGACAAAAGACATGAACCTCGAGGAAGCCATGGTAAGTTTGATTCTCTTTGGCTTGGTCCTTTCAAAATCAGGCACTTTGCTGGAGAAAATTCTTTCTATTTGGATTATATGGATGGATCTCCTCTCCCACTTCCTTATAGTGGGCAGTATTTGAAGTTGTTCAAGTCCTAGGTGATTAGGCAGTCCTTCTGTATATTGTGTATAGTGTTTTGTTTTTTGACCGTCTTTCTTTTTTTTTTGGTTTTTTCTTTTCCCATTGCGTGTGTGTTGTCTTCTGTATTGGTTTTGCCTTTGACTCTATTTGCCCAATGGATAAGGCACTGGTCTGACTTTCCCTAAGTTTTTCTATGGTTCTTGATCTTACCTCGTTCCTTTGTCCTAGCCAAGTCATCCCCAGAAAGAGCCAACTGTTGTCACCCTCAAAATTCCCCTCATTTTTCAAGTCAAGTTTTGAAAATTTTGAGTTGGTGCCTGTTATCCCAATTTTTCCCCCAGAAAAATTGATCAAACATGACCCCACATAGAAGAAAATTGAAAGGGGCGGTTCAGTCATGCAAGCCCACATTCCAAATCCAACAATGAAGGGGCAGGGTCGGCGAAGGAGAAGATTGAAGAAAGGACTCAAAGTTTTCAGACTTCAAATCGACTCGGGGAAAATACAACAGAACCATGCCATGTGCCTCATCGATCACAAATTCAAAAGGCACGGCCCAAAGAGTGACCCCAAACTTGTGCCATTGTCCACATGTCCAAGGTCTAGAAAAGGGACATAGATGCCAACCAGTTAATCGACTAAGTATAAGAGGGTTGGCGGAAGGCTCCATGCCTCATCGATGCAACTTAAGAAGTGAGACCCAAGGGAAAGACCCCAAATGAGTGCCAACCCTCCACATGGTTAGAGCCTCAAAAAGTTAAATCGACCGTTGAAAATTCTAAGGCCAGCAGAAGGTGCCATGTGTCTCATCAGAGCGTACCTTCAAGGGTTGAAGCCAAAGGTAGTTTCCCTAAACAAGTGCCAACTCTCCACGTGTCTAGGGTCCCATAGAAGTCAAAAGGGGTAAACCGGCTGTTGAATCGGCTAAGGAAAGGAGAACCAGTGGAAAGCCCCACGTGTCCCTTCAGCACTCTTTCAGGAGGCAAATCCAAAAGTAGGTCCTAAACATGTGCCAGCTCTCCATGTGTCCAATTGGCACACCTCCAAAGGTCAGGTCCAAACAGAGTCTCCAAATGAGTGGGAAGCCTCCATGTGTCACTGGGTCAGACATAAAGCCTTCGCCAAATAGAGGCACTTAGTTAAAACACAAAAAATATAGAACAGGCCCACAAAGGGACACATGTGCCATGTTTCAAGTAGTGGTGAAAGGCGACCTTTTTGTGTTTTGATGCTTTGAAAAGTCAAAATCAGAGAGGTGGGTTGTCGGAGAAACTTTAGGAATTTTACCTTTGTTTCCAAAAGGGCGTAAAGTTATAAAGTGACTCCACCCGCTCATGCCAAGGGATAAAGTCAAATATTGAGCCCACATTGAAATTCAAAGCAGGGAGGCGGGCCGTCAGAGCAATTTGGGAATTTTGGTTTTATTTCCAAAAATAGAGTGAAAAGTTATAAAATGATCCACAACTCCGTTGGGGTCTTGAGCCTGCATTGAAAAGTCAAAGTAGGGAGGCGGGTCGATGGAGAACTTTGAGTTTTTGAGCTTTTGTTGAAAAGAGTTAAAATTGTAAAAGTGAGCTGCGACTCTGTCGCCACTCAAGTAAAGCCACGTGTCAAGCCTATATCAGAAGTGGATGGGCGGACCAAAATGTTCTGAAATGTCATTTCTCTAAAAGGCATAAAATATAAAAGGTTCCCCAGGCCTGCTTCAGCAAATCTCTTCCACGTGGATGGCTCAAATTCAAAGTTTGTAAAAGTAGGTTAACGACTGTGATATGATGCATCTGGTTTTTCTGCCAGGTATGGAAACAGATGAGGCATTAGAGAAGTTCAGACGTCGGTTTCTTGAATCAGTTTCATCATTTTTTTGTAACCGAATGTAACCATTTTTGGAAGCTATTTAGCGGGTTCTCTACGCCATTGTTCAAGTTGGATCTGGTACTCTGTAGATGTAATAGATTCGAAAGTAATCAATACAGAAGTTTTTCCCTTTCTTCCTCTGTTATTCCTTCTTTCCTTGTTCGAATTTGTGAATCATCCATCTTTTATGATAAGAAACTTTGTGTTCTTGTTTATATGATTTCTGGAACTTTGTGTCTGTGGAATTATATCTGTTATGAAAGTGAATGATTCTATTTTGCATCTCCCTGGCCCAATACGTATAAGGTTATACTCTGCTATCTATATTTCCTGAAAGTATTGTTATGTTCTTCCTCTCTCATCTCCTTAGTTCTTCTATTCTTTCGTATTGATGATCTTTGGGCATAAAACATTTCAAAGTATCAGGAATCCACACTTTGAAAGTTGTACATTTGTATATAAGTTTTGTTGCTTACTTTCAATAAGGGAACCTATCCCATTAGAGTTAGTCTAAAATACTATAGGGAGGAAAACAATCTTGGCTTTAGAATAATGAGTTTCCTAATCTCGGAGGATGGAGTTGATGAAGTATATAACATATTTCCTAACGTCATGGTCCTCTTCGGAAAAAAATGCATGCCAAAGGGATATCATATGCACGTATATACTTGATAAAATGTTTCTAATACCATGGTAGCATGAGTGTAAGAAGAGATAGGAGTAATTTATTAATGTCCTCAAAGGCCTCATGCAAGTATTGAGTCCACTAGATTACTTTATTTTTTAGGATTTTATTGAATGTGTTGACAATGTATGTAATATTATGGATGAATCTGCATATAACCTGTAACTTCCCCAAAATGGATTTGATTCCATAATTCACTTGTTGGCGGAACCATTTCAAGGATAACACAAATTTTAGTGGGATCAATGTCAATTCATTTCTTAGATATGATATAACCTAGTAGATTTTATCTCGTCGCCTTGAATACACATTTTTATGGGTTCAATGTGACACAAAACTCATTGGTTCACATCACCATTATTCTACAGAAGGTATATTTAAATTTAATATATCATTACAACAGAAATTACAGTTTTCACAGCACCATTATTCTACATAAGGTATATTTTAAATTTAATATATCATTACAATAGAAATTGCAGTCTTCACAAAACCATTATTCTACATAAGGTATATTTTTAAATTTAATAAATCATTACAACATAAATTACAGTTTTCACAGCACCATTATTCTACCGAAAGTATATTTTAAATTTAATATATCATTACAATAGAAATTACAGTCTTCACAACACCATTATTCTATAAAAGGTATATTTTAAATTTAATATATCATTACATCAGAAATTACAGTTTTCATAGCACCATTATTCTACAGAAGGTATATTTTAAATTTAATATATCATTACATCAGATTTTACAGTCTTCACAACACCATTATTCTATAGAAGGTATATTTTAAATGTAATATATCATTACAACAGAAATTACGGTTTTCACAGCACCATTATTCTACATAAGGTATATTTAAAATTTAATATATCGTTATAGCAAAAAATTATAGTTTTCACAACACCATTATTACCATGCATTGACACTGAACACCGAAATTTGTGAAGCCTAGTCATGATACAAGAGATTTTAAATGGGGTTTTACAAAAAATGAGCTAGGGTTTCAATGTAGAGGTAGATAAAAGAAAGAAAAAGAACAGAGCTATGTTAAAAATGATTAGACAAAAACGTATTGAATTGGCTACGATTTTGCAAAAAATGAGCTAGGGCTTCAATTATTTTATGCCCAAATCCATGGGATCCTGCATTTTCACCAATAAAACAACATATTTCATGTCTGGTGCTCATTAATGGCCTCGCTGGTCGTCAGTGGCCACACTAGTGGGCTTGTTGGGCACGATCTGTGCTTGTGGGCTCGGTGGGTTCGGTGGGCTCCGTATGGTCTGTGTTATTTCATACCGCGTGCTTGTCAGTGGCCACACTAGTCTACTCAATGGGCTTGTTGGGAATGGTCTACTTGGTGGGCTCGGTCTGGTCTGGTCTGTGTAATCTTCACGCGAAGGAAGTGGGTGAAGGAAAAGTGAATTCCTCTGTAGCACCTCCAATATATAAACAAGGGTGTTCGTGCGAATGCCATTCACGCGAAAGGGTGTTTGCATGAACACCCCCTTCGTGCGAACCACATTCAATGCCATACGTGGCAAAATAATAACCTAGGTGTCACTTCGTGTGAGTGTGTTTCGTGTGAAGGGGGTGTTCGCTCGAACCAATGCTATTTACAGCCCAACCACATTCCCCACTCACATTTTTGGGACAATAAGTGGGACACAACACCATGCATTGACCCCAACAAGAAAATATTCCCCTTATGATCACAAGATATTGTACTCTTATCCTTATCAGTTCATTATACACATGTGTAATTTATTTATTTATCATATTGAATAGAAGTTTCATTCAAGCGCATATAAATATTCCACATTTAAACATGTTTGGTTAACTAATTGATTTAATCTTTCTTACACATTCTACAATATACTACTCCTCTCTTAGTGTGGCATTGTCCACAACAAAATCGATTATGGGCACCATTATGTAGATAAAAAAGGTGCAAAAGTGTGAGTGTGGAAACACCCAACCTTATTTTATTATATAGGTTTATTGTGTTAAAAAATTTAAATCTCAAGATGGGATCAAAATAGGCTCACTTGAACATCAAGAAAGCTTGGCCACCTGATATGTTATGTAGAATAGGCTCAAACATGAACCTATCATGTGACATTGATAATAATCCTCAATGATTTCTAAAACTCCAAATATAGCATGAGTTTTTTTGTTTATCCTCCTTAGGAATGTTGTTCAGGATATATACAATATTATGTTTTATTTTATATTTGTTTTTCTTGGTTTAAACCCGACAAACAACTCAAATACTTAGAGAGATAATTTTAGAATAAGGCACAAATTGATCTCCCACTCTCCATTGAGTGATATCACCACACTACATATCAGAAGTTTAATAATGGCTTATGTACTTCTCCTCTTATGTGTGAAGTGTATTTGGTGCCCTCTTGATCTTATATGCTCAATCAGTGCAACTATGAGTAATCAAATGTAACTAGGATAATCCTTCTCTTGGCACAAAAAACTTTGCAACATGTAAATTTAGACCCATATGTATTGCATATTAGATTTTAACTCATGGAATAATCTTATAAGATTTAAGACATGTATAGTCTTTGTGAATAGTGATCTCTAAGGTGTGCCTTATATATAGTGTATGAAAATAAACTCTAAGGTTATTATTTATATATGAGACTCTTCATTGAAATTCCTGCACAAGCCAAACCGAAAGTCACATCTAAGGTGACTCAATAAAAGTGATGAAATAGAGAAAAATATCTTTTTTTCCCCAAGAAGGATAGGTTAAAGTAAGGAGGAAGGTTTGACTGCAAATTTTTGATGATCTTTTATGTTTAGAAGCTGGGGATCAATGAACATGGTGTTTTGGAGTATGATTAAGATGTTTATAAGGCTTTAAGATTATGGAGAAGCTGATTATACTGACTTTCCTTAAGAATCTCTGAGCTAGACTCATAAAGTGACTGCATACTCCATAATTATTTGCTAAATTCCATAAAGGACCCTAGGAATAATTCATTCATGACCTAAGGATACATAAAGGACAATGTTAAAACCTCTCACAACCCTGTGAAACTTAGTAACTAAAGAATTATACCTAAAGAGGATTAAAATAAGCCTTTTAGGCAAAGTGGGGCAGAGTATATGTTTGTTGGGGGGAGTTTTTGATGTCATGGACTGTAAGTAGGGTTAGAACATGATGAAATCACCCTTCATAAGTGTGAAATGTGTTGACATTCCCTCATTCTCAACTTGAATACACTTGTCCAAGGATAGACTAGAGATATATGAGATAACTTGCTATATAACAGTTTTGGAGTTTAATGGTCCATACAAGTTCTTGGTTGAATTTAATGATGGATGTATTGATGGAGAATGATGTTTATGTGCAGGTAATAGAGCTACAAGAGCCAATAATAGGTTGTACCTAGACAAGAGTCTTCACTTATGAAATCACCATGATTATATCAAGAGGACAGTTAAGAATAGGACTGTAGATAGTTCCGCCCTTGAGATTATTGATGGGGAGTACATTTTCATGTTATTGTTGAAAGGTTGAAAGCATGTAATTTAGGACAAAGGGTGCCTTGAAACCCCTTAAATCTTATAAATGCATGCAAGTAAATGTTTCCAATATGATCATTATCATTACATCAAGAACACCTCTAGAAGGATTGTGGTTTGCTCCTGTGATGATTGAAAACAAAGCATTATGATAGAGTTGCTTAGAGCTAAGTGGCCATCATTTTCTTAGTAACTAGAGAGGGTACACAAATGGGCTACAATTGGTAAAAATGCCTGAGAAATTTTTAAGAATTTGCAGTTGATAGTTGTTTCCATCCAAAGCTTTGTACAACTTATCATCAGCATTTTCATAGCATTTGCCAGAATGAGTTTTAACTGGTTGGACCTCATGTTTGCGGATCTTTAAATGAAGTGACTCATCTATATTTCTACACATACAAAATCAATCGCCAGATAGTTGTAAACATAACTGCAACTACAAAAGTAAAAACTATCCCTATAACGGGGAAGTATACATATAGGCATTTCAATTGCTTGACAAAATGCCATCAACAGAAATGTGGTCTCATGGAATGCTATGATTGCAGGATATGCACAAAACATGCTTTTGATAAGGCAGTGGATATTTTTATGCAAATGGTATTTGCAGGTGTAAAGCCAGACTCGACAACATTTGTCAGCATCCTTCCAACTTGTAATATCAAAATGCCTACATGAGCTCAAGAGTGAAAACAATGGCACCCACTACAATGTTGAACGAGCTCGAGCCAAAGAATCGAGCTTAGAAACAAGAATGACATGATGACGAGTTAGGGGTTTTGAGGCATCTGACTAAGCACAACATTGTAAGGGTTTCATATAGCATCTTGTAAAAATACCTTGTGAAAACACGAAATATTAAACAAAGAAAAACAAAGGTGGGCATCCATATGCAACAAAAACACAACAATACCAGTACAAAAAGAATGCAAACACAAAAACAGGAAACCCTTTCAGAAAACACGAAAAATAAAGGAGTGGGTATGAGCGCTTACGAAAAATGCGAATGGAAGAATCCTACTCTTACTCCTTTCTCCTGCTCCGAGCACCTAATTCCGTACCCTTCAAACTGTATACAATGGCGAGGGGCTCGAATTATCTCAAGATGCCACAGATAACCACCTTCCTTTACCCGCAATTCTTCTCTGTACCACTTACAATGGAGGAAAAACGTGATTACAATGGTGATCGTAGCTCGAGCTTCTGGTTCTCGTGATTTCCCATAGGTGGAAATGATTTAGAGGTATCGAGGAATGATTCATTGGCACGGAGGGCAGATGGACACGAAGAACTATAATTCAAATTGATCCCACCTAGCATCCACGTCGATCGGTCCGCGTCATGGTGTGTTCCCCCACATACGTCAATCATCGCATCAAGGGATGGGTCTTGGTAAGCGGTTTTCGGCATGACATCATAAAGCTGGCTACGGGCATGGGGCATGGGGCATGGGCCATGGGCCATGGGGACCATGGGAGGCGGGGCACCATACATAGGTGCAAAATAAGTGAAGGGTAGCCGTTGGCCATTTGCCCGCACTCTAGTAAATAATAATAACTGAGCTTGCAGTGAGAAATGAACAACTCCATAAACTCTTCCTTTTTTATGTGCAGTCCTAGACACCTAAACCTTCTTTATGTCATTTTTGGAGACCATCCAAATACTTATGGTTTTGGTGTTTAACTTCTGCTGCGTAGTCTTCAAAATTGTACTAGTATCCTCTGCTACATATGATAAAACAATGACTTGGATGACGTTCTTTATTCAGTCTCTTTTAAGTTCTCTGCCTTGCAACTGTCCGCTGCTATAACTTTGTTCATCTTCCACAAGGTGCTTTACCTACTCTTAACGCCCATATGCTTTGGTTTTATTTACAATCTATTGCACAATCTCTTAGACATCATTTTGCTAGACAAAATGTATTGCGTCGTTAATGAGAAGAAAATGCTTTAGCGTTTAAACTTTCAACTCCTACTTCGTATTGTTCAAAATGTATCGACTTTGGCTTGTGCTTCTTTCAGATCCAAAATACACCGATAACTCATGTTCATGTTCATCTTAGATCAACGCTCAAACTTCCACACTCCCTCCACGTGCCCTCATTGACGCTCACTGCACCATTGTTAACAGTGGTCCCTAGCATAGGGCATGCGAAGAGAAAAATAATTAAACATATTTAAATATAATTGCAGAAATGACAAACCATGACAACTAAACCAAGAGATGCATAAATGGAGGCAACACAAATAAGAATTCTTCATTAATGGACAACGAATTTACATTCATGTAGACCAAATGGCCAAGAGCAAACAAATTAGCTCGTTGTTTATATGTAGTGGTAACTCTTCGTATTCCATGTTGCTCTTTATCTCTTTCATGTCTCTTCGCATTTCCCATATGAGACAAATTATACATATAATTTTATCCCGCTAGCACTTGTAGCTGTTCATGACTGATAATAATAGTGCATGATATGAAATTATCAAAACCAGTAACATGACAATAGCATAACAGTTGCAAACCTGCATATCCACTTGTATGAGTGCAATTGAAATAATGCGGTGGCTGATAATGGTGATGAAAACGAACATTAATGGCGGCAATTTGGTTCATAGCTTCGGTAGTATCCTTTACTTCACCATGCTTATGTTGCACTACTATGGTTTTCATGTGAACTTCCTTTTGAGATCTTTTTGTGGTCGTTATAACTTCCTCAATATGAAGGATATATCCAACACAATTCCTCCTTAACTCATGATGGTGCTCTTTATTCAATGACAATATTGATAGTGTAAAATCAACCACCATGAAAAGTTGATCCAAACTTGACCAAATACCATCATAAGAAGATATCTCACCTAGACCCATGATGCAGGAATCATCACATACCTTGTGTCAACTCCAAGTGCTGACAAGTTGTTGTACCTTCATGATGTAAAGAATGGTTAAACTATCTTGTAGTATCCCAACTTTTTTGATTTTCCTTCACACATCTAAGGGTGGCCAACCTATACGTAGCTTGATTCCAAAAACACCACACCATACTTAGTAATAAAATCTCGAATATCAAAATAACATCTATTTTTCTTTCCACCTTTCAACATTAAGCGTCTTGTTGTCTCGACAACTGTGACTATCTCCATAACCTTGTCTTCAAATGTAGAATTTGGCTCCAAAGAGTGATCTATGAATTGAGAGCATTGATCATCCACAAATTCATTAAAATGCATAACATACTCTATATGATTCCTCATGAACTTCTTATTGATCCAAATGCATGTGATGATGAATTCACTAGAAATAGTGATATTCATTTCATCAAATCCTTTATCCTTATTGTACCTCAAAAGATCACCTAGATCCCATATGCAAAGACAATTTTGAACTTGAATCAAACAATCTATATGCCCTATGTTGCAAGTTGTATCCTTCACCCTATCACCATTTTTAGAATGTTTTTCAATGACAAGAATCTTGCAATGACATAGTATGAAGCAACAAATTTGAAATATGGCCATCATTTTCATATCTTGGGTTGTAATCAAAGTGTTCACCTTCCTTTGCCGAATTATTGATGTTGATATATTATCAATACCTCCATCTTTGAGATTCAAAATTTATGAGTTAGGATCAACATTCTCCTCAATTGCATGTTTATCAACATGACTATCATGAAAATCAATCATTTATGACAATGAATCACCTTTTAAAAGATCGTTGGGTAGCTCATGGATTGACATCTATTTCCATCTTTGACTCTTTACATTCAGCTAGTGATGCCTTTTCCCCTTGACTTCATTGATATAAATGCAACCATTAAAAGTCAATAAAAATTATTCCACTATAAAAGGATCTTTACCATCACCTTGCATGTTGGATCCGTCCTATTTTTTCTCAATGAAGTCTTATGGCTTTGAATTTGATTGTTCTTTTTGCTTCCCAATTTCTTCCTTAGCAATCTTTTGAGGTTTTGACTTTTGCTCTTCCTTCTTCAACCTTCTACTTATATTTTCTCTATATATCTCCAAGAATTCTTCAACCTTCTACTTTATACTAGCAATTGCACATGAGTTGCAAATTACACGGGAAAGAATGACAATATCCCGTTTGTTGGAGTAGTGATTTTGAGTGAAATATATATTTTTAAAAATTGTTTTAAGTTTTTTTGTGATGGAGAGGAGAGACAAATGTAATGCAACTACAAAACTTGACGAAAACTACCTCCTATTTTATCGTGAAGGATGTCCATACCATACTCCAAAACTCTTATCTTACCTAAATGTTATGGGCATGCTTTTGATAAATTCCAAATAAACCATTTTGATTTAATGAAATAGGAAGAGGATATATTACACTTTTTCTTTAGCGTCCAAAATATACATCTAACAAATTTCCATCAAGTACAACAATGAATGAAGGAAACAAAAATTAGCATCTAATAGAACTAAACAAACCCTGTAACAAGCAATAATGGAGAATATTACGGCATTTCTTATAATTAATTTGATCTCAGTTCAATTAACTTCTAAATATAAGTCCACACCAAAACACCAAACGAGGGTGCTTGATAAGACACTTACAAATTTACATGACATATGATCAGTGTTGGATTTTGACATTCAATATTACATGTCACAATAAAATTATTTGATGGTCTAAAAACTTATATGGATGTCATTTGATGTTCAAAATTTAATATGCTCGCCAAATTTATTTTTTTAACAAATTCCAGAACACATAAAATAAGTTAAATTTTATATGGATGTTGTTGATTTTTAAAATATTCTCACAAAATTATTGACTTCTATTTAATTCTAGATAATATATCAGAATAATCAATTTCATAGTTTATCACAGATTCATTTTTTCTCATAAAATTTAATTTGTACTAATTAATTTAAAGATCCATGAGTATCATTAAAGTTTATGAGAATTTTAAAACATATTTTCAAATTACAATTAAAAAAATAAATTATTGAAGAAAATGATAGAAATGACTCATAATTATGTAGAAAATGAGTTATTCAAACTTCCAACTTCTAGGCAAGTTCAATCTTCAAATTTCAACGATCTTGCAAAATCTCAAATCCAATGCATCAAGTCAAGTATCTAATTTTTATTTGTAATAATAATACATAATAAATAAATCAATTACAAATGAAAATCAATAAATAAAATCTAAACAATAAAGCATTTGAAAGAGGGACCAATGACCGAGCGCCCTATGTGTCACATTTTCATTGACTCTTAAAAAGTGTCACTAACCAAAAAGTGAACAACTATTGGTACTTTTGTCAACAACCTATGATGAAAAAAATGTACATGTTTTGGTGCATGCTCGGTTATAGGGTCCTCTCCCCTATATGAAACATGTGACATTTGTGTTAATCGTTTGAAGGAGAAAGTGGGTGGTGTGTGCAGGTGTCGAGGCAATGCATTTTGGAGATATCTTTGAGAAAGTGTCTTAGTAACCCAATAAGGTGGTTTCTTTTCTACCATGTCAATGCCATATTGCTATAACCTGGAAGAGATAACTTGAAACGAAAAAGGTATGCCAAGAAATCAAAAAATGTCACGGTGTTGATTGCATTTCCACATGAATGTTTGAAGTCTTGAAAGGGAGGGGCATTTGGAATCCCAACCATAGAGGAAAAAGTACAGATGATAGGGAGCCTAAACTGGAGTCTAGACATTATATAAATAGATGAATAGTCTAAATGATTTATATTATATTTGTGACATAAACATACATACATATATGACAGGGGAAGAGAGATAATGCTCTAAGTAACATTGGATCTTCCTCCATTAAATATTAAAACTGAAGGGGAGACAAAAAGTGTATGGGCAAGACATTACTTCTTTAACATTTTTAACTTATTCAAAAAAATAAGGAACAAATAATCAATAAAATAGTCACTAACAAATTGAAAGGAACTCTCTATAATAAAAACAATAGCTATTAATAAGTCAACAACCTCTCTTAAGCGAAGGTTGTAGAATTGCATGGCATAGACATGCCAATTATGGAAATTATCTATTTTCGTGTTCATCATAGTAATATTAACTACGCCTTATAGTTGTGGGTCTTAATTAGATGGAGACATATTGCGTTGCAATGGCAATGACATAAAATAATGATAAAATGTGAAGTTGATCTTGTTGGTGATGATAATGTTGATGATTAATGGCGGCTACGTGAAAGCGTTGTGAGCAGACATGAAGCGGGTGCATTCTATGATAAGTGTGACAACTCAAGAGGGCCCTCGAGTTTGGAGTGCCATTCGCAGAAGCAACACCAGGTTAAAAAATATCAAAATGTCAGTGAAAGGATAAGATGGCATCGACATTGTTGTGTGGGATCCGATTAACCATACAAAGAAAAGTTAGAGAATTCTTGATAATTATGAGCATCATAGACATAGGCAGTGATCGCTTGGATTGTTTTCGCTTTTATTTGCATGGACAGGAAGCAATCGCTTCACTCAGTCTGACCTCAAAATCCAACACATGCACACGCGTAATCTTATATAACTTTCCAATTATACATCCACATTATTCATTTTACCCTAACTTGTCTATGATCTTTTTAACTTAGCACCGAAAATGTCCCTTAATAAACATCCCAAAGCAGAAAATGTTTAGAAAAAACATGCAACCGATGTGAGCAATAAAGCTTGGAAATTACCTAAAAAACAAAAAGTGAATGATTAATGTGGACGCATTAAAAGACTTTATTTGCACAGCATCCTCCAAACCCATGAACCAATATTTACAGCATCGGTTGTGCAACACCAATGCCACGATGCAGAGTAGGAAGATTTCTGGGCAAAATAGATGTGGTCCGAGCCAAGCGACCAATGAAACAAAGTTGCAGACCGTTATAAGGTTGAACAAGACACCAAGGTAAGAGAATGACTAGTGACGTTGAGCCTCAGAAGAGATGATACAAAAATGAGCCCTTCAATCTACGAGCTTTGTTGAGTGTGAAAAAACAAATAGACGGACGAAACAATGTTGTCCATGGTTACGTATCCAACATGAAGTGATGACATAAATTACTGATTCCATCGCGCCATAAAATGCACTCAAATCCCAGAAAATGTGAAAAAATACACAACAAATTTCATATGATTTCTAACCTCGGGTAGAAAATTGAAACATAGCAAATTCCAATGCAGAAACACTAAAACTTGAACTAAAAACCCTTGCCGTGCATATTATGCGTGTTATATGTATACAATTTGAGGAACAATTTGACGATTCAGTACACTATGCGGCCAAACCAGTCACAATAATGTATACAATTATACACGATTGATTGATTCTCTCGTTTACCAGGTGGGCAGGCAGAAGGGTCTGCGGCCCATCCACCGACTGCCAATAGTTGACAAGCCAATTGTATGCTTCTGAGTTTTCTTATATGTTTACCAGAGCACATACAAGTACAACATATGCTAAAAGTTCATGTCCCATCTCCATTATGCTTTGGAGTACGTCCCCACCCAGTGTCAAAGCTCCTATTTTAATATAGCCTGAGACTACACTTATAAATATGAATCAATCGCATGGACACTTAGTTGTATTTGGTGAAACAACGACAATACCTATTGAAGGTACCCATGTCCTATATAAATTACATGTAATTACTTTCAAATCTGTCATGTACAACATTAAACTTTCTAGAAACAAAAATCCCAAAATAAACACATACTAATATTAATAAATAGTATTATTATTATCAATATATTCTTTTATAAATTTTACAATATAAAATCTATCTATACATGTATAGCACTATGATAATTTGGTCAAACATAACAATGTATTCATTAATATTATGGTCTCGAGAAATCACAATGTCGATGAGAATGAATTTCACGTTGAACATCCTTATGATACCGCTAGAAATATTAGCCAAATAGTATCCGCCAAGCTATCGATGCAAGTTATGCAACTAAACGAATATAGGCAAAGATAAATCAAGAAACAAGAATCATAAAGGGAAATATTGCATTACTATTGTCACCAACCAAAATGACATGTAGCTAATAAGGGTGAATAAACCTTTTGATGGTTATTCAGTTGTTTACGGCAGTGGACACATGTAAATAAGCCAAAAGAAAAACTGTGCCGAGGACAACTAATTGAAAGTTGGCTGTCAGTTAGAAATGATGGCTGGGAAAAATAGAGGTGCCAAAAATATTTGACATTTCCCAACAAAAACAATCAGTGAATAACAGGAACTACCAAGGCGTAATCGACACCAAGCTGCATAATCATTGCAAACTTATCCTTCCCCCACAATACATTTTTCATCGTGTATTTATGCCTCATCTGATTCACAATATCAAAAAATCTAACATCCGATTAATCCCCAAATTAAATAAAGCGTAATCATCAAATTATTGTTTTCTTTTGGTGTATGGATGATGGATGTGTACCTCTGCAAGGATGTGCCCTGCCTTGATATATTGTGCAGGATCAGTCGAAATAGCTTCCCTTTACATGGAAATCGCTCACTTTTTCGTCCTTATTACCCGCCATGAACACTTCAAGTGTCATCTTCAGCTGAAACAACGATGATTTCTTAGCGGGGAAGGAAAAATTCTTATCATTAGAGTCAGCCCCTCTAAATGCTTCCCATCTGCAGTGCATCAAAAAATAACGTTGCAACGAACTTCAACAATTAAACCCTGCATATAAATTAATCAATGGATCTGTTGTAGAACCCCAAATTCAAAGCTGAACAGTGGTAGCCTTCAACAGCGCAGGTTTGGAGCTTGATAGCAAGAAACGTAATGACCTACTCTAGTTTCATGTTTTCCTGGCATGAAATAGTTATCAACAGAAAACACTTTCACGCAGATAGAGTTTCCTCGAGAAAAATCCAAACAGAATTTTGGGGTAAACCTTTGCTTCCACTGCCAGATCATATTATACAGATTTTTAAAGCTATATGACTTAATTCATGGTTTTCTTTTTGTGGCGGTATGTACTCTGTACAGGGGATATATTAGGGATTCCTTGTCCTGTATCTTACGAGTTGCTCAAAAATCATGACTGTGAAACAAATGCAAAGAGGATTAGACAAGGAGTGAATTTTGCAGTGGGCGGCAGCGGAATATTTCGAGCTTACAGTTTCACAACATTTCCAGAACAGGTGAAACAATTTAAGAAGCTGATTGCAGGAAGCTCAAGGTTCGATTCTCACAAGCTCTCTCACTCTGTAGCACTCATCTCTGCCACTGGAAATAGACTACGTCCTGCTCAGAGATAGAAATAATGGCTCGATTGAGGAGGACGTTATCGTTGGAGTCGGTGACCCTGAAATCCCCGCCGGTGAAGGTGAGGGTTTTTCTCTGCACAGTAAATTCAATCTAGTATGGAGCACAAATCGTTTGTCTAGTAGTACGGATGCAGGTTGCGGTCTGTTAGGCTTGGAATTCCATTTTCTGCTCTGGTTTTTTTGTTTCCTTGTAAAACAAACTGATGCCGAGGACAGTTGGTTTCCAGTGAGAAAATGATGGTCGGGAAAAACTGCCAAAAATATTGCCGTGAAGAGGCCCGCCGGTATTTGACGTTTTCCAGCAAAGCTCTCTTCAAAAGAGACACCTCCGGTGTTCTTTCCATTCTAAAATTTTGTTTATTAGCTCCATGATATTTTGAATTGGATCTATAGATCTTTCTCTCTGATTTCCCACTATGTTGCATTAAATTTAGATTTAATCTTGCAGGGTAATGAGAACCCGAGCTCTAATACCACTGTAATGTCCTTAATTGGCCAGCTAACTCAAATTCACTAAATTTTAACAATCAACACAAATCCAAGCTCTTTCTAATCAACAAGATCCCAATGTGGGTAAGGTGAGAGAATACAAAAACCAAGATGTGAAAGCAAATAAGTGCAACTTACTGGTGGTAATACACACAATTTACAATCAATGCCAAAATAGTGGGCAATGGAATGCAACTCTTGGCAGCTTTGTCATCCAATTTTTATTACAATGTAAGTGCAAGAAAATAAATATATTTCTAATGGTGAACTGCACAAAAAGTTACAAACATCACAAAATATCAATGCAAATTGATAAAATCAATGATTACAAACACGAAACCAAATGTTGATCTCAATCTCAATAAGTTGAATCAAACTCTCGTATAGTGATATAAACCCTCAAGTGCATCAAACATTAGATCTAACATGTAGATGATCAATACCAACCAATGTGCTTGTTGATTTATGTATGAACAACAATACCAAACACTAGAGAAGTAATAGATTTTAAGTATGCCTGCTAATTTGTGAATGAACAACAATATTAAACCTCATATCAATAATACATATCAAATGATTATGTTGTTTAATGAATATATAACAATGGAAACCTTAGTACCAACAATAAAACATGGTTTTACTTGTTGATTTAAATGAGAACAACAATATCAAACTCATATTAAAGATCTAAAAAACTCACAAAACCCACCAACAAAGATGATACGATAGCATATATGGGCATCAGAAATGATGTACAATAGAAACGATAGTAGGAGGAATGGTGGTGATGTATGACAATAAGAAACCTTGAATAAATTTTGATTTTATGGTAACATAAAAAAATAATGATTATCCTCAATTTTATGCTCCAAACAATGAATATTGATGATGAACAATGACAATATATGATGGTAAATTTTAAAAAGAAACAATAACAATGATTTTCTTGCAAGTAAAATTTGATCCAATCCTTTACAAGCTGAAATTTTCCATAATTTAGCGTAGCAACACTGTAGCAAGCTGAAAATGACTTCAATTCTTTAAGCACAAATGCGATCCCTGGGTAGAATCACTTTTATGGACAAGAGGGGTTTCAATCCTCAAATCTAGTCTTAGAAACCAAAAGGGTATTTGTCCTCCCAGATCTTTGAACAACCAAGGGTTTTCATCCTCAGATGCTGAAAGTTGAATCAAAAGTTCAAACTTACAATGTAAAGATAGATGATTGAAAAGTGATCCCCAAATGAGCCCAATCACCCCCACTTTTATAATTTCATTTTCTCACTTTTCAAGGAAAATCACTCATAAAACAATATCCCCTTCTATTTTAATTTTGAGTTGGTTTAATAATAATCACAATTTTAATAATAAAACATAAGTTGCATTTTTATGAATATAACATAAAGTTACTTTTTTGGTCAACTTCAAATTAGATTATTAATTTATTTCCCTTATACCACCACTATTAGCCAAAAAGGGAGCATGGACAGTATAGCCCTTCTCAAAATTTCTTGTCTTCAATTGAAATTGCAAACCCAAATGATGAATCATGTCATGTACATTTATATAGGCATTCAATGATCTTGTACCCATGAAGATGATGCATTTCCTACCATGTAGAATACTATGTAAACCTAGATACTCAAGTGTCATTATGCACCATGAATCATGAATCAAACTGAAATGCCTATGTAATTTTATCATGCTTGTTTAACAATTCAACTTGACCTCATGAATCCCAACTATCACTATCCATGCTTTGTGACCGTAAGGATATCCACGAGGTAGTGCCATGACCACTTATAACTTTCCATAGGCTCCTGACTTTGGCATCAAGCAATGAAGGAAACCCTTGCAATTTAAGGCAACCCAATTCAACAATATGAGTCCTCTAAGTAGTCTCCTTCCAATCCCAAATGAAGTATTATGCACCATAAGTCTTTTAGTTGAAGGTGAATTTTAATTATTCCTATTTGAAAATGCCCTTGAAAATATCCATGAGCTTCCCACAAGACCAAAATATGTCACATATACTCACCCACCATTGTTTTTGTCTGCATAGGACTATGGTTTTATCCCACGTGATAAATAATCTATAACACTTATTTGAGCATTATGATCCTAACTTGTCAAGTTTCTATGGCCTCTTCAAAAATATGTATTATTATAGGTAATTACCAAAGAAATAGTTCAAATCAAGATTGTGTCAGGTGATGGAAATAAGTTAGATCTAGTCAAGAATTCACCTAAAAATGATTACCCAAATAGGTACCCTGGTTACTACAATGATGTTTGACTCAGTTAGCTGAAATTTGTCACTAACTTCTTATGTTAAGGATATTCACCTGAATTGTGCCAACTTGCAATTGTTTGATGACTGATAAGGTAATTCAATGACCTATTGAGATTTTATAATGGATAACAAATGTATCCAAATGGACTTCTTTGATCAAACACTGTCAAGCTATGTAGGAGCTAAAATGCTATCAACAATCATAGACTGAAAGATTTGATTAGATAGTATATGGTTAGGATTCCTTGATAAACCCAAGTGCAAGTGAATGTCAATTGGCTCCAAGTTTACTAATGAATGGCTGATAATTAGTGATAGATAACAAATTGATAGTATGAAATTTAATGGATATCAGAATTTGTTAATTCATAAATGTTTTTGGATGTCATGCATGGTATCATCATTACTTGTTCTCCTAATGCCAGTAAATAAATTACCTGTGTCTGGGTTATTCAAGTTTGGAAATGACCTCACCACTGATTAGGGAAACATTAGGTCTTATTTGACACGCGATCTTATCCTGGGAGTAGACATTTGAGAAATAAGAGATCATATAGATTACTCTCACAAAGATTAGGATGTCTCAACCAAAAGAATCCTTTACTTCTGAACCCTTTGCTTGATAATCAAGCCCTTTAGAAAGAATCTGTGGGGAGAAATGCATACCATAATAATTCATGCTAAAACTTATAGCTGATTACAAATGGTGCAGATTAAGTCAAATGACCCTGTTTGCTGGTCTACCCATTTGAAACGATTTAAATGAATCGAGCCACAATGCCTTGTTGGAAAACTTATTTGGCCATAGATTTAAATGAAATACTTCAATCCTTTTTCGAAAGATTGTTTTACAGATTCTAATGAATCAGTTCAAAATGCCAACACTATGATATTTTCTATGTGTAACCCTAAGACTGGGTTGTTAGTACCAAATTTAGAAGGTTTACGCTACAGGAAGTCATAGATGCTCCATAAATTGTTTCAAGTTTCGCTGAACTCCTAGTTGAAATAAATTATAGAATGTCAACTCAACAATAAGAATTTGTTCAAGCTCAGTTTTTAGTTGGAATATCTATTTGAGTGCATCCTTTCACTCGAGTTGAAGACTTTTGGATTTACCATGAAATATGCAGGACTTAAAGATGTGGGTCCTTTCAACAATCAGGTCTTAACAAATTTGATACAATTCTTATGCTCATTGTTGGGCATATGATTAGTCCTTCGTTTGATTAGTATACCTTGTGACTCAACAAAATTTTCTTTGATCACCCTTAGAAAAGAGGTACAACATTATTATATGATTACATACACAATGGTTCAGTGATCATATTGATGATATCTTGCTCATGTGTGTTCCTCGTTTACATTCAATATCATGTAATTTGAATTCAAACTCCACATATTATTATGAGTTAGATATTATATTTAGGTTAAATCCTAAGATGTCAATATGTAGGCTCTACTTCCTAAAAGTATTGGGTTTCATGTATGTTCCAAGAAAGGTTATCCCCGTCTATTTGAAGATTTATAGTTGTTCATTCAATTGTTATCCCTCATTCCAAGTAACATTAATCTTATCAAAATGATGTAATACAAAATAATATTGTGAATGCCACATACATGGATTTTGAATTTACTCAAACATTGATAAAATTGTTTTGACTATTTTCAATATCTAACTGTAGTATAAGGACTAAATTTGAGGAATGGAATAGACAATTGTTCCCTTATTAACACATGTCATTGGCATTCATGGAATCCAGGGGACTAGAGTGCTGGGGGTGCCATTACACACCTATAATGGTATGTGATTCATTTACTATATATTTCATTCATAAAAGGCATCCATCCAAGAACATTTAACATTATACAACATGATTAAGTGTGAACAATATAATCAAATAACCATAAACACATCAAGAGAGTTCATAAACACATTAGATATATGAGGAAAATTACAATTTACTGGGAAAGAAAGCCCATCTTACAACTCTTTCATAATACACAAAGCAAAGAAATTTATGAATCAACCAACTGTGAAACAGTGTTATTGCACCTGACTCCTTTGAAGTATATGAATGTATCTAACCCACATCAATTTGGAAGCATAGCCAAGAGAGATTGGTATTAGTGAGATGCATCAACCCCTAAATTCCTATGATGAAAGCTCACTTAAAATTTGACTATTTCTACTTATTTCTCAAATGAACTTTAAGAACTCAAATTATCCACCATTGTACCTATATGAGAGTTTACCTATATTCTATAGTGCAAAACCATTTTCACCCTAATTCTGCTTCAAAAGGCCGTTAGTTCTCATTTCTGGATCAAACTTGTCTTTCTCCATTCTGTTACATGTACAAAGAAAATCTATTGAAGAATTGCTCTCAATGCTGATTTTATTTAAAATAATATATTTACATGCTAGAGACTTACTTTCCTTAAAAAGTAGATAAACTCCCAACCTCAGTAATATATCTCTCTTTATTGAATACACACACCTTCCCTACATTAGCACTAGCATCAAAAATGAACTAATTCAAATGACTTAAATCGATCACTTTGCTTACTTCATAATGGGAAATAGGCAATGTTACAAAATTTAATGCACGAGAAATACGGTCTCTATGCTAAAAAAATAATTTTTATGTAACATTTGAAATCCATACTTGGGTTTTTAGGCCATCTGAAATTGACACAGAATAAAAATTTAGCACAAAACCATGTCAAAAAAATCATTTGTAGATATAGATGTAGCTCAAACTTCCATAGGCAACATTCTTAAAAATTCGCAAAATTAGTACCTATGATTGCCATGAGCCATGAAAACTTATAAATGATTACAAATGAGAAATAAAACATTTACGTGATCACATGAAGTTCAACTCAAATACAAATTGTTATGAAGGACTAAGGGCCAAAAAAGTGGACCAATCTTCAGGAATCTAGATTTTTCCTTCAAATCTTCATAGTAGTTCTTGGAAACTTCATCTGATGACCAAATAAATTATGTAGTTGGAAATGTTCCTCATGCTTACCCACTAAAAATAAAGTGTTCATGTATTTATAAGGCTTTCTAATAAAGTTATAAGTCATTCAACATCCTTCACTTCAAACCACAACAACATGTCTGATAAAACCTTCTACAAAATCAAATGACCAAAAGTTCTGAATATGTTGTCAAATTGTTTTCATGATGCATTCATACAAGCATTGATAGACTCTACACTAAAAGATTACTGACCCTGTCCACCAATGAAATTCCATCGTCTAGGTTACACTATATATGTTATAGGAAGCATTGACCTCAATCAACATGCTTGATGCCTTGAATAGAACATCCATACTTCCATAAAAAAAGGTATCTTATGTAACCCAGAACTTTATGAATTATTTGACCAATGGTTATGCCCTGTACCCTACAATATCCTCATCATTGCTTAAAGGAATTTACCCTATAAATTTAAATTTATTTGAAATGGGAGGGTAATTCTCCAACATGGTAGAAAAAAAAATGTGATTCACCTCATGTGAATTCCACATGTAGACTACTAAGTTATGAGCCAAATCCACATATACCTTGGGTATTGTATTGAGATCCCAAAGAGGTGGCACTGTTAAAATTTGACAAGTCAACCTAGTGGGAGCCTCAAAACTGACCATGAAAATTGTCTCTGTGTTGTGTTATTTTATTTAAACCTACATTTATTTTAGATAGTGATAATTCTTACATATTAGTTTAGCTACCATTACGATTTTTGGAATTGTTATGCATTTTTATCCATTATTTCCTAAAACCTTAGTTCGCATCGAAACTTACTAGTTATAGATGAGTTAGCTTGACATTCATGACCATGACGAAGGAGGGGGATACTAGTCTTATGAAAAAGTTAACAGAACTACCATTATCAGTCATAGTGGGATTTTTTCACCAAGGAAGTTATGTAGCAATTGCACTTCCCTCCTCCTATATGTACGTCTTTCTTATTGAGGTCATTGTATAATACCATGTATTGAGCATTCTAGATACGTTTTGGATGCAGTCTTTTAACATTGAACGTGATCTATAAAACCTCTGGGTGCATTCTTTTATCCATTGGAATTGATGTGTACCCTATGAATGTAAGATATTACCCTATGAACATTTAGGTTTTGGGCGCAAGATTTTATCCTTTGGTCACAAGTCTGTATCGTGTGGATGCACTCTTTTACAAACATGACCTTATTCCTTACATTTGGGTGTCAAAAATGAGCGTGAAGCTAATGTCTTTAAAAAAAAGATCAACATTTAGAATATTATTTTAATAGTGCTTATTTTCCTTTTAACCTGGAATTATCTGAAGCTCATAACCTTTGATCTGTAACTCGGATTTGAAAGAGGGTTCGAAACCCACAAGCAAGGATCATGAGGGATGACATGCACATCAATGGACGTGTGAACGACAGCATGAAGAGATCTCAGGAGGAGCAAGCATCAACCGAATGTGCATGCAAAGATTCAAAACAATGGGAAGAACCTCGTTAAGCCATAAAACTCTCCTCTATCTCATAGATAAAATGGGGTGTATATATAGGAGGTGCTGAGTAACCCCCAGTGTTGAAATCATGACAACTTGAGTAGAGAGGGGGAGTTACATTCCTAGAATAGAAGTGTAACTCCCAATGACGCATATGACGCACTTGACGCTGATGCACTGACGCGTAAGAGAATCTCATAATGACCCCTAAATGACACATGGACCTACAATCTCACCTAAGTGAGATGACTCACCTAATGATGTGGAAAATAATACACACCAACACCCCCCCTTCATCGTAACTTAGGATGAGGCGGCAAGTCAGAAACGAGAAATGGGTCCCGGCACAAAGCCTAATGAGGTACCCATGCACAAGAAAAAGGTCCCAAGCAGTGAAGGAAAACCCAGTGGGAAAAAACATCCACCACAAGAGAACAAAACACTCTCTAATCTAAGAAAGATGCCAAATATGGGTCCCAACTCTAGACGAGCCTGAAAAGGTACCCATGTACAAAGAGGTAATCTCTCAGAAAGAAGAAGAAGAGAGAAGAAGAGGGAGACGAGAGGAATGCAGAAGATGCCATGGACGGATCTGAACTCTGCAGCTCTAGGAAGTCTCCCAGAAGAATGTCGATGATGAGATCCTCTGCCTCTAGGACTGAAGAAGAGCCACCCGCACCGAACACTGTGTTTACCCTTAGGAAGGACATAAATGACGTGCTTGAAAGTCCACCCACTCCACAAGGAAACCGAAGGCAGTAGCACAAAGAACTCTGAGTCTGGTCCATGAAAGTGTGACATAGGTCTAGCAAGTGAGTGCCAAGGAACCGAAGGTAATGCCACGTGCGTAGAACTATCAGAGTGAAAAAGAGTGAACACCCGTAGAAAGGATGTCCAAGTGATGTGAAGGGAACAAAACATCCTCCACAACAGAAAAGGGATCCACAAGCAAGGGTGGATCAATGAAGGTCTCTGGAAATGTGGAAGTGGTACATGATTCCCAGAAGGGGCACTCCCAACAATGGAGATGATGAACTCCTCTGAAATACCTGTAGATGGATGAGGGACCTGTAGTGCATCACAAGTAGACTCTGTGAAAAGATGACTAAGGTCATGTAGATACTCATCCCAATGAGGGGGCTCAACAAATAGAAGAGCGATGTCAGATAGGTATGAGTCATCCAATGAAGGTAGAGGAGTGGAAGGGGCCTCACACACTGGAAGTGGAAAGGAGGCGGGTGTGATGAATGTATGAGACTGAATAGGAGACTGCTCGATATCTGATGAGATGTGGGATGTGTCAACACTCTCTGGAATAGTGAGAGGAGGAGGAGAAGAGTCATCTGTAGTACTCTCGACATCAGAAACTGGGTGCACAATCCTCGTCATCAGAAGTAGAACCAAGTGAGTCTATGTCAGTGGAACTATCATCACACGAAGAAATAGAGGAGACAACTGAATCAGCAGCAACAAACAATGACTGCAGTATGTGAAGGGTCTCCATAGAGGGACTGAAGAATGCTCTAGACACGATGGGGTGGATCTGAGTCTGCCACGTGAAACTAGAGAGATCTAGAGACATGCATCATCATGTGACCAAAACATGGTCACAAGTGTCAAGGAAGTCCTCTAGATGATGATGATCAGTGGGTGTAGGAACTGGCCCAAGTAAGAAGGGTGAAAGACCCTCGTGAGCGAAGTAACGTTCCATGGAAGCACGCCAAGATGAATAGTTCCCTCTCCCGGTGAGAAGTGGCGGAGGCTGTAAAGAAATCCTACGATGCTGAAGTCTAGAAAGAGCACTCTCCATGATGTAGAATCAAAAGTGCAAGATGCACAAAAGCAAGACGTCGGACTCGGCCGATAATGCGTCTGCATGTGTGAAGCCCAAGAGTACTAGTCAACCCCCCCAGAATGCAGCACTTTATAAAAGTAGTGCATTTACAAAAATGACAATTCCATCACGTAATGTGTGAAAAATCATGCAACTTTGACTAAAGAAGCGCTCAAAAATGAGCAGCGAGTCAAAAGTTATAGCATAAATACGATTCCCGCAACTGATGGAAAATGCCAATAAATGCTGAAAACGCATTAAAAAAATGCCTGAAATGGGTGCAAAGGGTGTCATGTGGGTACTCGTTGGAAATGGCATCAAATTTTAGGCAAGGGTTTGTTTTTCTTGCGAGGGGGATTAGCCTCCTGCCAACCCCGGACCTCGTCCTCTGTCTTCGACACACGTAGGAAGGGCATACTTATACAAGCAAAATACAAGCCCAAATTATTACAATGCCAAGTGAATGTAATTTAACCTTAAAACATTAAAAAGGTGATTGTTTTAACTTGCAAACAATTCTAAAAGGGAGTGCATGGGGCCCACAATGATATGGAGGTGATCTGTGGAGGGTTGAATGACCGAGTCGCATCAACACGTCCAAGTAGTGTGCCAAGTTCTATGTAGGTGGTCCATGTTTGGGTCAAAGGAAGGCAAGTGTGCTCACCATGTGGATCAGGGGCTGTTGAGCCAGAGGATTTGGTGGTCAAAGCACCAGGAAATCCATGTAACGACCACGGTTTGAGCTCAGAGGTCAACAGAGTTAAAAAGCCATGTGTGAGCTATGAAAGGGAGCGACCAGGAGACAAGAAACTGTCGTAGCACGCAGAGGTAATGGGAGAGCTCGAACATGTAGGAATGGAGGTCGTCAGCTATAGGATCATGGAGTGAAGCCACAAAAAACAAATTTCACAAGGGGCGAAGCCATAAGTCATGGGATCTCAGTACAGGAGGCCGAACATCACACAGCAACCAAGGAAACACCATGAGTGACCAGCTAGAAGCCAAGAAAATGCACGAACCATGGAAATCCAACTGAATAGCTATAGGAAATGCAGAGCCAAACCAACAAAACCATGTACTTAGCAAGTAAGATTGGAATGCCAAAAACATGAAGTTGGAGTTATAGAGTGAGTGGTGAAACCACTGAGCAGGGCGTTGGCATTGTAAACGTGCCTCCAAAGCTCTAGGAAATTGCAAGTGAGAGTAGGTTGAATCACACGCAGACGAGGTCTGAGTGAAGTTACAGATCAGAGAACCAAAACCCTGAGCACAAGGCACGAGTAGATGCATATCTGAGCCAACTGCATCTAAGGCTAAAATCACATGTAAATGCAAAATAACTTCACAAACAAACAAACACCCCAAAAACACTCAATCACACAAACAACTCTACAAGAGGTATGAAAATGCCGAATCAGTGCAAGTAGAGCATGATAAATGGAATAACCATTACGACACACGCAACGAGATCTGAATATCACGCTAGAAGCCAAAAAACGCACGAAAAATGCCGAAGAGTGCATGGATCCACAAGATCCGCTCTGATACCATGTAAGAGGGTTTAAAACCTGCAAGTGAGGATCATCAGGGATGACGTGCACATCAACGGACGTGTGAATGACAGCGTGAAGAGATCTCGGGAGGAGTGAGCATCAACCGAATGTGCATGCAAAGATTTGAACAAATGGGAAAAACCTCGATAAGCCATAAAAAAACTCTCCTCTATCTCATAGATCCAAAGGGGTGTACATATAGGAGGTGTTGAGTAACCCCCAGTGCTACAATCATGACAACTCGAGTAGAGAGGGGGAGTTACATTCCCATAATAGAAGTGTAACTCCCAATGAAGCATATGATGCACTGACGCACTAACGCATTGACATGTAAGATAATCTCATAATGACCCCTAAATGAAACGTGGACCTACGATCTCACCTAAGTGAGATGACTTGCCTAATGATGTGGAAAATAATACACACCAACAGGATTAAGGTGATCTTTTTTTGAAATTGTGTATTTTTTTAGATCTACGCATTGGAAACATTTTTAAACACATATTTGAAATTTAAAAGGTAATTTTTCTCATTGTAATGTTTATATGCACTCAATTATAAAGTGCTAAATTTGGGAGGGTGTTGTAATCACTTGTGGACGCAATTTTGGTTGAGCCCGATGTCCTAAAATTTTAGGTATTACATTATTGTATCTATGGGTGTATACATTTATATCTCTCTTATTTATTGAGATATTTCATATCTATATTTTTGACACTTTTTTGGCATGTTGGAAGTCTCTCTTGTGGGGGAGCTATTTTGGTAAAGCCCAGTGTTAGTTTGTCTGTGTTCGAGTAGTTAAATTTGGCAACTCATACAAATCTATGGTGTCACTCTACCCATTCAGCAGTATGGGAGGGTGTGGTGTTGATATTGATTCTTTGGGTTTTGTGTCCTTACCTTTTTACATGTTGATATTGTTTCTTTAGGTTTCATGTCCTTGCCTTGTTACCTTGGATTTTCTTGGATCGTGGCACTCATATTTATTTGGATCTCGTGTCCTTGCCTTGTTGCCTTGGTTGTTCTTGGATCATGGTACACCTATTTGTAACAGTTGATCAAATTATGTTTGTTGTTTTTTTTTACACTTTTGACATCACTCCATTGACAGTCTCCTTGCATGGAGCTATTATGGTGAAGCCCAGTGTCAGTTATTTTTGAGTTCTATGATCGAGTAGTGGATTTAGACCACAGTGCACACCACACTTCTTCAGCATTGTACAATTTTTTAGAGCCGAGATTCTGAGGATATCTTGAGGCAGGATTTTTCTCTCTCTACTTTGTTATTACTAGTTTTGGGTACCTCGCGGTGTCTAATTTTCCCAATTATTGCACGTGGGTACCTCATCAGACCTTGTTGTTGGGACCCACCTTCTTTTTCGCCCACCTAAGCTATGCTTACAGAAGGGTATTAGTGTAGGTTATAATTTATCCTTTTATTTATTTGTTAGGATAATTCTTACACTTGTGTTAGCCCTACACTTGTTGGGTTAGCTTGCTTAGGTGTACTAGTTGTGTGGAGTTAGCTTACCAGTTATGTTGAGTTAACTTCTCAGTTATGTAGAGTTAGCTTACTAGTCTAATGGAGTTAACTTAACTACCAATATCAGTTAGTGGGAGTTCTTCACCACTAATTTAGGTAGTATTTTCACTTCCCTCCTCCTACATGTACATCTTTCTTATTGAGTAATTCAAGTCATTGTATAATAATGTATTGAGCATTATGGATTATAATGGATTTCCATATATGGTATTTTATCTCTTCTATTTTGCAAATCTAATGTGGTGTGCTATTATCATCTAAGCTCATGGCTTGAAACAATCTTCTTATCATTCCTTTCTAAGGTAATGTGCCAATAACAATATCTACTATTAGTGGAACATGATTTCCTCTTAAGCATACACTATGTGCAACTCCTCTTTCTCTAAATCACAACTCCCTTTAGTTTCCTCAAATTGTTTGAAACTGAGATGGTAGTGAATTTTATAAGTATATTTTGATTCTTCTAAAGGGGCACCATACGTGATAACACATGTCACATCCCAGAATCAGGAGATACAATACATTTAGCAAACTAACTTATATGAGATTTTTGGATGGATATTGACACTAACAATTTGTAGGCATTAATGATGTCTCTCATATTAAAAAATAATAGTTAATGGTGATTGATCAATAACAATGCATAACATTCAATATATTTGTTTGCTTGAATGGAGAAAATCGTTGAGAATGAATTCCATATTAAAGTGTGAATTTGTGGATCCAATGAATACTTAACCATAAATTTTAAAGAAGGCTTATGAAAAATACGTGTGAAAATTAATATAAACATGGGCATTTCAAATTACACAACATTGTCCATCATTATGATAAAATGTGAGTCTCTCTAATATATGGTTGGCCACAAGCTCATATATCATATAATAGACACCACTTTTAGAATTTGGCTCCAACTTATTTTTGGCTGATTCAAAATTATTAAGATCTTGTCAAATACACCTTCAATAAAAGGGAAAAATACATTTGGAGGGTAACACGACATTGTGCTTGTGCTCTTTCACCTTGCTTGAAATTCCTTTTGGCTGATTCAAAATTATTAAGATCTTGTCAAATACACCTTCAATAAAAGGGAAAATACATTTGGAGGGTAACACGATGTTGTGCTTGTGCTCTTTCATCTTGCTTGAAATCCCTTGTTATGTGTTGACACATGTATCCATTTTTCTTGAAAATAATGGTCAAATGTATTTTTAATTTTTGTACACTTTCCTTGTCCAAGATTAAAAAATATTGAGTTGTCAAAGTCTTAAGGACCCCCTATTTTTCTCCCAAAGGGCGATGTGAAGTCATATGCAATTAGACGTGTGTGCATACTCTTCATGTAGACCAAATGAGCAAGTAAGTTTTCAAATTTTATTTTAAGGAGAATATATAAGAAGGGAAGATAACACCTAACTTCCACCTCCTTCGTGGACTTAATATCTCATAAATTTTATTTAGGTGTGTCTAACTCTTCAAACTTCTCTTTTCCATGAGACCATTTTATATTGGTGTCATCAACGTATATATTCCACTATTTGGCTTGAGTGGATGAGGGAGATAAAGCATGCACTTCAAAATTTTCCATGAAGATGTAAACAACCATAACTGAAAGAGGCGATCCCATAGTTATATATTTTGTATCATCATAGAAACCTTTGTAGAAGTTGAAGAAATTAGACCTTTGGTGTCTCCAAATTTTACCCTGAAATTTGAGACTAGTCCATGTTTTAAAATTTTCGTTCTTTTAAAATAACGGGTTTTTTTGTGTTTTTATTGCCAGAAGATGTATGTATTATGTTAAGATATTCCCAGTGAATGATATGAGCCAATTTCGAAAAATACCAATATGCCAAAACTTATTATATCCCTCTGCCAAGTTTTGTCTGTAGGAAATTTTTATTTAATTATTTATTTAATAAATAATGCCTCGTTTAAAGTAAATTGGGCTCCGGTTGAATCCTGTTGAAGTTTTGCATGCTAGTATTCACACATCTCAATAGGCTTTTCACCAGGAATGAATTCAGAGCTTTTTCTGTGACTTCTGACAACATTTTTCATTTTTATTTATTTCTTTTACATTTTTCTCCAGGTTTCCCCGTTGTCTTTTTGTTTTATTCCCTTGGGTCCGTTCTTTGTCATGTATAGTCTGTTTAATTGCCTAGAACATCTAGAGATCATTTACGGCCGCTGCACCAGAAGGAATCAGTCTTAGAAAACAAACTTTTGATAAAAAAAGATGAAGTCAAGCACAAAAAGCCCCTCCTAGGCAAGTCACACTTTTTGGAATAAATAGATCTAAGCTACAAGGGGAATTTTGGTCAGTGGCAGGAAGACGGGAATTTCTTACTTGCCTTACAAGGTAATTTTTCCCATGAAGTCAAAGTCATCTAAGCTGCAATGAGAATTTTGGTAGTGGTAGGTAGGCGGGAATTTTTTACCTGCCTTGTAGGATACTTTTTCCCATGAAGTCAAAGTCACTTAAGCTCCAATGAGAATATTAGAAGTGGCAGGCAGAGGCGGGAATTTCTTACCTGCCTTGCAGGGTAAAAATTCCCATTATAAGAGAAAAATCACTTAAAGCACTGTTGTCCACTCAAAATTTCCCGCTCTCATAAGAGTAAAATTTTCAAAATTTTGAGTTGAAGTGTTTCTCTCTGAAGTGCCCAAGTCGTGAAGTTGAAGAAATCTGTGTTTCGGGTCTTTTTGTGTGATTTTCGGGCCTGTCGGAACTTTTTGACCCATCTGTCCCAAGTACGAAAGTGTCCTCTGTTCCCCGATCGCCCGAAATCCCCGAAGCTGTCCCATTTTCGGGCCCGTCGGAAAGTTTTGACCCAAGTGTCCCTAAACGTTTTGTGCGAACTGTTCCAATTTCGGCCGAGTCATCCTTCCCGCGTACTTCGCACTTTCCTGTCCTAAATGACCCAAAGTTAAAAGTGCGAGCTTTCCCATTTTCGGCCGAAACTCCCGAGTCGCGTACTTCAGAGCTCTTTGTCCCAAAGCCAAAAATGCCATCTGTTCCATTTTCGGCCGAGTCATCCTTCCCGCGTACTTCGCACTTTCCTGTCCCGAATGTCCCAAGTAAAAAGTGCGAGTCGTTCCATTTTCACCCGAACCGGCCGAACCGCGTACTCCGGAACTTTTCGTCCCAAATGTCCCAAGTTAGAACGGACCTGTTGTTCCATTTTCGGCCGATTCGCCCGATTTTGTCCCAACTGTCCCGAGTTCAAAATTGCTCTCTGTTCCATTTTTGGCCGGTTCGCCCGGACCGCGTCCTTCGCGCAATTTTGTCCCAACTGCCCCATTTAAAAAAAGTGCGAGCTTTTCCTATTTTGGCCGAGCCGGTCGAGTCGCGTACTTCGGAACTTTTTGTCCCGAATGTCCCAAGTCCAAACGGGCCCGCTGTTCCAATTTCGGCCGAAACACCCGAATCGCGTACCTCGCACATTTTCGTCCCATTTGTCCCAAATACATTGGTGCGTCTTCTCCCTGTTTCGCCCGAACCGGCCGAGCCGCGTGTTTCGCGCATTCGCGTCTCACCTGTCCCAAGCGTACCAAGTGTCATTCACACTTAGTTTTTCCCGCTCGACCCGAATATGCTGTTTTTCAAAATATGAATTTAAGTTGCGGCTCTGATGCTATCAATCCGAAGATCAAATTTCAAGGACAGCTGGCAGAAGGACGAAGCTCTCAAGACGCTGGGTGCATCAGTTTTCAAAGACACTCATTGTCATCCTCAAGATGAAACGTCAGTTCCACGTGGTGGAGACAGAGCTGAGACGTTAGAAAGATTCAAGCAGCGGCTTCTGAAGACAGTGGGTCCTTCTCAGAACTGGACACCTGTCTCCTTCTCCTTTTTTCTCTTCTTCCCTTTCTCTTCGTATTCTTTGTAATTAGTTATGGTATTGCAATTGGCGGTACTTAACTATTCTTTAGTTAAAAGAAACGGTTACGAAGAGTAACGGACTTGTAATCTATATAATGGCCTTTCCACGCCATTTTCAAAGGAGGAAGAACTTGGATATTTGCTGAAAGTGTAAATAGGTCTTAAAGAAATCAATACAAAAGGGCTTTCCATTCTTTGTCTATCTGATTCTTGTTGTCTCTGTGTTTTCCTTTAATATTGTGAAGATCATTTTGTTCCTAACTCGTTTAGTCTCTCTGATTGCATACTGTTCAGTTTTGCAAGTACAGTGATCTTGTACAACCAAGAAGGAACTTTGTGTCCTTGATTAACAAATCTGAAGAAGGTTATTTACGGAACTTTGTGTCTTTAAATTTAATCCCATTCAGCTAATGCAAATGATCTTGTCTTAAATCCTTTGAAGCTTCGCATACACGAAGAATTATTCTGCTATCTATAATTCTGAATGTTGCTATTCTGCTCATCTCCTTTTTCCCCTTCCTCAGTCCTTGCGTGATTGATGATCCTTGTGGAAAATACTTTCGTAAAATCCAAGTTTGACCATAAAACAATGTTCTGTACATTTGTAAATAAGTTTGTTTCTGAATAAGGGAACCTCTCCCATTAAAGAGGAGGGACTTTTTGTCCCCTGACTGTTGCTCTTCTAAAAAGTCCTATTTGACGACCAACAGTTTTTGGCGACTCCGCTGGGGAAAATCACATTCCAGTACTGCAATTTTTTCGATCATCCTTTGATCTGGCGACTCCGCGTTTCACTCGAGGGAGAAGGACCCTTGGTATTGAAGATTCTCAGTTTCAGCTTTTGGAGCAACAGGGTTTTCCTTTCCCTTCCAATAGAAGAACTCGTTCGACGAGCACTCCGCCTGTCCAAGATAGAAGTCCTACGGGTGGTATTCCTTCAGAGCCTGCTAGTCCCAATCTACGAGCTTTGATCCTTGCTGGTATTAAAGTTCCCCTCCAAGCTGTATTTCCAAGAAGAATGGCACAATTACCATGGGGTCAACGTGTCGGGCCCCTGGCTTTTGCGCAGCCTTTGCATGAGTTACCTAGAGGTAACCGAAAGAACTTCCCCAAGTTTAAAGGAGATGGCAAAATTCACCCTGATGAACATATCGCAGCATTCATAGTTGCATGTGGAGTTTTGGGGGTTGAACATGAAGACGTCTCAGTAAGACTGTTCGTTGAGACGTTACAGGATAATGTTGCTGACTGGTTCTATCACCTTCCTGCTGGTGCCATCACCGACTGGAATACCATGAGAACTCAGTTCGAAAGCCGTTTCAAGCCGGCAGAAGATGTGCATGCCCTGCTTGCCCAGATTTCTCAGATAAAGAAAGATCCATCAGAACCCATGAGAGAATTTGTGGCTCGGTTCAACAGATTGATCAACAAGATTCCTGTAAATACTCGACCGGTTGATCAAATTCAAAAATGTTTCTTTTTGAATGCCCAAACGCCTAAAGTCATTTATGCCCTAAGAAGGGCTAATCTTGGAACGCTAATTCTGGATCAAGAACTGGCTGTTAGTGTCAAGGATGATCTGATCATGTCAGGGAAGTTGAGAAGAGATCCTCCTAAATCCAAATCTGCTGCTTCTTCCTCTTCCACCTCTGGACCCAATACTGATCCATTAGTCCAGAAACTTGCAAATGATCTAGTGGCTATAAAGAAACAATTAGCCCAGCATGCACCATATGCAGACGTTCCGAGAAGAAATTTTCAACCCAGAAACCGTTTGCCAGCTCCCCACACAAGACTGGCACTTGAAGGACCTCCTGTCAAAGTTCCGGTGAATGCAACTTGTGAGGTTGAAGAGCCAGAAGATGATAATGAAGCTTATGAGGAGTTCCTGGAGGAATTCGATGATGAGGCAGAAGAACTCGAAGGATCTCGAGTCAATTTCTTTACCACTGAAGGCATCGACGATGGAGATAACTATGATGAAGTGGTAGCAGATATGAACAGTGAATCATTTGCTGTCATGACTCGAGAATAGACGAGGCAGAAGGAGAAAGTAACACAACCCACGAAGAAATCTAAGGAGCAACCAGCCACTATTCCTGTAATTGCCAGAAGAGGATCTCCTATCCCTACCTCGTCTGCACCAAAGGTAAGTACTGTCAATCCTGCTCCCAAAGTTGCTTCTTCTTCTTCTTTTTCTCCCAGAATCGATAAGCCTAGAATTCCAAATGATGATGGCCCATCTACCTCTGGATCCTTTGATATTGTTGATCATCTTAAAAGGACTAAGGTTCAAATTTCAGAAGCTGAATACTACCAAACCCATCCCAAAGCTTTTGCCAAGATGATCCAGTTTGTAAATTCCCATTCCAAGACCACCTCTAAAGGCCTTTTGCCCACACCTCCTTCTGCACCACAACCTAGTCTGGTAGCAGCTATCACCTCACCTGGAGACAAAATCAAGCCTTTTTATGTAACACTTCTTATAGCTGGCCATAGGCTCAGTAACTGTGTCATAGATTCCGGAGCCTCTGATAACGTAATGCCTGCTAAAGTAGCCCATGCTTTAGGCTTGACCCTTACTCGTACTTATGGATCTTGCTACTCCATGGAAAGTAAGGAAGTACCTTTGGTTGGAAGGATTAAAGATGCACAAGTGGCTTTTGCTGCTTTACCTGAAAAGAAAGTCTTGGCTACCATCCTAGTAGCAGACATTCCTCCTTCTTACGGAATGTTGCTAAGTAGGAACTTCTGTAAAGATGTGGGTGGAGAGATTCAGATGGATTGGTCACATGCACTCATACCTGTCAATGGACACATGAAGAAGTTACTCCCTGAGAAACAGTCTGAGTATATTGTGCAGAAAACAGATGATCCTAAGGCACAAATACTCTATGAAGACATAGGTCATGGTAATTACATGATTCTGTCCCCTGATGAAATCCAACCCTCCAAAGTATCACCCGAAGATCCCAATGGGGTTTGGATTTTAGAATTTGATGGAAGTTGTTCCTCGGCTGGTTCTGGAGCTGGTGTCCTGCTAGTGTCACCTGAAGGCTGCCTGCACCCTTTTTCGTTCAAGTTGCAGTTCGAGAACACCAACAACACGGCAGAGTATGAGGCTCTCCTTCTTGGACTGCAAGTAGCCAAAGAACAAGGTGTAAAAAATCTTCTGGCTCGTGGTGATGCAGAGCTGATTGTGAAACAAGTCAGAAGCATTTTTCAGGTAAAAAATGGGAGGCTGAGGCATTACCGGAATCAGGTTTGGGATTCAATTGAATTCCTTGATGCCTTCTCTATCGAAGCAATACCCAGAGAAAAGAACAGCAGGGCGGATTCACTGGCTGTCTCAGGGTCATTATTGATTCCCCATCCTGAATTCTCTCAGGACAAGTTCACTATTGAAATGGTCCATCGGCCTAGTGTCCCTGACAACACCAATAACTGACAAGTTTTCAATGATGACCGGCATCTGCTTTCCTTCCTGGAACTCAAGGGGAATTTCGAACAACTATATTTTGAGGGAAGTGACAACCTGCCTCGTGAGAGTATGTCCTCTGATCAAGCTGTTACCCAAGGAGAAGAAACAGATCAGGAAGGGTGCATTAAACTCAAAGGAAACAAGATTCCCAAAGGTTTGGTGAGTTTGGAGGAGTTGTTTGACAAACATGACAGATATGTAAGATCTAAAGCTTCTACTGGACCTCAGCAATCAGCTGAGTATGATAAAATTGATATTGGGAGTTCTGATGACCCAAAGCTGGTGAATATTGGGAAATGTTGCACATCAGATGAGAGGAGAAGAGCAATTGATCTTCTAAGGAAGTATAAGGATGTTCTTGCATATTCTTATGAAGATCTGAAAGCCTTCAAGCCAAAAGAAATGCAACACTCTATCCCTCTCAAACCAGGAATCAAGCCTTTCAAGCAGAAACAAAGACAGTATAATCCAAAAATAGCCGACACCATCTTTCAGGAGATCCAGAAATTGTTGAAGGCTAAGATTATTTTTCCCATTCACCATTCAACATGGATTGCAAACATTGTGCCTGTTAGAAAAAAGAATGGAGAGATCCGTATCTGTGTTGATTTCAGAAACCTGAATCAGGCCTCTCTAAAAGATAACTACCCTCTGCCTATGATGGATCAGATTTTGTAAGCAGTAACAGGATCCGAGATGTTATCTATGCTTGATGGATTCTTGGGATACAATCAGGTAGAGGTTGATACTGTAGATCAACACAAGACAGCCTTCACCACTCCTTGGGGTACCTTCGCCTACAAGAGAATGCCTTTTGGGTTGATTAATGCTGGTGCCACTTTCCAGAGAGCTATGGATCTGGCTTTTGGAAGCTTGAAAGGGAAATGTATAGTCATATACCTTGATGACCTGACAGTGTTCTCAAAGACAAGAGCAGATCACTTTGACCATCTGGAAACGGTCCTGCAGAGATGCCGAGAGCATGGGATTTCTTTAAATCCTAAAAAATCTGTCTTCTGTGTTACAGAAGGGAAGCTGTTAGGGCACATTGTCTCCAAGGATGGCATCAAAATTGATCCTGAACGAGTTCAAGCCATCCAGCAAATCCCTCTCCCTACCAGTAAAAAAGGCGTGCATTCCTTTTTCGGTAAGATCAATTTCTTAAGAAGATTCATCCCTGATTTTGCTGAATTAACTTTGAACATCTCTCAGATGATGAAAAGGAAGCAAGCGTTTGGTTGGTCTTCTGAAGGAAAGGAATCCTTTGAGGGTATCAAGAAAGCCATTGCTCAAACTCCAGTTTTGGCCTGCCCTGACTTCAACAAAGATTTCATCATCTATTGCTACGCTACAGACAATACCCTGGCTGCTGTCTTAACCCAAGAAGACTCTGATGGACATGAGCTACCAATTGCCTTCATGAGCTATATCCTGAAGAATCATGAGCTGAAATACACCATGATGGAGAAGCATGCTTTTGCAGTAGTCAAAGCTGTCAAGCAGTTCCGTTTCTATATCCTCAACTCTCACTCTATGGTGCTGGTTCCAGATACGACTGTTAAGTCAATTCTTACACAGCAAGAATTTGGGTCCAAGAGAGGAAACTGGGTGGCTAAGGTCCAGGAGTATGACATCGATATCAAACCAACCAAGCTGGTTCGTGGAAGGGGTCTTTGTGAGCTCATTGCTGAAGGAGCCAAACATGAGTTGCTGGAGGAGAAAGCTGACATTCCTACTGTTTTGTTTCTGAGTTCAGTTGATGAATGGTATGCTGACATTGCTCATTTTCTCACCTATGGGGAATGCCCCTCCCATTTAACTGCCAAGGAAAAGAGAACTGTTAAATTGAGATCAGCACAATATGTGCTGTGGGAAAATGCCTTGTTCAAGCGTGGTTTAGATGGAAGATTCCTGAAGTGTGTGGATAAGGAACAATAGAGAAAGTTGCTCTCAGCTTTCCATGATCAGGCATGTGGAGGGCACTATTCATCAACAGTCACAGCTCACAAGATACTCCGGGGAGGATATTACTGGCCTTCCTTGTTCAAAGATGCATCCAAGTGGGTGGATAAATGCGAGGCTTGTCAAACCTTTGTGGGAAGACCCAAACTGGCCGCTTTGCCTCTCAAGCCAGTTGTGATTGAGGAACCATTTCAACAGTGGGGTCTAGACTTCATTGGTACATTGAATCCTGCTTCCAGTGCTGGCCACACGCATGTGCTAACTGCCACTGATTACTTCACCAAATGGGTGGAAGCTATTCCGGTCGAGAGCACTACTTCTGAAGTTGTATGCAACTTCATCAAGGAGAACATCTTGGTAAGGTATGGTGTACCTAACAAGATTGTAACAGACAATGCTTCGAACTTCTCCTCAACTGAGATCATGGATTTCTGCTACGGATATGGCATCTCTCTGGCTCATTCTTCAGATTATTATCCCCAGGGGAATGGACAAGCAGAATCCACCAACAAAAATCTGGTGACTATCATAAGGAAGTTGGTCAATGAGTCTCAGCGAAACTGGCATAAGAAGCTTTATGATGCTCTTTGGGCAGACAGGATCACACCTAAAAGAGCCATTGGAATGTCCCCCTTTCAAGTAGTGTATGGAGTAGAGGCCCAATTGCCAGTGACAGTGGAACTGCCAGCCTTGCACCTGATGAAGGCCATTGAAGACACTAGTTTCAGTGATGCTCTGGACAAAAGAATCATGTACCTGCACAAACTGAACGAGGATAGATTGGAGGTTGCTGACAGAATATCTGCTCACCAACAGAAGGTTAAGGTTCTGTTCGATAAGAAAGCTAGGTCCAGAGAGTTCCAAGTTGGTGATACCGTGCTGTTATGGGACAAAAGACATGAACCTCGTGGCAGCCATGGAAAATTTGATTCTCTGTGGCTTGGACCTTTCAAGATAAGACACTTTGCTGGTAAGGACTCTTTCTATCTTGATTACATGGATGGTTCTCCCCTCCCACTTCCTTATAGTGGGCAGTATTTGAAGTTGTTCAAGTCCTAGGTGACTAGGGAGTCCCTTTGTATATTCTGTACAGTGTTTTTGCTTCTCTGCTTTTGGTGTGTTTCCCCTTCTGTTGTTGTGTGTGTTGCCCTCCATGTTGGTTTGTTTCTGACTCCGTCGCCCAATGGATAAGGCACTGGTCTGCTTCACCGAGTTCTCTAAGTTCTTGCCTTGTCTCATTCTATGAATTTACACCAAGTCATCCCCAGAAGGAGCCAGCTGTTGTCCACTCAAAATTTCCCGCTCTGATAAGAGTAAAATTTTCAAAATTTTGAGTTGAAATGTTTCTCTCTGAAGTGCCCAAGTCGTGAAGTTGAAGAAATCTGTGTTTCGGGTCTTTTTGTGTGATTTTTGGGCCTGTCGGAACTTTTTGACCCATCTGTCCCAAGTACGAAAGTGTCCTCTGTTCCCCGATCGGCCGAAATCCCCGAAGCTGTCCCATTTTCGGGCCCGTCGGAAAGTTTTGACCCAAGTGTCCCTAAACGTTTTGTGCGAACTGTTCCAATTTCGGCCGAGTCATCCTTCCCGCGTACTTCGCACTTTCCTGTTCTAAATGACCCAAAGTTAAAAGTGCGAGCTTTCCCATTTTCGGCTGAAACTCCCGAGTCGCGTACTTCAGAGCTCTTTGTCCCAAAGCCAAAAATGCCATCTGTTCCATTTTCGGCCGAGTCATCTTTCCCGCGTACTTCGCACTTTCCTGTCCCGAATGTCCCAAGTAAAAAGTGCGAGTCGTTCCATTTTCACCCGAACCGGCCGAACCGCGTACTCCGGAACTTTTCGTCCCAAATGTCCCAAGTTAGAACGGACCTGTTGTTCCATTTTCGGCTGATTCGCCCGATTTTGTCCCAACTGTCCCGAGTTCAAAATTGCTCTCTGTTCCATTTTCGGCCGGTTCGCCCGGACCGCGTCCTTCGCGCAATTTTGTCCCAACTGCCCCATTTAAAAAAAGTGTGAGCTTTTCCTATTTCGGCCGAGCCGGTCGAGTCGCGTACTTCGGAACTTTTTGTCCCGAATGTCCCAAGTCCAAACGGGCCCGCTGTTCCAATTTCGGCCGAAGCACCCGAATCGCGTACCTCGCACATTTTCGTCCCATTTGTCCCAAATACATTGGTGCGTCTTCTCCCTGTTTCGCCCGAACCGGCCGAGCCGCGTGTTTCGCGCATTCGCGTCTCACCTGTCCCAAGCGTACCAAGTGTCATTCACACTTAGTTTTTCCCGCTCGACCCGAATATGCTGTTTTTCAAAATATGAATTTAAGTTGCGGCTCCAATGCTATCAATCTGAAGATCAAATTTCAAGGACAGCTGGCAGAAGGACGAAGCTCTCAAGACGCTGGGTGCATCAGTTTTCAAAGACACTCATTGTCATCCTCAAGATGAAACGTCAGTTCCACGTGGTGGAGACAGGGCTGAGACGTTAGAAAGATTCAAGCAACGGCTTCTGAAGATAGTGGGTCCTTCTCAGAACTGGACACCTGTCTCCTTCTCCTTTCTTTTCTCGTATTCTTTGTAATTAGTTATGGTATTGCAATTGGCGGTACTTAACTATTCTTTAGTTAGAAGAAACGGTTACGAAGAGTAACGGACTTGTGATCTATATAATGGCCTTTCCACGCCATTTTCAAAGGAGGAAGAACTTGGATATTTGCTGAAAGTGTAAATAGGTCTTAAAGAAATCAATACAAAAGGGTTTTCCATTCTTTGTCTATCTGATTCTTATTGTCTCTGTGTTTTCCTTTAATATTGTGAGGATCATTTTGTTCCTAACTCGTTTAGTCTCTCTGATTGCATACTGTTCAGTTTTGCAAGTACAGTGATCTTGTACAACCAAGAAGGAACTTTGTGTCCTTGATTAACAAATCTGAAGAAGGTTATTTACGGAACTTTGTGTCTTTAAATTTAATCCCATCCAGCTAATGCAAATGATCTTGTCTTAAATCCTTTGAAGCTTCGCATACACGAAGAATTATTCTGCTATCTATAATTCTGAATGTTGCTATTCTGCTCATCTCCTTTTTCCCCTTCCTCAGTCCTTGCGTGATTGATGATCCTTGTGGAAAATACTTTCGTAAAATCCAAATTCGACCATAAAACAATGTTCTGTACATTTGTAAATAAGTTTGTTTCTGAATAAGGGAACCTCTCCCATTAAAGAGGAGGGACTTTTTGTCCCCTGACTGTTGCTCTTCTAAAAAGTCCTATTTGACGACCAACAAGCACCGGCGGAAATTTCTTACCTGCCTTGCAGGGTAAAAATTCCCATGATGAAAGTCAAATCACTTAAGTGGAAGAGGGGTTTTTTGGAGCTGCAGTGCAGGGTGGAAATTCCCATCAAGTTGACTTCTTATTTTTAGCAACTACCCTTGCCAAAAAGTGCGACCCACCTTGGGTGCATAACAATGCATTTAATAATATTTATTAATGGTTTATTCACCCAATTTTGGCGCCATAAATAGAAGGAAAGTCAATGCAAAAGGATGAGCTGAAGAGAAATCAATGATGCATGCTAAAAATAAATAAAATAAATTATTTAAAAAGTAACCAACAACATGCAGACTTGGGCACAAAAATTGGATGAATAAACATGGTTATTAATTAATTAAATTGCCAGAAATAGGAAAAAGGTAATTATTAAAAATAACAAGCACAAATCTATATAAGCATGGGATGTCATAAAGGAGAATCACTTATTTCTTTTTGCTAAGGATTGTAGCTCGGACAGGTTTTGGCCCCAAAAGAAGGAGGATGTTGCATTAACAAATATTTTCCACTTCTGGGAAGCTTCCAGTTTTGGCGCCTAGGGTTGGAATAGTTTGATTTTTGCTATGATAATTATCTGCATGTTGGTATAAGTGCCTAGGTGAATTTAAAAATATTTATGCCAGGGATAAGTTTAGTGGCGAATATTTGTAATATGGTGAAAATTTCATTTTAGGAAAATTTGAAAAGGTGATTTTTTCGAAGAAGATCAGTGTCCTGTTCGCCTAAAATTTATAATATATATTTTTTGGGGTCAGCTTCACCTACATTTGAAAACATATCCTATAAAAACCTAGGTGATTCGTCAGATAGTATGCTACCACCAAGCAATAAGCATCATACTTCCACCGGTACTTACCAACAGTGTTTTCTGAAGACGTGCGACTCATTGAATTTACTAACGCACGAAAAAGGTGTTGATTGTTGACACGTGACAAGAATATTTGTTGGCGCGTGACTCATTGAATTTGCTAACACATGACAAGGAAGTATTGTAGATGCACGACTTAGTGAATTTGCTGACGTGCGACTCAGATTCCTGTGACGCATGACTTGTTTTTCTCTGACGCGTGACTCGTTTTCCTCTGACGCGTGACCTGGTTTCCTCTATCACGTAACTTAGTGTTATACCTAGCACGCAACCCAATTTTCTCTGACGGGTGAATTGCTTCTTTTGTTGACGCACGATTCTGTTCAGAATAATAGAAGGTGCTAGTCCTCAGAATGCGAAGACCCAAAAAGTAATTAAGAAATCTCAGAAGTCCTTGTTCAAGTATTTTGGAAACTCTGATGATACAGATAGCGTAAATACCAGCAACCATATAGATGCCACAAGAAAGAATTAGAATATTGACTGTGTGGAAGGTAATACCGAGGTGGACATGCATTCTACATAGTATCAACCAAATGACGTCTATGATGATACCATGCCAGATCTTGAAGATATACCTATTGAGATGCCAGGTCCTAAAGATATTCTTCATGTTGGGGTGCAACCAGGAGTGCATCAAGATATCACACATATAAATACTGAACAAAATGGAACACATAAATCAATTTTAAATTCTGGTTCACGAAAGAGGAAACCAAGTGATTATGATATTGCTCAAAATTCTACTCAAAAAAGTAAAACATTGAAAACAAACAAGAATATGTGGACCATTGGGAGGACATATAAGTTTGATTGGGCTGCCAAATTTCCATTTATCGAACATGTACAACCATCTAATTAAGAAGAGATCCCATCTGAATGTACATGTATAATATGTACGTGGAAATTGGGAAAGTAGCAAAAAATGCAAATGAAACTAGACACTATAGAAAAACACTATGGAAAATAATATTTGATTGTAACGGGGGCAGATGGCCAGAAAATTAAAACACACAGGTGGAAAACTAAAAAATAATGCATGTATGTTAAATACACAACAGAGCAAAAAAATGCAAAAATCTCATGCAAAAGGGAGGAACGATCACATTGCAAATTGGTAAGATGAATTAAACAAATCTACATGCAAAACTCATATAGTTATTTACTTTATTTCACATACTAAAGAAAGGAAGGCCGATTTCGTATTTCCTCGATTTCAAAGTTTTGTATCAATATAATGGATTGCCCAACGTACCTCAATCTCATTGGTCTGAAAGTAGTGCATGGGAAATGGAAAAATTCCTTTTGATAATAGAGAAGGAAGATTTGAAAGAGAATGTGAAAAAATCAAAGTTTATCTCTCTTTCAATTGATGAAGTGATAGCAATCGACAACACTGCATGGGTATGTATCCATGTCTATACTTTAGAAAATCATATAAGGACACCTCATCTGCTGGGTGTTATGAAAATGGTTGAAAACTGTAATGTCGAAAACCTACATAAAATAGTTGTTTCTCATTTGAAAGATATTGTTGGATTTAATGATTATGAAATTGCTACAAAGTTGGTATGCGTCAGAGCAGATGGTGCATCAGTCATGCAGGGTCACCGAACAGGGCTGTTTGTTAGATTACAAACAACAATAGACCCATATATACTACCAATTCACTGTATGGCTCATATAATGAATTTAGCATATAAAATGGTAAGAAACTATGAAAATGTTGCTAAAGTAGAAGACCTTATAAGAGAACTTCATGCCTATATGGAAAACAACCCAAAGCGATTTCTTGAGTTCCAGAAATTCACAATTGGAATTACAAATGACAAAAAACTTCTGAAGGATGTTGAGATGAGATGGATCTCTTTGTATGAACCTGCATGCAGAGTTCATGAGGAGTATCCTTCGTTGGTTTCTTTCATGCAAAAATATCATCATGAAGTTGACAAGTCGAGGGACTTATTGTTCCGTTTAACTGATTTGGAGACATTACTTACATTGGTTGGTATTCTTCCAATGTTGCAGGAGTTCAATACACTGATGAAGCATGCACATGGGAGATTAATCTATATTGTGGATTTTATACAGATGAGAAAAATGGTATGTCAAAGTCTTGATGTCTTGTATTGTTCCCAAGATAGTTTTGATGCACCTTTTTTTGAGAATTGGAAATCTTTATTAGATCTTAAAAATCCCAGTAACTATTTGATATTTAATATCCACGATCACCTATTTTCAGAATCCTTATCATTAGAAATTACTGAACGTTTCTCAAAAGATAAAATTTTTAAAGCAATGGGTGTGATGCATCCTAATTTTTGGAATACTGAAGGTGGTCGTGCAGACTTTGTAAGAAAGCATTTCCATATAAGAAAGCATTTCCATAAATCCATGGGTATAATAATAGAAAATTTCACAAAGACTTCAGAGTTCAAGGGTATGGAAATCAAAGGTATACTGAATGTTGATTTATTAAAGTTTCAATCAACACATTTTGCAACAACAATGAGGAACCAATATAAAAATTTTGATGAACCTTCTGAAATTGGTGTTATTACAAGGTTGTGGTGAGGAATCTATCAAATTTCTATCTTCCAAGAAGACATCAGTGAATATTTCAGATTATATGAGCTATTCTAAATAATGATTTTGGGGTCTGTGGAGGATGAAAGGGTTTTCAATGCTTTATCATTTATAAAATCAAAACTGAGAAACAAGTTGGATAAAAATCTAGAAAGTTACATGGGGTGTTATGTATCTCGCTACTCCCATGGAAACCTTTCCTTTTGACAAAGCAATTGTGCATTGGAATTCCCTTTCCGAAAGAAGAGGTGTGAATAATACAGGTACAAGTACAATTGTTCTCAACGATGAGAGTGGAATTGGTGCATCGTCACACTCTACAGAAGAGAACATTATGTTTGAAGAAGCTATTGATAATGGATTGTTTCAACTTTAAATAGGTATCTCCTTGACCTTACTTTTTTTTTTTTTCACCTTACATTTTAACTGTGGTTATTTATTCCATTTCATATTAACTCTACAGATGCAAATATTGACTGAGGAAGATTTTTATCAAATTTTGTTTCATCTCTTGTTATCATTAAAGATGTTTCATGTTACAGGTATATATATTTACATTTATTTAAATACAATTATTTCATCTTTTTTTAAAACTTGGGTTGACATCCATCCGAGGAAGCTCGCACTATTTGGGACTGATAATGTCAGGCAACTCACCCATCTATCTACTAATCCATTTCTCGTGTTGAGTTTTATTAAATCAAAGATCTAGCACACTACGAAGGATGATTTCTCATATTCCTTCCATATGCTTTTTTCACAACCATCTAAAACACAAGAGGTAATTTAAACCCTATCATATGACATTTCTTGATTTTTTACAATTATGTTTAATTTATTTTTTATATTTGCGAAATGCTTTGATATATTGTTTAAACTTTGTGGGATAAAATCACACAATTGAATTTACAAAGAGAGGAATATTTTTCCATATTAAGATGTTTATTTCATAACACATTCCAATTTTTATACAATTCATCATCCACGATCCTTCTTGAAGCTAAATCTACGTCCATATGAAAATTCATCATTATCCATATATATTTTAATGTCATCATCCACATCTAATGTCATCATATCACTATCATAATCCTGACACTCCAATTATTATTAAAACAATTATTTATCTATTTTAAAATAATCCTGACACATTCAAATTTTAAAAAAACAATTATCCATTATCATCATTCATTATCACCTATATCCATTCTAATTTCTCTATTGTACTACATTCCAAAATTTCTAGATTCCATGATTGTGCTTGAAGCTAAATCTACAGTCCACATTCTATTCATAATAATCCATATCTATGATTATATTCTAATGTCATCATCCACATCTAATGCAATCATCATTACAAGTAGAGAGAAGAAGATTTAACTCTTAGTATTAAGATGCATGTGTCATACCATATTCCAAATTTTCTTAAAACAAATAATTAACCATTATCATAACACCATCACATTCAAATGAAACATAAACACCATATACAATCTAGAAATTCTATACACAATATAAAGGAAGATATAAAATTAAATATTATAAAGTATTTCAAGTTTCAAGTTCCAAATCCAGATAATAAATTTCAAATTCTATACATAATATAAAGGAAGATATAAAATTAAAGATTATAAAGTATTTCAAGTTTCAAATTCCAAATCCAAATAATAATTTTCAAATATAGATTATAAAGTATTTCAAACCCTCAATCTTTCCACCCTCAATCATGAATTTTTTTAACCCTCAATTTTCTGTACCCCCTTTTCTCAATGGCTTCCACTCATGTACTCCTTTCAGTTTCCCAAATGGCTTCTCTACCTGTACCCCTTTCCCCAATGGCTTGAATAATCCCAGAACTAATGAGATCTTCTGCAATATTGTCTAGATTATTTACAATTCTTGGTTCCTCCTTTTTTGCATCTCCATGGGATAGCAAACTTGGATCTGCAGCTGCCTTGGTTTTGAATAAAATTTTAGGGTCAAAGCCATGCTCTTTAATTATCCGCTTCAGTGTATTGTTTTGTTTGTTAACCAAAACAATGTTTTCTTTCAAATTCTTCATTGCGGATAAAATTTTCTTCGCGGTTTCCAAGTGAACTTGGAAAACCTTTTCTTGACTCTTCAAATTTTCATATTTCAACTGCAAAAAAAAGTGATATCAATTAAACATATTACTAAAATAAGAAAAGGTCAAATTAATTAAAAAAAAATTATTTTGAAGTGATAATACTTACAATAGCTCTATCTCTTTCATCATTTGCAATCGTTACCAAATCCTTGTCCTTAGACCATTTGTTAAAATATGCCCGGGATTCAGCACTAATATTTTCCAATTTGTTTAATTTTTTATCCAAAATGTCGTCTTTATAGTTGTTATAAGTGACAGTCCCACTTCTTACTTGGGTAAGTAAGGAATCCATTTTCACAGGTTGATTATGGACTACAACGTATAAACTATCCCTTTGCCAATAATTTTCAAAACGACTTATTATCTCATTGATTAGTAATTTTTTCCTTTTCTCCCATTCTATGAGTTGGCCAATATGAGGTACAATAAAATCATCGACATGGGATTGAAAATCATAACCAATTAAGTTCTTTAAAGGAAATGGTAGCAATTTTTCACCATCTGTATCTAAAGAAGATGATCTCACTGGAGAGTTATGGGGGATTTTAGGTTGATCGAATGCTACTTATTTTCTTCCATTGTGTGCCCTGATCCTATTTACGATAAAATAAATCAATATTCTAAAGTGAAATGTAATGAAAGTTGAATAAATTTTGTTGAAATAGAAGTATACTTGTTGGCCTTGAATCATCTCACGTGTATTGAAAAATCATGTTGGGTCATTGCTATCAATGCCCAAGTAATCTTCATCTAAAGTTATATTATTTAAAACCGATATGCTCGTTGCGCTGGGTAAGCCACCGAGAGAGAGGGATTGAAATTCAAAACAAGGAGGCAATGTTTAGTGTCCCACTAGGGTCTGGAGGAATTGGCATGCGTTTACCAATGTTCTTTTTTCCTGATTCTCTGGTTGGTATTTTGAATATTATTGGAGGAGGAGGGGGTGGTGCCGCTATCTGTACAGAAGGTGAAGGAATGCAATGTGCTGAAAAGATCAAGAAAAATCATATGAAAAACTGGTTAAACTATGTAAAAAACTACAAAATTATACGAACTACTATTCAAAACTTATACTAAAGAAATAAAATAATACCTTGTTGTTGAGGGGTAGCTTGTCGTGGTGGTTGAGGTGGTCGTGTTGGAGTAGTAATTGGTGGTTTTTGAGCTGTCTGTTGCTAGGATTGTTGAGGTGGTTGTTGAGAAGAGATAATTACATGCGAATGATCGAAGTGAGTTGGTGAAGACAATTGACTTTGAGAAGTACGCGTATAGTCCAAAGTCCCTGTAATGTCAGCAACAGTCGATTGTATGTCAATTCAATATGGTAAAATTTAAATGGTAAATTGAAAATACAAAATGGGAATATGTAAATAATAAATGTTAAGGTATTACCTCTCTGGTGTTTAACGAATTCAAATGGTTGGCGGTTCAGAGATGAGTGAACTTTCATTTTAGATTGTGAATTTTTTGACGCCTCTTCCTCTTGATGCCACCTTTTCTCAAGGAAGGGCCTCCAAAAATATTCTCTGTAAAAAGTAAATATTTAATTAGATTTGAGATGAACATCATGTTAGTCTAATGTCGAAATACAAATGTTATATTTTATACCTGTTGTTCTTGAAATGGAATTGACAAATTTGTCAACGTCTCATCCGTGCCAGTAGAAATTGGTTTGTTTTTTAAATTTAGAAGATCCTCGTAATAAAAGCCAAGGGAGATAGTTTGTGGAGTAAATGACTGGTTTTTTTCGAGATCATTGCATTTGTAATGTCAGTTTTTATTTTTTTTGGATAAAAACGTGCACCAATCAAATTTTTGCTTTTCGATAGTAGCAAGAATGTATGCAATAGCCTAGTTTGGTATATCCATTTGGCAACCCTACAAAACTATTCTAGCTTGAAAGAAGGAAATCATCGTGGCAAGAAAGTGGTGTGCAATTCCTTGCATACCCACACCATGTATGGATTTATTGACATGAGATGCAAATGCCAAAAGAATGTTGGAATTAATATCGATTTGAATTTATATCAAAATTAGAAACAGAATACCAAATGAAAATTGAAAACAATTTACACTTATAATCAACATGGAACCCGAAAAGTTGATTCCAAGTACTTCTTATCATCTTCAATGAGTGTTTCCTTCGTTGTAACAATAGGTAAATTTTTGAATGGGAGGCCTGTTAACCGATGAATATTAGTTGGTCGACACCAAATTGAAAACATTCAATCGTCATCCACAGTAACTGTAAACAGACTATCCTCTGTATTGTACGAGGATATAAAGGTAGTTCATAATGTCATGGTCTATTTTGAAATGGGGCATCCTAACGAGACCACCAAAGTTACATGCATAGAGCATATCCTTGTATTCTGAATTCATTTGTAAAAATGTTCTGGATGTGGGGGCACAAAAGGTTTCTGTAGAGTATCTTACCCTTGGATAGAGCTTGTGGGTTGACTGGATTTTCCTCTTGATTTTTGTCCTAGGCTTGGGCTACACTTGTAGTCACCATTGTAGTTGTCCTTGAGCTTTATTATACTTGACCTGGATTATTGTAAACAAGAAAATTCAAGAGCCAAAAAGTGTAAATGTGAAAATGACCAGTGGCAAGGCTATTTATAGGAAAAAATTAGGGTTTCGAAGCCTAAGATGCACGACAAGGAACCTTCCCTATCACACGTGTCAAGAAACTTTGTTGACGCGTGATAGAAAACCTTCCTGTCACGCACGTCAGCAAAGTTTCTTGATGCACGACAGGAAGGTTTCCTATGTCGTGTGTCAAAAAAGTTTTCTTGACGCGTGATAAGGAACCTTCCTGTCGGTGTGTCAACAAAGTCTCTTGACGCGCATGATAGGAAGGTTCTTTGTCACGCGTGAACAAAGTTTTTCTTGATGCGTGACAAGAATCTTCTCTGTTGCATGCATCAAGAAAATTTGTTCACGTGCACGATAGGGAACCTTCCTGTCGCGCGTCAAGAAAATTTGTTTGACACACAACAGGAAGGTTCCCTATCGCGTGTCAACAAATTTTGTTGATGCACGCGATAGGGAACCTTCCTGTCACACGTCAAGAAACTTTTTTGACGCGCGATAGAGAAGCCTTCATGTTGCGCGTCAAGAAACTTTGTTGACGTGTGACAGAGAACCTTCCTATCGTGCGTCAAGAAACTTTGTTGATGTGTGATAGGAAGATTCCCTGTTGCGCATCGACTATGCGTTAGTTTATGCAGTCTCCGTTGAAAAAATAGCATGTGAAAATTCAGTTCTAAAAAAATGAAAAATTCACCTTTAAGTGAATCCTGTTCCGAGGATATTCGCCATGTATTTTCCACCTCCAATTTCCAAGAGGTCTCTTAAAATAAACCCAGATTTATGCTTGCTTTGCATGCAAGAAAAGCCTCAAATTTTAGGACAGCAAACTTTATATGCAAATTTTTGTGAAAAAAATCAAGTATTCATGTTCTGGACTCCATCTTTGTCTAAATTAATTGCAGGTATTCATAACAGGTGAAAAGGAGCCCAAATCAATGTTAGGTACATTGAATATATCTTCTAAATCTAAAGAATTTTCCAGATCTGCACAAATTGATCCAATTGCAAGGGATTCCAGTGGAATTAAAAGAAAAAGAGTTCAGAAAAAGACTATTCCAGCCATAATGAAGCAGGATGAAAGATTATGATTAGCAGAATCATGCATAGCTTCCAGATTTGCTTAAGTCAATGATACAAACATAGGCCCTAAACCTATCGCTGATTTAATTTATAGATCTAGATCTCATAATTGCAAAGGCTTCCGGCAAAAATTCATCCTCTTGTTTCTAATAGAGCCTGTGTAGAAGTCAGTGCATGGAAAATTCCTTCCATGATCTTGTGCACGTGCTCCCAATCTTCCAGTTGAAGCCTTCATTGAATTTACTTGTATTTGCATTCACCCAGAGTGTTTTCCAAAATTTAAAATTGCTCATATGCAATTAAAAAATAAAAAATGATGAGTTTTGTCTTAATTATTTATGAAAAACATTACAGTTGTGCATGTACTGGAGAAGAACTACAAAAGCTTCAAGGATAAGAGGGAAGACAAGTCAAAGGAAATACCCACAAGCAAATCACAGTAAGCTACTTCCAGATCCAGTTTGGCGAGAATTAAAGGCAAAAGAGTCAACCGCATGTAGAATATGGAAAAAGAACAAGACTGGAAGTGTTACATCTTTCTTCTAATTTATTTTCCTTTTTCTTCTTCTTTCTCTTATTTTCTCTGACAAAGTAATTGAGCAATCAATTAAATTATAAAACTTAAGTGATTGGTTTAAAATTCATTACTTGAAGAAGTTAATTACTTGGAAATAGGTGGCAGCCATGTAAAATAGAAGGTTTTATTTTTCAGTTATAAATCATGCATGTCATGCACAGAGGAATTCCAAGAGGGAGATTGCCAGTTGTTTCCTTTACAACTTCCACATGTGCCAGTTCAGTCATAGTTTCATATTTGTAATTTCCCCTCCATATCCTATAAATAAAGGAAGAGACTACGGGTTAAAGGATCAAAATTTATAATCAGCATTATTGTGTTCTAGACTTTGAGCTGAACCCATGATAGCTTTCTGCAAGTAGAGGAATAGAGAGGATATTTCTAGAGAACTTTGTGTCAACGGTGCATTCGTCTCTTTTTTATTTTTAGATCTATGCATAAACTTTGTGTTGTCTTAGATCTATATCTGAAACTTTCCCTTGATTCAAATTCTACGCTTTAAGATCTATTTGTTTCATCTATGTGCATGTGATCAACTCTGTCAACTATTGGTTAGGTTGCACATTTCCTTTCCTTTCTTCTCGCATTTAATTATTTCCCTTTCCTGCACATATTGCTTAGAACTGCTTACTTGTTGCAAAACCATTTAGCTATGGTTCATGAGCTACATAGTTAAATTAATACCAACAAATAGATATTAGGAAATGCAACTGACAAAATCCTACATGGAGCCTCACCGGTAAATGAGGGAGATTTATCTCATGTCTTCCTAGGTTTTCAGCTATGCAGAAAATGTGGCCAACAACCTTTAACAAAACTCATTCAAAGTTTTTTTTGATAAGTTAAAAACTTTGGATGGTAAATGATTTTTACTATACTAGAGCTACAAACTAGAGTAGTGGAGGAGCACTTTCTCTAAGTGGGACATGGAGGTGGGCTTAAGTCCTTAATGTCTGCCGAGTGATCTACATTTGGAGCGCCCCACTATGTTTCGCTTGGTCCACATAGAGAAGTTTGACCCCTACCTTAAGTTGTCCCCATGACTACTTATTGAAAGTGTCCAACGGACTCAATGACAATGGAATTTGGGTTGATGATTACAAACTACTTGTAACTCACCAATTACCCAAGACCTTGAGTCCAAAACTCATTCAAAGTTGTCTCATTACCCATGCATTTCATAACCTCAATAATAACTTCATCAACAAGAATCATGATAAAGGGAGATACAACATAAAAAACTTAGCAAAATGTCATCCTCCTTAATCCTTATGCCCTTGACAATGTTGACAAAATGAGGTCAATTCAAAACACAAGAGTTGCTAGAATTTCAAACTAAAGGTTCAAGATTTTTGGCTAAGGAAAGATGGTAACTTATATGTTGGAGAAACAATTGTGCAAGCAAATGGTCAAAGAGGGACTCAGCCCTAAAGGAACTTTGGAGCTCCGAATATCCTTGGTGGTACCTTTTAATTAGGTGCCAATTTATTCTTGATATCTTCTTAGTGGCCTTGATAACTCATTGCGAAACCATATATTGTCTATTGAAGTCCATTTTTATATAGCAACAACTAGATTTTGCAAGTGATCAAATGCCTTATTAAAATGACCAACCTTGTTCATCATAACGATCCCATCTCTCTTATATGCCTTTGTCACCACAATAATTTTTTCACGTTATGCCTCTCTAAGGCTTTCAACTCCTCTCGTGTTAAATAATATAACTTTAACATGTGTGACATTAATAAATTGAAATAGATGTTTACATATCATCAATTTATATCTAATTCAACAAATTTATTTATAGCTTCCAACCAAGGTTTAAATATTTCTAGCTCTTTAAGAAACACCCAAAAAATAGGGAATATAAATCATGCTCAACTCAAATAGTGTGCCCTCCTACTATACAATAGGATAACTTTGTGGGTGTGGAAATACTATAATGTAGTCACTTGATGAGCCAGTCCCCATCAAACCAACTTACAAGTTTACATTTATCTAAAAAGCAAACATTTTAGAATTTACAAATAATCTCATCTCATGTTATATAATTTTAATAATGGAAATTTTTATTGTATAAAATGTCTGTTATAAAAGAACATGACCAATTACCTCTTCAACTAAATTGATCCATGTGAATCCTCACAACTTGTCTAGCTCTCACTCGCACACGCATCCTTACTGCTCGTGTTGAACTTAACCTCTTCACCATCGCAACATCTTGTAATATGCATAAAGCCACAGAATAGTGACGAAAGCCTTTTTTGTCTACCGCACAATCATCACTTGTACCATAGCTTGCCTTACACATAACACCATTCACTATGTGTCAGGATACCTTGGCGCATTACCCTACATAGTCCCGAGCATGTCACACAACTATTTCACATTAGTTGTAACTTTTGCATCCATACGCTAGCCCAATGCAACTCTCATCGCTTTCACAAATTTGCATTCTTCACGACCGATGACTCACAACTTATGTAGTCTTGCGCCAACCCATTAGGTAATATCCACGCCTCCTAAGGCATTGACCAAGACTGCACTATATTTATGTTAATGTGACCAAAAACTCAAGGAAACAAGGGGAAGAGAGATAACTCAACGATGATAGAGAAAATAGGGCAATAGGAAGTAAATAAAAGGAGACAAAAGAACACGATAGAAATCAATCAGAAATAAGGAAGTGGAACATGGGCCAACAAGAGCCTAATGTAAACCAATAATCTATAAATACACAAATACATTATAAGTGTATTAACTTACTAGTCTTGTATCAAATTAAGTGTCTATGATTACATTAACCAATACATAAACCCACTCTCGAATGCATAGTTATATCCATGTATGTAATATATTGAAAATGTAATTCTACTTTGGCAAAATTATAAAATGCAAAATTAACATTCTAAATATTCATCATCAAAAGTTTCATAAGATTTTAGAATTTTAATCGGTCTAATAAATAATTAAAACTTGTTTCCAACCTCTCATAATAACATGTCTTATCGGCATAAAAATAATTTAAAAACATATTATATTTGAGAGAATAAAACATTACATTACTTTTATGTTTAAAAATTAAAATATTATAAATAAAAATATTTTAAATACATATATTTAAGAAAAATAAGAAATATCAATTTTAAAACACTTATTATTAATTATTATATAGTTTCTCTAGTTAAAGATTTAAAAAGTTCCATATTGATTGATGATTTAATCTAGTTCTCTACAATTTCCTTGACAAATGACCTCAACAGAATTACATTTGTCTTTTCCTAAACTCCAAACTTCATATATATATACCCAAAATATTACAATTATTTTGGTAACGAATTGGAGATGTCAAATTTATTATGGTGAATGAGAGATTACATTCAATTCTTTCCACGTCCTTATCCATCATTATAGTTATGTCTCCCCACATAATAAATGATTCACACCATGGAATTATCACAAATTTGACCATTTCTGATGTGGTCCATACTCCATAGCCCTTTGCCGACATGTCTTTTCGCCATTGCCCTCTTATAACTTCGCTTTAGATTATGTTCCAAAAATATCTAAGAATATTCAACGCCTTTTGCACCTCATAATACATTCGTACCAGATAGTACTTAGTGGCCTTTTCAAAATGCCCACCATGTGTATCCATCCTATGAATATCCTTCCTGATTCACCTGCCAATATGGGCACCAAAATTTAGAGCCATTCAATGAGCACAAGGTAAATGAATGACTAGACTGTACCGCCCTGTCAAAACTCTGTTGTGTATAAATTTATAGGTACCTACCTAGCTTTGGATTCTCAATTCTCCAGCTCCTCCTCGAGTCCCTCTTACTTTACACATACTCAATCCATTCGTACGCCCTCTTAACCTATACATATTAATTTTATTATTATACTGCCGAAGGCAAGTATATAGCTTTGACAAGAGCAAATACTCTTTTCCACAGAAGCCAATAAATGAATGCCGTGTGTATTTAAATAACATCTAACTAAAGTTTTATGGTGCAATTTGTGTTTTTGCTTCAATTTGATTGGTAAATCCCTTTATTCCCTACTGCGCAAAAGGTGTGATTGCCTGTACTGTGTGAATTACCGTTGTTTGCCAGCGTTGGGTGATTGTCTGTTGGAGATGGGCAGCTCGGATTCCCTATTTGTAAAGTGACCTCGCAACAACCTCAACTAAGTATTGGAATTTGGATTTAATGAGGCGCGGTCACATGGAAACACGTGTAAGAAACGAATCTGGAATCTGGATGAGGTAAAGGAAAGTCAGAAAGATGGTGTTAAGTTAAAACAACAGTGAGCACAGGCGTGTCAGGTGTAATGGCTTCCAAATGCCAGTGGAAGCTAAGGCAGGCTTCAGTACTATTTCTTCTCCTAAGTTTAAGTGTTTGTCAATATGCTTCTGTAGATGGGACAAGATCAGGAGGTGCAGAGTTCCACAACATGAGCAGTAGTGGTGCTAGGGCCCATAATCTTACAGTGAATATTGGAAGCAAATGCTGATATATTTAGTCACACTTGGGTTCATGATTTAACTTATCCTCTTTATGATCGGAGGAGTTGTCCTTACCTTGATGGAAAAGTGAACTGCCAAAATAATGGAAGGCCTGATTTGGACTACCAAAAATGGAGATAGAAGCCTCGCGAATGCGACCTTCCCAGGTAAGTAACCCACCTGAGAATTGAAATTGAGAATTGTTAGAGTGTATAATAATTTATGATGCTGATTGTCAGATTCAATGCAGTGTACATGCTGGAGAGGATGAGGGGAAAGACAATTATGTTCGTGGGAGATTCTCTAAACCGCGGGCAATGGGAATCCATGACATGCCTTGTGCACTCTATGCTGCCGCAATCAAGAATTATATTCACCTCTGGAGACCCAATATCCACTTTAAAAGCATTGGTACGAATACGAATATGAAAACAGTGCTGCGGATTCATGTATATCTCTGAGTCTTAATTGTATGTGTGTTTATTAAAACAAAACTATGGAGTGTCTGTGTCATTTTACCGGGCACCGTATCTGGTGGACATGGATAGCAGAGTTGTGTAAGGGCAGAAGAAAGTTGTGCTCTGACTAGATTCTATCGTCATGAATGGCAGAGCTTGGAAGGGCGTGGATGTCCTCATCTTCAACTCGGGTCACTGGTGGACTCACGCGGGCACTCTTCAAGGGTATAATAACTTATAACCCCATAGTTTCGCTATTCATATTCATATTACATGTACTTACCTACACACACACACACATATATATATATATATATATATATATATATATATATATACTCTCGAAAATCCTTATTCTAAAAAGTTTGTTTTTGTGTGCATTTTATTTTCATATTTGACTGATCTTACCCCTTCTTTGTTGATTCAATTAAATTTCTCTGTGTTAGTAAATATCTGTATAATTTCCTTTTTCCCCTCAATGAAACTTTAGTCATAAAACTAGACACTTATTCTTTATGTGGTTAATTTTGCAGACACACTTATTGCAAAATAGAGAGTGCAAGGATTAGACAACAATTTACAATCAATTATAAGCAATTTCCCTATCCAACTACACATTCGACAACAAATAGCTAATGCCTCCATGATGTGCAAATCTTATCATTATATTAATAAAATATATTACTGGCAATACCCCCATAAATGACAACACCATCCTTATTGGTGCAATAGAAGGCCAAAGAAATTCTAAAATTGTATACAAAAATGTGGTGCAGCGCCTTGTTTTCCCTCCTCATTCAGAATGTTTTTTCCCAGGCAACGAGTTATGACTGATGCTTTTCGATCTAGTCACTTTGGGGGGGGGGGGTATGCAGTTGCGAAAGGAACAATGAATAGAAAAGCAACTTCTGACAATAATTTAGTATGACTACACTAATTAATTGTTGACAATTTCTGTGATAAATTATTATCACTAAATTTGTGTGTGGAATATGACATAATGTAAATACTAGCCATATATAAGCATTTTCAAATTTATTATCACTACTACGGTGCTCAAATACATAGAAATGTTTGATACTACTATGAGAGAGAAACAAAAATGTTATATTTTCCTTTTCAAAATATTTGTGAACTTGAAATAACAAACTTGATGTTGGATGTTTCTGGCCCATCATAGACCAAAGCTTGCATTTGCAGATTCTAAAACTATCATATATAAGCATCTTAAAAATTTAGTGCACTTCAATCCCAGGTCAATGAATCTACAACTCTCCCAAAATTATATTTAATCCCACCAAGTTCAAATTTTGTTCTCGATCACAAAGATGTCATCTCTAGTTCATTTTCAGAGCTACACCCATCTGAGCGTTGTAGAGAAACTCATGTCCAATGGATTCAACCATCTTCAGGTTAAGAAGAAACACATATTTGCTCCCTACAAATGCCCTCAAATGTCTGAGGTCTCTCGTTCTTACAACATTCAAGTTGTAGATCTCAAAGATCTAGATGGTCCTAATATAAGTAAAGTGGTGAATCAGATCAAAAGTGCATGCGAGGAAGATGGCTTCTTCAATGTAAATATTTATTATTTTTCTTATTACTTTCCTTTCATCTAGGTAGTGCTTGAATTCAATATGGGTCATTCAAATTGTGAACCATGGAGTGCCGCACAATTTGATGAAAAACATGATGGATATTGCTAAAGAGTTCTTTGAAATGTATATGGAAGATCGGGCCTGTCATGGTATGCCTATGGAAGATCAGGCATACCAATTCAAATACCTTTGTGGGCATACCGAGTCAATTACCTGTAATGAACTGGGTCAAAGCTACATCGGCTTTTCTATTGTGGGCATACCCAACAATTATTGCACTCCACATTATTTAAGACATTCTATCAAAACATTGGGGTATAATCTGTTTACATCATGTATGTGAGAGTTGTCCTTGCAAGACAGACCACAGAACAGAGGAAGCAAAAGAACCCATAAACAAGATACCACAGTTCATATTCCAATTGCATGCTTCTACATTTTGGATAGCTATCTAACCCTCCCCACATCTCCAAAATCATCTCCTTCGGCAGTATTTGCCATATCATGGCCTTGTTATTATTACGTTTTAGTTGGTGAAATTGTTTATTTCATAAAAGATTAATTATTGTACGACTCTAGAAACTTCTCAATTAAAATATAATAAACACCTCAACATATTCAATATTAAAAACAATAAATAAATTAATTATGATTTTACTGTATCTTACCCTTATAAATATATTATTTACTAAGTTTTTTTTTTTCCCGTGAGATTTTTATTTTTGGGACTTTGTTTATTAATCAAATGACCTTTATAAATCTTCATTATTTTAATGATATTTTTTTCATGTATTTTTTAATAATAATAAGGTAAGAGCCCCATTTTAACACACAAATATATAAGTATTTGTTAATAGGGGAAGGAATAAGGAATATAATTCCCCAATTTAAATATTTTACCCTCTAACTTCTTTCCCTTTTCACAAAATTTATACTATTTATGATAAAAGTGGGCACTAGAAAGTAGACTTCTGATTATTTAAATTTAAAACGCAATAAAAGGATGTTGATTGAAGTTTCTCAAAAATCTTCTCTTTTTAAAGTAATACTTATCATACGACATTTCACATTCCTAAATGAATCGCTTCACTTGTTTTTTTAGACTTTTCATTCTTTATTAAAAATAGCTATAAATTGTTTATCATCCAACTAAAAATTAGAAGATTATAGTTTTACATATCTTCTTGAATATTACTACCCTCCAAATTACTCTTATTTTCA